>JARDYH010000001.1:326285153-327485153 GCA_029215795.1 Anniella stebbinsi
TGCAAACATGATGCTATTTTTCCATAGTAAAAAGTCTTTTGTCTGCTACATTTCAAATGAGATGGGTTTATACATTCCAATGTACTAAACTGGAACAAAAAAAAATACCCACCTAAGAATATTAAATAATAGAGGTTGTATGTAAGTAATAGGGCAGTTCCAATGCTGCTTGCATGCTAGCAGGAGCTACTGCTAGTGCATTGGAACGCTAGCGGTTCTCAAAGCAGTCAGAAAGAGCAGAAACACTTCTTTCTGAAACGGGGCAGGTCAGTGGAGCTCCTAGTTCCAGTCCTGTTCCAAAACAAGTGTTTCCGCTCACTTTGGGTGTTGCTTTATGAAGCACTAATTCCTGTTGCACAAGCAGTAGGTCCTGCAGGTGCAATGGAACTAGCAGAGGCAAAGCAGCAGTATTGGATACTGCACATTTAGTTTAAATTACATTTTTTAAATTTCTGAATATTCTGAGAATTGATAAAAATGACACATGCCAAGTTTAATGAAGATTGGCAATATATATCTGGAGACAGTGATTCCACATCTGTTAACAATTTCTGCACATGAATTAGATATAATAGTTTTCCAAAAGTTGGCAACAGGGGTACATTTCATATCAAGCACAGTTGTCCAGAAGTGTTGCACTACCCCATTAAGAGCAGGCTGCCATTGTTAAAGGCTTCTAGCAGATGGCTGAGAGTTGAGGGAAGAAGAGCTCTCAGATGTTCTGGGAACTTTATCTTCTACCCTTGTCTAGCAAGTCACAAGAACTGTGGCTTAGTTGGTACATTTAGTAGGCACATCTCACCCCAACCTCCTCAACAATGAAATGTGTGAAACAAGTTCTCCATGGAACGGTCTGTACATGAGTAAACCTGGTTTGCATAACCATTTCCCTTTTTATAGGGGAACTATTACCCACATCACACATTTGTTTGTGGTAGAGGAAAGGATTGCATGCCCTCTCCTCTACTGCCTAAAGATGATTGCTAACCTGGTAAGTCTATAAACAACAAAAAGACTACGAGAAGACTTTTGGATATAGTTAGGTGTTACCAGTGCCTGGTATGCATTGTCAGTTGATTAATAGTAAGGCAATATGGGGATATCAGGAAGAATACAAAGAACATTTTGCATAAGCAGAGGCACTTTTGCTTGCACAAGGGGGGACTTGGGGGAAATTCTGTAAATTCTCTTCTCTAGCAATGTCTCACTTCCCTTCAGAAAATGCCATGTCATTCTAAAGTATCTCTCAGTCCTCAGGAGCAGCATTTCTGGGGACAATGGGGAAAAGTTTCATTACACAAGAAGAAATCTGATCACTCTTCTCATGATTTAAGGCAGTTAATTTACATGAACATTTTGATGAAACCTCTGGCCAAGGAACAGTGGGAAATCTGTGCATTAGCAAGAAATTCATTTGCTAATAGACCACTGCCTTCATTTCTTAGGGGCCAGATCTACACCAAGCAGGATATAGCGGTATGGAAGCAGTATGAAAGCGGTATATAAAAGGCAGGAGCCACACTGCTGCTTTATAGCAGTATTGAAGTGTACTGACAACTGTTGGGGCCCACTGACACATACCATATACCACTACATCCTGTTTGGTGTGGCTCCTGCCTTTTATATACCGCTTTCATACAGCTATATCCTGCTTGGCGTAGATCTGGCCAGGGTAAACAACAGAAGATGAAAAATCTGACCAGATGGCATACACATTTAAAATGAAATATCTCATATTATCAAGCCGTTTTCTGGATCCATTGCAATCAGGGTTTATTCCTCCTTCTGAAATAATTTCTGTTGCCATATGAGATGAAAATTGCTGGGAGAAAGGGAAAGAGAAGCCTTGTTGATTCTCCTGGACCTTTTGGCAGCTTTCAATAACATCAAACATGGCATTGTTCTGGAAACTTTGTCTAAATTGGGAATGAGCTGGATGGCTTTAAAGTGATTCTGCTCATACTTGACTACTATTTTCAGAAGGCAGTGCTGGGGGCTTTCTGCTTGACCCATGGCATTTATGCTTTAAAATCCTACAAGGTTCTGTCTTGTCCCCCATGCTATTCAACATCTACAATAGGGGTGTGTGTAAAAACGTGTCGCCTGTGGGCCAGATGCAGCCCCCAAACCCTGTATGGCTCCCTCCGAGACCCGCAGAACCCCCCAATACTCTAAGAACAGGTTGTATGGTTCCTACCATAAAAGCCTTGCTTATAAAGTGTCCCTGAAGCATCCTAGGAAACAGTGCTTGAAGGCACTTGTCCTCTTCCTACAACACTCTAGGAATGGAGCTTCTATGGCAGGAACCATAGAGCCTGTTGCTAGAGTGTGAACCCTCCTTGAAGACATTCTAGGTAATAGAGTGTGGGATATCAGGATCCTTCAGCAAAAGAGCTAAAGGATTAGAGGAGGGAGAAGGGCTATGTGCCAGGATTTCTAGATGACTGGGTAGTCTGAGGTTTCTGAGAGCAGTGCTGGTTTTATCTCATCAAACCAGGTGCCACACCCCTGAAATACTGTTGGGTATAATTTGGATTTGAGTGAGTGATGTCACTCCAACAGACACCAGGTGTGGTCCTAACGGCCAAAGACATAGTGTACCCGATTTACAGGAAACTACTGAGTGAGTTCATCCGAAGATTTAAGCAGGGAAGTGGAACCTCTGGCCTGTGGGCCTAATCCCACTGAAAGCCTCTCCCTCTAAGTCCCATCCCCTGGACACTACTGAGAGTTTGGGGAGAAGGAACGGCACACTAAGTGCTTCACTTACCCCACATCCTCTTCAATGGGGGACACACTGGCTGACACACTGGGAGGAATAATACTTCTCTCCTCCAATTGGCACCTTGGCTGCACTTTTCAGGTTGTCCCGGGATATGCTAAATTGCCATTGTGCAAGCAGTTTGGGCCGCTTGCAGAACAGAACTGGTGGGGTACAGGAGAATCGGCAGGGACAGAAGCACCCCACTGGATTGGCTAGAACTAGGCATTAAGATCATATTATGGCAGTATTGTACCAACTTCAGTAGCTCTCAGTTTGCTGGTTTAAATCTGTAAGGAACTTCCTAGGTTGGGGACAGAGTATCTGAAGGATTGCTTCTTTCTACATGTCCTACCTGTGCCCTGAGACAATCATTAGGAGCCCTGATCCAATTGCCTTTGAGGTGATGCGGACTGTAAATACTTTTGACTACTTCAACCCTACAAAAGATAATTTATTTTAGATTGTGGGCTTTACAGGAAAGTTGCCCCTTTCACTTTTTAACATGTGGGATGAAATATTTGTCTAAAAAGTGTATGTAGTGATATAAATATAAAGAAAAATAAATATTCAGTTTCACTCAACAACTTCTGTGGGATGCTTATTTTCAGAAACAGCTCCTCTGTGCTACTAGCACTACTGTGGAGGAAATGTGCTTCCAGACGGGCAGCTCCCAGTGCTCCTGAATTATTTCTCTCTGAAGACAGTAGCACTTGCCAGAAGTGTGCATACATGGCATTTCAAGGAAGAAAATGTTGGGAGGGGAGTGATGCAGTCTGTGTGACTGGCAGGCAAGCAAGGAAGAGATCTGGGCTTCTGTAGCAGTTCATATATACAAAAATAAAACTAGAAATAATGCTTCTAATAATGGAGAACTTTTATCCAAGATTGGATAGAGGAATTTGGAACCTAGCAAGGAAATTACAATTTCTGTTGTGGTAAGTTCACTAATCACCAATTTTAATATGAACTGACATGTTCCCAAACTAACATGCAAACTGGTATACAATTATCCTTTGGTTTTCACACTTCTCCAAAGTTTGTGATGCAGTTGAATGATCAAATATATATATATATATATATATATATATATATACATACACACACACACACACACACACACACAAGTGTGCACATTAGGGAAAACTGTACAAAAAGACATAAACTGGGGCAAAGTGCTTATAAAAACTGTATATGGTGTGGGGAGTTGGTTTTATGAGCTTCAAAAAAAGGGGGGAAGCAATCAGCACTGTGAACATGCAGGAGAATTGACATGTGACTGTACCAAAAAAGGTGAGTGAAAGAAGCATAGCTACCATAATTAAACACCTTGTTTAGAAGAAACTGAAGCATACTTAAAAAGAAATGAATGACTTCTTAGCTGCACATAGTAATAGATGGATAGATAGCTATAGCTATAGACATAAGTGTGTGTGTGTGTACATATGTTTAGCATTTCCATATTATGCCTTGCACTATACAGACAGTTATCAAAATGCATACACCTATCCTTTTTGGTATAATAACCATGCTCCTACTAGAGAAGAGGGAAATGCCACTATGTTGATGCATAGTTTTAATATCATTCCCATCTTTCATTTGTTTTTATTCTGTAGTCTAAAAGCATTATGTACTTCACACATTAATGTTTCATAGATTTCAAATTACATTTGCAGGATCGACTGATGTATTCTGAATAGCTTCATTTGTGTGCTTCAATTTTTTATAATAATAAACGGGACTGCCTGCATACTGAAATATACAATATATAAAATAGATTCACATATTTGAATTAGAAATCTCAACAAGAATGAATGGAAGACCTGGTTACAGACCTACATAAATCATTTAGCAACATGTTCTGGCAAGGTTAGATAAATTTGTATAGGTTTTACGGTATTTTACTTATAAATAATCTGATGACATTCAATTAGTTCAATACTTTAAATTACTAGTAATGAACTGTATGCTTTTGCTCTCATTCCTTACAGGGGTGAAGTGAGGCAGATCAGTTGGCTGGGCCAGATCTCCTGAGGTACACCCCATGGGGGTGAGACTTGGTCACATCTACTTTACCTAACCACATCTCCTTCCCCCAGGACACCATTTTTGGCAAGCTGTGACAGCCCACCCTACTTCATGCAATGCAGGATTATCTGATGAATTCCCCACCCAAGAGAGTGGGAGTAGAATTTTTTCCTTTCTCATTCTCTAGCTTTTGAAGAGGAATTGTCTTGTTGTACTTGTTTCAGGTTTGGTTGGCTTAACTTTCTTTGCCTGGCAGGTTCAGTGCAGGAAGAAGGATCTAGGCTAAAGTGGTGAACAGGTTTTGAGGCATCTGTATAGTGAAGTATAGTTTATCTAAACCAAGATCTCAACTTTCCAGTGTAATGAGTCCTGGGAGAAGCAGCACCCTTGGGAAACGTGGTCTCCTTTGCAACAATACCTCCCCGCCCCAGTGTACTGAGTTGGCATTGATTGTAGTGTAACAACTCTTCCATCCCTTAATGTGGATCGGTAACTCATCCAACCCTTGCAGTCAGAGTGGAGTTGCCCAATCAACGTGGCCAGCAGGAGAGGTTCCCTCCCAGTTTCTACTTTGGTGGATGGGATACCGTCAGTGGGGACTAGAACAGAGACTGGGAGTTAAATAGTGAATTAAACTGCAGTTGTGTACCGTTTTAGATCTACATTTGTATTTCATGTCTTCATTCCCGGTAAGGGGATAGTTCAGTTTCATCCGCTAAACACCTCCCCACCCCACAATATATTAAAAGTGGACATTCTGTTTTATATTCCACAACCCAAACATCAATATTAAGAAAAATATTTAATTCTCCTGTTCTTAGGCAAGTGGCTCTTACTCCAGCTCATGCTGCAACTGTCTCAATGAATGTTTTGGCCACAGTCCTCGCCTCATGGAATGTCTTTTCCACCAAGGGCTAAAGAAAGTGTGACAAAGAGCTGCTTGAAAACTATGTCATGTCACACGTTGTCCTTGGACACAACTTGAATCTTTAGGGAGCCCAATCCATTAGTTTTATGGTTGCCGTGTGGCTGATAGCACAAAGTATTGCTAAAAGATATGCTCTAGTTCAACCAAAAAGTAATTGTGTTGAATAGAGAGATTAGAGAGTAGAATTTTATGGCCTATGTTTATTCAAGAAGATGATTAAACATGGTTCTTCTTAGATATCAAAATATGCAACTCCACGAATAAAGCCAGCCTAAGGAGGCCATAAAATTGTTCCTTCCAATATTGCATTCTAAAAACAAACAAACATTAAATCTTAAACATTTCAGATGTTGAAATGTAAATGTTCTGATTCAGTCACATGTGTCAAAATTTGGAGAGAGATAACATTTAATGTATTTTACATACATAAGAATACGAAAATAAGAAAAACTAGAATTTTACTTAGGATATATTGGATGATGTTTGACTACATGCACAACCTTAAGGATATATATATATATATATATATATATGGTATTGCTGTAAAATTATTTCTGATTTTATTGATTGTGTAGCATGTACATTCTAATCATGTTCCAAAACAGAAAATAAAAATGAAAACTCAGGCATTTATTCCCCAAATAACTTTTGAATTCTTTATAATTTGAAGGATTAGGAACATTCACAGATCATGAAAATTATGCATTAGTTGTAGTTATATTTCTGCAGAGCCATTTTTGCTCTTTCCCAATAAAACAAAATATTGTAAATAATACATTCTATGAATTTATAAATATTTTGTGAATTTCATATTAACAAATATAACTTGGTTGTTCATAACATTAGTTGAAAAAGAGCGCAATTGTTGAAGCACAATCACTAGAAGTATGGTATGTCTAGAAAATATTGATTGATTTGTATTTTCACACATAACGTTGAATGTGTAGGGAAAGTAGCAGGATTGTAATGCAATCGCATTCCCCTCACTCACCATGTTTAGTTGAGTCAGTGTATAACAGCTTTCATCAGCTTGGAGCCCTACAAACGTTTTAGGCTTCACTTATGAGCTCCAGCCAGCATGGCCAATGATCAGGAATGCTGGCAGTTATAGAGCCTTTCTATATGAGGCATTTATTGTGCACTCGTGATTCCTTACTCGTGGTAGTTTGCGGGTTGTTTATATGACGTTATCCCCTAGGTCTTTTCCAGTGCTTTGCAACCATTTTAGATGTGCGTGTTTTTCCTACGAGGAAAGTCTGGTATATCCTGAATGGGGCCATGAAATCCTCTGTGTATTTGTGCAGTTCTGTAATATACGACCCCCCCACAACCTAGTAGTTGTGTAATGGAACATATAGAAAGATAGAGAAAGAAAAAATTCAGAAAGAAACATGTGTAAAGGAGCCAAACTTAATCCCACAAAAAATTCTGAAACAGTAGCCTCAGTAAAGTGGTGAGTTAAAAGCCTCATATAGAAAAGCCCATACTCCAAAACATCCAGAGGACACCAGGTTGGGGAAAGCTGGTGTAGAACCTATGTGCATAGCAATCTCCTGTCACAGGTGGGAACCCTGCTTTTTTTAGGGTTCCCAATTGTGGGTTGAGAGTTGTACAACCATAGGTTTATTCAGATAGTCATTGAAAGGTAGAAGTGGGATTGTGCTTGTGGTCCTGCTCTCCTTCCACACATCTCATGTAGTTTGTGAAAAGTATTACAATCCTATGCTTATTTACTTGATACTAAGTCCCACTGAACTAAGCGGGATCTACTTCTGAGACCCTTTCTACACCATAGGGGTGAAGAGGAAGGGAGGGAGGGCGATCCCAGAAGTACCTAATACACACCATTGGCGCACAGGGACTAGCTGGGGGGCATCCCAGGCAAACAGCCAGGTGTAGAAGCGGCCTGACAAAACATGCTTAGGACTGGATTTAGTTGTTAATGATCGCCAGATACAGTTTTGATTATTTATCGCATTTCTATATCACCCAATCGCCAAAATTTTCTATATATGCAATATTTCCTATTATCAGAGTGCTGTTTTAAAACCGTTTGATATTGGCAAACACCAAGTTCTGAATTTGCCTGCTTAGTCAAATTTAGTTAAATGTCTGCCAACCAGTTTCAAACTTGGTTTCTTTTGTTTTTTCACTAGGCTTTGGCATGAGAGTAATTTCTTTATTTCTTTCGAATATATTTGGATCACCACTCCATGAGTGCTGGAGGTGAATACATGTATTTTATAACTGGGGACTAATGATGAAACATTAACAGCATTAACTATCGAAAGCTTGCTGGAACAATAACATCCATCTTAAGAACACTATGAGAAGACTACCCCAACCTCCCTTGGGAGGGTGCTGCTACACAGTGGACTGTTACGAGTAGGACATAAAACAAGACAGATTTTGGGAAGGCTCACATAAGGAGCTAATCTTTCAAATATCCTGGCTATTTATGGCTAAAACCCAGCATCTTGAATTGAGCTTGAAACCAAACTGGAAGCCTGTGCAGATGTTTCAAGCTGCAGTTTGATTCAAGTTGTGCTGCTGTTTCAAGTTGTGTTATATGGTCTGTAAAATGCATACCAGACAAAAGTCTTATTCTGCTGCATTTTCTTCAAAGGCAGCCCAATATAGAGCACATTACATTAATCTAAATCTGAGGTGAATAAGGCATGGACTACTGTAGCCAGATCCAAATTCCCCAGGAAGGGATGCAACTGGTATACCAAAAAAAGATCTGCAAAGGCACTCCCAGCCACCACTACCACCTAACCATTCAGGAGCTGCACTAGATCCAAGAGCACACCCAAGCTGCATACATGATCCTTCAGAGGGACTGCTATCCATTCCAGAACGGTTGTACTCCAAATCCCGGGTTGGGCTGTTTCCATTTTGTCTGGATTGAGCCTCAGTTTGTTCACTCATATCCAGTCTCTCACTGCACCCAGACATCAGTTCAGGACTTCCACAGCTTTTTTGGCATCCGTTGAAAAGGAGAGATAGAGCTGAGTATCATCAGTATAGAGACCCAACCCAAAACTCTGCACAACCTTTTCCAGTGGTTTTAACATGTATATCGTAAACAGCATGGGGGCATAATGGAGCCTGAGGAACCCAATAAGCCAACAGTTAAGGGGACAAGCAAAAGTCTCTCAGCACCATCTTTTGGAAACACTAAGTGAAAAAGGACTGGAATCATCACAACACAGTGCCCCCAAGACTCCTATCAACCAGGCATCCCAGAAAAACACTATGATTAATGATATCAAATGCCACTGAGTGGTCCAACAGAACCACCTGGGACAAATTCCCCATGTCATCAACCAAGGCAACTATGGCTGTTTCTGTCCCAAATTTATTTATTTATTACAACTATTTATTTATTTATTACATTTCTATACTGCTTAATAGCCGAAGCTTTCTGGGTGGTTGAAAAAAATCCAGTAATGAATGAAGGTCATCATATGTTTCAGTAGAAGCAGCTAAAGAAAATACATAGCACATCAATATAGATCAATTGCCCCCATTATAAATTAAGCAAAACATAAATTATGCATTTTTCAGTTTCTGATTCAAGAATCAATGATATGTGTTCAAGAATATCTCCTTGTGGGTGAAGTTTGCCACAAGCAACTGAAGAAGAAAACCAAAGAAGAAAACAATAGAAATTTTAAATTGTGGTGGCAAAAACATGTATGAATGCATGCTAGAAAAAATAATTAGAGTTTCAAAAAACAAATTTATTTGATCAGAGTCACTAATACTTCTATGACTGTATGGTCCTGTTGATCATTTGGCACAACAACCTAGTAAGCATTGGTGGGTAACACTGCTCTACTTGTTTTGTGCCAGATGATAAGCAGGACTGTACAGTCAAAGAAGTATGTCTGTATGTCAAAGAAAACTATTTTCTGAAAATCAAAATAATTTTTCTAGCATGTATTCATATAAAGCCTTTTTGTTGTGATTCTAAGCTGTTCATTGTGGTTTATCAAAATAACTAATATGGTTATTTTTCTCTGTTGCTTAATGATCGTGCCAGATAAATATATATATCTACCATATGAATAGGTATATACCAACCCATTTCTTCTTTTTTTCTTAAAACAACAAACCATCTTAATAATAATAATCCTGGAAAATGCAGATCATAAAATATTTTGGGACAGAACAATTAATACGGACAAGACAATATCTTGCAACCGACCAGACATAACATTCATCGACAAAAAAGAAAAACACACATACCTCATCGACGTAGCAATACTGAATGACAAAAAAATTGTTGAAAAGGAAGAAGAAAAGAGAGAGAAAACTACACCACTGGCTATGGATGCCAAAGAACTATGGCAACAGGAAAAGGTCACAATTATTCCATTAGTCACATCAGTCACCGGCATCACATCAAAAAATCATACAGAAAACCTCCAGAAACTGGGCCTACCAGAATACATCCACACCAACATCCAGAAAGCAGTCATAATTAAAGCATGCTCAATTGTCAGGAAATGCCTGAATCAATAAAAGACAGCATGACTTGGCAAAGCCCGTCATGTCCGTCTAGAAAAACCGCCACGAGCCAGAAAGAGATAATAATATTTATTTATTTATTTATTTATTTATTTATTTCTTATCCGCCTCTCCCTCTGGATCGAGGTGGGGTACAACTCCAAATACAAAACACCATAAAAACATATAACTGATTAAAAGCATATAAAACTAATACATTATTAAAAGGCATCTTAAAAATTCAACTGGGTAGGCCTGCCGAAAGAAATCAGTCTTTATGACTTTCTTAAATTCCGGGAGACTGTTAAGTTGACGAATCTCTCCCGGCAGACCATTCCACAGTCTGGGAGCGGCAGAAGAGAAGGTCTTCTAGCCTAGTTTTTGCTGACTGGAGAAAATTCTTCCCAGAGGACCTGAATGTGTGGGGCAGATTGTACAGGAGAAGGCGATCCCGCAGATAACTTGGACCCAAACCATGTAGAGCTTTAAAGCACTTTATACTTTGCCCAGAAACTAACTGGCAGCCAGTGAAGTGATTTTAAAGCTGGTGTAATATGGTCACCCGTAGGTGTACCGGTGACCAACCTGGCTATAGGGCGGTATAAAAATGCAATAAATAAATAAATAAATAAAAGCCTATGTACAGCACATTGCAGAAGCTGAGCCTCGAAGTTACCAACACAAGCACTACCATCTTTAGGTCTTCCAACAATAGGAAGTAGCGCAGTAGTTGAGTCACTTTTGCCTACCATTAAATACATAAAGATTTATCACTATAAAGTTATTCTAGTCTTTATTTAACTTGTTGTTCATATGCATAGAATCGGAATCCTGTATTCTGTATTATTGACAAAACTAACTTGTACTCGACTCTTGAGAAATTACATATTTTAGTATTATTTCTCCATCCTGTTCTAAAACATTAGCAGCAAGTTTGTTCAATATTAATTTTTCAAATGAGCAATCTTAAAAATAAATAGAAAAGTGCTTGCCAATTATTCATTCTATATTGACAATGGGTTCTTATGAAGAGGTCTACAGAGAGTTCCATACATACATATATGCATACATACACTATGGCTGAATTCGGACAACACGATAAGTCAATGGTGGGGTAATAATCAACTTTACAGTTGTTCATCTAGGGGGTACTCCCCACACAACATGGTAATAAATAATCAACTGTGGTGTAGATTAGGATCAGCGCTGAGTTGACTATGGCAGCATTCCGACGACACGATAGTCAATACAACTGACGATTGTTTCCCCCACCCCAGTTGCTTATTGTGTCGTCCGACTTCAGCCACTATGTTATTTATCCACAGCACACAAGAATCTAAACATTATCAAGATCCACTTCTTTCCTTAACACAATTTCTTCTTACAAACCGTTCTAGATACATTATATAGGCTCATTGGAATGGTTTTAAAAAGAGTATTATAGCTTGCCAAAGTAGTACTATAGGTGCCAAAATGCAACTTTCCAATGCTAGTTCCCCCAATGCCCCATGTCCCATTTTTAGGATACAAATTGAGCCATAATTTCTTTAAAGCCAGGACGTAAGGAGACAATATTAAGCACAACAGGTCATTAAAAGAAGAAGAAAAAGTTGTTGATTTTTATATGGTTTCTTTTCTTAGTATCTGAGTGATTCAGATTCCCAAAAATATTTTATTCCCATAATCAAAGTATGAAAAAACAGAAAGACATCAACACTCTAAATTTATAAACAACAACATGTATTCTAATTCTTAGATTTTGCAAAACTGGCATACATAATAACTTAATTCATGTCATTAATGAAAGTAGGAAGAATATGGAATTAAACATTCAACAAGCAATCTAAGATTATTATTTTGACTAACATTCTAGTTCAGAGATTCGAAATTGATTCAGAGAGAAGAGTTATATCTGGTATATTAGAATCATGTTTATGAATAACTTGGGAAAACTTTTATAGCCTACTTGCATTTTGTTTGGTAATAGATTTGTCACAATGAGCGCCCCTGTTAAATCTCATTACATCACAATAAGTTTGCAATCCTATGCACACTTACTTGGAAGTAAGTCCCACTGAACTCAGCAGGCCTCAGTTCTCAGTAAATATTCATTCATTACACTTATTTCAGACCTCATCCTCCAAGGTGCTCAGGGGCAGATTACATATGGTTCCCAGCAGTTTCTCATCCAGGCAGTTTTGCATAGGAACATAGGGCCAATGATATACAGTATTGTGCTGTATTACCTCAAAGAGCCAAACTAGATGAGATGCCATTTCTAACTGCATTAACAGCTTTTAAAAGCAAACAGCAGGCATTGGAGGACCAACCTGGATCAGAACCCTGGTGTATGTGGAAGTGATTGTGGCCCCCGTGCCTACTAATTGCATTGGAAGGAAAGCTTTCATTCACATCAATTGAAGCTGCTCTTCCAATACAAATAGTGTATGCAAGGGCCCCAATTCAGACTGGGATAATGGCATGTGCAAAATGTTAAAGCCCCACTACCCCCATGCAGGATCCTAATCTGGACTGGCCCCACTCCAACTATTTATTTTTTAAAAGCAATTCTCACAATTAACAATTGCATGCAGCACCTCTTCTAATCTGGCCTGAAGTACAATCAAACTGCTAGCATTATTCTTACTGAAAAATACAGTAATTTAACTTCATGCTTGATTTAAATAAGATTTTAGGTACTTTACTTCAAAACAGTTCACATTTTGCACTATTTTGCACTAAGCTGAAACAGAAATCAATTATTCATGTTGAGTAGATTCTCAATAATAATAATAATAATAATAATAATAATAATAATCAGTTTGTGAAAAAAGCATTAAGAGCAAAGGATTTCACTATCCAGAATGAAAATGGCTACTGCACTACTGAAGATCACAATTTGATCCACAGACAGAGCAACACAAGGGATGATTTATAATAGACTGACCTGTGCACTAGAAATGCATGTGATTTTTAAATTTATTTTTATTTATTTACAATATTTATATACCGCTTCCTATCTGATAAATTTGGAGCAGTGAACAAAAAGAATAAAAGAGTAAAATAGAATAAAAGCATCATTATTGTTCTTGGAACAATAATGTTTTCAGAGGAGGTGCTAAAACAATACAACGTTGGCACATGCCTGACCTCTAAAGGCAGGGAATTCCATAGGAAGGGAGCCACCACACGAATGGCTCTTCTCCTGGTGGACTTTAATCAGGCCATAGTTCCATGTGGAACCATCAGAAACATGCCCTCAGATGACTTCAGTGACCCTGCAGGTTGATAGGGGAGAAGATGCTCTCTCAGGTATCCTGGTCCCAAGTTGTTTAGGGCTTGTACACTTGCACTATAACCTTAAACCTGGCTCGGTAGCGAATAGGCAGCTGGTACAGTTCCCTCAGCAAAGAAATTGCATGCTAAAAAGGGGCAGCTCCTGACAACATCTTCAAAGATTCATATTGCTAAATTAGGCCTGGAAATGATCCAAAATGTTCCCTATTGCAGGCTGGAAGTTAGGGGAGAGGCTATTTTAACAATTTTGTGGTCAGTATTACAGCATACAGTTGACTTTCTGGTGATGCTAACAGCAATGGCAATAATGAGTCCTGCATATTCTGAGTGCCATTTCCCCCCTCTATTTTCCTCACAAGTCACTCTGATTTGGCTTCAGGCATATATCAAATCTCATTATGTATGTGGCGTTACGATGATGCAAAAGCAGAGCTTCCTGTTCTCGGTCTGGAGACGTGTAATTTTTTAAAAAGGTATTCAATAGCACCACAGTGTGTGAGCACCACCATAAGGACCATGACCAGCTGTGTGTATGTGGGGGTAATTGTGGGTAATTTTGCAGACTTTTCATTCACATACCCATCACAACTAAATAACTATGTCTGCACATTTTTTGGCTCAGAATTAGAATTTGTTATCCTAGGAAGACATTTCCTTGGTAAAAAGAAAAAGAATATTATTATTTGAGATTTTAACTACTAGGCTGGGAATTTTATTTGATCCGTAGGGAGAGGCGGGTTATAAATTATTATTATTATTATTATTATTATTATCATCATCATCATCATCATCACAAAAGCAATTAAAAAGAGCCCACTACTGGATCAGAGTTAAGATGTTTCCATACACTCTGAATTGGATCCAGAACTAGGGTGTTTCCAGACAGGCCACTCCTAGCACTACCAATCAAAAGGCAATGTGCAGCTAATCTGTCTTGTCCTCATCACAAGATTTTTTTTGTAGTAAGAAAGCAGATGGAAGAAGTAGTGGAAAAACCTGAGAGGATTAATGGCATGCACCCCACTGTAAAATTCCATGAAGGAGGCAGGGTGATTGCACAATAAAAGCCTCATCTGGCATCATCCTTCGTCATGCTTGGAATAGAACCACTGAAATCAATGGGACTTTAGTCATGACTAAATTAAGTCTCACTCACTTCAGTGGGTCTACTCAAAAGATGACTAAGTCTGGATCCAACTTTATCCAAGATCTGGAAGATAAAACAGGAGTTGGAATATGAGAATTACCTTTGAATTACAAATTTATATTGTAAAGGACTGCCTGCTTGTAGAAAAGTGCAATCTTAAATTATAAATTATTTATAAATCAAATACTCATAAATCAACTCACAATATAAAGTCATCAGTATTGCTCTCAAATACATGCATATTAATTTGGGCATTTAATATTACTGACAGCAGGGTCAGGGTTGTAAATGAGATAATATTTCAAATAAAGAAGTTAGTAATAAAATATGTCAAAGCATTCTAAAAGGGATTTGATTGTCAGAATATGATAGTTAGCTGTTTGAAGGTATTTTCTACCAACCATGTATCCAGTTGACAATGTATACAACATACTTCATTTATTACTGGTTTTGTCAAGGAACTGGGACAGACAAGAACTGGTTTTGAAAAATGTTCATTCACCCGTTTGAAAATTTGCTTGGAATTGTATCTGCAGGAAAGATGTACTATCTATCTAGCTGGCTAGCTATCTACTATAGTATATATAGTAGATCAACATATACACTTGCATTATACTCAATATAGAAACTTGATAGCATGCACCTTTAAGAATATATAAACTTTTTAGCTGGATCAGAGTAAAAGTCAATCTGGTCTAATATTCTGTTTCCAAATCAGACAGCCATATGCAAGCCCAGGAGCAGGGCAAGAAGGTGATCACCTTTTCCTGTCGTTTGTCCCTAGCATTCAGTACTCAGAAGTGTTTTGCTTCAGAACATGAAAGTTCATTTAGCTATCATGGCCTATAACCATTGATAGACCTACACTCTATAAAATTGTCTAATAGTTTTAAAAAGCAATCTAAGCTAATAAATTCCATTTGTTAACTAAGTGTTGTAATAAACCCACTGCCAATCAACATTTGTGTGATCACACATTCAAGAATTATGATAAAGATGGGGAAAACTCTATGTATCTATATCTTTTTTCTCCAAAATAAAAGGTCCAAACATTTTAGCTTTTCCTCATCGGGAAGCTGTTGCAACCACTTAACAGACTGTAGGAGTTTAATGGACTCTGTGCCTCATTGCAAAAGGGCTTGGAGTCCTGGGCTTCAAGAAAATTGCTGGACTACACACAATAGATATTTTTGCTTTTATATTTATATACTTGCTCCTTGGGATCCCATCACCCATCTTAAAATCCCCTTTTTCTCCAAATCTTGACATTATTTTTTTTTTAAAAAAACCTTTTCTGCATCATTAGTTTGTAAACGTTCTGCAATTCTGTTCAGCTTCACTAATCAATCTCTCCAGGAATAGCATTAATTTCAGCTCAGTTTCACAATAAATCTATTTCAGAAAGCAACCTCTCTACGTATGGCTGCATTACAATTAGTATGACAAGATATTAAGTTTAGAATAAAAGCAAAATAAACTAATCTTTAGGCTGGCCTCTGACCAACTGTAGGATGTTGCAGATGTGTCAGTCCACCAGAGGGACAGCACTTATGTCCCTGAGAAAGCTTCACTGGCATAGACGTAACACCAGTGGTGTTTTCCCAGAAGAAAGGGGGGCATTCCAAGGAGCATATCAAGGGAGGCCTTGGATCTGCAGAATCCAAAGTCCCCTCAATCTCTCAATACCTGCACCCACAGCTATGCCAATCCTGGAACTGACATACTGATTTTCCTTCCCATTAGTGTTAATGGCAGGAGGGGGGGACTGAAAAAAGGATCCAGAAGGCGGGGGTGGGGAAAGATTTTCCTTCTCTGTCTACCACCTTTGGAAGTGGCAATTTCTTCCCCACGCACTCTCTCCCCTTCTCATAAGATTATTTCTCCTTCCCTTAGGATTGTTCTGTAATTACGCCATTCTGCAGTTACTTGAGGCTTGCAGGGGAATCCAATAGCATCTGACAGGGATAGATCTGAGCAAGGGGAGTCCAGTCTACTTAGAATACTCATGTCTAGGCCAATGAGGTTGTGTCAGGTACATACAATCCAGTCAAGCTACGTATTACATGTGCAGTAAGCAGAAGCCCTCTTGTATAAAAATCAACTAAAACAGGATAGTTCAGAGTGAGCATTCCTGGCTGGAGCTCTCTCCAACTAGAACCATACGAAGAAGTTGTCTCAGCAGCAAGTTAAAGCCAACTAAATCCTAACATAGGTAGCCACAGTTTGAAGTGTGGTCAACTTCATCCACTCTGGAGGAGCTAGCTAGACTGTTAAAGGGTCCTTGCATGATTTTGTACACTCAGGTTTTTGTGGGGCTGGGGAAATGCAGGTCCTGCCAGGGGTTCATCTTCTGACTGAAAGGATTATGGAAAGGCCACCTCTTTTGGCTGGGGTGGGGAGAAACCGATTTATAGCGTATATGATATCCGCTGCCCTTCCTCTGGAATTGCAGTCTGACCTAAGCTCTTGCCTGAGTCCTAGGATCAGTATACATAACAGTAATTCAAGCATGGTCATTTTTTCTTGCTCTCCCTACCAAGAATATTTTGAAGTTGTGAGAAGAGATACCACATTTTAATGACACATTAATCTCTTGGATTTTTAAATGCATTATGTAAATATAAACATGTTATTCTTTATAGCATTTTACCCTGCTCTTTAGTCAGAAAAGCTTTGCCTGAAGAAAGATGGAGCCAATTTTATTATGGAACCTGACAATTCCCAAGAGAGTAGTTCAGGAGTGGCTCGTGAGACTACAGAAGTCAGCTATCATTGGTTTAATTTTATGTTCAGGTATGAAAATAAGGTAACCCACTGAAAATTGCTACTGTAGGGATTTGAAGTTGCTGTAACCACTACTTTTCTTTTGGGTTCCTGTCTTTCAATTGTTTGCCCCCTTTTTCCCCCTCTGGTTGCTATCTCATTTAAAGAGTGACATCCAGAAATTAAGCAAGTCTAGCTTTTATCAACATGCAGATAATGCAGGTGAAAAGCTTTATCTGGTACATTAATGAGTTAAGCTACTATTAAAAATACAGTCACAGGGCCAGTAAAAAGAAGTAAGAGCCTTTCTTTGGCCAACCTGCCTCTTAAGAAGCTTAACTGGAAAGGTACTTGCCTGCTCAGCCTTCTTTTCTTTCTCCATTCCTCCTGCCAACAGCATTCAACTCCCTGTCCTTAGGCCATGTGAGCTTTTAGGGCACCCCCTTCCATTAGCTCCTCCCTATTTCAACTTCCTATATCTTCTATTCTTCTTTCCCTCCACCTCATAAATCTGTCATTCACTCAGATGTTTTATAGCAAAAACGAAAAGATATATAAACACACTAATAAAAAAGCAAGCCCGATTGAACACAGTGTGACTTACTTCTGAGCAAACATGTGTAAGATCAGTTAGTAAGATGAGTGAGACAAAGCTGACACATGCATAGCCAACACATATATATTGGAGGCAACACCAACATGAAGGCTACATTGGCACTGTACTCTTGCAAAATGCCATAAGAGGAAAAGGTTGACAATTTTGGCTTCTGATTGAAAATCATTTTTGTTGACCATTGATGAAAGTTGTGTTAACACGAAAATAGCACAGCACAATGTTTTGATCAGATGTGTGAATAAGCTTTTGATATAACTGGTCTGCAGCAACTCGGAAGAAAATAGGATCTAATACCTTTCAATAACAGAAATACTATGCAAAAGAAAATGATTTGAAATGGTCAGAACTGACACAATATATGAGGCATGAGCTAGGGAAGAAAAAATATAGATATGTTACTATATTGCAACTTTGTCTGGATTGAAAAAAACATTCATGTAAATAAATGCTCTGAACTGGGGACATGAACCTTGCACATGTTCACAGCTTTGGACATAAGATTATGCACTGTATTGACACAATTTGGTAAATTCCTATTACAGAGAGTTTTGAACATGTATGATGGTGAAACTGTGGACAAAGGAGACTTACTGCTTCATTGTAGCATTGCATGGCTGTCAACAGCAAGCTTTTTGAAATAGTCTGAAAACTGAAATTGCAGGTACTACTATTTTTGAAAGGCTGATGTGTGTAGGCTCCTGAACAACAAGCCTCAGCTTTGCAGCTGGGTACAGCTAAATTGAATTTATCAATGAACCATTCCCCTCCAGACTGCTGTTAGTCTGGTGTCTCCTGCCATAAGCACAAAAAATGTGGACAACAAGCTGCAGCATTACATTTTCATGTACACTTGGCCAAAGTTCCCAGAATCATGGGTGTTCAAGACACAATTATATTCTTACCCTTTATATGTTTGCTGCAGAAATATTATTGCCATGTCAACCATGCAAAGTATGGAACTCACTGTGAATTTTCCCCTCAATTTTGGGAATGTATGGACTTGCTCTCTTAGCTCTAAAAGTTCATCTGAAAGTCATTTCAGAAAGGTAATCCCTTTTGTTTTGTACAGGTTTTTGAATGCTACCCACCTAAAATGCAGCTTCAAGAAAATACATTTTAACTCTACACATAAAGTTCAAGGAATTGAGTCCACAGATCAGCAAATAATTCTCATCTTAATGTGAAATCTAATATCCACAAAAGAATTTCTTCATTTGCTTGGCCTACATCTGCAATGCACTGCCAGCTTTGGGTCATATACATTTTCAACAATGTTGAGTATTTTCAACAATGGGCCTTAGAATCTGCTGGATTATTAGCGAGAAAGAAGTATAACAACAACATTAAATGTGGCTGATGAAATAAATACACACACACACAATTGTAACTAGCCAGTTTCATTATGCAAACTGATCCCAAAGCATCAGTTTGCATATCTACTTCCTTAGTATTGCAGTGAGAAAGGATTTGGTAGAATGCTAGAAGATTTGATGGGAGAGTAAAGCAAGCAATGGAAGAATTAGTGGGATAATAGGAAAGAGTGTTCTGAGGAGGATGCTGGTTCTGATACCACTTGTGCTTCTATGAAGTGATTATCTGCTCCAACAGCATGCGCATGAGCCAACTGAGTCTTATTTCATTTATTTGTTGCACATCATTAATTATGAACAATTTAAAGGTGTCCTAACATCAGGATTGCTAATGTCTTTTTCTTGGCAGATTCCCAAAAGAAGAAACATGCAATTAGATGTGTTAAATCCCATGTTATTAATACTTATAAAAGAGCAGCTGAATTTATTTAAATGATAGTCAGAAATTTCCATGTTTCTGCTAATACCATGAATTTTTTCATAGGTATATAACAAGACTGCACTCCAAGTGGGCAAGGAAATTTGGAACGTTTTTACTGTAGCCAACCACTTGTCTGAATAGGCAAGTCATTTTAAATGGAAACGCAGCTTGCTTGTTATACCAGGTGGTAGGATGCAGAAAAAATTATCAATACATCTCTGGCTGTGTACACATTGTGTCATAGCTACCTATAGCCAAGTAACTGTTCGGAGTGTTTGGGATGTAAAAGAAAAAAATCTTTATCACTATACAAATCTTAACTAGGGTGCAATTAAAAATAGTATTGAAGTTTTTGGAGCCTATGCTGACATACGGCTCCAAATCTCATGAGAAGGCTTAGGCCATGATCTAAGGAGCTACTTGAGACATATCCAAGAATTTGTGCACACTATGGGATTAAAAAAAAACCCGAAGCATGCATAACCCCATGCCATGTCTTGAAAACTCTCAACAGTTTCAAAAGCAATTTGTCCCGTGGTTTTGGAGGTGAGATGCGATTTGAGAAACTCAAACCCAAATTTTCTTAGGTGTATTGTAGTTACACTGTCTTTTGATTGCCTGTCTAGATTTCTAGAGAGATAAAGAGAGTTTATGTGAGGGCCTACAATAATAACTTCTGATATTTTTCTGAGGTCCAGTAACAATTCGGATACAGAGCGATGTATTGAAACTAACAATAATGTTAGTTTCAGCTAGAAAATTCTGTTAAATGTATCTCAGGCAAATTTTAATACTATGTTGCAGACCTGTGTTGGATGAATGAAATAGGATATGCTTTCCCAACGTCACTAAATTTTCCCACGTTTATAGAAGAAAAATGATTTCAGTCATTAGAATGAAGTGGGAAAATAAACCATATTCAAACACAGTCATACATTATAATCAAAGTTGTATCGTATTTATTAGAACGTTTACTATATCACATGCACTAAACTCATTTTAGGGCCCACTTCTGTGGTAATGACGGTAGCAAGAAATACTTTTCTTCCACCAATCCATCTGCACAGCATGAGCCAGATGAACCTTTTGGAGTTGTGAGAAACTGTCTACAGTCTGACTCTCAAGGGATTTGGAAGAACTCTTGATGGTTCACCGTGATCAGTTTGTGAAGCTTTGTATAAATAAAATTCCTCATATCTTCTCCAACTTTAAATCTCTACAGGTGTAGTACTAGTACTGGATGTGCCTATGTCTGCCACTTATGTTTGTATGGATACTTATTCTTATGAATGGTGATAACAGTAACAATTTTATCCCACTTTTATTTTATTTATCCATGACAAACATGAAATGGAGTACATCTAAATGCAGCAAGACAATAAAACAATGCAAAATACAAAGCAGTCTAATACCAGTGGCAATAAAACAGATCAGGACTGGTGCCAACTTTGAGAGGGGGCATGTGTAAGATATCCTTTGCCCCCTCCACATCATCCTGGTGCCCCCATGAGCTTGCCAGGGGTTATGGGATAGGCATTGACAACAAAATAGTTTGGTCTTAGCAGTCTAACGGCTTGATAATTTTGGTTACCTTTTCTATTTCTAGTAGTCTTCAAATATCCATGCAGGAGATGCATCAGACTTATTTTCTGTTGCTCCAGAGAGCACAATTAGATCCAACAGTCAAAGTCACAGGAAAGCAGTTTTTGGTTGAACAATGGAGAAACTTCCTAATGAGAATTGTTTGACAGTGGAATACACTGCCTTGGGAGACGATGAGCTCTCCTTCACTGGAGATAATTAAGTAGTGACTGGACAGTCTTCTGACAGTGATGCTGTAATTGCATCCTGCATTTTGGATCCTGCATTGAGCAGTGGGCTGAACTAGATGACTTCCCTGAGCCCTTCCAACTAAATGATTCTAAAATATCCTTTTTGGGTTGTCGCAAACAGAACTGTACAATGATTTCCAAATGAGGCTGCACCATAGGTTTATATAAAGGTATTAAGACACTGGCTGTCTAATTTTCTGTTCATTTCCTAAATTGCTCAGCCTGAAATTTGCCAGTTTCACCACCACTGCATCTTACATTGATCCTAAGATCTCTTTCCTAGTTAGTCAGTCTATATGTGAAGTTAGAATCCCCCCATGTACATTACTTTACTCTCACACTGAACCTTATTTGCCATTATTTAGCAGACATGCTACAGTATGCCTCTGAGCATCCCTTCACATTACCTTGTGGGCCATCCTGTAAAAGGCAGAGGCAAGAAGCTAGAAGTGCTTTTCAACAAATGAGGTAGGTTCACTAATCACAGCCTTATGGAGCCCTGGCCTTAGTTACACATGCACTGGTTTCTATTCCTTCTATAGATCCCTTAACAACAGATAGCTCTTACCTATCAGACTCTAATAATAGTTACACATGATGGGTGATAGTTTCCTAAAAGGACCATATTTACGTAAAATGGCAAAAATGGAATGTCTGATTTTTTTTTATGACATTGCTTTAATTCTGGTTGGTTCTTAACCCTGCTCGAACAAAAGTAGAACAAAGATTCAGTGCCATCATCAATACCATAGATTAGGTTTGATAACAATTTCGTGCTTTTGTTTGGTTGTATTCACAAACAGTTTTATTCCCCTTTCTTTCTAGCTGTCGGCCTGCCTTCTTCATCAGACTTAGCTCTCCAGTAAACCCAGCAACAGATGAGGCTCTGTACAGTGGAAGAGGGAACTTAAGAGTGATCGTATCAACCATCCAAGGCAACTCCATATCCACAGAATCTCTAGGGCCCTGATAGGAGCACCAGCCACGTCAAAGTCCCAGAGTGTTCTCAGGAATCCAAGAGCCTCGGCCCTAGAGAAGGGAATCTCTGGTGCTAATCTAAATTTCAGAGTAATCATTTTATTTATTACATTTCTAAACTGCCCAATAGCTAAGGCTTTCTGCAGTCTGAAGTGGCACAGCACCTACAGTATCATCATTTTGTTGCATGCATTAATCCAGGCTTTCTATGAACATATTTTCAATTCAGAGGCTAAAAAATGTAATTACTGAATAAGTACACTGTGGTTTTTAATATATATATATATAGTGCCTTTTTTCTTTGTGGAAGTACTCACTCACATTTCTTTACAAAGATCTTATTACAGAGTAGTTAAAGAAATAAGATGAGTTGGCTTAACTGATGTTGAAGCAAACATACTGTTCTGAAACATTTTAAGTGATTAATTACTATGAACGTCTCCTCCTATGCTAGCTGGGCAAAGGAGACGGCATTTGTCTTTCATACCAGAAATAGGTAGGAACCCTTGCAGGATTGAAGAAATGGTGGGCCTACAGATGTTTTTGGACTCCAATTCTCATCAGCCTCAGTCAGCATGACCAACGGCAAGGAATGATGGGAGTCATGATAACAGCTGCATTCTGCCCACCCCTTCAGAGGTTTCGTTATGCTGGGACTGCAAGAATAATCTCTTCAATTATCATGAAGGACAACTCCTTATTTCCACTGCAATAGCCTCGTAGTAGCTACAACATAAGTGGTTATCTGAGGAAGCTTGGCTTCACATGAAACGGGTGGATACCAGAAACCTGTTATATTTTCTGTATTCCTTGTGTTAATTGTAGCAAAAGAAAAAAGTTTGTTTTTGTGAATCATATCTCTCAATTGCAAATAATAGCAATTATTTAAAAAAGTATTTACTTCAAATTTTTGGAAAATATTTTTATTGTTTTCACAGTTGTGTGCCTTGTGTATTATACCTATTGTTTAGTCGTCAACTGCTGCCTCTGTTTTTGTATGACAGGAGTCATAGTTCAACAGCTGGAGAACCACAGTTTTCTGAGGTCTAATATAAGGGATTAGATCACACTGGTTGAGTATTTTCACTGCTTGGTAGGGCACCCAAATCCCCTTTCTAGACATTGTTAAGAAGATTTACAATTTAGAAGGGTGTGGAGAATATACTATGCCTTGATATGCAGTGACTCTTAAGGGTCGAGGCAGAGACGTTCCCCATCCCTGTTACCTGAAATCCTCAACTGGAGATACTAAGAATTGAACCTAGGGCCTTCTTCATGCTCAGCATGTGCTCTACCACCAAACGATGCCCCTTACATAGAATAAAAGTAATTAGAGTATCTGGTAGAGGAGAAGAGTAATTCAGGTGAAAACTTACAGAGCTGAAGGATGATTGGGAGAATTATTCAGGGCTGTAGAACAAAGAAGATAATTCAATGGCTCCTAGAACTGGCTGTGTCACAGCTTTTTCCAGTCCTAAATCAGAGCCAGGTGGGTTTGCCCATAAAAGGAAAGGAACAGTGAGAAATCACAAGTGCTAATAGTTACAGGTACTTCCATACCAGGGGAGGGCAATAGTTCTGCCAGAAAAGAGTAGATAATACTAGGATATATAGAACACTAGGTTTAAGGTAGCTTCATATGTTCCCATTCATGTTCATGGCTGTTTAAGATTAGAACACTTGGTGACTATGGTCTTGTTGAATTGGTGGTGGTAGGGTAATCATTCTCCAGTCACATTGATCTTTTTGAATCAAAGATGTAATAGAAGACAGCATGGATTGACACAGCTAGAAGATGTAAGTAACACATCAGCGATCACTTTTAATATCGGCAAGATAATTTATATTCCTTCTCTAGGAAGGTTTAATAGCAATATTCATTGACTGACTGGTGAGATAGGTGCAACAAGTGTATTTCAACATCTACTGGAGTATTTTCCCCAGACCTTTTATTAAAGCCAAGTGCAACAAGATATGGACTACTAGCTGATCATGCACATTCTGATTAAATCATCCTTCCTGCAGAGTGAAGTGGTTGTTTGCGCTGATGAAAATGAGTTTTGAGGTCTTCCAGTAAGTAGTGTGTAACAATTAGTGCTGCAACTGGCATTGAGAATGCTTGAAAGTTGACCTCACACTCCTTTTAATCTTTCTAGGTAAGAAAGAACTCACTGGAGATAAGCAAACATCTCAAGGCTCTCCTCTGATTGACTTGGAAATGGCTCCTAAAAGTATCAGAAAAAATGTTTTATTTAATAAGACCATAAGAAGAGACATACTGGGTCATACCAAGGGTCCATCTAGTCCAGCACTCTATTCACACAGTGGCCAACCAGCTGTTGACCAGGGAACCACAAGCAGGAAATGGTGCAACAACAACACCCCATGTTCCCCAACAACCAGTGTATACAGGCTTACTGCCCCTGATACTGGAGGTTGCATTTAGTTATCAGTAGCCATTGATAGCCTTCTCCTCCAGGAATTTATCAAACCCCCATTTAAAGCCATCCAAATTGGTGGCCATTACCTCATGTTGTGGTAGTGAATTCCATAGTTTATGTGCTGTGTGAAAAAGTACTTCCTTTTATCTATCCTGAATCTCCCACCAATCAGGTTCATGGGATGACCCCGGGTTCTAGTACTCTCTATCTACATTCTCCACACCATGCATAATTTTGTACACCTCTATCATGTCTACTCAGCCTTTTTTTCCCCAACCTGAACAATCTCAGCTGTTGTAATCTTCCCTCATAGGGGAGATGTTCCAGTCCCTTGATCATTTTAGTTGCCCCTTTCTGCACATTTTCCAGCTCTACAATACCATTTTTGGGGTCTGTGTGTGACCAAAACTGTACACAGTATTCTAAGTGTGGTCGCACTGTAGATTTGTATAAAGGCAGGATGATACTGGCAATTCCTTTTCTAATATTCTCAATTCCTTTTCTAATGCCTAAAATGGAGTTTGCCTTCTTTACAGCTACCGCACACTGGGTTGACATTTTCATTGAGCTGCATTCAACAACCCCAAGATTTCTTTCTTGTTCGGTCACCGCCAGCTCAGATACCATCAGGATCTTGAAGTTGGGTGTTTTTTGTTTTTTTTTTTTGCCCCAATATGCATCACTTTACACTTCCTTACACTGAACCGCACCTACCATTTAGATGCCCATTCTCCCAGCTTGGCGAGATCCTACCCTGTGCTTTCTGTTCTTTAACCAGTTGCTGATCCATAAGAGAATATCTCCCCTTATTCCACGACTGCCAAGTTTGCTCAGGAGTCTTTGGTGAGGGACTTTATCGAAGTCCAAGTAAGTAAACAATGTCCACCACATCTCCCCGTCTACATGTCTACTGCGGGGCAAAGAAAATGAAAAGGCAGCACCCATTCCACATTCTTCTTTAATTGCAAGTGGGGACAACTGCAGTAGCAGTAGCAAAGAGTATGGATGGTTTCCTTCCTCTTCCCTCCTTCTTCATTGCATTGACATGCTGCTGGCTCGTGGGTTTTTCAAGGCCTACTAAAAAGAATATATTCTCTTCCCTGCTGCTGATGTTGCTACCAGTGGAAATATTGCTTTGGGAATGTGGAGAGCTGTGAAGCAGGAAGGCTTCTCATGTCTGGATATTGATCAGAGTAGAGATTTTGTTCAGTTTGCATTTTAATATAAACTTATGCTTTCATCTTCCCTTCCCATTCCCTTTTGCTTGTGTTTTTTTTTTTAGATTTAGGCAGGGACTATCTTGTTTTATTTATTATGTAAGCTACACCAGGAGCTTTTTTGGCTGAAGAGTGGGGAAAATGCTTTAAATAAATACATAACCAGAATTTTCAGATCTGTGGGTTCTAGAGAAAGTATAAATGTCTTAGCTATAGAGCTAGCCAAGAGAGGGAAACTATATAGTTAGAGGTCCTTAAGTAACACTTTCAACTATCCTTTATAACCCTGCCCCCTGCAGCCTGGTATGTCTGCCTACTCTCTCTTCATTTAGTGCATTTCCATTGTCAATTTATTCTCATTATCCCCATAACCACATTTTTTTGTCTTTCCTCTTTACAATGGGACATAGGCACTAACCTTCTTTTTTTCATTCTATATGGAGGTTTTAAACTTTACTACTCTCCTTTCGTTTTTCTAGTATTAATATATAGTAAGGCCTTTGAACCTTAGTAGTAAAATCATAATCACCATAGTCATCATCATCATCTAGTATTTTCCTATGCTATGCATCTGAAATCAAATAGAATAACAGTATACTACTTGGAAATTGAGAGCCAAAAAATGCACAGGAAGAAGTAACATAAGGATGTTCTTTTAAATAAGAAAGGTTGATCTTTCATTGTCCTAAACCATTTTTATAAATATGAAAACCCAGTGTTTGACAGTCCAGGTGTTAATGTTTCCTTGCATTTAAATCATGTTCTATATATAAGATCACCAGTATGGTACCCAATGTGCCCACAGACACCTTCCTTGATATCTGCCAGGCTCCCTGCCCCTCCTGATTTTAAGGATATTTTTATTTTTTTAAAAAAGGTTTTAAACAACAACAACACAACAACGATCTGGGAAGCAGGAATGCTGCAAGTGAAACATCGGTCTTCAGTGCCATCTTTATTTCTAAGAATGCCTCTTGTCCCCATGTAGGCTGGGTGGTACTGTGTCAGAGTTCAAAATGTCCTGATGGCGTTCAGCTTAGATTACTGCAGTTATGCTCTTTAAAGAACATTCAGAAATTCCAACTAGTCCCAGTATGGGAGCCAGCTTGTTGACAATGATGTGCTGAGCAACTTCAATGTTGATCTAATACTGCTCCAGGTGCTGCTGCCTTCAGTGGTTTCACAAGGTAGTTAATGGGGATAGGGCCTTTTCTGCCATGGCAACACACTTGTGGAACATCCTTCCCAACCACCCTCATATGGTACCATCTTTATGTATGAAGCAAAGACTTCTTGTTCTCCCAGATAGGAGCACTGGAAGCTGGGCTTGAGAGATAAGGGGGAAAGGAAAATTGAACGCACTGAACTGGTTCAAGTGTCATATTGGCAATTCTTGGATTAACATACAATGTGACATACAAACCCAGAAAATCAGAGTTACCTCGACAAAAACAATGGGTTAACTCTGGGTTGTTACACCCGTAAGCAACCCAGAGATTCCAGGTTTGCACATCATGAAACAACCCAGAAACGGGGCATTTCTGGGTTATTAACTGAAAGCAGAAATTACGACTGCATGGAGGCATCATGTTGTTTATCCCCAACAATTCCTGGGTTAAACAAAACAGAAATTGCCATTGTTAAGTGTGAACCAAGTCATTGTTTTATATCTAGTGTGGTTTGAATGAAGTCAGTTCCCATGTGATTAGATCTGACAGCTTTTCTGGCAGCAGCAAGGTTACTTTGGGATACTTAAGAGTACAGGGTAAGAAAGAAAATTCCTTAAGTATGGTAGTGGGCTGGTAATACCAGAAATAGTCTTCTCATTCCATTCAGTAAGATGTCATAAGGCAGCGTGATGAGCAGGAAGAAACTACCACCACTGAAAGTGATATATCTCGTGTTTTACTGGCAGGATGCACAATGTGACATTGGAGGCAGAGGGAGGCTGAAAACAGCATGGTGAAGGCGTGGCTTGGAATGCCAAGCACCACCTTGATGGCCTTTTTGCAAATACATCATCATCATCATCATCATCATCATCATCATCATCATGTCAGTAACCCCCTCTGGATGCCCTTAGTCAGACAGCAACTAAACATCTGTGCCATGTTATTTTCTCCTGCCCCTACTTCCACTGCTACCTTTTGCCTCCCCAAGGGAAGGGCATACGATGTCTGCTCAATGGTGACAGTTTCATCCTACTCATCACATTACATCACCAGTTGCTGCTAACTGTTAAATAAAATAAACATAAATATATATATATATTTAACTGAAAGTTTAATCTGAAGGAAATACACAACACAGATTAGTTTTGCTGCTACAATACTTGTCCATTGATCTTCAAAGGAAAGTGCTTGAAGCTGGGCTACTGTAATACAAATAATTCATATTTCTTGTTCTAATAAGGGGAATAAACCAGCATGAACAAACCAATGCCTGTAAAAAAGATATGGGCTGCACATCTTACTAATTTCACTGGTAATGGGAAAAAGTGAAGTCAGGGTTACAGCTGATAATAATCTACTAAGAGCACTTGACAAACAAAGCCATAAACTAGGGATGTGCACTGGATCGGACCCGATCCACGATCCGAGTCTGGTCCAGTGGGAAATCGGATAAATTATCCGATTTCCGATCCCGCAGCTGGATCGGCCGATCCAATCCGAAACGGTCCGAAAAAGCTCCGAACCGGTTCGGCGGATCGGCGGGCGCCCACTGGCGCCCACCGCCGCTTCCATTGGCGGGCGCCAGCGGGCGCCCGCCGATGAAAGTGGACAGCGGGGGGGGGGAGGAGGGGGGCACTTACCTTCTCGGCCCGGTGGCTCCCGTCCGGCGCCGGCACCTACTACTACTAGCAGGCTCCGCGGCCTGCTCTAGGGTGGCGCGCCGGGTGATGTCATCACCCGGCGCGCTACTCTAGAGCAGGCCGCGGAGCCTGCTGGTAGTAGTAGGCGCCGGCGCCGGACGGGAGCCACCGGGCCGGGAAGGTAAGGAGGGGGTGCGTGGAGGGGAGGAGGGGGCGCGCGGAGGGGGGAGGGGGGAGGGGGGCCCTTACCTGCCCGGCCCGGCGGCTCCCGTCCGGCGCCGGCGCCTACTACTCCCAGCAGGCTCCGCGGCCTGCTCTAGGGTGGCGCGCCGGGTGATGTCATCACCCGGCGCGCTACTCTAGAGCAGGCCGCGGAGCCTGCTGGAAGTAGTAGGCGCCGGCGCCGGACGGGAGCCGCCGGGCCAGGAAGGTAAGGAGGGGGTGCGTGGAGGGGAGGAGGGGGCGCGCGGAGGGGGGAGGGAGGCCCTTACCTGCCCGGCCCGGCGGCTCCCGTCCGGCGCCGGCGCCTACTACTCCCAGCAGGCTCCGCGGCCTGCTCTAGGGTGGCGCGCCGGGTGATGTCATCACCCGGCGCGCTACTCTAGAGCAGGCCGCGGAGCCTGCTGGAAGTAGTAGGCGCCGGCGCCGGACGGGAGCCGCCGGGCCAGGAAGGTAAGGAGGGGGTGCGTGGAGGGGAGGAGGGGGCGCGCGGAGGGGGGAGGGAGGCCCTTACCTGCCCGGCCCGGCGGCTCCCGTCCGGCGCCGGCGCCTACTACTCCCAGCAGGCTCCGCGGCCTGCTCTAGGGTGGCGCGCCGGGTGATGTCATCACCCGGCGCGCTACTCTAGAGCAGGCCGCGGAGCCTGCTGGAAGTAGTAGGCGCCGGCGCCGGACGGGAGCCGCCGGGCCGGGAAGGTAAGGAGGGGGTGCGTGGAGGGGAGGAGGGGGCGCGCGGAGGGGGGAGGGGGGAGGGGGGGCCTTACCTGCCCGGCCCGGCGGCTCCCATCCGGCGCCGGCGCCTACTACTACCAGCAGGCTCCGCGGCCTGCTCCAGGGTGGCGCGCCGGGTGATGTCATCACCCGGCGCGCTACTCGAGAGTAGGCCGCGGAGCCCACTGGTAGTAGCCGCCGGCGCCGGACAGGCCGAGAAGGTAAGCAGTGGCGGGGAAGGTGGCTTACCCCCCCCCCCCCGGAGCCGTCCGCTTCTATCCGCTGGCGCCCGCGGGCGCCAGCGGATGGAAGCGGGCGGCCCCAGGGGGGGTAGGGAGCGCGGGGGAGGGGGTTTACCTGCCGGGGCCGTCCACAGCGGACGGCCCCGGGGGGGGGGAGGGAGTTAGGCCCCCCCTTACCCACCCGCCGCCATTTTTTCCTCATAGACTTGCATTGCAATGCAAGTCTATGGGGAAAAAAATGGCGGCCGATCCAAAAATGTACGATTTTTGGGTCGGGATCGGACTCGATCCGGTCCGGGGGGCCTCCGATTTTGTCCGAACCGGTCCGGGACAAAATTGGAGGTCCCGATCCGGGTCCCGATCCGATCCGGGGGGTCCGTGCACACCCCTACCATAAACAGCTTGGGACCACGATACCTAGCTGACCCTTGAAATCTTCTGAGGCATTAGTAGTCATTCCATGGCCAATGGAATTTGACAGGTAGGCAGTACGTAAGTAAGCCTTCTCAGTGATGGCACTCACCCTTTGAAACAATTTCCCATGCGTGATCTGAGAGGCAGAAATGGCGGCAAGTTTTAAATGCCTCTTGAAAACACACATTCACTCAGGCTTTTCCCTGACTTACGACTCTGTTACTACCCTATTTTGTTGTTACGATGTTGCAATGCTTTAAATGTTAATGTTTTAAATTATTATTTATTTATTTATTTATTTATTTATTACATTTGTATACCGCCCCATAGCCGAAGCTCTCTGGGCGGTTTACATAGGATTAAAAACAATTAAAAACAATATACAAAAATTAAAACAGCAAAAACATACAACATACACACAATCTGTACATTTAAAAACCACTTCAACACTTCAAAAAAAAAAACAAAACAAACAAAAAAAAAAAAAAAAAAAAAAAAAAAAACCTACAAAAACAAAACAAAACAGACCCAGGCTCCTCAGATATTGCCAAATGCCTGAGAGAAGAGGAAAGTCTTGACCTGGCGCCGAAAAGATAACAATGTTGGCGCCAGGCGGGCCTCGACAGGGAGATCGTTCCACAATTGGGGAGCCACCACAGAGAAGGCCCTCTCTCTTGTTGCCGACCTCCGAGCTTCCCTCGGAGGAGGCACTCGGAGGAGGGCCTTAGATGTTGAACGTAGTGTTCGGGTAGGTTCATGTCGGGAAAGGCGTTCCATCAGGTATTGTGGTCCCAAGCCGTGTAAGGCTTTATAGGTTAAAACCAGCACCTTGAACCGGGCTCGGAAACATACAGGCAGCCAATGCAAGCGGGCCAGAGTAGGTCTTATATGTTCGAACCTACTGGTTCCAGTTATCAATCTGGCCGCTGCATTTTGCACAAGCTGCAGCTTCCGAACCACCTTCAAAGGCAGCCCCACGTAGAGTGCATTGCAGTAATCTAACTTGGAGGTTACCAGAGCATGGACAACTGAAGCCAGGTTATCCCTGTCCAGATAGGGACGTAGCTGGGCCACCAACCGAAGTTGGTAGAAGGCACTCCGTGCCACTGAGGCCACCTGCGCCTCAAGTGACAGAGATGGTTCTAGGAGAACCCCCAAGCTACGAACCCGCTCCTTCAAGGGGAGTGCAACCCCATCCAGAACAGGTTGAACACCCTCCATCCGGTCAGCGGAACCACCCACCAACAGCGTCTCAGTCTTGTCTGGATTGAGTTTCAGTTTATTAGCCCTCATCCAGTCCATTGTCGCAGCCAGGCACTGGTTCAGCACATCCACAGCCTCGCCTGATGAAGATGAAAAGGAGAAATAGAGCTGCGTGTCATCAGCATACTGATGACAACGCACTCCAAAACTCCGGATGACTGCACTCAACGGTTTCATGTAGATATTGAACAGCATGGGGGACAAAACTGACCCCTGCGGAACCCCATACTGGAGAATCCACGGGGCCGAGCAATGTTCCCCAAGCACCACCTTCTGGAGCCGACCCACCAAGTAGGAGCGGAACCACTGCAATGCAGTGCCTCCCACTCCCAACTCAGCCAGTCGTGCCAGAAGGATACCATGGTCGATGGTATCGAAAGCCGCTGAGAGATCAAGGAGAATCAACAGAGTCACACTCCCCCTGTCTTTCTCCCGACATAGGTCATCATACAGGGCGACCAAGGCTGTTTCCGTACCAAAACCAGGCCTGAAACCCGACTGAAATGGATCCAGATAATCAGTCTCATCCAAGAGTGCCTGGAGCTGGCTCGCAACCACCCGCTCCAGGACCTTGCCCAGGAATGGAACATTTGCTACTGGCCTGTAGTTATTCAGATTTTCAGGGTCCAGGGAAGATTTCTTTAGGAGTGGTCTCACTGCCGCCTCTTTCAGGAGGCCTGGGACCACTCCCTCTTGCAAAGAGGCATTAATCACTTCCCTGGCCCAGCCAGTTGTTCCATCCCTGCTAGCTTTTATTAGCCAAGAGGGGCAAGGATCCAATATGGAAGTGGTTGCACGAACCTGTCCAAGCACCTTGTCAACATCCTCGAGCTGCACCAACTGAAACTCATCCAAGAAAACAGGACAAGCCTGTGCTCTGGATACCTCACTAGATTCATCTGCTATAACACTGGAGTCTAAGTCCTGACGGATGCCAGAGATTTTATTCTGGAAGTGCCCAGCAAATGTATTACAGCGGGCCTCAGATGGTTCTACCATGTCCTTGGGGCCAGCATGTAAAAGCCCCCGGACAACTCTGAAAAGCTCCGCTGGGTGGCAGGTTGATGATTGAATAGTGGCAGCAAAGTATTGTTTTTTTGCTGCCCTCACTGCCCCTGAATACAGCTTACCATAAGCACTTACCAGTGTTTGATTGCATCCATCAGGAGTTCGTCTCCATCTGCCCTCAAGCCGTCTCCTGTTTTGTTTCATCACTCTCAGCTCTGGGGTATACCACGGAGCCGTTCGAGCTCTACACAGGAGAGGGCGCTCAGGAGCAATCGTGTCAACTGCCCGGGTCATTTCTGCATTCCACAGATCAACCAGGGTTTCGACAGGAGAGCCAGCCCTATCAGCCGGAAAACTCCCCAGAGCCCTCTGGAAACCATCTGGATCCATTAGCCTCCGGGGGCGGACCATCTTAATGGGTCCCCCACCCTTGCAGAGGGGAAAAGCCGCTGTAAGTCTAAACCTCAGCAGGTGGTGATCTGACCATGACAGAGGGGTTGATGTAAAGTTCCCCACTTTCAGATCCCCATCTCCATGTCCAGTTGAAAAAACCAGGTCTAGAGTATGCCCTGCTACATGTGTTGGGCCGATGGTATGTTGGGACAGTCCCATGGTTGTCATGGAAACCATGAAATCCTGAGCTGCCCCAGATAAAGTGCCCTCGGCATGAATGTTGACATCCCCCAGAACCAAGAGTCTGGGGGACCTCAACAGTACACCAGAGACCACCTCTGTCAGCTCAGCTAGGGAGTCTGTTGAGCAGCGGGGTGGGCGGTACACCAACAGAATCCCTAATCTGTCCCGTTGGCCCAACACAAGGTGCAAACACTCCAGACCAGTAGTCGCATGGACAGGGAGCCTGCAGAGGGGGATGGAATTCCTATAGACCACAGCAACCCCCCCTCCCCGGCCCTCAAGTCTACCCTGATGCTGAACCAAGTACCCCGGTGGGCATAACTGGGAGAGACTAACTCCTCCCTGCTCTCCCACCCAGGTCTCGGTTATACATACCAGATCGGCTGCCTCATCCACAATTAAATCGTGGATGAGGGAGATCTTATTATGCACTGATCTGGCATTTAAAAGCAGCACCCGGAGGCCTGAGGGCTGGCTGATAAGGCAACCAACAAGCCTGTGGGTGTGAGGGGGACCGGAACAAGGCACAGCCATTAACTGTCTGGGCCTTGTTTCCCTAACCTGGCAAGTCCTCCTCACAACGCCATATCTCCCTCTACCCGTCACTACCCTGATTGTGCTCCCCTCAGATCCCCTCACCTGGCCCTGTATCCTCCCTCCCAGGCACATAGCTCAAGCCTGGGGAAAGAGGAAAAAACAAAAACAAAAAACAACAACAACCAAAGACAAAAACAGAAAGCCGGCAGGCAGGCAGGCACACTCCTCCTCCTCTCCTCCTCCTCCTCCTCTGGCGGCAAGCTTTAAATGTTAATGTTTTAAATTATTATTTGCAATGTGTTTCTATATTGTTACGTTGTATTTGAATGTGAACTGTTTAAAGATTTTAATATATTACGTGGTAAAAAAGAAATATTATTATAATAGTAATAGCAAAGTCTGTCTTACTATAGTTTAAAGCTCATGACAAGGAGCAGTGCCACTGCCTGTGTTTTCCAAATGTGAGTTCTTCTGTAATGAATCTAGTTTAAAAGATAGTTTGAAATAACTTGAATATTATCCATACTAGACAATAATGTTACAGTATTGTGTGCTTAGAATAAAATTCAAGGTATGGTTTTGGTTCTGAATTTTATTCGTTTAAACTACTTTAAGTGCTACTGAAATGCATGATTTCTTTCTTTGAGCAAACAGGAAAGCAAAATGTATATCTATACAGTTGTTTCTGAAAACTATCAAACTGGAATATATTTTCACATGATAGCTGCAGTGCAATTACTTGTCAATATGACGGTGCTGAATGTTAATCATAGCTATGGTCAGAAATCTATTGCTAGCCACTTCACTTATCACCAGAATAGCAAAACCTTAATTGTAGGCTTCCTGCTGAACTAGATAGACTCCAAGACAGAAATACTACAGGGAATAAACTAAATTATAGAAATATACCTATGAATGAATGCACACAAATCTTTAGAAGCCCATTTAAGACTTGAGTATCTTTCTTCATTTCGACTTGTTCAATAGTGTCCTAAAGAGATGAACTTCAAAAATATGCTGAAAAATAGTGCAGATAATATTATCTTAATGGCGATAAATGCCGAGATGGGAAGAAATTCATTCTAATTTCAAACCTTTGTACCAATACATGAATTCAATACATCCTTTGAAATTTGCACATCCCCAAATTTTGTAATGGAGTTCTTGAGTCAAAAAAGTATACAAAAATGTGATTACTGGGGAAGTGCACACATAAACCTGCATGTTCGTGAAAATAATGTTCAGAAATTACATGCAGTAAATGTGATTTTTAGACAAAACTGCATATAAAAACACATGTATTAGGAGAAATGTGCAGAAAAATGTGTATGAATTTTCATGCTGACTTATTGAAAAAAACCATCTCAATGTTCAGGACAAACCAAGCATAAGATTGTAAAAATCAGAACTACATTGTACAGATTTGTCCATCTCTACGTGCACTAAGGGGGAAAAACAATTCAAACACATTAAAAGAAACAAAAGGAAAGCTATAGTTCTGGATACTACATATGCAAATACTTATCTTGAAAGAAACACAAAAGATGAACTTCAAATTAAGGTATATTAGCTCATATTTCTCAGAATCTTGTACTGATAATTGAGATACAGAGTGCAAAACCATTGGACACGCTCATGAGAGGCATGAACTATCAATTTGTCAAGTGTCATTTTATTAACTTAGTTCTAGTGTAGAAATTGATGTACCAAGTATTCCAAATCAGATGGAACTAAAAATAGGATTCCTTGATCAGGCTACCTGTTTCTTTTTTTCTTGACAATTTTATAGTATTTCATTGTACAGATCTGTGGGCTGGATCCAGACATCTGCTCAGTGGATTTCTGCTGAAGGAAAGCAGCAGGGCAATGGCTTTGCCAGATTCCTTCTCCATCTGCAGACCCTTGTGCCCTCTAAGTCTACAGAGCAGAATAGAATACGCTGATTGGAGCTGCAAGAAGAAGGGGGAATCTGCAAAAATCATGGTTCCATGTCCTTTCTCCAGTGGGGAGCTTTTATTGGATCATAGTTTGCTCTGAAAACCAGAGAAACTCTTCCATTCACAAAGAGGTATGTATCCAACCCTATATTATTAGATATTTACAGATATATTTGTGCTTAGTGGTTATCACATTAAAAGCAATTAAGAATTGGCTTACTGGATCAGGGCTGCATTCATCTAACCCATTTTTTTTGTCCGTATGATTATCAGATGTATGCTGTCTCTTAATATGGTGGAGCACAAGTATGCATAATTCACAGTGGTTCATTTAAAATGTTCATATTTCTATCAAAATCCTCATAAAATAGCTACTCATAAAATAGCTCTTAACATATTCCTGCCACAGTTCTTTTAGCAGTTCTCTTTAGTTCCACTTGCAGAAGTTGAAGGACTTCTTTGGGTTTAGTCTCACTTTTCTCATACAATGTTCCAGATGGAGATATACAACAGACCCTCCATAAGCAAAAATTCCTTTCACCCAACTCATTTAATTCTAAATATTATTCCAATATGTACAGAATAAAAAAGAACTAAAATAACGTATGAGCTTACTCAGTACAGAAAATATTGTGAATTAAACACAACTGGATTACAAAATAATTATAACTTTGCTGTTTTGCTTAAAAGAAGTAAATTTATTTTATTCTATAAATCATTAAATGTTGGCTATATTACATAAAACTTACAAGAAAAGAAATCACAAATCCATGTGGGTATCTGTTAATTACGTATTGAATAAAAGAAACATTTGTATGAATATGGTGTAGTTTTATAAAAGGAAAGACTGTAAACCTGCTTTAAAAATGGAACAATGTCATAATTGCTTATAACCCCCTTCCCAATGTTAACTGGAATAATTCTGTTATCACTTACAAATTAAGTGTAAACTTTATTGTACCAAGCACAGGTTCTCCCCATACTGTAAAAAAATAAATAAAACATATACACTCCCAAAGGCCTGCATGCTGAGCTTTATATAAGCTCTGGAGGTTTTCCATCAACCTTTTCTGACAGAAGCTCCCTGAACAGTCATGGCCAATTCAGGGCAATTCAGCAATCCCCCAATGCTGCTGTTGGGGAAGAAGTGGATGTTGGAGGAGGAGGAGGAGGAGGAGGAGGAGGAGAAGAAGAAGAAGAAAGAGAGAGAGAGAGAGAGAGAGAGAGAGAGAGAGAGTCTCCAGTAAGTAGGAGCAATCCCTGCGCATCCCTCAAGGGCTATTTGGATTGCAACCAGATAAGTATAGGACACTGTGTTGATAAAAAGAATATGTACAACTATCTTTAAGTACAAAGGTTCATAATTTATTTCATTTACTCAGTTAAAAATAATATTGTTTATGCAACAGCATTAGATATCCATGATTATGGGTGTATATATGCGAATGAAAAAATAAAACCTTAACCCACCATATCCTTTTCTCCAGTTTGAAAGCTGCCGCTCGTGAAAAGTATGGTGTATATGATAGAATGATACTGTACCTGATTAGCTCTGGAGGTGGTCATGGGATCAGATGGAGAGGACTTGGTGGTAGTTGGGGATGATGGCAATGTCTGGGAACAAAGCAGTTCAGGAGCAAATCAACCTCAACAAGCCTTAGACTGAACAGTTAAAAAAAATTAAACAAATGTAATGCAATAGAAAATTAAACAGAAAAGGCCTGGGAACTGAATTTATCTTTCTCATTGGAACTTAATGGAATTTAATGCCAATCAAGCAAATAACTAATGCATGTAAGTATGCATGCATATGCAAGTAAAACAAATTAATGGCTTAAGATGGTAAACTCACAAAATAATAAAAATACACTGACCAAATGAATATTTTCTTTCCCATACTTGTTTCTTGGGGTAAGTAAAGACTAGTAAAAGCAAACACAAATTCCAACAAGTTCAATGAGCAGATGTACTATTTAACCAGTATTCTGACCAAAAAAAAAAAAGCTTGGAAGAATGAAGTTCATATTTTGATATCATCCCCTTTCTTCATTCCTTCTTGATTTTCATCCTATAGAGCTGATTCCACATAAATTTAGTGGTTCATATATTATTCAAAGTTTTAAAGCAATAGATTGCCAAAATATTTATTGATTTTTCTTTAGAGCAACTGATTTATGGGATATATAATTATCAATTATGTCATGAATAAAATAACAATTAAAAACATCACAATAGAACTTCAGCAATATATTTATCATTGATGTTAACAAGAAAAGCTGTTAAAGAATCAAGAAAAGTTGTTAAAGAATCTAGAATATATTTATAGTGTGTTAATATTTAGGCACTATCCAATGGTGGCTGGCTGCATACGTCGTCCCTGCATAAAAGAGTTCCACCGACTTGCTCCCTTCCAGAAACAAATGTTTCGACTTGTTTCGAGACTTGTCCTCGGAAATGCTGAATTGCCATTGCACAAGTAGCAGGGGCCGCTTGCACAACAGAATTGTTGAAATCTATATGCACAGCTCTGCAACTTGGTCTGACCATAATTATCAGATTTTAGCATAACTCATGTGAGACAGCCACAATTCAACTTTCAAGATTATTATTTAAATTAAAATATAATTCATAAATATTTTGAGTATTTTGATGTATTTAAAATAATAGCAATAGCAGTTTAAGTAAAAAGGAATCTAAATATTTTATAAAAATGTATCAATGGATGTCTAAAGTAAAACTACTTCCAGGAATGATTGATCCACATGACAGGCAGTTTGCAATGGTTGCAGTTCTTGAGACTGCAACTATAAAGAAGCATTTCTGGGCACATACCAATGTGGCAGCTGTAGACTATGAAACAGCCCTCAGTATCAGTGTCTGACCCATGTCCCTGTTTAAATTTTAGCTATTTAGGCTGTATTCCTATATCTTCTTGTTCAGAACTAAGCTCAACTGAACGCACTGGGGCTTTCTTCTGAGGGGTCACATAGGATTATGCTGTATAAAACAAAGCAAAAAGCTTTGCATTTAATTATAGCCAGAAAACAAACGAACCAATGATTTCTCACTGGCTTGCTTGGCTCTACCTGAAACCAACCAAAAGAAAGCATCATAACTTTTCTGTCTAGATTAACAGGAAAAAACAGAAACTGAAGGTACATTGATATGAGGAGAGGCTTTAGGTAGTGGAAGGGGCCTCACTTAAGGCCTCCACTGACTAGATGGCGAGGCCAGGTGACCTGAATTCAGTTTGTGGACCAGAAGTTACCTATTTGTGACATACATGGAGACTAATCCTCAAGTTGTTGTCCTTGAACTTGAACTTTAGTGCTCAGAAATGAGCAAGGTGTGATGAGTACAGGAGAATAGTTAGCTGTCTCGTTTGACTTCTTATACACTGGCTAAACTGCTATGATGTCATGAATGTCATGAAAAGTTCACTACCACCTTAACTTCTTAAGATCAGGAACATAACATTTGCCAATACAATTTCTGCAAAGATTGTGAAGGTTGGTTATTAAGCCCTTCTAAAGCCCTTCTTCTCCGTAGATCCTCTGTTACGTTGAAAAGAAGTTACAGACAGTAGTGATACCTAAAGATTGAAGGTTCAAAAGCTGAATGGAGTGATGGTTACTAAGATGGAAGAAGAAAAGGGCACACAATTGGCGGAATATATAACAGAGAACAGAGAAGAGAAAAGAGGATCTATGGGGAAAGTGTTGGGGGGACTTAGTGTTATGCATCCCCTGGAGGAAAGCTTGGAGGATCATCTAGATCCCCCTATGGACATATCTGGGAAACAGAGAGCTTCAGTGCCCCTGGGACTGGCTAAGAAAATCCTGGGCCTTTAGGGGAGAGACAGTGTTGGGTTCACCCCCCTAAACAGATGGAGCTTCTGCTTCAAACCACTGCCTAACTCCCAGGAACACTGGTATCTAGTGATATAGGCAAAGATGGTGGCCAGGTGAAGATGTGCCTGTTACAAAAGATAGCTCCTTGAGAGTAAAGCGCAAATCATGAGCAAGGCTCTCCACATGACGAGGACCTTTTCTAGAGTAACTGGAATGATCTGCAGCTGAGTCATTGGTGGGGCTCAGGGAGCTCAAGCTTAAAAGCCTCAGTCTGAGGGAGACAGTTGCTAGAACATTGTCTGTGCACCAGTTTGTGTAATCTTTGGCAAGTTAGCAAGTTGGGTGGTCTTCCAAATTTGCCTTTGGAATTGGCTACCTTGTTCTCTGCTTGGACTCTGCCTGCTCAGACCTGGACTGCCTTCTGACACTGCATTGGAACTAACCTTATTGGTTTGCTCCCCTTTGAGCCCAGTTTAAACAGGACACTTACATATAGGGCGTACAGACAAAAGGGGTTGTGTGCTGTTGGCAGGAAAGATACATGAATGCTATAGTGAATGAAGGAGTAAAGCTGCGTGTGGAAAAGTTCCAAGAGCCTGAAGGAGTTGACTGAGAAAGATAGGTACTGAGATGGATAGGTACTGCTGCTTCTAGCAGATTTTATTGCACACCTGTCTTACAATAGTCCTGCCAGTTAACATTCCTTGAGCTTCCATAAAATTATGCAATCTAGATGGAAAGCTTTAAATTCAAAGATGGAACACTCCTTTTATAATGTTACTTTATCAAAGTAAGGAAATAGACTGCTTTGCCATTACTACTATTAATTTTTCCACTTTCATGTAGGTGCTTATGATTATACCACAGTAACTTCACTGGGATAGATATAATGTCAAGGAATCAATAATTCCTTGTATCACTTTAAAAAAGAAAGAAAGAAAGAAAGAAGGTATCTGAGACCACATCATAGCTAGTCATCCTGTAGTTAATGGCCATAAGTGCTGAAAGAGAGAAAAACATGCTCCTGCACAGAGTACAGTTTTCCAAGGGCTGCTGTTTCCTGCAAGAAAAAAAGCTGCAGTGCTTATTGAAAGCCTTTATCTCCCTGTCATGAGGAAGAAAGATAGAAAGCAACTGTGGGCATGGGTGAACATAAAGTTCTGCTTGGCAACACTTGACATTAAAGATGAAGATGTATACTGTTTTACCTAACATTCAAGTGTACTGATGACAGGTAACTTTATTGACACAGAAACATCCTGGAACTATGGCATTCAAATAATTGATTATAAAATGATTTCATTGGGTTGAATCCAACGGTGTCATGCTGCTGACAGAACTACTTCTGCAAGCAGAATCAGGAAAGGATTATTCTTCCTCCCACTTGCTCCCTTAAAATCTGGTTCGGGCATCTGAGAAGCCCACTGGATTAGATTTTAAAATACCACAGAGGGATGCAAGGGGGAGGAGAGATGGTGAAAGTCATCCAACTGTGCGCTAGCGGACAGTTACATTTAACCCATTGTTTTTTAATATAAGAGCACCAACTGAAAATACAGACGTTTCTAGTGGAAGTACTACAGATAGTAATATGAAAAACATGTCAGTTTAATTTCTGCTGGTGAAAGAGCAAGCAACTCAAACTCAGACTAAGCAGCAGAAATGAGTTGAGTAAGCACTAAATATTTTGAACTCTATGATAAATACAGCAATAATTCTCAATGCCAGTTTTAAACCCTGTTCTATTTCAAGTTGCTGACATATCCTTCACTAAATAAGGAAGACTAAATTCCATTTCAACTATGAAAAGTCTTCTTCTGTACACATAACACATTCTAATAACAGTTTACAAAGACTGATAATGTTGAGAAGTAGTTTCACTTTCCTGAGTTGGTAAAAGCAAGTTAGCCCACTAAATTCATGAGTTAAGAATGAAATAGTCCCCTCTGAAAAGGAAAAATAATTGCATGCATAATGTTAAATATTTCCCCAAGTTTTGCTAACAAAACCGTATCAAAAATTACAGTTAATTTTCACCCCCTTTTCCAGTTCACCCTTCCCAATGTGTAGGTACTCCCACGAACAGTGTCAACCACAGCAGTCATAAATCGGGAAGTGAGTACAACAGCTTATATACAAAAAAGCTGTCCACCATTGAAAGGCACAGTACTCATCAAAAAGGGTTTACAGAAACGCTGATAGATCAATACGTCCATTTAGACCTTCAGGTACTAATGATTTGAGAGTGAATATCCAGAATGCCTCCCTCTGTAGCAAGAATCTACCTGCATCAGTCCTGTTATAGAAGTATAATCTAAACCGTTCAATCACAACAACAACAACAACAACAACAAAGAAAAATCCTCCCATTTATGTAACTTGTATAGATGGGACATCAAGGGGGCATCTATAACTTTATTCTTGATTTTGCTATGATTTTCATAGTCGAAACGGAATCACACCGGGGCTCCATAGACTGCCACATATAACTGGTACTGTTGTGTTTGAAAAATTGACTGAGTGTCTGTAACTGATGTGGCTGTTTTGAAAAACCATTTAGCACACTTGTACCATCAAGTATAATAAACTTTGCAAAAAAGCAATTAACTGGTCCAGTGCATTGTTGTCAGGTTTCTTATACTTGGAATGTTTGTTTTGAATATGTTACTGGGAACCTTATCTTTTCTGTTCTGTATAGAAGACATCTTAACAGATAGATGCCTCCTGAATGTGAGAGGAGAGAGAATGGCTCTTTTAAGATGGTGGCTGCCATCTCTAGTTTATATAAGCTCTTGTATATATATTTAATATGATGCCCGGTTAATCAGGTACACCTTTTTAGTTAATTAATTTTTAAACCGTTAATCTCCATCTTATTTTCCTTGTGTGTAACATTAGGAAGGAGTCAGAGAGATCTGGCTCTGTTCCTCTTCTAATGTCAATGTGGAATTAGTGCCTTGCAGGTTCTCATCAGATACAGCTGCAGAAAAGATGAATGGTACTTGATTGTATATCGCATTGTGGTTGTTAGGGGCTGAAAGGTGATTCATAAATATGTTTAATAAATAATAAGTTAATTAATCTGATTAATCAATGAAACATTGCAACTTAAAACAAAACACAATGCAAATCATTGGATGTGTATTACAATAAAAACAAAGCAAAACAGGATTTAGAGATTTAGGCCAAAAGAGTTATCCTATTTCCAGGCAAAACCAAGTGTGTGGGATCCAGAGAATCTCTTCCACAAGCAAGAAGCACTTCTGCTCATGCAGAGAGGGTCTCTATTTCCACCAACTCTTCCATCCAAATGTAGCCCCATCTCAATGCAGTTCCTGAAACAATGGAAAGTAGCAGGAAAACTGCATTTCATGAGGCACAGCACTTACATAATAATAATATTTATTATTACATTTTTTAAAAAACCTGTTCACCTGCAAGTGTTCTTTGAGAGTGATCTATAGGAAAGTTATATTTATAGGTGACTGCCTTGGCCTAAATTAGATCTTTCAAAAAGTAAAGGCTGTCAGGGCTCAAAAGAGGACTGTCCTCTGAACCAATAGGATGTGTCACTTCAAGAGGCAAGGCTTATCAAGTTGGGAAGAATTCTCAGCGCAGCACATCGAACTATCACTAGCTAAGACAGAATACAGTGGAGGGCCATGTGACTGTGGTTCACTCTGATTAAAAAAAAAGTTATAAGCAAACAATACTGATTTCAATTAATGAATATGCGAAGACATACTTATGGATGATTAGCAAGACACATGGTAGCGGCTTTGCATGATCAGCTGGGAAACCAACACAGTATGGGTTGTTCCCCTGTCCCTGTGTGTCCCCACCATTTCCTTAATTACACGTGCTGTGTCATGGGTTACTGTGACATCTGAACCCAGTACACAGCAGGGGTAGCTTCTAACCCACTGAATTACTAATAGTTTGTAGTACGGTTTGTTGGATGGATAGAAGCTACACCTGCTAAACTGTGGACAACACAGCAACCCACAACCAGGGCTGTGCAGAGGGGGGGGGCAGTGGGGCCAGTTGGCTCGGGGCCCACGATTTTGAGGGGGCACTCCAACGCTGAGGTCCCACCCAGCTTATGCTACTGCTACTGTAGTGTAAGTGGCTCATTGAGAAGTGAAGTGCTTGCAGAAGCCCTCCTTAGTGAATACCACGGTCAGACTACAAGCTCCAGAGGGCCATGCCACATGCGGGGCGGGGATATATGTGCCTTGAGGTGTTGTAGAACAGGTTTAATATGAAGGTGTAATATAAAACGGACATGTTGGTGGGCACGCCCCCTTGGGGCGGCCATGTTGTCCTCCTTTTTTGAAATGGGGGAAGCACACACTTCCCATCTGGCCTGGGCATATAATAATAATAATAATAATAATAATAATAATAATATATTTATTTATCACCCGCCTCTCCCAACGGATCGAGGCGGGGAACAACACCAAACACAAAATACAAAAACTGATTAAAAGCAGATAAAACCAGTACATCATTAAAACACCAATAAAACACCAATATTACCAGCTCTGCACGGCCCTGCCCACAACATAGGCAACTAAGGAAATGCTAGGCACATAAGCAGCATGCATGTAGATGGGGAAAACAACTCATACTGCGTAGTCTGCCCTGCTGATCATGCAAACCTGCCCAGTGAGGAAGGAGGGCAACTCATTTAGTGACCTTAAAGCCATCAATTTGGAGACCTATCTTTGGGTTCTCTTGCCCACTGCAGTTAGACAGGTAGTGACTAGGTTTGCACGACTGGAGAGGGATAATAAGTCACAATGGCTTATTCTCACACACCACATAATTACCATAATTACCCTTGCATGTCCTAAGGATGTGGTGTGGTTTGTGAACCACCCCCACCATCCAACTTCCCTGGTTTGGATGTCATGACAAGCTGCACCCAGCAAGGGTAATTATGTAGTCAAGTCAGGCAATGCATGATTGGCATGTGCAGGGAGAGAAAATAAGTCGTGATGGCTTATTTTCTCTCCCCAATTGTGCAAACCTGTCCAGTGACTAAAGAACAACCTTTCCCATAGTTGTATCCTGACTAAAGAATTCCTTTCCTATGTAAAAATAATTTTATTTGCCTAGGCTTTTTAGTTGAGTGTGTTTTTATTGCTGCTACTTTTTAGATTTGCCAGTTTTAGGCTAGGTTTTAGCCTGACTGTTCATCTGCTGCTGTTGCTTTTAGATTTGTTGTGTTTATATTGTCTGTTTATTTATAATATTTAGCTTTATGTTAATTTTTATACTGTCATCCACCTCAACTTTTTAAAGATGAAGAATAGAAATATATTTCATGAAATGAGGTTATAAGTACGGACATAAATATTCTTCCTTAAGGAGAAATTAAGGATAAAAACAGACAAGGGATCAAATTTTCTTCTCACAAGCAAACAGCTGATCTAAAGGAAATCCAATTGGCATCTTTACATAAGGAACAGAATGAAAACTACAAATGACTAAAAGGAAATTAGTACAATGAAAGTAGAATATGAGATATGTTATATATTATATTAAATAAGAATATTTTAGAATTCTCTTCCACGACATCTTTTACACATAAAAAGGCTATTATTGTAACAGAATTTTAGGACATGACATAGTGTCATAGATGCAATATGAATCGTGCAATATGTATGCCTCTGGTCAGCAAATAATTTTTAACAGGACTCTGCCCACTGACTCACTCTCACACAAGCTGAAACACAGGCAGATAGTTGCCCATGCCTATTGTATTCAGGAAAGAAACTTATATGAACACACCAATCCACCCAACAGACACGCACATATTTAATTAAAGGTAGTAGCAGTTCATTAAGACTTTATACTGAAGGTTGCTATAGCCCAGGTAGGTGCCTTATTGTGGAGCCCACTAAATATACAATCATATATCAAAGAGTGCAAATTAGACTTGCATTCCAGCCTGTAGATCTTTATCACAAATAAAGATCTTTGTCACTAAATCCAATCCCTTCCAAATATTTGGAACTGATGCACCTGAAAGAAGGAATCTGCAATGGCCAAAGAAATGTATGTATGTATCTTTTTTATATGTCAAAGAAAATAAACAAAGGCAAACATTCATAACTATCCTACTACTATCATTAGATGTGTCAAGAGATTGGTAAAGATATGCATGAGAATAAGCTGCAGATGAATATCAATTTTTCCTCACCTAAATTTCCTGTGGCTTTTTTTAAAAAATGGGCCCATTAAGAGAACTCTGTTTTGAATATTCAAGCACCTTTCATTTCTCAAGTGACAAAATGACAATTTATGAGCCACAAGATATGTTGAAGGATAATCTCCACATTACTAATTAGCAGGGAGAACAAAATACCTAAAGAAATACCGAGAAATAGCAAGAGGAATCTACATCTCACACTGAAACATGAACAGGAAATGATGACACTAGGACAGATATTATATGTATCAAAAGTGGTGAGATTGTTTTTATCAATTGGTTGAAGAATCTTTCAAGATTACCTAATTGGTTCCCTGATGTTAGCCATTTGGGACACCGATGATTATTTCAAAATCCAAGGATGGATCAGATAAGCCCACAATATTATCTTGTATATAACAGTCTGTGGGAACTGCAGGAAAATTAATGAATTTGTTCCATGGTTTCTGACCCACTGGTCACCAACTCATTAAGAATCAGAAATGAACTTAAGAACACCTGGTTCCAATGGTGTGCTATAAAGCTAGTTGGGGTATAGTGAAAGCAATAGGTGACACTTGTGATAGAACTAGAGGTCTTGGATTCCTGAAATTGTTGTACAGAGTCGCGTATCCTGCTACTCCCACAATCAGGAAGTATGTGAATGCCATGCCATGCCATTGCTGTAAATTATATTTTAAATTTTTGTGAATCCTAATGGGATGGGGGTGGGGTGGGGGGGACAGAGACGGGATTGGTCTCCAAACTAGACAGAAAAGACCACCAACCAGAGTTGAATACACATGCAAGTAAGTGCACGAATTCTTTAATAGCATACTTTAGTCATACAATGTTTTCCTGTTCCAGCTGTAGTTACCTCACTGGACTAAATCAAGGGAAATGCTCAAACAATGGTGTCCTTTAAAACAGCTTTCTATCCCTCGGTTATTATGAAGTCTTCTCCCATAATAGGGCAGAGCAATGTCAATGATGCATTAAAAGCAGGTCATCAGATTGGGAGGCTTGAAATCACATAGTGTTGGGCGTTGGTTTTCCCATGGACCCTTCTACTGCAGATGTAGGGTACTTCCAGACAATGTTTTTATCCCTGGCTCATTCATGGAAATTTATGGGGGATCGGACGATGTTGTCTTCCACTTGTAACTGTCCTGTGTTTCTCCAGCAATTCTTCTGTCTTTTTTCTTACCATCAAAAATCCATTTAAGGAAAAAAAAAAGAAATAGCTTCACAATGCCTTCTAATGGTTAGCACTAGAGCCTCTCCGCCTGGAAGCACCAGTAATCTCAAAGCTTCTGCCTATAATTTTTTTAGCATTCTTCAGAAACCTCCAGGATACTGGAGGTGGGTGAATGTTGTCCCCATCTTCAAAAAGGGAGGAGGGATCCAGGCAAATCCTGACTGGCCAACTGGATGCTGATACCTGGAAATGTTCTAGAACAGATCATTAAGCAGTCAGTCTATGATAATTTAGTAAAGAACACTGTGATTACAAAGAGCCAGCAAGGGTTTAAAAGCAATTCATGCCAGGCAAACCTTGTCTCATTTTTGATAGAGTTTCTAGCTTGGGAGATGAGAGGAATGCTGTGATATAGCATATCATGATTCCAGCCAGGCTTTCAGCAAGGTCCTTCGTGTGACAACCTGGTAAAATGTGCTATTGTTAGGTGGATTTTTAGCACATTAATGGACCACACCCAATGAGTGCTTGTCTATGGCTCTTCATCAACCTGGAGAGCAGAGACAAGTGGGGTGCAACAGGACTCTCTTTTGGACCAAAAGCTGTTCAGTATGTTTATAAATGACTTGATCAAAGGAGTTGAGTGGGTGCTCATCAAATGTGCAAATGACACCAAACTGGGAGGGTTAACATTAGAAGAAAAGGATTCAAGATGATCTTCACAGGTTGGAAAACTGGGACTAAATGAATTTCAGCAGAGATAATGTAAAGTTCTACATTTAGATAGGGGGAAAACAGATGCATAAATATAGGATGGGTGACATTTGGTTTTGACAGCCGTACACATGAAAAGGGTTGAAGAGTTTTAGTAAACCACAAATTCAGCATCAGTCAGAGTGCAACGTAGCAGCTCAAAAGACTTACACAATTCTAGGCTGCATCAACAGAAGTACAGCATCAAGATCATGAGATTTAAGGCTATAACTCTATTCTGATTTGGTCAGATCTCAGTTGGCAGTACTGTACCCTGTTCTGGACAATGGAGTTTTAGAAGGCTACTGACCAACTGGAAAGAATACAGAGGAGGGTGACCAAAATGGTGAGGGTGCTGCAAACGTTTAGTTTGGAGAAGAGAGAATTAATAGACGATATGATATGAGATAACGGAACAAAAAAACAACATATTCAATTATAAGAAAGGGGATTTTGACTAAACAGTAGGAGGAAATTCCTGATGGTATGAAATGTTCAACAGGGGAACAGACTGCCTTGGAAGGTGGTGAAGTCTCTTTTGAAGAGGTTTTTAAACAGAGGCTGGATGGCCATCTATTAGAGATGCTGTAGCATCGCAGCCACAAGCTGAAGGGCAAGAGGTTCTTGCCCTTTGGCTCTTACCTTTGGCTTCTAGCCTATGACATCATTGGGACTGTCAGCTAAGAAATGATTACTGGCTAAGAGGCATTCTTCACCTTTTAAACCCTTGGTTTGAAGAAGAGACACAGAAACCAGCAGAGCTGGGAATCCGATAAGTCTAACAAACTCCAGCAATCACCAGCAGCAAGCATAGAAGTTGGGAGAGCAGAAGAGCAGGTGGGGACATTCAAAATCATTTAGCACCTGCTCATTAGCTGCAGCTCTGAGGGCCACTAATAACATTTCGGTCAATTCCCACCCTCCGCCCCACAATTGTCAATTCACTTCTGGCTGACATTTGCGGTGTCTATTTTATATTTTAAAATGCTATTAACGTTGTCAACAGGTTACCTGAAAGATAATTTCCTCCCATATATACCTGTCTGGACACTAACATAATCGAATGAGGTCCTTCTCTGGGTTCCTCCACGAAATGTGGTGAGGTGGGTGGCAATTATAACAGAGCTTTTTTAAATGATGGCATCCTGGTTGTGGAGTGCTCTCCCCAGAGATGCTTGCCTGTCATCAGGTAAATACTTTTTTATTTTTATTTTTCCAGGCTTTTAATTTCTTCAGTTTGATTTTAAATGTGTGTTCTTGTGTTTTTAGATGGTTTTCCTTTTGCTGTTTTTACTTAGGTTTAATTTTTTGAATATCATGTTATATTCTAGGGTTTTACTTTCTGTGAACTGCCCAGAGAGCTTTTGGTTATTGGAATAGAAATATTGGCATTTCTACTATTTGCAGCTAGAAATTATGTTGCTGATGATGATCACTCATAATCATCAGAGGCCCCTTCCAAAACAAAGAATTCTATGATTTGGGACAAATATAAGAAAAGAAGCCAGCTGCTCTCCTTAGATTTTGTCCTGTCTGCTAGCAGGGTTCATAAGTCACACTAACCATGATGAATCAAGCTAGCATCCTTTTCTTTTTTTAATAGCATAACCTTTGCAATTGTAAAAGAATTGGGGCTCCACCCATCTATCTAGATTCCCTGTCAGCTCAGTGACCCTCTCAAATGATAGCATTTTAAAATGAACCAGGCTGCCCACCATTGCTGAGAAATGTATAATGATGGGGTGGTGAAGAGAAGTCCACAAGGCTATGTACAATATATCTGTACATGTTATACACAGAAGAGGAAATAACCATAGGAAAGTAAGGGAATGTGGGCTCATTCTCCATATTGTATGCTGGTTAGCCTTTTTTTTAAAAAAAAAATTAAAAAATCCTACCCACCCCTTGAGATATCCTACAACAATGTTACTTAATGGTTGTCTCTAAGGCAACACTTGTCAGGTAGCCACAGGTGACAAAAAATTGCATGCACGCATGTGAGCAGATTGGAAGAGGAGGGGCAGAATGCTTTGTTCTTCCTCTGACTCCAGAATACAAACCAAATGGACTGAAAGAAGGAAGCTCTTTCCTTTGCACCTTACATTGAAATACAGTAAGCTGCTGAAGGAGAAACAGAGAGTCCTGTCCTCTTCTGCCAACCCCTAGCAGACTAATAATTTTTGCAGACATATTGATAAGGCTGCTGTAAGGTATTGTCATCCAAATACTTAATTAAGCTGATTCATTTCGAAAGTCATTGTGTTGGGAATCACATCTTAATTTGGAGCTGATAAAATATGTTCTTAAATATATGACTTTATGTCTGAACAATGACTGGAACCAAAGAGGGGAGGCCCCCAATGTCTTCAACCTTAACTGGACATTTTGCCACAGGACTGTGGAGTTTAGTCGGGGGTTCTCAACCTTGGGCTACTATCATCATCCTCAGCCAAACAGCCAATGGTCAGAGAGGATAAGAGTTGTAGTTCAAAGACATCTTGGGACTTAAGGTTGGGAATTATTGGTCTAGTTTGTAGCTTCTGGGACTCTGAACTAAAAGCTTTATGTAAAGGAACTGAAATTCAAGTTGCCAGGTAGCTGGAATACTGTATTGCCTTGACATGCACACTAGACTTTTCATTTTGAGTCTGAAGTTTTTTTACCAACCTGTTCATAGTCAAACATGGAATGGCAGAATGACATTTGACTGCTTGCTCTGAAGGGTGTATCTATCTCATGTCATGTTGCTTTTAGCTCCCATAGTAGCGGCTTTCCTGTTCTTTTCTAACAGGTTACCTTCCTATACACCTGACAACTTCTTAATCAACTGCTGCCTCCATCTTGAGGTGTACTGAGAAAAAACTGCTTATTGGAAAAAAAAAATTTTCTCTTGGAGACCTATAAGCAGGTTGGGTTCTTTTAACAGTTCTGAAAATAAAAGGTTCCATTATGTTTCTCAAAGCATAATGGAACACAGCTTCTTACAAAAGGAAGATGTCGAAGACCTGTGATCCTTTGAGACAGAAACATAGAAATCAAGGAGAGCTTTCTACAGATTCCTCATTGTTACTACTTTTGCTCGGAATGAGGAATTTAACTAAATTCCTAGGGAATCTCTTTCTTTGCAGCTCCTGACTTGATTTCTGCTGGAAGGCAACCTGCTATCAGTCTGGCAGAGCTAGTTCAGAAATAGCACATTTTACCTATTAACAGGAGCACAGTGTGGGTAACTTAGGCTCTTTGGTCTACATAGTGGAGTGTCCCTGAATGGTTCCTGGGAATGGAAAACAGAGCTGAGTCTTCGGGATTTAACCCAGAAAGGACTTTATTAAAAGAAGCACAATCATGTTAATAAAGGCTATCTCCAAAAGGAATGGAGGGACTACAGTGAGTCAAGAGTGGCTTAGACAAGAAACAACAGGAAGGCAAAGCAAGAGTGAAGAACAAAGGGTAGTAGTCCGTAATGAATTGAAACTAATAATTAGAGATGGCAGGAAACGAGAGAGAAAGGAGGTTTTATGTATTGTAGGTCTGCTGAGTCAATAGGAGAAGGGTAGGGAGATCAGGTGTTCCCATTACACAATAAGACATCCACTGGGCAGGAGCACAAATCATATGGGTAATCAGGCATTCCTAGGGCTTCCACTGGGCAGACACAAGGGCATGAGATGCTTTGAGATGCTTTGAGAAAAAGCCATGGGCAGGATGGAGTCAGCAAGACCTCTCTCCAAAGGACACACTTATAAACAAAATTAAGCATGTCTGCTGAAAAGCAGGTAGTAAAAGCTGGTTAAGTGTTTTGGTGCTATGGACATTGTCACAAAGTGCTTGACTCAGGCAGGCCTCTTGGTATTATCAATTAATGAGTGGCAAGTTTGTTGCCTCAATTGAATTAGAGAGCAGGTGGACTGGGTTAGCAAGTTCAGGAATCCCGTAGCCTGGGGAATTGAGGTGCCAAGTCACATTCGTCTCCATTTCAATGAAGGCTGGAGGCTGGTCTGAAAGCCAGGTCCTTTTGCCATTAGCTGTTTGCTTTTGTCAGTGGCAGCTGGAAACAGACAAAATGGAAGTGATCATCTAACATTATTAAAAAAACAAAAGCAAAACCACCCCAAGCTATTTAGGCATATTTGATGAGTTGAATTGAATTGTGAAACTGGATGCTTTAAGACAACAACCAATATGTGACTGCTATTATTGCTAGCTCTAGTGCTGCCCTTATTCAGTGCTAAGTATGCACGGAAACTTTACCCTTTCACTCCTTATCTGTAAAGAGCTGCTGCTACTGCAATACTGCTAAACCAAATAGGGAGAATTTACATTTTTCAAAGTACATGTACGTGTGAAAGAAAGTGCATGTGCAACAAGAGCTGATGGACACCATGCAGATTTTGATTATTTATTTATTTATTTATTTAAAAAAAGGAGAGAAAAAGGTTCCTGCAGGCTGTGGCTGCTTAAAAGGCTTCACCCCTTTCTTCATAAAACTCATCACTTCTGCCAGCAATAGCTGGAAAGACTATTCACCTTTCCTTGTATGCTTCCAGTGCCACCACTGCTGCTGCTCTTTGGAAGGAGAAATTTGTTTTTGTTCCCCCACACAATTACTCTTGGATCTAGCTCAAACTCCATGTCCCTGCCCTCAAAGCTCCCCTTGGCCTTGCTCCTCTTATCTCTCTGCTTTTATACTCTTATATTTCTCTACCCTTGACTTTCTCTCCTACATTTCTAACATCCTCAGCTGTCTGTTCTCCTGCTCCTTCAAAAAAAAAAAAAAACACCTCCACCCTTTCTCATCTACTGCCCCATATGATTGGAACTGCCTCCCAGAACACCTGCATGATGGTAGCTTTCTTGCTTCCTTCAAATCTCTTCCTAAAACCCACCTTTTCCATGAAACCTTTGGTACAACTCTCTAGTTCCCATGCCATGCTATAACTAAGCTTGAGTACATGCAACAAAAAATGGCATATTGTTTCCTGTTTACCCCTGTCTCCACTTCCATTACCTTTCTCTGATGTTCCCCATGCTGAAGTTTAGCTTGTAAGATCTTTGGGGAAGGGACCTGTCCTTTTATACTTTGTAAAAAGCTATGCACACTGATGGAGTTATATACATAAATAATGGAAGTACTCTATCTCATTACTATTGTCATTTCATACCTTGAAAGGACTTTATTTCAATTGTGATGGAATCTCCAAATATCACTACAAATGAGTGATTATTTTAAAAATAAGATGACGGAAGAGCAATGCTTTAGGTTTGGATTCATTAAGATGCTAACTTAACAAAACAAAACAACTATGTGTATGACAGAAAATAAACATATACAGGAAGCTGACTGAATGGCCCCTTCTCACCTTGCAAGTCATGATAACTGAGAGGCAGAAGGCTCTTGGCTAACAGGGGCCCCTCCTTGTGAATTTAATTGCTTTGTAGAAAGGTCTTCCTTAGGTCAAAATGATCACCCACATGTGGTATGGTCAGACACAGAAGAGTGCAGATGGACACTTGCAGAAGAACATTTAGTTGCTTTTAATTTTCTTCAAATTCATATATTTTTTAAAAAAATATGAGTGCTTGTTGCTTATTTTACCTGGATAATCTTTTTTATTTTTTAAAGATCTCAATGAAATATAGTTTTAAGAAGTGCTGCATATTAACGCAAGCTGGAAGCAATTCAATAACTTTGACTTAGTAGATACAGAGAAGTTATTTTAAACATTAGTATTTCTACTAATAAGATGAAGAAAGAGATTACAAATCATAATATTAATTCTCTTTAAAGAATTTTCATTTTAGAGTATGAAGTATTCATGCTATCTGTGAAGCTTTCCAGAAATTATTAGCTGCCCTCTAGCAAGGCTATAGTAAAGTACTAGTCAGAGTTTTCTATGATATCTCACTTGTAAAGCTATATAAACTTTTCAGGAAACAATTTTCTCCAGATTTTAGCTCCTGCTACACAAGAAAACGATTCAATAAAGACTTCCCCACCCTGAAACAGTATTATTTTAACACAAAATATTTGGAATGAAGAACCAGATACCATTTAAAAGACCTCATAAGTACATAAGAGCCATGCTGAACAAAACCTAAAGTCCATCTAGTCCAGCCAACTACCTGGCTGACTGTGGGAAACTCACAAGCAGGACATGAGTGCAATATACCCTTCCACTCATGTTCTCCAGCAACTGGTGCACATATGCATACTGCTCAGATACTGGAGGTAGTACATAACCATCAGGACGAGTAGCCATTAATAGTCTTATCGTCCATGAATTTGTCTAATCCCCTTTTAAAGCCATTTAAATTGGTGGCCATCATTACATCTTGTCGTAGTGAATTCCATAGTTTAATTATGTGCTGTGTGAAAAAGTACTGCGTTTTATCTCTCTGGAATCTCCTGCCAATCAGCTTCATGAGACGATCCTGGGTTCTAGTACTATGAGAGAGGGAGAAAAATGTCTCCCTAAGCACTTTCTCCATACTATGCATATGTAGTTGTGTACATATCTATCATGTCTCCCTCACCCACCTTTTCTCAAGCTAAAGGGTTCCTGATGGTATAACCTTTTCTTGTAGGGGAATTGCTGCTGCCCTTTGATCATTTTTCTGTACTTTCCCCATGCTTTTTGCAACTATACAATATCCTTTTTAGGTGTGGTGACCAGAACTGTACACAGTATTTCAAGCCTGGTCACACCAGAGTTTTGCAACTGAATTATCATATTGGCAGTTTCATTTTCAGTTCCTTTCCTAAAGATCCCCAAAATTAAATTTGCCTTCTTCATGGCCACTGTTGATTGGGTAGATGTTTCTCTTAAGTTATCCACCACAACTTCAAGATCTCTTTCTTGGTTTGTCTCCACCGGCTCAGACACTATCAAATTATATGTGAAGTTAGGATTCTTTGTCTCAATGCGTATTACTTATACTTGCCCAAAATAGACATTAAGCTAACCAATCCATAATTTCCTGGATTCTCCTTGTTCTCTTTTTAAAAACTGGTGTTACATTGGCCATTCTCCAGTCCTCAGAAGCTGATCTTATGGACATCTGATATATTTGTGTTAAAAGATCAGCTATTTTACATTTGAGTTTTCTAAGAGCGTTAGGAAGGATACCATCTGGGCCGGTGACTTATTAGCTTTCAATTTTTGATAAGTTGAAGAAATTAATATTTGACACTACTGTTCGACTCAGTTCCTTGGACTCTGTTCCTGAAAACATCTTTTCAGGCACAGGTATCTGTCAGAGTCAGCTGGGGCGGTGAAGGTGCTGGACCAGTGCCTGGAGGCTGTAATGGACTGGATGAAGGCTAATAAACTGAAGCTGAACCCTGATAAGATGGAAGCTCTGTGGATTGGTGGTTTCTGAGTCCAGGAATTGGGTAAGCGACCTGTTCTGGATGGGGTTGCACTCCCTCTGAAGGAGCTTAAGAGTACTCCTAGATCCATCCTTGTCAATGGAGGCCCAGTTGGACTCTGTGGCCCGGAGTACTTGGGGTCAGCTTCAACTGATCCACCAGCTATGGTCTTTCCTGGACAGGGATAACCTAGCCACAGTAATACATGCACTGGCAACTTCCTGATTACACTACTGCAATGCATTCTACATGGGGCTGCCTTTGAAGATGACTTGGAAGTTGCAGCTGGTGCAAAATGCAGTAGCTAGACTGCTCACCGGAACATCCTATAAAGACCATATAACACCGGTCTTAAAATAATTGTATTGGCTGCCTATACGCTTCTGGTCGGAATTCAAGGTATTGGCAATAACGTTTAAAGCCCTAAATGACTTGGGACTTCGATACTTGAGGGAGCACCTCTTTCTCTATATGTCTGCCTCCCTAAATATGCCTGCCTCTGCATCCCACCAACGCAAGACATACCTAATGGTGGGATGTGGGAGAGGGCTTTCTCTGTTGTGGCATCCCGCTTGTGGAATACATTCCCCTTGGAGGTCAACTGGCACCGACACTGCCTTCATTTGAGCCCCAAGTTAAAACATGGCTTTTTATCAAAGCATTTGAGGGCTAAATTCTGCATAGTTATACATAGTTTTCATTGTTTTTCATTGTTTTATTGTTTAAATTTTTTTCTACTAGTTTTAATTTGTTAACAATTTAATACATTTTAGCTATGTAAATTATTTATGTTTATATTGCTCTGATTTTATCTGTGTGCCACCCTGAGATCCCAGTGATAGTAGGGAGGGATACAAATGTTTTAATAAATAAATAAATAATCAAATAAGACCTACTGTTCTAGGGCGCAGTTGTTTAGGGCATAAAGAAATAACCACTTTGTAATTACCGGCCCATCCATTTTTCCAGTAATTGTGGGGTAACTGAATTCACCTATTATTCCAAACATTTTGTTTAGATGCTTCCCTGATTTCATTTTCTATCTCAAAATCACCCTGAGCATTCTGATATCATGTCCCAAATTATTTTTGGAGGCTGCTATTGTCACCCACAGCAGTTCTGTAGAGGTGTCTGCCCATTTCAGGTTTTCTAGTCTCTGTGCTACTATGCCCTCTTTGATGTAAATAATGACACCTCTTCCAGTATGCCCTTCCCTATCCTTACTATAGAATTTTTATCTAGGGATGTATTTCACTGGTTCTCTCCATTCCACCAGATTTCTGTTGTGCCCACTATGTCTAATTTCACCTTTACAAACAAGCACTCCAGCTCTCCCATCTTGGTTCGGAGATTTCTAGCACTAACACAGAAACATCTTTACACATCTTCTGCTTCGGACTTTAAGTTTCTTTGACTGGCTATTGTGTTTCATCATATGCTGATAGACTATTCCCTCTTTGTCCCCAGTTGGGCAATTAGAAACATTGTCATTTCCATCCCCTAGGGATGATTCAACCCGAACCGGATTCTTATCCGGTCCTTTCTGCAGTCCCCCAGAATTGAGATTAATGCCTGCTTTTTGTGTAATTTGTATGGAAGAGATTAAATTAAGGTATTTACATTACAAGTGCAATTTTATGGCCCCTAGATACATGGGATTTCACCTTCTGAAGCTGTAGGCAGAGCAACAGCAATGGAGGATGGATAGGAAGGCTTAGCATAGTCTAACAAGTGTAAATCCTGTAGGATTTTTTCTAAGAGATGGAAGGTTAGTGTAATTCCTTCTTGCCTCACATCTACTATATATGTGTGTTACTTTTGATAAAAAGATTTGTGATAGCTATTTTGCAACTGCAGTTTTACAGAACCAAACTTCGCCATGAAATATCTTTCTTGGGTGATCTCATATGGTAAGAAACATACTGGTTGCATTCGGGCAGCATAACAGTCAATGGTGGGTTAATAGTCAACTCCATGGTTGATTATCAAGGGGGTACTCCCCACATGACATTATTATAATTAACCATGATGTGGATTAAGACAGGCATCAAGTTGACTATTAGCCAACAATGTGTTTGATTGGCACATCCCCTCGCCTCTCACTCCCCAGTCCTCCCATTCCCATCAGCCATTGCGAGTTTTGCTGGGTGGACTAGAGAGGCAGCTGCTGCTTTTGTCACTCTTGCCAGGGAACTCTGAAGTCGCCGAAAATAACCTACTGTGTGTGACGAAATAGTCTACGGTGCCTGAAACACGACACAGTAGCCAACAGTTGTTCAAATAATCAACTCTGCACAGTGTTGGCTTTTTGTGTTGGTTATTTCAGCTGTATAACCAACAGTGGTGTGAAAAAGTTTTGACAGATGACACAGTAATTAATAGGGATGTGCACAGCAGAAATTATCGTATTGTATTGTTATCGGAAATTCCGGTAGAAAAAGTTTTTGGATCCGATAATATCGTAAGTATTCTGTATCGAATCGGATCGGATATCCAATAATTATCAGATTTCCGATATTTAATTTGGAGTATTTTGCCCTATAAAGTTGCTTTTTGAGACAGAAATGTCTCAAAAGCTTCTGTATTTTAACTCTAACACAAAAGCCCCACACCCCTGTAACTTCATTATTTTAAAAGTTTGAAACTTGAAAAAAATTCCCCAGTGCAGCTTATCTATTGCTAGTCATTTGTGAAAAAAAATCAGAACAATTGCTCAAACCCTCAATTTTATATGAATTTTTAAAATATCATTCTAGTTGACAGCTGGTTGCCCGAGCCTCCCAATTGCTTTCAAAGTACCACGATCGTTAAAAAATTCATATAAAATACAGATTTGGAGGGATTGATCTGAAATTTGGCTCACATGTTTCAGACTTTTAAAATAACGAAGTTACAGGGGGTGGGGCTTTTGGGTAACCCCCTATAACTTTTTTATTTTTAAAGATAGAGACATGCAACTTGAGGAGCCAGGACTAGCAACATCCCATCTTCAAAGTCCAAGTTTCATGTCTCTATCTTTTAAAATAAAAAAGTTACACCCATTTAAGTTTTTTAAGGAAAGCGTATGTGTCTATTGTCTAATACTTTTTTAAATAACTTTTCTATTTTTTAAGTTAGAGACTTGAAAGTGGCCCACAGTGCTTATGTGATATGCCTAAGTATATATATGAAATTTCAGAACAATCCCTCCACCCCTGTATTTTATATAAAGTTTTGAAAGATCGTGCAACTTTTTGAGAGCTCTGAATGCATGTGGCTTTAGCTGTCATTCACAGCTGTCAAAAAGTTGCACGATCTTTCAGAAATTCATGTAAAATACAGGGGTGGAAGGATTGTTCTGAAATTTCGTACACATACTTAGGCATATTCCATAAGCACTGTGACCAAGTTTCAAATCTCTAACTTTTTAAATACAGAAGTTATAGGTTTATTTATATGACAGTCTGATAATCTAAAAAAAAAATCCAATATAATCAGACTGAAAATTTTCTGATCCAATAATTATCGGAGGTATTTCTATCGTATTATAATCATTAATCATATGTCCAAAAACGCCATTATTGGATCGTTATCGGACATCAGAATGATACGATACACATCCCTAGTGATTAACCGTTGACTGTTTAACCCACCATTGACTATTGAACCCACTGTTGGTTATCGAGTTGTCCAAACCCAGTCACTGTCTAAATCTACCTCAAATAGATTTACATTTTAGGTGCAAAAATGGCTCATTCTCTTTCCCTAAAATTGTGCATCATCACATAAGGAGCAGCAAATTATTACCACTTATATACAGATAATATCTGGATCTCTCTCTAATCCTGAGCTGCTCCACTCCCTCCAATTCCACACCTTCAAATCTCTTTGCTTACATACTTTGTCTTCCAATGAATTTGATGCTTCATTGTAATTTCAATTTCAATATGTCCAAAGCTGATCTTCTAATCTTTCCTCACAAACCCTCCTTTCCTTGTTCCCTCTTTTTATTTATTAATGTATGATTAATATGTCATTAGTGCTCCGGAGATCTAGTGCAAAAGTATACAGGCTGAACTGAACTCATAATGAGAAAGCTGGGGCATATTATATTAATCTATAGAGCTACTGCCTATCCTTAGTTAGCTGCCTATTGCATAGCCTTCTATAATGAATGCAACTGGTACAAAATATTTTAATTATTAATGCACCTATTTTCTCTTGTACAAATTGTGGGTAGACTGTAAGTTGCAATCTTCTTTACTACCACTTTACTATCGCTAGGGGTTGTTTTTTTTAATTAAACAGGCAGACACTTGCAGATGTCTGATCAAGCAATGTATGTGAACTGAGTTAGCAAATCTAGATTGCTATTTAAATACGTAAACTGTGATAACTTTCTCCATCTGAAACTCTGACTCCTCTTTCAACATATAGTTCTAGAAGGCTAACTTCCTTGTCAGATTGAAGATCTAGTTCTAGTTAATGCTGAAATTCCTTACATATTAGCTCTCACAACTTTGGGGTGGGATAGGAGTAGGACTTAAAGCAATTTGGATATTTGGACTAATGAGTAGGATGGAAATTATAGCAGCATTTAATTTCCCAACAGTCCTATATGATTTGGGAAGATGCCTACAACACCCTCAGAGGCAATGAAAGCAACCACTCCTTTTACAGGACCTCGAGGAACATGAAAAGCAAGCAATAAATTAAAATGATGTATATGCTTATGCAAGGTATCTTCAATCTAGAAATCCTGGATTTCTAGGCATGGACAGAATTATGTCTAGGCCAAGAGTAGTACTGTGATGCCTTGATTTCAATTAACTGTTTTCAGAAGTAAATGTTTCTTAAACACTTATACATTGATTGCTAGATACTGGACTCCAAACTGTTACATTTTCAAATATATATCTGCTGCTTCCTGACCTTACTTTTGAAATTAAAATATAAGTCTAGCCTTGCTTTCATATTTTATTCATTTCTGTTATAAAAAGGGTAAAAGCCATACATAGCCAAAAAGATTTATCTTTATATATTTCTTAGGAGCTCAAGAGGGAATCTCATGATTTTAAAATGTAATGTTAAATAGATTTACGAATACTCATGGATTTTAAACTATTGCAAATTATAGGTAGGTACTGGAAAAAATGATAATAAAATGTTGCCTAAAGGAAGAAGATATTTTAGATGAAACCTCTCCTGAAACACACATATCAATTTCTCCCCACGGGCATAAAGTTATCTCTATAAAACATTGATATCTTGCATCAAGAAATTATGACATGATGCCTTAGAAATTGTTTTTTTCCCCCTGCTCTTTAATAACAGGAAAACTGCAAAAACAAATACAACACCTTCCTGGGGTATCTGAGGGAGTGATGACCTCCTGGAAAATTAACACAAGAACCCTGCTGGATCAGAGCAAAGGCCTATTTTATACAGCATCCTGTTTCTCACAGTGGTGAACCACACAGTGGTGAACCAGATGTGTCGTCGGAAGCCTACAAAAAAGACATAGCTCAGTAGATTTACCCACTGTTATTTCCCAATAACTGGTATCCAAAGGCATGCTGTCTCTGATCTTGTAAGCAGCATACATCACCATCACAACCAATAGCCACTAATACCCATCTTTCATGAATTTGTCAAATCTCATTTAAAAGCCATCTACGTTGTGGCCACAGAATATTCCATAGGCCAACTGTGTGCTATATGAAGAATTATTTCTTTATTTCTGGTACCTCTATTCCACCCCATAGCCAGAGTGCTTTGAGCAGCATATACTAAAAATTTAAAACACAGTACTTCCTTTTGTCTGTCTTGAATCTCCCACTATTCAACTTCATTGGATAATCCTGGGTTTGCCTACTATGAGAGAGGAAGAAAAACTTTCCTCTACCACTGTTTCCACACTGCACAATTTTATAAATCTCTACCATGTTCCCCCTTATTCACCTTTTCTAAACTAAAAAGCCCACAAACATTTTAAAACTATTATGTGTGTGTGTGTGTGTTTAGAACACACTGAGCAAAACTGTTCTTAAAGCATATCTTCATTCAAATTTGTTTTCTTTGTCAAGAGAAATGGTTAACTATATAGAAGGCAGCTGAAAGTGCTAAAAGAGAGGAAATGTCCAGAGTATACAGCTTCCTTCTGCAATAATCCCCAAGAACAAATTAATTACAATACCAGAAATCTGGGGAACAACTGACAGCTGATCATCTTTTCTTCATAGTCTGGAATATCAGATAATATGATATAGTAGTACTCATTTCTATATTATATATGATCAATTTCGGCAAACTGAATAGAACTATTTAAAAAAGCATGATTTATAACTGGAGGTAGAATAACAGAACATAACTGAAATAAAAGGCTTTCTAGATGACTTCATTTTTTAAAATAAAAGTTTTAAGATTATAGGACTCAAACTATTTTTAAAGGAAAAAATAGAGAAGAAACTATCTATCATTTTAGTTTACAATGTGGACAAGATTTTTTTTTTTTACTTTAAGGTGGAATTATCATTTATAAATATGACAATTTATTGTACTCATAAAGAGACAGTTAAGAAAATGTTTTGACAAACAGCAATCTTATACAGAGATTTTTTTAAAAAAAGAAAAACTTTATGTACACCAGGTTCTGAAAACTTTTGACAGAGAGATATCAGTATTTCCACAGTCTTATCAATTTCCGCGCTACTTGAATCTGGGAAGCATCCAATGGTGTCCCAGCAATAGTTCTATTTAGTTGATTTTTGCTAGCACCATGTCAATAGCTCTAGTGAGAGTGAACTGTTGGCTCCTTCCCATTGGTAGCAAAGCATAAAAAGGCAGAGCACATATTTTAAATATTTGCATTTCTTTGATCATATTTTACATACATGATAAAAGCAAAATCATTGCTTCATAATATCTCCTTTGAAAGGCTAAATCATCGACTTAGTTCTTTTTAGATTCTGTTTAGACTATAAATTCTGATCTGGGAATCTGTTACTTCATTTGTTGACATAAGTCCTACCATTTTAAGGTTTGTTTGACTCAGATTTGAGCAATCTTAACTAATGTGCAATGTAACTTTGATACTGAGAAAAGTTCTGCTTTTATTGGCTACTGCAGTCTAGCCATTCAGCCCATTGGAAGAATGAAGGTTCCACTTGCTTCAGAACTTATGCCTTCCTGAAGCAGTCTGAACCTTCTTTAGGTGTCCTGTACCTCGTAAGGGGAACTCAGTCCATAGTTCGAAAACTGCTGATTTACCAGCTAAGATGCAAAGCTTATTATAATTAGCAATCAAGAGTTTGCTCTGATCTAGGTAATTTTCTTGGAATTTGGGAGCAATACTAAGGAAAAGTTGGTAGATTGTGTGTGTGTGTGTGTGTGTGTGTGTGTGTGTGTGTGTGTGTACCTCCCTCCACCTCCCACATAATAATATTTGGCAAACCTCAAAGGCAGCAAAGTTGTCTGAAATAGAGCCCTATGCAAGAGTATTTTCACGGTAGGGGACAGGATGGGAAATTCTTAACATAGGAATCTGATATAGCCATCCAGACAAAGTAATTCTGGAGATCTTCCTATTGATGATGCCAAAGCCAGGAAATTATTTCAGAGTGGGAGGGTGAATATCAGCCTCAAAATCAGGCATTTCCCATACAAAGCGGAAGAGTCAGAGGGAGACAGAAGTGCTTAAAAGCTTCTATCAATATTTCAAGGCATATTTAATATGAATGCCTTCCTTGTTAATCTCTTAGGGTTTCATTGAAATATTTTTTATACAAAAGCAGCTTATTCCTTTCTCACCCAAAACTCACTTGTTTGATGCGGTCCGGATTGACGGTTGTCTGAGGCTGCAGAATGCTAACTGGTTCTGTCTTGGCCACATTTTGAGGCATTTCTCGAATCTTTTCAGCAATGAAGCCATGCACTGCATTTAGTGCTTCCACTGTGCCCTGGATCAAACACACTCGCTCTGTCGTACCTTCAGAAACAAACAAAGCACATTTTTGTTGTTTTGTTTTTAAAGAATCAGCTCTGTCCACAAACTGATTAAATTGTATCCCTTTGACTTAACTAACTTGAATAGAATAGCCAATTTCTGAATACTATGAAGCATAATGCAATATGTAGAAAATGTTTTCTTGCACACAAGGGTTGAGAGTGGTTAATTTTTCCTTCTGGAGGGAGTCCCTTCAGCCTAATGGGGTACTGTTCCGGAGAGCCCCTGACTTTTTCTTGGGTGGGGAGGGAATTTTTTTAGTAGGCATGGAGATGGCTACCAGAGGAACTGAAAAGGATCCATGTGCATAGCACATTGCTCATGTCACTTTAGATCCCAGTAAATATTTAATTTCCCCCCTTTTTTGTAATATTATTAATTATTTGTTACATCTTATTCAGCCCTTGCCCCAAAGAATTAAAATAGCATTTTAGCCTCATAACCAACCTAGTTTATAGTAAGAGACAGAAACTTGCCCAAGCCCACTGTGGTCCTCACACCAGACTAGGGATTTGAGCACAGTTTTCCTACATTCAAATCCAATACTCTAAACACTAATATTGCTATGTAACAGCCACAAATAAAAACTGTGTGCAGCTATTTTCAGGTATACATCATACAGAAGTGATCCGCAGCATTCCATAACACACCATTTCTGTGAGCAAAAGCTCCAGTATGTTTTCTTGTATTGTTTTTCTTGTTCTTTTGAAAGCTTTTCAAGAACATAAGAAAAGTGATGATAGATAGATAGATAGATAGATAGATAGATAGATAGATAGATAGAAAACTAATGTATTTGAATACCTTGTAAAGCTTTTGGAAGGGACAGTAAATTACTTAAAAGTTACTAAAGGCTCCTGCAGTCAAGCAGTCACCTGCTACAAAATATTATGCTATCTCCCAGTGTTTGTTTGTGCAATTATATTTCCTGACTTTAGTGATCTCAGAAAAATCTTTTTGTTTCAAAATTCAGTTTTCTGCAAAGCCACACCATCATGCTTCCCTGAGAGACTACCTATGCAAGTGCCATCATAAATCACTCACAAAGGAAACTGAAGCACCTATTTCATATTTCATATTTCAATACTATGTTGTACATATAGTAGACCCTAATCCAAAGAACACACGGTGTTCAATTTTAATAGAGAAGGTTACATTTAATCACATCCATTTATGAAGATAAATGAGGATGTCCCAGATGGGGACCATCACACACAAAATGGAAATCCTGTGGCTAGATGCAGATCCCTAGACCACAACAACCACTTTTATGTACATACATGTACAACACCACACCCACTTATATGAACATTTATGTACAAACATATGTACATATAGACTTGTTTATGTTGGGTAACAACCAGGGATAGGCAACAACCATGGAGAATTAGGACTGGTCTGCATTTTTAAGCAAATTAAACTAATTTACACTTCCTGGCCTAACATGAGAAGAACAGCCTTTGGATTGTGCACTTCTCCAAACTTCATGATGCAGTTGTTGTCTTACAACTCTATACAAAAATGTGTATATTAAGGAAAATTGCATACAAAATGCATAAGTTAAGGGAAATTTCTTATGCATTTTTTTAATTCTCCGAATAATGTGGAAATTGGACAGAACGGAATTATGATTGAATACATGCAAAACTGACATGGACCTGAAAAAGACTAATTTATGCAACCCTAATGTGATCCATACGAACATGAGAAGAGCTATGCTGGAACAGTTCAAAGATCCATCTAGTCAAGCATTCTGTTCACATAGTGCCCAACCAGCTGCCTGTGGGAAGCTCACAGGTAGGACATGAGTGCAATAGCATCTAAGTTGGGATGGGGAGAGGACAATATACATAATGTTAAAAATGAGAAATTAGCACCTACCTTTAATCAATACACTGGGATAAATTAATTTAAAGTACTCAAAAACATAAACAATGTATGCATGCTGCAATTAATCCTGACCCTCAAATCCACACTTCCTATTACAAGTTCACATAATATAGTCTTAACAGGAGTTTCAAAGTATTGATGAAGAACCAATATAATATTACAGGAACAAAAGGACACCATCTCACAAGAAATGGTGAAATTGGCCACACACATTGTTCCTCACAAATCTGTACCAAAGCTAACAGTAATCTGAAATAACTGTAGCTGTGCTTAATGGGCTTGCAAATTCAGGCTGCTAATCAATAGCTTGGACTGTGGGAAAGAAAATGGTTAAAATGACCTAGGAATAGGACATTATAGATTAAAGCCACTCACACAACAGGACATCCCCTTGGCATCCTTCCCTGCTACAGCCCCCATGCCCTCCTCGAATATGCTCCAGAGGGTCCCCAACACCCAGAGCAGATTTGAGGGGTGTATAAGGGGGCTGCAGCTGTGAGGGAAAATCTATTCTGCCAGCAGTTTCTGTTCTGCTGGTTGATGGTCAGCATTGAGTCAAACTTCAAACTAACTGGCAGGTATACTAAATTGTAAATATGAAAATGAATGTTTGAACACTTCTAGATATTGCTCAGTGCCCAAGAAAGAATGGTTACTGGTGGGTTCTGGTAAAAAATAAACAATACAAAGTCCCATATAATAGCAGAAGACTATTGATTTGTGTTTAATAAACTGAAATATAAGATTAGTTATTTCTGTTGAATAACTAATACATTATTTATTTAAATCATTTGCATTGTTATATTTTCTTTAAAGTAACTACTTGATTATATAAATTATACATTCAGTTAATACCAAACATAATATAAACCTAATTGTACAGAACCATTAAGAAAAGATTTCATCTATTCACAAACTATAAACATTGTAAACATCTACAAATAAATCTATATGACCATCATAATTGAAATGTAAAACATTTCAAGCATTTTTGCCTCACTCTCCATCTGGAAAAGCTCCCAGAGTGGCTTACCATCAGATAAATAAAAGAGAAACCCAGACCCAACTCCCAGGGTTACAATCCAAGCATAAAAGAAAAAGGGATAAGGAGGGAAGAGAGAAAATTCCCTGCCTACTTACATATGTAAAAGTAGTGGAGGCTGGTGGTTCTGATGTTGATGGGACTGTGAATCCATTCTGGGTTTCAGTTAGAATTAGCCCAAACTCTAAAAGAGCTATCCAAGGTGCTGAAACTAACCTTTCCACCAGATATAGGTTTCAGTACCTTGGATAGCTCCACAGCTCCACTGAAACTAGAGTCACCAGTATCCCGTGTGTCAACAACAGGTTGCCGCACCTAACGTCCCTACAAGAAAGCAGAACATGAACCTTGAGAATAGCAATAAGGTCATATAGTGGGAGGGTTCACACATCATGCTAAGCTACGCTGTGAATAAGCCACCCTGGGTGGGTTGGTTGGTTCCTTGCTAACCTGACAGATGACCAGGCTTCCCATAGTTTGCTTCCCTTCTCATTCCCGCTGGCTCCTGCATGTATCCTGAGCACCTTTGCAGCAGAACTCTTCATTTCCTTGGTGCCTACCTCATTTTTTGCCACTCTGGCCAGCTGACTCTGTAGCCATCCCCAACAACCCACAATGCCGTGTTCAGACAACACAACAAGCCATCATGGTGTCAACAACCCTAATACAAGCCATGTGTTCTTGTGAAAAATATACCAACCTGCAGCAACTGCACCGAGTTTGCACAACACAACACACCATGGGTGATCAGCCATGGCTGGTTTTATTTTATTTTATTTATTTTATTCCATTTATATACCACCCCATAGCCGAAGCTCTCTGGGCGGTTTACAAAAATTAAAAACACTGAACATTAAAAACACCGATATACAAAATTTAAAACAATAAAGCACAAAAACAAGTTATAATTACAATATCCGTTAAAACAACAATTCTGGGTCAAAGCACAACAACAACAACAACAACAACAACACAAAACTTTCATCATATGCTGTTAAATGCCTGGGAGAAGAGGAAAGCCTTGACCTGGTGCCAACAAGATAACAATGTTGGTGCCAGGCGAGCCTCGTCGGGGAGATCATTCCATAATTGGGGGGCCACCACTGAAAAGGCCCTCTCCCTTGTTGCCACCCTCCATGCTTACATATGTATTCAAAAATGACAGTCAAATGCCATAAATGTTGTTTTTCATTGTATATGGAAACAAAAGGGAGGCAAACTCCAGTGCTCCAAAAAAGAAAATGTATTGTGCTACAAGTTTTGGAGAAGACTCCTTCAGGAGTTATAAATCAAATAAATAAAATTAAAATAAGAATAATATCTTGTAGACAACACCCTAATCCTTATTAACTGTTCTATGTTAGAATTCCACATTCTGAACAACTTTTAAAATCAAATCTCTCTTTAACATGACATGAAATTCCTCCATATTCTGACTCCTAACTAGAAAATGGTAAAAGTAGTATCATTTTACATTTGCATGGCCATTTTGCCTATTTTCATTGTCTATATAATTAACAGTGTACTCAAAAATAAGTCCCATTGGGGAATACCCAATCCTGCCAGTCCACGTGCAGGGCCCTCCCCAGCTTTTATTTCGCAAGCAGCCGAGCCTATGAATTCGGTTGCCCAAACGGCTCCACCTCTTCTTCAACAGTGATTTAGCACTTCTGGGAGGAAGCCCCAAATGACTAGAAACACTTGGAAGCAGGCAGGTCAGAGGAGTTCTGTTATGCAAGCTCTGCCAACATGCCCCCTCCAAAAGCAAGCATTTGTTTGTCTTGGGTTGCCCCTGGAAACACTAAATCACCTCTGCGCGAATGGTGGGCTCCATTTGCACAACAGAATTGGTGGGCAGCCAGTCACCATTGGATACTATCTAATGGGTCCAGTGGGGCTTTCAGCCATTCAGTATAGGACTGAGGCTTTAATATTGGATAGGAATACTCCATAGCTTAAAAAAAAACAAAACTCAGTGCTTTCTGTGTATTTAACGTATTGCCTATTGGGGAATTCTGAATGATAAAATCTGATCTTTGTGTATAGTTTCAAGTCAAAGAGTTTACTATTTTTATTTTAAAATAAACATTTTGAAAGGTATGTCCACAACAGCCTTTTTCATTAAATAGTTAATAACAAAGTATGTTTCTGCATTTGTTATGAGCCTCCATAATAAATAAAAACATATGAAGTATGAACTTCAGCTATGCAATTTCAAGAGATTGCAATGTTATTGCAAAAAATATTTGGCAGAAAGCCTGACTATTGAAATACAAATTAACTTGATCTATGGATGCAATTTTCTTGTACACTCTCTCTCTCTTTCGTTAGCTTTACCCTCCCCGAGCTCTCTTTTTGTGTGGAACTCCTGTGGTTCCTGTGTTAAGTGATCTAGTTCTAAACAAGTGCACCAGGGAGTCTTTACAATAAAGTATTAATTGTCTACTATATGATAGGAAGTAATGTGGATTGATCAATTCAGCTAATGCAAGTGTTCTCGTCTCGGTCAGCAGACAAAACATTTATAGAAAACACAGATCAGCTTACATAGGAGATCTTGGAGCCTGACACACAGAGCACTTAAAGGGATGAACATTATCGAAACAGCAGAAAGGAAAGGAGTCACAGCCAACTTGAAATTTCATTAAGATCGGATCCAAGTGACAAGTATTCTGCATGCTGTGCTCTTTAGAAGTTGTAGAATAACAGACTTCATGTGATGTCATACAATACACTTTTTCAACAGTAAAAAAAGAAATGGTTGAACCATAAATATAAAATTTAAATGCAAAGTAAATTTTTATGCAGCAAGCAAGGCAGTTTTGAAATCGAAATACATTGTTAACAGACTGAACTATGTACATGTAAAGTATGGCATAATGACACCCAGGTGGCAGTAGTCTTTGAGTAGTGGTAATAGAGTCCTGCCCGCTAAACATTTAACTAAATGTGATGTGGATATTCCAGAAGGAGGCTGGTATTTGCTGATTCATGCTGATTTTCCTCTTCAAAGAAGGGGAGTAAGATTATGCAAATAAGTATTTCTGCATGGGTGCACATCTTATTGTGTGTGGGGAGGGGGGAAGGAAGAGGAGTGCACCTGCTTCTCCAATATATGAACCCTATTACTGCCTAGGTAAGTGTCCAAACTAGGCAGGGTGCTCAAAGCTCTACTCCAAATCCCTGCAGAACTAATCTGCTCACTGAACCCACTCCAACCTACCCTACCATCCTAGCTCCTTCCACCATCTCTATGTAATAATATTTCATAAATAAAGGTCAATAAGACTGCACTAAAAGTGTTCCTAAACGTACAACTAATATACATTTTTTCCAAAGATATAATAACTTAGAACATTCCCGGTTATTTTGAGAGATCACTAGTAGAGTAACCAAAGTAATTTACATAGCTTCATTCAGAGACTAGGTCTTATTACCAGCCATATTATAGAATGATAGAATTGTTGAGTTGGAAGGGACCACAAGGATCATCTAGTCCAAGCCTCTGCAATGTACAGGAAACCAATTAAACCATCCATGAGAGGTGGCTATCCAGCCTCTTCTTTAAAACTTCCAGAGATGGAGAACCCACAACCTCTGTAGGTAGACTGTTCCACTGTTGTAAAGATCTTACCATCAGGAAGTTTTTCCTTATATTTAACCGGAATCTAGGTAGCTGTAACTTATACCCATTATTTAGGTCCTAATTTCTGTGGCCATGGAAAATAGTTCTTGACCATCTTCCCTGTGGCATCCTTTTATGTACCTGAACACTGCTAACATGTCTCCCCTCAGTTTTTTCTCCAGACTGAACATCCCAAATTCTTTCAGCCTATCTTCATAGGGCATGTCCTCAAGTCCCTGTATCATCTTTGTTGCCCTCTTCTAAACCTGTTCTAACCTGTTTATGTCCTTCTGGAAATGTGGTGCCCAGAATCGTTCACAATACACCAAGTGTGGTCTCATTAGTGCCAAGTAGAGAGGAATAAGGACTTCAAGCGTCTTTCATACAATGCTTCTTCTAATGCAGCCCAGAACTGTGTTAGCCCTTCTAGCTGCTATCTTTCACTGCTGACTCATATTCAGATTGCTGTCAACGAACACACCCAAATCCTTCTCCGCTGTAGTGCTTCCAAGCCATGAATCCCCCATCGTGTATCTGTACCCTACATTTTCCCTCCCAAAATGTAATACCCTATATTTCTCCCTGTTAAAGGACATCTTGTTCCTCTCAGCCTAGTCTTCCAACTAGTCCAAATCAGATTGCAGTCTCATTCTGTCATCATGAGTGTTGGCTAGATTATTTGGCCAGGTTATACACCTTTTAGAAAAGATGTCATGGGGGAGGGGGAATAAAATTTTGCATATTGTGAGACCTATATTGATATAAGCTACACTGCATGATCCTTGAATCTTTCATTGCATTTGTCTCACCTGGCAGCCTACTTAGTTTCTATGCTGGGTGAAGAGGAGGGACAGAGCTCACTGTCCATCTTCTGCCAGGCTGCATAGAATTCTGTCACACCTATGGCTACCAGGCTAGGTCTTAAATACAAAACTACTTTGATTTCAAACATGACGGCTAAGAAGAAAATCATTGTTAAATTATTCCAATACATATGGAGGACTATGAAAGAAATTGACATCTTAAGGCCAGACAATGAGTTCAAGTTAGAATTAGTCTGGAACCCAAGACTCCCACAGACAAGCTTAACCCTACAGTACCAAAGTACCTTCCCTGCTATTTCAAATTTGCTCACTGCTTTTTTTGTTCTTGACATAAATCAAAAATAAATAATTTTTTAAGATGGCACAATTATACCTTCAAAAACAAGCTGCTCTTGTCCATCTTTATTATGTTTGCCCTCCACCGAGATTTGGTCACTGTATTATTCCCATCTCCAAGTGAGGAACTGAAGTTGCTGAAAGGGAAATACTTCAGGGCGTGTTTGGATGCAGTGATAAACTATGGTCTAGTGTTATGTGAATGAGCCTTGGGTTTATGTGCTCCCCACTCCCCTCTCTCCTTCCAGCATTGTCATGGGGAATTTAGAAATGTTTATGTCTTCAACTAACTGTGGTTTGTCATTATGTCAAAACCTGGTTCAACTATGGTTTGGGGAAACTTTAACCCATGGTTTCTGATGCTGGCTTGTTTCCCTAAACTATAGTTCTGACCTTTTATGCAGGATTGGACATAAGGTCAAACTACAGTTAGTTGAAAATGGAAGCAAAAGCTTCCAATTTAATCCTTGCTGCTGACCAGAGAAGAGAGATGGGGGAGTGCCTGAGCCTTAGGCTTGCACATATAGCTCTAAATCAGAGTTTAGTTTTTCATAAATGTTTTAACGGGGGAAGATAGGCCATCTCATGTTGGTAGTAGTTTGCAGTTTGCCAAGGCAGCCTCCCTTCTCAATCCTTACATATACAGAGGAGCCAAACATTTTGTATCTGTTCAAGTGGAGTTCTTTAGTTTGTGGGGAGGGGGAAGGTAGAGGTGTGTGGCATACAACGGAGGCGGAGAATTTATTGCATGTTTTCTGCTGTACATATCTTGAATCCTCAAAATAGATATCACATTCTTCAAAACAAGTCTATTGGTCTTATACACAGATAAATTATACAATAATTTGCAGAGGAATTTGTACATAGGGGAACCTCTCCAAGTTATAAAACTCTCCAAAGTAACAATTCGTTTCTTTCAATTAGTTTTAAAAATGTTAAATGTGCTTCACAGTTTAAAGCTGTTTCTAGCCCATAAAATGCATAGACAAAATTCAATTTTACCCAGTCAGACTGGAATCCTATACAAACCTGAGAGTAAGTCCTATTAAACATGTAGGTATGTATAGGATTGTTCTATCATTTGCTTTAAAACAGTAATTTTTTTAGTCATGCATGCAGAGTCAAAATTCATATTTTGTTTTGCATATGGGTTTCCAGCTAATTTGCAAGAATGAATAAAGGGATCTTTAGAGAAATGCATACCAAATGGTGGGAATGTGAATTGAATAGCTGGCTTTGCTGTGCTGTTGCTCAGCTATATATGCCTGTATTGATTCCTGCCTTGTCAATCATGAGAGCCTTTGCTCGTTTCTTAGTGCGAACTGCATTGATGGTTAGGTCTGAAACGAGGTAGGATATTATGGCTAGTCATTGTGATAAAGACATTTCTCTAGAACATGTAAATGTAGTAGGAGCTGTACATTCCTCCTTAACAGAGGGAGCGGTGCCAGCCTCTCTGAAACAGGTGGTGACCAGGCCACCCCTAAAATAGCCTAACCTGGATCTGGAGGATGTTAACTATAGGCCAGTAGCTAGTATCCACTTCTTGGGCAAGGTGTTTGAGTGGGTGGTTGCAGGACAACTCCAAGCACACTTGAATGAAATGGATTACCTAGATCCATTTTGATCTGGCACCAGGCCTGGTTTTGGAACAGAAAATCGGATGATACCCAGCTCTGTCTTTATTTTTCATCCAACCCAGATGATGCACTGGTCATTCTGAATCAATAAACCAAAAGGAGGAGAGCATCCAACTCAGGGCAAATTATGTTGTACCTTGAAGTTTAATTTTTGTGAAGCACCCAGAGTTTCAGCTATGGGGTGGTATAGAAATGTAATACATAAAGAAATAGAATTTTCCTACACATTTTAATGGAAGGAGCATAGGGAGAGGGTCCTATCTCAAGTTCACAAGTTCTCCAAACTCCCACCCTCAACTTTGCAACGGCACCAATCACATTCATGCTGACAAAACTACTCATGAGAAAAAGACAGACAAACAGATGTGCAGACGGACGTCAGAAAGCACTTCATACAGCATTTGTTGTGACAGTGATAGTCCTGTACAGAATATAGGAGTTTCTGATCAGAGTGCTCAACATCTGTAGGAATTGGGAAACAGGGCAGATCTTGGTGATATAGAAAAAATATGGTCTGTCTGAATGTGGGAAAAGTTGAAATAGCCTGTAAGAGAAGTAGACGAAAGGGTCTAGAAAAAAGGGTGGAATGGGAGAAGGGTTGTTGTAAAGAAAAGCACTGCTCTGTCTTCACTGTGTGGAGTTGGCACCAGGACATTTAAGAGGAAATGTCTGCAGGAAAGAGAGAGAAATATGAACTGATAAACAAGATATAAGGAGTAGAAAAGAGCATTTAGGGAACATCAATAAACCATCGAGCTGTGAAATAAACATAAAATAACAAATATATTAAACGTTCCTGCTCAAAATCCTACTTAATACTGGAACCCCAATCCTATACATTTGTATTGACACAGCAACATAGATCGGATATGTTATCTGAATTTGTCACAGCAGAGTAGAAGGTACAATCTATGATAAATGATTATTTGCTGGTGTACCAAGACTTAGAATCAGGCCACATAATATATTTCCCAATAATCTAAAAAGTTTTTTAAAAAAAGTTTCAAAAGCTAAAAACAGTGAGACATTCAACACATTTTCTCATGTGGGAAAAGAAAACTGAAATCCAGTAGCATGCTTCAGTTAGTGCAAGGCATATATATCCCTTGCACAAGACCCCGAAGTAGTCTCTTGAGCTAAATCCCTTTTATGCAAAGTCTTCCAATATCTCTTCCACAACAGTATGCAGAACAGTGCCACCACCAAAATTTCAACAGTGGAAGAATCTCTGAATTCCACCCTATAAATAAATCTCTTACATCTTCAATTACAGACACAAGGTAAAAATATGGTGCACATGGAGAATGATAGTATTCAGAATCTTTTGTGTTCTTCAAACACTGTATAAAGTGAATTATTTTTTTGCCAGATATTCATTTCTTACGCCTTTGCACTTATATTCAATTTCTAGATTGTGGGACTAGAACTGGGGTGACAAGAGTTTCAAATCCCCACCCAGCAATGAAGCTCATTGGCTAACTTTGAGGAAGCCACACTCTCTCACAGGGAACTTGTGAAGCTAAAATGATGGGGTATGAATCATGAGTATGCAGCCTTGAGCTCCTTGGAGGAAAAGTAGGCGCTAAATAAAATAGTAAACAAACATATATTTGATGGAAAATAACTCTACAAAAGGTAAGCATTTTTATATACTAGAATTCTTACTATATTATTTGATGATTCTTCATATATTATTTTCTAAAACTATGATTCTTAGTAGTGTATTTTCTAAAGCATATTTAAATATGCCATGTTCCTATAATTCTTACTTAAACTTCTAGACACTCTATGAAAATGGATATAATGCCTATGGCAGGAGTGCAGAACCTCTTTCAGCCTGAACGAATTTCATTTAGAGAACCTCTCGGGTGCTCCATTCCAGTGGTGGACGAGGGTGAAGGCAAAATGGGCAGGCACAAGGAGAGAAGCCAAAATACCAGCATTTTTGGCCTAAAGCTCTTTCTGCCAGTAACTAAGCCTTAGGAGAGGCATTTTCACATTTAGGATGGGGAGGAAATGGTACAAAAGCTGAGAAACCACCAAACAATTGATGATTGGGGGAAAGGGTTAGGGATCTCCTTGTGCTCTCAGTCTGACCCTTTACCCAGTCAAAAGACATATGTAACTATCTACAAAAATGGCAGCAACACTTTGCCAGGGCATTTTTTATTATAAGGCATAAAAATGTATATAGCTAAAAGTGTCCTATCTCAGAACCATCTTACATTAATTTTGAAAGGTACAGAAATATTTAAATGGTCGTTTCCATATAAAAAAAATCCTAGCAAAATATAGTATCTATTAAAGATGTATCATCTATTAAAGATGATACATAGCACATATTATGTGATTGTGTAATCTTATTCTAGGTAAAGTTAAGACAAAAATGATTTTTGCAGTTCAGACTTTCAATTTTACTCAATGGTTTTATCCCATATAGTGCAAACACAGAAAATGAAGTGAAATGGCTTCTTCTGAAGGACCAGACACTAAATGGAGCCTTTGACAGGATTTTAAATCATCAGGCAAGCATGTGTCAAGTGTCATGTAACATTCCCTTTCCCTTTATTCCCAGCCCATTGCTATCTGATGCGATTCTGAAATATTTGTGCTACAAATACAAAGTTATGAAAATTTGGGAAATTATGCAAAATAGATTGCTGATATAATTTATTCCAAATTCAGCACGTGACATAGAATGTGCCGTTTTTCCCAAATGTAACACATCCAGGACTGCATGCAAAAACCTCACTTCTGAAGATACACAAATAAGTGGTTATTTACAATAAATTACTACAATTGACCAAAGACTTAAGGTTTAAACATATTGAAATCAATGGCTTTAAGTACATCCAATACTGTGCTGAACTGCAGCCAGTATCTATAAATTATAAATTATTAATACATAGGTAAAAAGTTGTAATTGTAGAGTACCTTGAAATGACACCAGGGCCATAACCCTATACTCAAGTGAAGTCCTGTTACATTTAGGACACTGAAGAATCCCAACTATTCCACTGTAAGCCCAGAACCATCTCTCGCAATGGATATATGGCAGTGCGACTTTACACCAGTATACTTGCATTGCTGATGCGACACCAGCAGTAGAAGTGCCCAAACAAGGCAGACATGTGGACATACGAAGGGAGGAGTGGACATACACCACATCAAATGTTCCCAAAAGCTCTGATCTCTCCCCTGATACCAGTATAATGCCATGCTGCTCTCTCTCTCTCTCTCTCTCTCTCTCTCCCGTATATATTAAAAACTATCAATTGAACTCAATGGAGCTCCAAACAACACAACCTTTTAGTGTCTCTGCCACAACGAAGAATAGGATTCAGACTAACTTTGCACCCAATCACAGCACCAATAGCAGTATATAAACCACAGACAGGGAGACTATAACTCAGATGACAGGGCATGTGGGCCAGGGTGCTCTCTCTCTGGCTTCAAGTTGTGCAGACTCAGAACTCTGAGAGTTGTACCCTGTTGATGGAAAATGGGTACTCTGCATAAAGAATACTTTGCACAAACAGCCTGGCCTCAGAATGTACAAGGAACAGCATATTGTTAACACTTGCTTTCGCAGACATCTTACAGGTACTGCGCTCTAGGAATGTAAATAACCAACAGCAACCCCCATTCCATGGCTATAACTAGCCATGCAAGGACAAAGCAAGGGAAGCGGGAAGCCTATGCAACAAAATATAACTGCTGCAAGTCTCTACCCCGTATCTCCCCTGCTGCCATATGTAAAAATGTATCTTTGTTAAACTACTGGTAAAACAATCCTGCTTCCCCAACAGTGTCAACATGCAGGAGACATAAGGGTGCTCATGCACTTGCCAGGCAGGTAAGCTCCCAGTCACTCCCCTTCAACCAGTGCTACTACTGGCCAAACAGCACTTTTGCCTTGAAGAATCACTACCTGGCTACATGGAGCAGAACCAACAATCACTACACACACTGAGGTCCACTACAACTCTGTTCAGGGAAAGAGTTAAGTACTGCCTCAGCCACTACAGTCTCTTCAACAGTTGGAGAAAGGTTGAGACAAGGGCACTGGAAGAACACATTGGTAGCACCATTCTCACTTTATCACTTCCTCAGGAACATCCATTGTGCATCCAGGGCCAGGGGCCAAGTGCTGGAGCAAGTAAAATGGATGCTGCTGCCATGGTGTATGACAGTCAGTTGGCAGAGGACAGGAGAGAAACAGTTAAGCTCATTGGTCTGATATTCTGTTTTACTATTTTATTGTATTTTATGTTTTTGTTTTGTAAACTGCCTAGAGTACGTTAGCTAATAGGTGGTATAAATTATAATCAATCATCAAAACAGCAAAGGTGATGAGGGTGTGTCATGGGAGGGGTTGCAATAAAACACCTAAGCAGTCCATTAAGGACCTAGGCTATTGGCCCATGCAACTCTTCCCCTAACTGGCTTAGGCACCTCACTCTTTCAGGTGTGCCAGGGAGGAGCCTCCCAATTTTTTTAGTAGGATGCAAGATTTGAACCTTGGACTTCCTGATTGTAAAGCCTTAACTCTTACACAGAGCTAGAGATCTTTATGCCACCAATATGATCCTGGTGTATGTGACTAGGTGTGGACTGGCAGCTGAGGAATAACATTCCTGGTGGAGAGGGAGCTCCACTTTGTGATATAATCATTAGAAGCAGGAAACTGTCTAGGGAGGTGGTTGGATCATTGAATGACAAGGAAGTTGCACTAAAGAAGGAAAAGGAGACTGCAGAGAACCCAACTGAATCCTTTATGTCTGTTTTCACTGCAAGAGATATAGGGCAGATACCCTTGTCTGAACTAAGAATCTGAAGAACTGAGGCAAGTAGTGGTAATGACAGGAGATCAGGCTCTAGATGCTATTGACATACAGAAAACAAATGAATATCAAGTCCAGATGGCATCCACCCAGGAGTCCTTAAAGAGCTCAAATGTAAAATTGCAGAGCTTCTGTCAAAAATATGTAAGATGATCGAAAGACTAGAAACTGGCCAATGTAAATCAAGTTTTTACAAAGGCTTCTGTGCAAACTTAGCAGTCAAGGAGTATGAGATGTCCTTTTATAGGTCGGTAACTGGTTAAAGAACAGGAAGCAGAGAGTAGGAATAAGTGGTAGTTCTCGCAATGGAAGGATGTAAACAATGGGGTTCTTTTAACTTGTTCATAAATGAGATGGAATTCAAGGTAAGCAATGAGGTAGCCATGTTTGCCAATCACAAAGTATTTAGGGAATTTAAAACTAAAAAGGATTATGAAGAGCTCCAAAAGTGGGAATGGGCATTGATTGGGCAAATGCCGTTAAATGTAAGCAAGAGTAAAGTCACGCACATTTGGTCAAAAGAAACCCTAACCATATATACACTGATGGGGCTGAGCTGGCTATGACTGACCTGAAAAGTAATCTTGGTGTTGTGGTAGGTAGCGGAATGAAAAAAATAACCCACTGTGCAATGCTCTCCAACCCAATGCTCTCCAACAAATTCTGAAAATTCTGGAAAGGAATTGAAAATAAAAGTACAAATACAAATGCAATAATGCCTTTAAAGTTTATACAAATCTATGATGCAACCAACTTGGAATATTGTGCATAGTTCTGGTCACCACACTTCAGAAAGTATATTTGTAGAGCTGGAAAAGGTGCAGAAATGGGCAACCAAACGACAGGCTGAAGCAACTCCCCTATGAAGGAAGTTGAAACCTTTGGGGCTTTTTACATTTAAAAAAGATGAGTAAGATGGGATACGATGGGGTGTATACTATTATGCATGGTGTGTAGAAAGTGAATAGGGAGATTTTTCTCCATCTGTTACAATACTAGAGCCTGAGGTCACAATGAAGCTGAATGGTGGGAGACTGGACAGATGAAAGGAAGTATTTCTTCACACTGCACATAGTTAAACTATGACTTTGCTACCACAAGGAATAACAATTGCAACCAACTTGGATGGCTTTAAAATAGAATTAGACGAATTTCATTGATAATGCTATCAATGGCTAATAGTCTTTTACCTCCAGTAACAAAAATAATATGTCTCTCAATATGAGCCTCACCCTTCTTATTTTTTTCTTAAGATATTTATGCAAAGGGGGCCAAAACAATATTTCCAAATATTTCCAAAGCTTCTTAAATACTGGAGTTCTAATTTAAAAACTTTGGCCCAGCTCACATCACTTACCATATGATCCACCATGCATCTAATGTAACATGTGATATGGGTATGCCATGCAGTTTCAGATACACATTCAAGACTAGTATGTCTAATCTCCCTACCCTTTTTGTGAAAGTTTCCAGATACACAGACTTACATGTCAGAAGTTACTTTCAGTGCATGGTGAAAAAGGTATTCTTACTCCTCAGCTACAGGACTTGGTAACCTATAAATAGGTCCATAATGCATTCTTCCTTCTATTATGATATGGGTTTGTATTGTTACAAGAGACAAACATCTCTTTTTAAAATTCTAATGCCCTACATGGTTTGGGTCCAGGTTACCTGCGGGATCGCCTTCTCCCGTACAATCCGCCCCGCACACTTAGGTCCTCTGGGAAGAACTTACTCAAGTCAGCCAGAACTAGGCTGACGAGTGTTACCCAGAGGACCTTCTCTTCCACCGCTCCCAGACTGTGGAATTGTCTGCCGGAGGAGATTAGACAAATTAGCAGTCTTCATGAATTTAAGAGAGTCATGAAGACTGCTCTCTTCCGGCAGGCCTATCCAGATGAATTTTAGGATGTTTTTAATGATGTATTTTTTCTTGTTTTTAAATTGTAACTGTTTTGTGATTCTTGTTTTTATATTGTTGTTGTTCCCCGCCTCGATCCAGAGGGAGAGGCGGGTTGTAAATAATAATAATAATAATAATAATACCATATTGTTGCGGGAATATTTCAGGTATGATCATAACAATAGCTAGTGATAACAACATTTAAATGATTGAGAAACTAATATTGATTTCATGCTTCTAATAAAACCATGTATCTGTTCTCCTGTAAGATAGAACCAGCAATGTACTAGCTAGATGTGTTGAGCTTCATCATAATGAACTTTGGTCCACTAGCAACTATATGCATTCTGTATTGTTTTAGTTTATCTTGACCTCCATCATTTATATGTGGTGCCTTTCTCTGTTTTGACTTAGAGACAAAATTACATCATTCCTATGTGCTACCCTGTATTATTGTAAACTTTCCCCTGGTACAAAGGTGATTCTGTACAAAAAGCTAGATATGCTAATTCTGATGTTTCCAGTTTCCTCTATAAGAGTGATACCCAATATACTTAATTCAGTCAGAGGTCTATCTCTGGCTCCCTCAGCTGATGTGTCTTCTTCAATAAACCTATTCTTTAAGAACCCAATACGTGAGTATCTTTGGTCTCCACTGTAACTGAGTATAGTTGCTTGCATGAATATAACTCCTTTGAAGTTATTGGGAGGGAAGTCACTGATCTATGGGAGGTCCCTTCCCCATCTTAAGGTTATTCATCCCTAGTCTACATTTAGGCCAGTTACTGTATCAAAGCATTATAAAGAATTAGAGTAAAGATCTTTCTCATAAGAGATCTGTGACAATAAATGACCCCTTTCTCATAAGAGGGAGTCATAGGCCTCCCTGGGAGACTCAAATTCCTGCCACACATATGGAACAAACAATGTGGTCTCATCCTTTTCCGTATTCTTTTGCTAGGCCCCCAAAATGAGACAGAATTATTTTCATCTATGGCAGGGTGAAATCCATCCGATAGATCACATATATATATATATATATATATATATATATATATATATATGCAAAATGAGATATATGTGTGGAATGTGTTGTTGAGTAGAGGGAAACATGGGTCAGTTTATTATGTATTATTATTTATTTACTAGCATCCCAAATCATATATACTGCTTTGCTGCATCACTTTATCAGCAAAGCAGTGTATAGGATCTCCTACAGAAATGACTATGATAGAATGATGCTATGCAGAAGCCACTGGAACGGCAGCCAATCCTATAGGAGCAGAGCTGTTGAGCAGTGATGTTCCTCAGTTCCTGATGTAGGCCACAGGTGCTAAGTAAAAAAATAAGGTAGAGGACAAGACCTTGAATGGTCCCTTTACTCCCGGAATTTGGGAGCAACTCGAATGAGCCATCCTCCATGCTTCTCAGAACTGTCAATACTAACTGGAAATAGCTTTCCTTGAAAACAGACAGATCTCCACCCTAGCCCAGCTATCTCAGGACCATACTTCATTACTTGTAGTGGATGAATCTTTTTTTAAACATTGAATAGCAATTAAATGTGTAGATGATCAGGTCCAGGGCAAGCAGGAAGGGAGTAAAATCTTTCTGCCCAAATCAAAATCCCAAAGAAGATTACCTCCTCCCCAAAGCTACCAGTAGGTTCTGGAAAAAAGCTTCTCTCAGAAGCAACAGACACTTCTTTTTCTGGGCTAATAGCAGCTTGCAGTAGGGTGGAGATATTAGCTGAGACTGTGATTTACTGGGAAAGGCTTAATTCCCCCCTGTGATCACCTCCCCATGCTTGCTATTTAATCTTTCTTTTTTAAAATCACACAACCATAAGTGAAACATTTAGCATTAAGTGCAAGTTTACCCATGTTCCTTAACTGTATATTTATTTATTTATTACATTTATATACCACCTTTCTTATTTCAAGGAACCCAAGGTGGCATACATAATCCTCCTCTCCATTTTATTCTCACAACAACAACCCTGTAAGGTAGGTTGGGCTGAGAGTCTGTGACTGAACAAAGTCTTCCAGTGAGCTTCCATGGTCAAGTGGGGACTAGAACACGGATCTCCCAACTCCCAGTCTAACACTCCAGCCACTACACCACAGTGGTTCTCAGGGGCTTGCAACTCAAACTTTGATACATGGAAGGTATTATCAATTACCTACCCTAAAGAAACGCACAAGTCCCATTTGACTTATGTGAAACAGTTAAAATTTCAAAAGCCCCACATATAAATGTGAACCCTGTTTCAATTAGACATGCATATCTGTTGCAGTAGGTTTCAATATTTATCTGCTTTTGGATAAAAACTAGGTAACCACCTAAATATTCTAGAAAACTGGATGCTGATATAAACAGTAGGAGAAAAAAATCATATGTATGAATCGATGAAGGGGTTTATATTTGCTATCCTGATTAATTATGGTATAGGACATTACTCATCAAAACACAGATAATGTCTTTTTTTGTTAAAGTTGTCGACTTATTGAATCAATATAATGAACTACTGTAAGACAAGGTATTGATTATGTAATGGCATGACCAAATCATACATAACATATTAAAGAAATAAATTGAAATCAAAAGCATTTTGAGTACATTTTAATAACTGTTTGGAGATTAAAATTAGAAATAAAGCTCCTAAACATTTGAAGAAGATTGAAGTTACAGCATCTTAGGCTGTTAAAACAAGAGCTGTAGAAAGAGAGAGAAAATTAGAGAGAGAAATGTTGGGAAAGTTGTTAGGAGAGTAAAAAGACATGTTTGATTCAGTACCTGAGAATATACATCAGAACGCGTATCTATAGATTAAATGGAAAGATATAAAAGTTAAAATAAGGTAGCAAAAAGAGAGTGCAGTGCTAATTATTATTCAGATACATGCTAAGGTACAAGCGAAAGAGTTCCACCATAAAATAAGGGAAATCCCAATACAAAATTCAGTAAGATGTAAGTTTTTTGTGCAAAATGATGGGAAATGTCACAAGAACAGTAAACAAATATCTGCTGCACTCAGGATGACAACATTATAATTATTACCAACACTGGGCATAATAGTTATGTAAGTTGGCCTTTATTATGTTCAGAAACAGAAACAAAACAAACTTTTAAGAAGAACAGAACGTAAAACCCCCCCATCATGAGTGGTGAGACAGTTGGCCTGTGAGAAGAAAGAATAATTCAGAAGGTCAGTTCATTCGTTACAAAATATACATTATTCAGTTTGTCATTTAGAAGCCTTGAAGATAAGAATTTGATGTATGAAACTAAATTCATTAATCTCTTGCTCTGGCTGATGAAAATTGCATGCTGCATTTGAAGCAGTTCCCAAAAGCCAGATAACAAATAGTACCAATATTTATTGCCTTTTAAAAGTATTGAAAGCACAAAAACCTTTCAGGACCATCCATTCCATTCCATTCCCCAACCCAACCCTCTTATTTAACTGATGATGAACTTTCCTGTTTGGTAAACATAAGCAGTTTGGCTCTTTCTCTATTTAAATATATGTTCAAGATACCTAATACTTAAGACAAGAACTTGACATTTAGTGGAATATAATAAAACAACTTTATTTAAAAAGAGAAACAATAACAATCATACAATCATACAATAGTAGAGTTGGAAGGGGCCTATAAGGCCATTGGGTTTAACACCCTGCTCAACGCAGGTATCCACCTCAAAGCATACCTGACAGATGGCTCTCCAGCTGCATCTTGAAGGCCTCTATTGTGGGAGAGCCAACGACATATGTACCTGCCCAGACCCTAAGATCATCCTCGGGGGTCCTTCTCCATGAGCCCCTGCCAAAGGAAGTGAGAAAGGTGGCTACTAGAAGTAGGGCCTTCTCTGCTGTGGCACCCCGGCTGTGGAATGAGCTCCCCAGAGAGGTTCGCCTGGCATCTACATTATACTCCTTTAGACGCTAGGTGAAGACCTTTTCATTTTCAGTGTTTTAACAGTTCTTCAGCTTGATTTTTAACCTTGCTGTTTAAATTTGTATTTTAAATCCATATTCATTTGTGCATGGCTGCTCGGTTTTTATCTTGGCTGTGCTTTTATACTGCATTTTAAATTATGTTTTTATACTGCCATTGTTTTATATTTGGAATGGTTTTTATGGTTTTAATTTTTGTAAACTGTCCGGAGAGCTTCGGCTATTAGGCGGTATAGAAATGCAATAAATAAATAAATAAATAAATGGTTCTATTGTCATATTGCTCTAACAGTCGGGAAGTTTTCCCCGATGTCCAGCTGGAATCTGGCTTCCTGTAACATGAGCTTATTATTCCGTGTCCTGCATTCTGGGATGATCCTCTGTGTGACAACCTTTCAAGTATTTGAAGAGTGCTATCATGTCTCCCCTTAGTCTTCTCAAGGCTAAACATGTCCAGTTCTTTCAGTCTCTCCTTATAGGGCTTTGTTTCCAGACCCCTGATCATCCTTGTTGCCCTCCTCTGAACCCCCTCCAGCTTGTCTGTATACTTCTTGAAGTGTGGTGCCCAAACGGGACACAATACTCAAGATGAGGCCTAACCAGTGCCGAATAGAGGGGAACTGGTACCTCACGCGATAACAAAATACAAATTGACTATTGGTTCTAGCTAACCTATTACATTGATTCACTCAAAGGTATTGGCAGTCAAATGAAGCCTGAAAAGGTAAAATTTGTCACACCAGGGACTTTCTCACTGTTCCATGTCACTGTCCTCCAGACAAAAATACCTCTCAACTTCCAGTCCAACCTCTGGATAAGGTAAAAAAAAAAAAAAAAAAGCAAATTTCCCACCTGAGCAAGCAGAACAGGACTCCACACCTTTAGGATGATACATCATGCACTATGCCATAGTGACATCACGCATAGGAGGTGGATAACCATGCCTCTTCAGGTAATAAAGATGATTAACTTTTTAATTGAAAACACAGTGGGAAGTGGAAAGAAGATGGGCTGCCCTCTTTCCCTTGAGAATTGTCTGTCCTCCTTGATAGCCCAGCCATTAACTGTTGAAGAAATTGGGTAAGACAGAAAAGAATAGATGTGACAAACACTTTGATTACCTACCTGTGAGCAGACAAGCCTTTCTACCAGTAAATGGGTTTTCAGGATTTAACGTATTTCAACATGGACAAGTAGGCTTGGATATTAATTGGCTGAGTAAAATAAGGCCTTCAGTTTAACCTGCCTGTTTGGCATTCCACTTACTATGAATAAATCCACCGAACACCTAGATATCAGTGGGCAGTATCCAACGGGGCACTTAAGCTCCCATTGATTATCCTGAATACTGTTCAACCAGATTGCCAAATAAAATCGACACTTTCTGGATGCGTCATATCAGGAATCCTAGCCAATCGCATACCATAATGATTGGATGTCTTTATGTTATGTATCTCTTTCTGAAAAATTAGATATACAGATCTGAGTTAGTGTGCACTTTCATATTATTCTCAAATTCAAATTTGATCCCACAATGGACCAATGCCCATTCTTCAGGGGACAAGAAACGATGCAATACACATTGTAATCTCCCTTCAAGATTTACCGGTAGATGTTGAATAAAATGTAACTTTATGACATCGTCATCATTTCAAATACCTTCCAACTCCCCACCTAATTTCCAAACTTCAAAGGGGAAAGAGGGGCCCACTGCTGCTTCATGCTGCTGCTGCTGCTCCTGACTACACCTACCCATTTCTGTGCTGCTTTTACAGCTTCTTCAGAATGGGAAACAAGCCTCCTTCTCCCTTTCCAGCAGCACTAGGAAATACTCGCATCAGCAGTCACCATCCATCATGTGCACACATTCATTCTAATCAGCTTGCTATGAAAAGGTGAGAAGCACTGAGAAAGGGCAGTGATAGCTCTCACACTGAGCACTCCTTAATACTGAGATGTGCTGAAAAGAGAGGAAGAGGAGGACAATATATTGCACTATGTCCAAACTCTGCAGTTGACTGTGGAATTTAAAGCAAATTTCTGTGCAAGCTCTAAGGTCCCCAGTGCAGTCAAGGAGGAATGATATTGCTGCTCTCATCATATGGCATTTAGAGTATCAAAGGAAGACAAGCAGCATGTTGAAGTAGAAACTGAAGTGTTGCACCTCAAGGAGATAGCCATTTCTTTATCGAACCACTTGTCCTTATTTTTCCTTTAACCTATGAAGAACTACAATAAAATTGTTCTTTGATATATGTTGCCTCTGTTTCTGCTGTCTGTTTATGTTTTTACACTCTGTACAATGTGTTTTTAATGGTTTTTAATCTTTGTAAACCACCCAGAGAGCTTGGGCTATGGAGAGGTATAGAATGAGTAACAACAACATGCACATTGAATTACTCTAGGACATGGATACAGAACTTTTTTGGACTGTGGACACATTTGGCAATTTCAGAAACTGTCCTGCCCCCCTGAATGGGAGGCCTGGCAAAGGACAAGTGACTGCCCAAAATATTGAGTACAAGGCAGAGGTGGAGTTAAGACCCAACACATTAAACAATGCCTTTGAACTCACTGTTTTAAGCATCAACAGAAAAAAAATCATAGCAATCCTAGATGCTAGTAAGAAAATAAGGTATTTGTTTTTTAAAAAAGTTGGAGGGGTGGGCACCTTGATGGGCACCAAGAAAGGTGTCCTGGGGGCACATTGGTGTTTACAGTCACCACGTTGCCTACCCACTGCTCTAGGAATTCAAATTAAGGCACAAGGGACATTCTCAGCCAATACTGGTATTGCATCCTGAATAGTCTCCAGGATAGCAAAAGGGCAAGGAGGTTAGTATGCCTGCAGCTTCAGAACATCTGAGGAGATGCCTAACACTGGCCTGGGAACACTTTCCTTTGTCACTCTGGGCATGTAGGGTGGAAAAGCCTACACCAGGAGTGAGCCACATGTCCTGATGCTACCCCTGCATCCCTGAATGCAGCCATGGCGGAAATGCTAATTTTAGCACTAAGGAGCATTACAAGAGTCAAATTTAATTTGTTCCCAAGCTAAATTTGATTCTTGTAACTGAATTTCGACAACAATCCACCAATTTCCTCTTATAGTTTTTCTGGACTGGGAGCTGGAATATGATGGATCACAGGTTCCCTCTAGAAAAGTCTACTTCAATAAGATTTATTTCCAGTTACAGTTGTGGTGAAACCTCACCCCTTCTCTAGTAGCAGTTAAGTTTAGAAAATATTTACAAACAAAACTTTTCAGTATCTTGAAGACAGAAACTGGCCTAGGGTATGATGACATAATAATTAATTACAGTGTCAACTAAATAATTTTTCTGTCATTCTCAGAATCACAATTCTGGATAAATGGAGAAAGACCTGCTGACTACTGAAGGACTATTTATTTGTTATACACCATCCTTCTCTCATATTGTGCATTGCATTAATTAAGGCTATGCAGGGGTGTGTGTATATATATATATATATATATATATATATATATCAATGCTTTACAACATATAAAAGTATATTTCATTTTTCGGCTTCCACATATCAGACGAGTTGAGTCCCATCTAGCAGCACAATTTTCTTTATTTTCATGCATGTGAGTTCTACCGTTGAAGGGAGCCTAGAAATAATTTCAGATAAGATAGACAGAGGTGTACTATGTAATGTAAAACCTAAGGGACACTGGGACTTTATGCTTTTCAACATGCAGCTGTTCACTTATAAACAACCAGTACTGCTGGAGAGGTTAGAGAAAGTAACTATGAAAAGTTTTTTTACAAGTTAACCTCTAAAATTATTGCATTTCTACTATTATTAATATCAGTATGAATTTATAATTTATAAAATTCCAAACATTTTCTCAGCATTGAACAGAGATGAAAAACAAGCCAACACTTGGTGGTAGGCTTAGAATCTAATAGATTATAACAGAATAGGGAGGAAAAGAATGTGAAGGGAAAATGAAAGCAAGCAGATTCAGATAAACAATTCTAACAGATCTTATAGTGATCCGCTGAAAATGGGATCCCAGTTTGCTTGAAGGAGTGGTCTTTGGTCTCTGTCCTCAATTCATCCGACTTCCAATATATTTCTCAGGTTTATATCCAAGATTTCAGTCTCCCTTAGGATGGACAATGTATGTACAGAACTGTATATATAGATTGCAGTTTAAAATGTAAATTACTTATAGAATCATAGAATAGTAGGGTTGGAAGGGGCCTATGAGGCCATCAAGTCCATCCCCTTGCTCAATACAGGAATCCAAATTACAGGATACCTGACAGATGGCTGTCCAGTAGCATCTTGAATGTCTCTAGTGTGGGAGAGCCCACAACCTCCCTAGGTAATTGGTTCCATTGTCATACTGCTCTAACAGTCAGGAAGTTTTTTTCCTGATGTTCAGCCAGAATCTTGCTTCCTGTAACTTGAACCCATTATTTCATGTCCTGCACTCTGGGATGATCGAGAAGAGATCCTGGACCTCCTCTGTGTGACAACCTTTCAAGTATTAGAAGAGTGCTATCGTATCTCCCCTCAGTCTTCTCTTCTCAAGGCTAAACATGCCCAGTTATTTCAGTCTCTCCCCATAGGGCTTTGTTTCCAGACCTCTGATCATCCTCGTTGTCTTCCTCTCAACCCCCTTCAGCTCATCTGCATCCTTCTTGAAGTGTAATGCCCAAACTGGACACAGTGCTCAAGATCACTTTGAAGTTTGTTTCTGTCTTCCAGGTTATTAGCAATTCCACCCAATTTTGTGTCATCTGCAAATTTGATAAGCATTCCCTGTACCTCCTCATCCAAGTCATTAATAAAAACATCTAAGTGCCCTGCAGTACCCCGCTCGTTACCTCCACCCAATTTGAGAAGGTACCATTGATAAGCACTCTTTGAGACAACTGTGGATCCACCTAATAGTTGTTCCATTTAGCCCACTTTTAGCTAGTTTGTGAATCAGAATGTCATGGGGCACTTTGTCCAAAGCTTTGCTGAAGTCAAGATATATTATGTTCACAGCATTCCCACAGTCCACAAGGGAGGTTACCCAATCAAAAAAGAGATCAGATTACTCTGGCAGGAATTGTTCTTGACAAATCCATGCTGGCTTCTATTAATCACTGCATTGTTTTCAAAGTGCTTACAGATTGACTTCTTTATAATCTGTTCCAATTTTTTCCAGGAACTAATGTCAGATTAACTGGTCTGTAGTTCCCAGATTCCTTTTTTTAAGATATGGGGACAACATTAGCCCTCCTCCAGTCATCTGGCACATCATCTGTCCTCCATGGTTTCATCAAGATAATAGACAGTGATTCTGAGACTTCTTCTGTCAGTTGCTTTGCTACTCTAGGACGCAGTTCATTGGACCCTGGAGATTTGAACTTGTTCAAGAAATTAGGTGTTCCATTTGTTTATCAATCTCAAGCTGTAATCCTTCCCCTTCAACTTGTACTTCATGTTTGCCGGGGGGGGGGGGGGGTCAGAGACCCTCTTTAGGGGGAAGAATGAGACAAAATATGAATTTAGCACTTTGGCCTTTCCTTTGTCATGTTATTGTTTTCCCATCCTCACTGAGCAGTTTGACTACCATTTCTTTCCTCTATCTTTTACTATGCACATACCTGAAGAAAGTTTTTTTTGTAGCTTTTAGCATCCCTCACAAACTTCAGCTCAAGCCTTCCTGACACCATTCCTGCACTTATGTGTACCTGTCTGTACATTAGGGTTACTTACGATGGGACATTACTTATAATTGTTCTGAGTTTATTGAAATCAGCTTTCCAAAAATCCATAGTACGCGTGTGGCTACACTCAGCTTTTGCTTCCTTTAAAATTAAGAACTCGAGTATAACATGGCCACTTTATCCACTAAGTCTTCCCTGTTGGTCACTATCAAATCAAGGATAGTTGATCCTCTAGTTCCTTCCTCCACTTTCTGTAGGAAGAAGTTATCAGCAACACACATCAGGAATTTTTTGGAGAGGCCATGTTTGGCAGAATTTGTCTCTCAAAGATATTGGGGCAGTTGAAGTCCTCCATTAATACTACATCACACTTCTTTGAAACACTAGCAATTTGCTTTTCAAAAGTTTCATCTTCATCATCTCCTTGGTTGGGGTGATTGGTAGTAGACTCCAACTACCATGTTCCTGTTATTTCTTACCCCATTTATTTTAATCCAGATGCTCATGATGGGGCTACTAGGCTCATCCTCCTGTAATTCTAAGCAGGGATGAGTATCTTTTTTAACATATAGTGTGACTCCGCCTCCCTTTCTATTTCTGCTATTCTTCATGGTTAAGTTATACCCTTCAATTGCTGTATTCCAGTCATGGGAGTCATCCCACCATTCTGTTATACCTATCAAGTCATATTTGCTTCCATGTATTAAGAATTCAAGTTTGGTTTTTTGTTTTGTTTCCCATACTCTGTTCATTAGTATATAGACATCAAAGAACATGTCCTTTATAGTTTGGCTTCCTTCCTACAATATTAAGACTACTATTGGGAACTGTTAGAGTTGTTTTTCTGTTATTCTGCACAAACCTCTGTCCACTGTTGCCTCCAAGTTTATGTCTCCCTCTCCTGTAGGATTCAGTTTACAGCCCTCCTGATGAAGTTCTTCAAACTGTGGCCAAACACATTCTTCCCAGTTCTTGTGAGGTGAAACCCATCACTTGCTAGCAGTCCATCTTCCAAGAAGTGAAGCCCATGGTCTCAGAATCCGAATCTCTCACATCATCACCACCTTTGTAGCCTGCAGTTCACCTGGAGTATTTTTCTTTCCCTTTCTATTCCTCTTCTAAGTACTGGAAGGATGGATGAGAAAACTCTCTGGGCCCTAAAGTTCTTGTGTTTCCTTCCCAAAGCTTCAAAGTCTGAAGTGATTTCTTCATAGCTCTTTTTGTCAGTATCATTTGTTCCCACATGGATGAGAAGAAAGGGGTATGTGTCAGTGGGCTTTATGAGCACTGGCAACCCTGCAGCCACATCTATCCTCCAGGAAAACAGCATACCTGGTGAGTCTATGGGTCTTTATGACATACTTGGGTTTCAATCCCACACAGCAGGGAATCCTAAGAAATTCCTCCTACATCAGTAAAGAAGGGAGTATGCATGTAAAAACAGTACCTTTTTTCTTTAAAATCTATGCAAGAAGGGATGCATCAAGCTATTGCTTACATGTAGTTTAAAGTGGAAAGTCATAATTTACCCATATTTACACCTCTTATAACTGATGTGACACACATATATTCTGTACTTGGAAATCCAAGTACAAATTTTGTCATATGAAGAGGACTTAGGGCCAAAGTTAAGTGAAGATGCATGTGATGCTCTCATTTAAATGAGAAGCGACCTTGGGAGTCTGTGATTGGGGATGGACCAACAGTGGGGCAAGTGGGTGCTTAAAATTCTGTATTTTTGTTGATCTTCAGTTCTAAGTACCTCAAACTGATACTGAGCAGGAAGAACATGTATGATTTTGAACAGAACAAAGGCACCATCCACTGCTTTTCTACTTCCTACCATATTCTTCTGAGGCAAGTTTTAGTTTTTAAAAGTATCAGAAGTATCCACTTCCTCATTCAAACATGAATTGATTAACTGAACATTATCTTGTCAAATTATTCTCTTTCTTGGTGATACCACCAGGTTTTTGTCCTTAGCATTAACACCAGAGATGTCACCGAAGCTCATCAGGGTTGGATATTAGATTCATGAGGTCATAAAACTCAGAACACAGAAGTAAGCTTTTCAAATCCCCAAATTATTCTCCCTGCATTCCCCTTAAAAACATAGTAGCAGGAATAGTGGCAGTGCATGAAGAGTTAGAAGGAGGGATGTCTGCCCCTTCCCTAACATCTCTTTCCAACTCCCTGACATGTAAAACACCACAGACAGATGAAATAATGGACAGACCTGTCCCCTTTCTCCTGCCTTACTACCTCTGCTGATATGTCAAGGGAAGGAGGAATGAGTCAGGGGTGCTGGCAAGGAGACTAGCTAGGAAAGCAAGAAAATCTTCTTCAGCTCAGATTTTAATCTGAACCAGTGGAGAATTTGGGTGCCTGGTAAAGGAAGAGAGGGAACTGTGGGTTGGCAGGCAGGCCCTAAAGGGCCACAAGCCTCTTGAATGTGCATAAGAAGGACACGAAGGTAACAGCTGTACATTCTCCACAGTAGCTGGTATTCAGTGGCGCACTGCCTCTAAATCTGGAGGTTTTATATAGCATTCATGATATCATATTAATCTGGCACCATGTGCTTAATGAACACAATTTACAGAACAACATATTGTATTTTACAAGGGCTACCTTGTATATACCTAAAATTAAACCATTAGCACCAAATACCTTAAGTCCATTTTTTAACTCTTACAGTTAGATCCTCTCATCTGTGAATTAATTTGATTTATAAGGTAACACTGAACCACTTATTCCATATTATGTCCTTTAATATTTTCTAATTTGGAATGTGTTTTATTTTAACAAATACCCCATTTTATACTTTAAAAAACAGTATGGTTTTGATCAATTTTATAACATATTCTTCTCCTAACTGCTGAATCATTATGAAGCAGCTTATGATATTCAGATTGGAACCTTTTGAAAATACCAGCTCCTTCTGAAACTGAAAGTATGGTGGCCAAAACAAAGACCTTCTGTGTAGTAGAATCATATATTTGTAAAATTCTCTCTACGGAAGATTAGGGACATCATATATCATGTTTAAATTTCTGAAGTATGAAATAGATTTATCTCTGTGATTTTTTATAATTCCCTGCTGCTGAATTGTATCTTATAGTTGGTGCTAAGCTGTTTTAAGGGTTAGCGAAACATTTCAGTTAAGTTTTGGAGTTTTGTTTTAAAAAAAAAACACTTTGGATGCAAAGACTCCCAAGGTTCAACCCTGGTTTCTCCACATTGGGCTAGGAAAGACTCCTGTTTGAAACCTGGGAGAGTCACTGCCAGTTAGTGTAAATAGTACTGAAGCAGATGGACCAATGGTCTGACTCAGTGTAAGGCAGCTTTCTAAATATGGTTTTATGTACAAAAAATGTGTTGTTGCTACCCAGAAATTTCTGTGTGGAGTCTTATACATATCTCATTTATTCACTATTTTTAAAAAAACTCAAAACTTCTTGGAGACGTGACCTGCAAATCAACAGTGAAAACTTAGCTTAACTATTGGTGTCAAGATAAAAACAGCTCCAAGCTCACAGACAGTGCTCTGAGCATGGAGCCAGGAAACCATGCTCCCATACCCATCTCCCTCACAGCCAGCATGGAGTGAACCATGGTGGCTGCCTCTCTGTGCTTGGTAAACCAACCATGGAGAGAGCAAAAAGGGAGCGGTCCTGGGGGCAGGGAGGAAAGGTTACTGCAGAAGCTATTTTAGACAGCTTCGTAAGTGCCATGTGGCTTCCCCCCACCTGTTCCAAAGCCCCTAGCAAGCCAAAACCGGCCATCCAGCCAAAAAGGCAGGGTGGACAAAGCATGGAAGAGAGGATCCCCTCTGTGCTGCAGCTGCCTTGCATTGGATAGTCGTAAATCCCTGAGTTCGGAGGCTTATGAGTACCCAAGATGCAACCAATAAGATTGTACCTAATAATTTATTTGTGGGGTCTCATATATATATATATATATATATATATATCCCAATACACATTACGGAGCTGTAAATAAATACTGGAAGTTTAACACTATCTAAATTGCTGTAACATAATGATGTAAGTGTGATTTAGTTTAGCATATGGAGTATGAAGGTTAATAGGAAATGTTTTACTTTATCTTACTTCCTTGTGGTTAGTTATATAGGGAAGTTAAAATACTTTCATATTAATATATATATATATATATATATATACCTCTACATTATGTAACTCTAATTAATTGAGATTAAAATGTTCTTACTATGTATATGACACAATGCATATTAAATATTTACCATCACAAAATAGTAATGGAACCAGTTACTGCTTTGTAAGCAATTATTAAATTTAGGAAGGATTTCCTCTTCTCTACAGTTTGTGATTACATTTGTTAGGAAACAATGCAAGTAAGAACAGTGCATTAGCTTCTGAAATAATTCCAACATCTTGAATTCCAAGAACTGAAGTGCAGAGTTTTACTGCAGTGGCTGGCTTTGCTTAATGCTTTATAAGGCAGCTGTTTGCAAAATTTAGCCTCAATCTGGCCAGATTATATAGAAGGATAAGGTCGGTGTAAATGTATGAAATTCTTAAGAGCAATTCAATGCTTATTAGCCAGTCTGAGCATTTGTCTCATCATGCCCCAAATTAAAGAATCTATAATTCTCACATCCAGCTAATATAGAAACACAAGTATAAGAGTCAGTGTTTCATTATTTTCTGGGATTGTAAAGCAGAACTCCTGGCAAATACAACAGGTAGCTAATTGAGAGCGACCATTATGCTTTTAGACAGCTAAACATTCAACTTTATCTGTTGCTTCAACCATTTCTTTCTAGTATTGCTGTACAAAGGAAAAATAAAACAAATACTTAAATCTGATTAAATTTTCATAATGTATGAGCAGTTCTTAGCTTTAAAGCAATTCATAATACATGGTCCCTTGATCTGACACTATTTGGCAGAGGGGAGAGGGGAAACCGGCAACTCAACCCCTTTACTGAGGCAATGGGATCACATTGTGAATCCCACAGAAAGTAATGTAGTGCAGAGAAATTACATCCACATTTGCATGCACAATATACTTCCCCCACCCCAGAGAAAGGCAGCTTGCTAACCCCTAACTGTAGTTCTTCAAGTGGTCATCTGTACATCACACATATGGAATCTGTGCCTGCGCATAGCTTTGCTTTGGATAGTTTCTATAGCTAAAGATTATTTTACGGTAACCCTCCCCCACCATCCTACTGTGTATGGTCCAGCAGGTTCCCATCTCTTCCCTCAGTTCCTTGAGACCACCTAATATGGCCTCAACACCTTGAGTGTAACAGTACCTTGGTACCGACATTGAGATTGATATCAATACCAAAGCGGGAACGGTGGGTGGGCTGTGTGAAAACATAGATGACTACTCGAATAACTACAGTTACAGGTAAATAACCTGCCTTTCTTCTTCATGGTCTCTGTGCATCACACATATGGATGATTAACAAACTGAGCTGACTTACCAGAGGTGGGTAGGTGTCTCACTGCAGAACAGATGACAGCACCACTCGGCCAAATGCAAAATCCACTCAAGCACGAACATCCACATTATAATGTCTAATAAAGATGAGAGGTTTGGACTATGTTGCAGCTTTGCAGAAATCCACCAATGGTACCATAGAAGTTGCCATCCCTATGTCAAGTATGCTCAAACCTGATCAGAGAAGTCCAATCTCGAGAGTTTGTATGACAACTGGACCTCAGCAATAACTATGAAGAGAAAAAAACTGCAAAAAGCAGCAGCTGAATGTCCTGACGAGGCATTTAGGAAGAGAACTGAAGGAAGTGGCAGGAACCTGCCAGGACATGCACAGTAGGACGGTGGGGGAGGGTTCCTGCCAAAAATGATCCTCAGTTATAGAAACTTCCCGAAACAAGGCACCACACAGACTCAGAGCCCTTATGTGTGATGCACAGAGAAATGAAGAACAGTTTTGACATGGTCTCTCTCAGTACCTGTACCCTTGCGAACAATTTTATGTGTTTTTTTTTTAATTTACCAACAAATTTAGAAAAAAAATTCTTGGGGATAAAAATGTTTGTGAAACACACACACGCTTAGTCTTAGCCAGAATGGATGAGAGAGAGATAAAGAGTGTTGGCCAGTACAGTCTTTTTGAAACAACTTGTTGATCAGTTGAGAACATCTGAGCTAGTCAGAATTCACATTCAACAACTAAAAATAAAAATATAGTAACATTGCTTCTATGATAAGAAAACAATTCTTAGTCACAGAATAAATTTTTCCTGCCTCCCCCCTTTTTCTCTAAAGCACACATGAACAGCAAACAATTCACACTTACAAATAATGTGGGATATGGTCCAGTGTGGTACAGATAGAGATGGAGATAGTGGAAATTACACCCTTACATGAAAAGCAGAGCCACATAGGATCCTAGCCTTTTCATATTTCAGTACTAAACCAGTAACAGCAATATTTCAAAACACAAGGACATAATTAAATGTATTCTAGGATTAAGTATCTTGGAATTTTAGACCATTATTTGGGGTTAAGAACGAAGGGGACTGTCGAAGTCCTGGCTCTCCTCAAATGAACACAAACCATTTCCTGCTGAAAGGAAAACAAGTCCAATTTTGATACCAGTATTGTGGGAACTTATCAGACAGCTCAGCCTTCCACCACATGAAGCAGTATCTCATATGGATCGCCAGCGCAACAGGAACTAGCAGTTCCTGAAACAGCCAGAAATATGTGACAGCACTTGTTTCTAGAGTGGGGCAGGTCAGCGGAGCTCCCAGAAGACAGCTCTGATGACCTGTTCCATTCTGGACATGAATGTTTCTGCTTCTGTCTTTGTTTATTTCAGGAACTGCCAGTTCCTGTTGTGCTAGCAGTCCATTCCACTAGCATAACCAACCTTGTGGAAGCACAGGGACAGAACAGGATACTGTCCCTCGTACCCTTCAAATGTGTTGAACTACAACTCCCTCCATCCCTCTGCCTGGGTATTATGGGTGCTGTATTTTAACACATCTAGAGGGTGAAGGTTGAGTTTGCTAAAAAAAAAACAGCTGGGGTGGTTGGCCATGCTTGCTGATGCTTCCTTTAAACATTTCTTAAACTGTGATTAGTGGCCAGTTTTTTTTTCTAGGTGTAAACCTAAGATGTTATAAGTACAAACCTAAAATAAGGAGTAAATGCAGCAAGATGTTTAAAACACATTATCATTCGAACTGTGGTGTTGTCCATATGCAGATGAAACAGCTCTATCTCTTGTTTCCATCATCTTAATCCCAGGGAGGTAGTGGAAATTCTGAACCTACCTGGGGTAGTCTGGGGATGGATGAGGGCCAAAAAGCTAAACCTAAACCTTACAAGATCAAGGTTGGTTGGGAAATCTACTGATTTGGATGGAGGTGTGCAGCCTGTTTTAGATGGGGTTGCATTCCCACTGAAGAGCCAGGTATGCAGATTGGGAGTGCTCCTAGTTTTGGCACTTACGATGGAGGCACAAGAAGCATCAGTAGCCAAGTGAGCTTTTTTACCAGGCTCAGATGGTTTACCAACTGCAGCCCTATCTGGAACAGGAGTAACCCATGTTCTAGTTATCTCCAGGATGGGTTACTGCAATATTTTCTATGTACAGCTCCTTTTAAAGACATTCAGAAACATCAATTGGTATAGAATGCAGCAGAAAGGTTACTTATGGGAGTTAAACAAATGGAACACGATACACTCATTTGATTTCAGCCAAATTTAAGGTGCAGGTTTTAGCCTTTAAGGCCCTAAATGTCTGGGACCTGGTTTTCTGAAGAGCCTCCTACAACTGTAGAAACTTGCCCATGCATCTCTTAAAGAGATTATTATGATTATTTATGGTCATTTATTCAATTTATAAGTTGCCCTATAGCTGAAGCTCTCAAGGTGCCATACATAATAAAAAGAAATCTCATAAAAACAATGATAAAAAACATTAAAATAATTTAAAAGCAGCAATGGATTTAAATGGTTTTAAAAGAGATAAGTAGCAAAGCAGCTAAAATATAAAAAGGATGATTTTTAAAATGCAGCTTTAAACATATCATTAAAAATAAAACAAGCAGCAGTTGCACCTCAGAAAATAAAAATGTCTTTGCCTGGCACTGAAAAGTCAACAAAGTAGGTGCCAGATGGACTTTTCTAAGGAGGGCATTGCACAATTGAGGGCCACCATAGAAAAAGCTTGCTCATGAATAGAGGAACTCAAAGCAGGGCTTCAATTGATGACCTCTGGGCATAAGCACGGACATATGTGAAGAGGAGGTCCTTCAGATATTTGGCTCAAAGCCATAAAGGCATTATAGGTTAACACCAAAATTTTGAATTGGGCCTTGAAATGAAATGGGAACTAGGAAAGAAGGTAGAATACTGGCAAGATATGGTCAGAACCTCCAGTTCCAGTCAGTAACCTAGCTGCCATATTTTGTAGTAACTGTAGTTTCTGGACTCTCTTCAAGGCCAGCCCCACATACAACATACTGTACAACATACAACATACAACCTCTAACCAGGAGGTTACTACAGCATGGATCACTAAGGCCATGCTGTCTCAATCCAGGTAGGGTCGCACCTGGCATACTAGCCTAAGAAGGTAAAAGGTGCTCCGTGCCACATAATACCCTTGTGCCTCTACCAGAATACACAGAATACACTTGTGCCTTTACCAACAAAGTTCAATCTACAAGCACCCCTAAGCTACAAACCTGATCCTTTAGAGCAGGGGCGGACAAAGCACAGTCCACAGGCTGCACGTGGCACTCACTGCCAAAATTCACGGTGACAAATAACACAGCTTTGGCCACTGATTTTCAGCAGAAAACTACCATGGACCACTACAATGACCAAAATTAGCTTCTCTGCAAGCTAATTTTGGCCATCATGGTATTCTGTAGTAGTTTGCCACTAAAAATCAGCAGAAAATTGATATGGGATTTTTTTGCTGCCACCACTGGCATCCCTCAGAATTCTGCTGGCATCCCAGAGAGTGCAGCCTGTGGGGGGAGTGTCAGGGAGAAGCAAAACTGGCCCCCAGACCTCCCAACATTGCCCACCCCTGCTTTAGGCAGAATGCAACCCCTTCCAGGGCAGGGTGAACACCACTCACCTTGATAGATGAACCACCCACCAGTAGTACCTCCTTCTTGTCTGGATTGGGCCTATGTTTATTCATGAAGTCCGTTATCGCAGCCAGGCACTGATAAAGCACTTCCACAGCCTCACCTAGATCGGATGAAAAATAAAAATATAGCAGTACATCATTAGCATACTGGTGACACTGGACTTTAAATCTTCAAATGACCTCACTCAGCAGTGTCATGTAGATCTTAAATAGCATTGAGGCAAAATAGAAACTTGGAAGACTCCAAAGTATAAACGCCATGGGGTCGAGCCATCTAGGTTGAACAAAAAACAGCACAAAACTGTACTACCCACACCCAACTCAGACAGCCCCTCCATAAGGATGCCATGGTTGACTGTATCAAAAGCCGTTGAGAAGTCCAGGAGAATAAATAGGGTCATACTCCCCCTGTCGCTTTACAGGTAATAGTTCCATGTCAAAACCAGGATAAAAACTGACCGAAATTTATCTAGAAAATGCATTTCATATAATAGTATATGGAGCTAATCAGCCACCACTAATGTTTGATATGATGTTAAATTGGTGATTACCAAGAGCAGGACATTCTCAGCATTGGTGCCGAATTTGTGAAATTTGCTCCCAGCTCAAGGTTCATTTAATCTATATCAATATCTATATCTATATCTATCTATATATATTTAAAACTTTCAAAATTTCAACTGCATTTCATTAATTTTATTAATTGCTATCCTGTGAAAGTTAGTGCTGCTTCTTTAAGTGATAATTGTGCATATTTTTAAGAAGAATGACTTTAATATTATATTATTTTGTTCTATTCATTGTTTATACACTGCCTCATGAAGACTTTAAGTGGTTTCGAAATACCTTAATAAATAAAAGAAATATTATACCAATATCCATCAGGGAGAAGTTACTGGCTGTAGCTTATTGAGAGCTCACATGATGGCAAGTTCAGGTGTGCATGTACATTAATATGTGAAATATTTTTATAATGAAAGAAGAGAAAAATGTATTTTAATTGATTTTATTGCTTCATTCTGTTTTAAATTGTTTTATAAGCCAACTTGAGTGCCACTTTTTGGTAGAAAGGCAGGGTACAAATTAAATAAATAAAAAAACCTTACATTTTCAAGGCTTCTTTAAAATTTCCTCCACATGCTCATTAGGCAACCCACTTTTGCTTAAAAGTTAGGCAAAGTTCCCCCCTTTTCTCCTAAAAAAACCAGTGTTTCCAGAAATTATCCCATTACAAATGTAAGCCTTAAGCAAATATCATCCAGTATTTAAATTGACTGATTTCTTAAATATCAGCCCCATCAATTAACCAAGGGACAAAATTTTAAATCTGTAATTAAGCTGTGACTAAAATCTATTAACATGTGTAGCCTTACTTTCCCCACTCTTTGAACACAAATATTAGCATTTTAAGTACATTTAACAGTAACAAATAACTGCCACTGATATTTTTGCTATTAAAAACAAATTAGAAACACCACTCAATTATGCAATAGTTATGCAAGCTATACAATAGGTTCTTTTTCTTTTAGGATGTGAATTTGATCCTGATTGTTGCCTAAAGTGATGGAATTTTGAATTATAAAACAAGCATGGGCTGAAGTTTTCAATCAGTAAATTAAAAATAAAAATTAATCTAAATGTTAAAAATGTGTAAGGAAGAGAGGATGAGATGGGAAGCAGGGCCATTCCACTGGTTCTATTAAGAAACCAAAGTCAGCCCCCAAGCTCATCATTACAGCAATTAATGTGTATTTTTGAGAATTGGTGCTTATTATTTATTTTTGCTTACAATATTTATATACTGCTCCCCATTCAAGAATTTTGGAGTGGTGAACAAATCAAATAAAAGAATAAAAATGGCGTATAAACACAATTAAAATACATTTTTAAAAGAAACAAAAGTGCAATAACAGCAGCTGGTCATTAAGGGCTTGAGTTCACTTGTTTTCCTTTTCCCTCCTCTTCTCTTTTTCCCCTTGTGTGTAATGTCTTTTAGATTACAAGCTTGCAGGCAGGGACAGTCATGTTCTTCTTAGTGTGATATACGTCACCCTGGCAGCCCTTTCAGCTGAAGAATGTCATAATATAATATAAATAAATAAATAAATAAATAAATATGCAATGTGTTATACTATTTTACTGGCTATCACACCCTAGGGTACATTATGAGGGATGAACAATTGTCCATTAATCACCCTGGTTTCTCTTGTCAATAAAGCAACATAAATTATTTTATCAAAATGATTGTTAAAACCACAGCATGTGCCTACAGCAAAATAATGGCTACCTCTTTAACATGATCTTGAAGAATAATCTCTTACCTTGCCATCAACTTGTCTGCTTGAATTCCTTATTGTTATATCAGACAAAATAGCAACAACAGAGCTGTTAAACAGATAGCATTTAGTGTAAAAGCCTCCTGACTTTGGAGGCAAGAGGACTGAAATGAGCAAAGGAACACAGAACATAGTACACATTTTTAAAGTATTATACCAAAGTAATCCAAATTCTGTAACATGCGTAACTATACACAAATATGTTTAGTTTTCATATATTTAATTTGGTCATCTAATCATGGAGACGAGCAATGCAGAGCAATGCAGCCCCAACACATGGACTACTGGAAATTTAACTCAGCCCCACACTGGTTTAACAGCATTAATGGCTAATGTGTATGTATGTATGTATATTTCAAGATTTTTAATGGATGCTCTTTGTGCTAACACACCAAAAACATAAACTATGTATTCTTTGATGCAAGGATAGTATGAGCAAGTAATAGAAATACAACTCGAAAACAATTCCCACTTGATTTCCTCACATAAACACTGGCTGTATATTAGAGAACCTGTATGTAGTCAGAGGAGATAGCAGCATTCCCCCTACTAATGTTATATTAGTGTGGGCTCCTGCAACTGAGAAATGGCAATGTATGGAACTGTATGTCTGTATGCCGGGGGGCGGGGGGACGACATGCTAGGCATATGATCAATTTCCACCCTCTAATGGGATCCTTATAATGCTCAGTGACAGGGGAGAGCATATAAATGTCTAGAAAACTCTTCTTTTAAATAAAATAAAATAAAATCTTGCACAATAGCCAGCAATGCAGCAATAGCCTCAACCAGTCCCAAAACCCTTCAAAAGATCAAGGTTTTCACCAGGTATATAGTGCCAGGACTAAGGAGTCCTCACTGGGGAAGGAATTCTACAGATGCAGTATCACAACTGAGAAGGCCCTCCTTTTCGTAGACTCCTGCCAAAGTTAAATCAGCAAAGGAAACAAGAGCAGGTCCTCAAATGATGAATAGAGTGCATAAGAAGAAAATATAGGGAATCAAGTATTCCTTCAAGTATCCAGCTCCCTAGAACTTGAATTTACTTGAATTGGCCGTAGAAACAAATGGGTAATGACAGCACATCATGTAACACTGGACAAATATACTCTAAGGAAACATACATCCAGGAATCATAAAGCAAAAGTCAGAAATATTTCAAAGGATGTTGGAAAAGGGTCACCATGGTCTGGTTTGGTATATTGCATTTAAAAGTATAGTTTAGTCAGATAATACTTACAAATTTATTGTTTAGTTTAAAGGTGTTTAATTTTAATTATAATTTTATGAGCAAAACAAGTTATATACAATAGAATGTTCCTAAAGCAGCCTTCCCCAACCTGGTGCTCTCAGAGTACAACACCCAGCATTCCTGACCATTGGCCATGCTGCCAAGAGCTGATGGAAGCTGAAGTTAAGTACATATAGGGGGCACCAGGTTGGAGGAAGCATCAAAATGACTTTAGAACTGTAAAGAGTGTTAATAAAAACAAATATTGCTTCTTTTCCAATTTTTCCCAGAATCTCAAGTTTTCCTAGAAATTCCCTGGGAAAAACATTCCCAATGGCTTTAAAATTTCCATAAATTTTGTATCTCTAATTGTGGCTAAAGGTTAAGCCTCCTGTTGGTCTACCACTCTTTGCAGGAACTACAGCTGGTAGCACATATACTAAATATCTGAAAACATACACATTTCCTGCAAAGCCACTATATCAAACTTCCCTAAAAAGTGAATTAAGGCAAAAATTCAAGTCTCATTTGCCCAACCAGCAATGTTCTGTGAGATCAAGGATACTGCATCCTTATTTTCAGCAGATATATGTCATAAGGTCTGTCCAGTGAAGCATCTCCCCAACATACTGATTCATTTTCCAACAAAGGTCTAATAAAGGACTATGTCTTCATGCCTCTTCTATATCACAAACAGAGGATGTTTAATTCACAAACATATGAACTTTTACAAACTTAAAGTGGTCCTGAGTATGTAGAAACATCTAGTTCATTTTTGAGTGACCCGCTTTCACCTCTAAAATGATACACATGCAAAACACCTGAGTTTGCTATGACAGAAAACAATACAATCTGTGACAAAATGTTGCAGTCAATCCTCCCTCCTAAAATGAAATTCAGTGTTCCAGCCAGCAATTCCTTCCAAGAAGTGCATTTCACTTCCCTCTTCTCCTCCAACCTTGTTCCATTTCATTCATTTATTCATTCATTTATTACATTTCTATACCATCTATAGCTGAAAGTCTCTGGGCAGTTCACTCACCTCTCTGGAGTGGGTGAAAGTCCCACATTATTTTTCTTTTAAAGGTATTTATACTTCTGCAAACCTCAGGGTTCCTCCAAGCATGCCGATACGTTCCTGTATTTTGTCAATGGCCCCATTTTGTCTACAATACTGGCGGCAATCACCACTTGCATTCACTACTAGAAGGAGTGAAATATTAAGTGGTTGGAAGATACTGCAAACCTCTTGAAGGAGTCATAATAAAAATTCCACGCGCTTTGGAAAACAAGCTTATCCTACAGGTATGATGGGTAGGAGCCACATCCTCAACGGGAATTTTTCCAGAGCTTTCTTTTCTGTGGATTTTTTTTCCATTTCATAAGTTTATTAGTAAAAAGGAATGTATACCAGTTACAAATGGAGTATTAGGCAAGCTAGGCACTTTCAAAGTTGTAATTAATCTTTTTCAGATGATAATCCTTAGCACATATGTCAGAAAATACATATATTTCATTGAAATACATATATGTCTCGAAGTGAAATGGAACTAATGAATTGTGACAGCAAAACTGAAGGTAACTCAACAACCTCAGAGGAAGAGAGTTGCACTCTGTTGAAACAGATGACTGGTTGTCAACATTTCATGCAAAATTCTTTGGGTCTCGAAAGTTAATTAGTGTCTACAGTTTCATTTGCTTTGGGAGGCGTTCTCTCTTTTAAATTTAAATAATATAAGGGAAATAAGTACATACTATTGTCTTTATTTTTTTTATAAACATTCCAATACAAAATTCTATAAAATGTAACATTTAAATAACATTAGGTCAAATACTTGTGGTGTATTGTGACAAAAAAAATCAACATGGGTGCCTTTTATAAAGCTTTATTAAATACTAATTACAAGGGGGGAAACATGCTAAATTAGTTCTCTCTAAGGAATCAGAACATTTTCGGATGCAAACTGATTTTTCCTATGCAAAATCAGTCTTCTGGAATTTAAGAAAGCCGTGAAGACTGCTCTCTTCCGGCAGGCCTATCCAGTTTAATTTTAAGATGTTTTTAATAATGTATTTGTTTTTATCTGTTTTAACGGTTTATCTATTTTATTGTTTTATATTTATATTTGGTGTTGTTCCCCGCCTCGATCTGGATGGAGAGGCGGGCTAGAAATGAAATAAATAATAATAATAATAATAATAATAATAATAATAAATTAACCTAATCTGCATTACTATATTGCAACCCACATTACTGTCCCAAATACTGGCTGGAAACAGCAGTCATTGATGCACCTTATCCTCTGTCTTGCACCATTTTCCCTCTCACATTTAATCTAGCAGATCAGCTGCACATTAGAACACATAACTGCGCTCTCAGCTTCAAGTTGTTGAAAGTAGTTATGCAATCAAAGTTGTAGCTTGATTTCACTCCAGCTCAGTGTTGGTTCTCAATGAATTACATGTGGCTGTGCTGCACTTTTTAAATGGCACCCTACCTCGAATGACAGACATGAACCCACATAAGTAAGATGTTACTTTCACAAACTCTAAAATCTAAGTAACTAAAATGTGTCACCTTCTCTACAGTATCAAATTTATTAAACAATATATGAACTGCAACTAGTTGCTACAATTTGGTGTTAACCTGGGGATATAGGGAGTTAAAATGATGCAAGTTCACTGATTCAACTGTTCACTGATTCAAAATTCAGTTTAATAGCAGTTTAATAACCTACAGCAGTTAAAATCACTGGCACTGATCACTTCTATAGCTCACTTCTGTTCTCTGACTGTTCTCTTCCGGCAGGCCTATCCGGATGAATTTTCAATGTTTTAATGATGTGTTTCTCTTGTTTTAAAATTTTTAACTTTGTCATGTTTGTATCTGTATTGTGTTCCCCGCCTCGATCCGTAGGGAGAGACGGGTTATAAATAAATATTATTATTATTATTATTATTATTATTATTATTATTATTACCAAGGAAACAAATACCCAAACTGCAGTGGATCAAAGGCTTTTTTTTATATGCACCAATACATGTTAAACTAGCTTAATGTTATTTGTCGTCCTCAAAGGAAGAATAACAATTACAGCAATGTTAACCCAACACCTGTGATAGTAGAATGAAAGCTCTTCCTGGTGCATGTCAGATGATGGCCTGGGTATTTACACAGAATTTCAGGTTATACCTGCTAGCCCACTTTCTTCCTTTCTTACACTTCTATACCGCCCTAAGCTCTCTGGCCACTTCAACAACAATTAAAACCATAAAATACTAGATGATACAATACAGAAGTTTTACAGTTTAAAATTACATTATAAAATAAAAATGCCACCCCCCCAAAAAAAAAACCTGTACAAAGATTTAAAACAGAGTAAGAGATTTAAAACAACAGAAACTGAAAAACGAAATGCCTGGGAAAATAAGGTCTTTGCCTGGCACTAAAAAAGAACACAATGTAAGCACTAGGTGAGCTTCTCTGGAAAGTTCATTCCACAACGGGTGCTGCCCACTACAGAAAATGCACTCTTCTAAGCAGCCACCCTCCTTACTTCCATCAGCAGAGACTCCTGGAGGAGTGCTGAAGATGACCTTAGGGTCCATGCAGGTATATATGGGATAAGACGATCCTCTGAGTAACCTGACCCCAAGCTATTTATGGCTTTGAATGCTAATGGTAGAGATGCTGGAGAAATCTGATTTGGGGGTGGAGCATGACGAGTTCTTGCCAATTCGGCCCCACAGAAGCCAGCTCATGGATTCCTGAACTGGCTTGACTCGGCATGTGCCAAGTCGGGCGAGGGCACGGTTTCCCACTTCTTTGTTTTTATTGTGCAAATTGGGATTTGCACAAATCGGGATTTGTGCAAAATTGCGGCTGGGAATATTTATGGCAATCAGGATTCGTGCAAAATTGCAGTCATAAATAACTCAAATTGTGCAAAATTGCAGGCATCAATGGTCTTTTACTTCTGCAATTTTACTAAAATTGTGCTATTTACTAGGGTGACCAGATAAAATCCAGGTCAGGGCTCATGTAACTTTAACAGTTGTAGAGAAAAGGGAATTTCAGCCAGTGTCATTTGTATGCAATTAGTTCCTGGTGAAATTCCCTCTTCATCACAACAGTTAAAGGGTGCAGGCACTATACTAGAGTGCCTGCACCCTTTAACTTTAAAGAAGGCAGGGCCCCTGCAACTTTAACTGTTGTGATGAAGAGGGAATTCCACCAGGAACTAATTGCATAACAATGACACTAGATGAAATTCCCTTTTCTCTACAACTGTTAAAGTTACATGAGCCCTGACCTGGATTTTATCTAGTCACCCTATATTTACAGCTGCAATTTTACACAAATCCCAATTTCTGTAAAAATTCCCAGCCGCAATCTGCTCAAAAACAAGTTGAACTTAGCTGGGCAAACAAACCACCCACTAACAATACCTCCATCTTGTCTGGATTGAGTCTCAGTTTATTGGCCCTCATCCTGTCAATTAACATGCCTAGGCACTGATTCAAAACACCTGGATTTGATGAAAAGGACAGACAGAGCTGGATGTCATTCGCATATTGGTGACACCTCAGCACACACCTCAGGATAACCTCTCCTGGTGGAATAGAGCCCTGTGGAACCCCATAGCATAGCTGCCAAGATATAGAGCAATAATCCCCCAGCACCACCTTCTGGATTCAGCCATCCAAGTAAGAGCAGAACCACTACAATGCAGTAGCTCGAACTCTCAACTAGAAAATGTATCCAGAATACCATGGTCGATGTTATTGAAAGTTGCCTAGAGGTCCAAGAGAATATGTAGGTTGCCTACCTGTAACCGTAGTTCTTCGAGTGGTCATCTGTGCATTCACACATTATTATGGGCTCGCGCGCCGGCGCCGAGCTCGATCGGAAGATACTCCAATAGCTTAGATCCTTTTTGGCGGGAACCCCTCCCCCCACCGCCCTATTACGCATGCGTGGGTTCCCGCCTACCTCAGTTCATTGAGACCGAATAGCCTCGTGAGTGAGATAGTGTACGTCATAGCTCCATAGTGCATGCGCAATAGTGCTCCCTATGACCTGGCATAATCAGCGTGGCCATGAGGGGACGGTGGGTGGGTTGTGTGAATGCACAGATGACCACTCGAAGAACTACGGTTACAGGTAGGCAACCTACATTTCTTCTTCGTGGTCTCTGTGCATCACACATTATTATGGGCGATTAATCAGCAAAGACACTTACCGGCGGAGGGGAGGCCCGCTGCAGCTTTACTGGAAAATAGCCGACAGGACAGAACGGCCAAACGAAGCATCCGCCCGCGCCTTCACGTCCAGTCTATAATGCTTGGCAAACGTTGAGTCATTAGACCAAGCGGCCGCTCGACAGACGTCCAGCAGTGAGATTCCCTTGCTTGCGGCTGTCGACGTTGACATTGCCCTTGTGGAGTGGGCGCACAGGGGTTGTGGCTGCTCCTTGCCTGCCAATTGGTATGCAAGGGATATTGTCTGTACAACCCAACGTGCAAACCTTTGAGAGGAGACTGGGAGGCCCTTCCTGCTCCCCCCATAGCAGACAAAGAGTCTATTAGACCGACGGAAAGAAGCCGATCTGGACCTATAGAAAGCGAGTGCCCGCCGCACGTCTAAGGAGTGCAGCTTTGTACTGAGCGGATCTTGTGGTGAGTCAAAGAAAGTAGGCAGGACTAGACTTTGGTTGAGGTGGAATGCCGACGATACTTTTGGCAAGAAGGCAGGGTCAGGTCTGAGTACAACCTTGTTGGCGAAAAATTGCGTATATGGTGGGTCCATCCGTAAGGCGCAGAGTTCAGAGCCACGCCTTGCGGAAGTGATAGCCACTAGGAAAGCTACCTTCAGCGTGAGCAGCCGGATATCCGTCGTAGCTAGTGGTTCAAACGGCTTCGCACTAAGGGCCGTTAGGACCACAGATAGGCTCCACTGCGGAATTATTTGTCGAAGCGGTGGGCAAATGTTGTGCAGACCCTTCAGAAAGCATTTGACTGTGGGGTGGGAGAAAACCGAATAGGTCTCGAGTCCATCATGATTGCTAGAAATGGCGGCCAGATAGACCCTAATGGATGAGGGTTTCAAACCAGCCTCATGCAAGGACTGCAGGAAGATTAATATATCCTGCAATGGACAAGACCTTGGGTCAGTGTCCCGATTTAGCATGAATTGTTTGAACTTTTCCCACTTGTGTCCATAGGATAGTCGCGTTGAGGGTCTGCGAGCCTCCTGCAGTATGGCCTGGACAGATAACGGTAAGTTCAGATCCTCCCATCTGGTCTTATGCGCCATGCTGTGAGACGAAGCTGTTGCAGGTCCTGGTGCTGAATGCAACCGCGGTGTCTGGAAAGGAGATTGGACTTCAGAGGCAAGCGCCAGTACTCGCCTGCCGCTAGTCGCAGGAGGGGCGTGAACCACGGTTGGCGCGGCCACCATGGCGCTATCAAAACCACATTGGAGTTGTAGCGCTGAATCCTCGTCAGTACTTTGGTGAGGACGGGAAAAGGGGGAAACGCGTAAAGCAGTCCTTTTGGCCATCGGACGTTGAATGCGTCCCCCAACGAGCGGTAGCCTATTCCCGCCCTGGAACAATAGTTCATGCATGTCGCGTTCTCCTGAGTCGCAAACAAGTCCACCTGAGGCGTTCCCCAGCGGTGGACCAAGCGGTTGAATATGTCCTGGGAGATTTCCCACTCGTGAGTGGTTTGGAACTGCCTGCTCAAGAGATCGGCATGGAGGTTCTGATCTCCTGCGATATGGATTGCCGATAACAGAATGTCGTTCTCCACAGCCCAATGCAAAATGTCCAGTGTCAGGGCGAGAAGTGGGGATGACTTGGTCCCTCCCTCTTTGTTTATATACCACACAACTGTGGTGTTGTCGGAGACGACGCGTACATGATGGTGGCGAAGGTGCGACTGGAATGCACGTAGCGCTTTCTGCACAGCCATCAACTCCAACAGATTGATGTGGAGTCCCTGTTCGCGGCGGGACCACCGGCCCTGTATGGTGAGACGGTCGCAGTGGGCCCCCCATCCGGTGAGGGACGCGTCTGACGTCAGAAACCGAGAGGGTCCTGACGCGACAAAGGGCATCCCCTCCGTAAGGTTGCGAGTGTAAGTCCACCAGGCAATCGATGGGAGCAGGCTGCGAGGCATCGCCAGCCATATCCGTCTCGGGTTGTCCGTGTGATGGTAGTTGCGTAGTAGGTGTTGTTGTAGCATACGCATGCGCATTCTCGCCCAGCGGACTACGTACACGGACGACGCCATGAGTCCCAACAACTTGAGCAGGGTAAGAGCTGTTAGGCGACTTGACTGCATGATCCGCTGCGCCAGACAACGAATGGCAAGAGCTCTCTCCATCGGAAGAAATGCCGTGCCTTGAAGGGAGTCCAGTAGCACCCCGATAAACTGGATGCGCTGTGTCGGGACGAAGATGGATTTGTCGTAGTTGATGAGTAGGCCCAACCTGGTCAACAACTGTTCCGTCACTGTGATATCCCTTCGCGCTTCCGCTCTTGAGTTGGAGACTAGAAGCCAGTCGTCGAGATACGGGTAGATCTCGATCCCCGACGTTCTCAACGACGCGCACACGGCGCTCATGCATTTGGTAAAGACGCGTGGGGCAGTTTTGAGCCCGAATGGTAGGACAGCAAACTGGTATGTATGAGGGCCCATCGTGAACCGAAGAAACCGGCGATGAGGCTTGAAGATGCTTATATGGAAATATGCATCCTTGAGGTCCAGTAACGTGAACCAGCGATTGCGCTTGAGCAGTGGAAGGATCGCTCCCAGCGTGATCATGCGGAATTTCTTGGTTGTTATGAACTTGTTGAGGTTGCGTAAGTCCATGATAGGCCGATGGCCTCCGCCCCGTTTTGGAACGGCGAAATAGCGGGAATAAAATCCCTGTCGTAGGTCCGAATTGCGAACAGGATGAATAGCTCCTTTGTGGAGCAAACTGGTGATTTCGTCCAAAAGCAGACGAGATGGAGGTGTGACAAGGACTGACCCCGGAGGCGGTTGGGACGAGAATTCGATACGGTAACCATGTTTGATAATGTTCAAGACCCATTTGTCCGATGTTATGGACTGCCAGGCCTGGTAAAATGGACGTAGTCGGTTTCCAAAGAGTCGGGTGGAAGGGAGAAGTGGTGGTATGCAGTCAAAGACGCCGCCTCTGGTTCTGATCGGTCCGGCTGCGCTGGGCACGGAATCTTGGCTGCTGTGAAGCACGCTTCTGCGCAGGTGGAGCTGTCGTGCCTTGTGGCTGGTAGCGCTGTGCACGTTGGCCAAACTGACGTGACTGGAACGAAGAGGTACGGTTCCAGCGTCTCGAGCGAGATTGTGGCGTGTATGTGGTAGGATAAAACCCCATCTTCCTGGCGGTTGTTCGTGCCTTATGGATTGTATCCATGGCCGTATCTGTGGAAGCATGGAAAAGGCCATCGCCGTCAAACGGCAAGTCCTCTATGCGCGTTTTGGCTTCCTGAGAAAGATTCGAGGCACGTAACCACGCATGCCGACGGAGCGACACAGCTCCCATCATAGATTTGGATAAACAATCCATTTGATGCCGTGTAGCTGACAGTTCTTGTCTTGCTAAGCCGGTGGCCTCAGAATAGAATACTTGGGCCAGTTCCTTCTTGTCATCGGGTAAGTATGTGATCAGTGATGACATTTTCTCCCAAAGGAAGAGATGATAGCGAGCCATCATCGCTTGGTAGTTCGTGATCTTAATTGAGAGTGCCGCCGCTGAGTAGAGACGTCTACCGAAAGAATCTAGTTTACGGCCCTCCTTATCCGCAGGAGTGGAGTGGGCGCGGGCAACCCTGCCCTGGGCCGACTCCACAATTACAGAGTTCGGCTTGGGATGTACAAGCAAGAACGTGGCGTCTTTCTCTTGCAACTTATACAGAGCATCAAGACGCTTCGACACCGTCGCCATGGTAGAAGGGCTCTTCCACGACTCTTGAAGCGTCTGTAGCAAGGTGGGGATCAGAGGCATTGCCGGTGATGCGTTAGTGTCAACATACATAACATCGAAGATTGAATCGATGCACTGTTCTCCCGGGTGTTGTAAGTCCACTCCCAAGGACTGGGCCATGCGCAGCATTTGTTCTGTAAAGTTGGAAGTTTCAAAGGAAGGAGAAGCACGCTTTCTAGTGCCAACTTCCTCCTCAGGAGATGGTTGAGACCTCGGTGCTGACCGCAAGGATGAGGAGTCAGATTCATAATCCTCCCCAGATTGAGGAGAGGACGGGGTGGTAACCAACGGTGTCCGCGTAAGCCTGGATAAAGATGGCGCAGCAGGCAGTGATGGCGTGGCCGCTGGAGGTGACGGAGGTGGCGCGGGTGGCAGACTGGCTTCCCTCCGGCGCAAACGTTCTCCCGTGTACGGGTCAAAAATATAGTCGCGCGCCGATCCCGGCGCGACGTGACGACTACTCCTGGACGACCTGGACCTGTCCGAATAGCGATCCCATTCCCGAAGCGGGGTAGGGGAGCGGGACCGGGAAGATCGCGGATGCGATTGACGTGACCACGCTGGTGATCTGGAACGGCCAGATGGGGACGCTAGCGAGCGGCCCAACGGCGACGGAAGCTGTGGCTGCGGCGTCAAGATGGAGCGTGGGGAAGGTTCCGGCGATTGGTCTGGCGATACCGGCGTATTGACGTCCCACAATTCCAACGGCAGCGGTGATGTGATCGGCGGTATCGAGGGCAATGTATCCCGGTGCATCACCGGTATCGATATCGACGCCGATGGTGAAGGATCGTGTGTTGACATCGGGACCGGTGAGCGCAAGGGCAGCGAGGCTGGTTTGCGCGGAGCTGACGAGGCGCTGGGTTGCCCCTTCTTCTTAGCCGACGTCGACGACGAAGACGACCGATGAATCTTCAGTATCGACGAAGTCGGGATCGAAGGCGATGTCCGCTTAGGTACCTGGGACGGTATCGGGCTCGGTACCGATAACTCCCTTGGTGTCGACGACGGAGTCGGAGCCGGTGGTGCTGTCAGCTTCGATGTCGAAGACGGTATCTGGCTCGGTACCGACGGATCTCTCGGTGTCGACGCGGTCCTCGATCCCGGTCGCTCCTCTGGTGCCCTAGGCTCGTCCCGTCGACCTTTCTTGGTCTTGCCAGGCAGCGGCAACTTCTTGCGTTTACGGTGGCCCTCCACCGGCGGGGGCATCGTCTTCTTCGACCTCTTGTGCTTCAACTCGGCCGGCCGGCTCGAGGAGCACGAGGCTTGTTCAAAGGTGTGGTCCGCCGAGGATGAAGGCTTGCCGCTGGGCGACCGGTGTCGTACATGGCTCGTCGAGGTCGAGAGCTGATGTACTAATGCCGCTTCTGTAATCCCCGATGTCGAGGGATGCCGCGGCGTCGAGCAAATGCTCGCGGCCGGCTTAGCTGTGGTCGGGAGCGATTTCCCCGCCTTCGAGTGAGTCTTTACGGCCGGTTTAATCTTCGGGCGCGGAATCGCGGTAGGGATAGGCGGTTGGACAGGCATGTCCACCGGCTGGTCCGGGGCATCAACGGCCTGCAATGCTCGGCTCCAAAGGAGGGAGCGTAAGCGGCCCGCCCGATTTTTCCTCGTCTGCCGCGAGAAGGCCAAGCAGTGCACACAGGTATCCACCATGTGCGTTTCCCCCAAACACATGAGGCAAAGGGAGTGGCCATCTGAGAGGGCCAACTTAGCCCGGCATGTGGTGCAGGTCTTAAATAAAGAAGACTGCGACATGCTAGTCAAAGGGGAAAGACACACCAGAAAGAGGGAAAATACGAGGGACAGCAACAACAAGAATAATAAAAATTTTTAAATTTTTTTTTTTTTTTTTTTTTGATAGTGGAGGAAGAGATGAAACGAGAAGAAGAAAGGAGAAAGAGAAAGAGAAAAAAGGACAGAATCTAAGCAACTACGAACGTAGTTCTTTTTGGAGACTCCCGTCGAGGCTATCAGCTTGGCGGTCGAAAAAGAACTGAGGTAGGCGGGAACCCACGCATGCGTAATAGGGCGGTGGGGGGAGGGGTTCCCGCCAAAAAGGATCTAAGCTATTGGAGTATCTTCCGATCGAGCTCGGCGCCGGCGCGCGAGCCCATAATAATGTGTGATGCACAGAGACCACGAAGAAGAACAACAGGATCATACTCCCCATATCCCCATCTCTGCAAAGGTCATTCAACAGGGCAGCCAAATAAGTTTCCATTCCAAAACCAAACTTGAAGCCTGACTGAAATGGGTCTAGATCATTTGTCCAAACAAGGAGATGTTGATTGCTGCCTCTTAAAAAAAAATATGATTGCTCAGTGCAGGCACCATCAGCAGACAGAATGTGACTTAAACCTCTTCTGGCTGCTGGTTGAATTTTTTTTAAGTATTTTGAAGGGGGAAGACTTGCTGTATTTTACATTTGGGCACTCTTGAGCTTTGATGAATGGTGCAAAAACAAATTGTATTGGTTTTCATCCCATCACCACTAGAAAAACAGACTACAGCTCTCTCATGGCCCAATACTGCTATCCCTGACTGGTAACTGTGCGTAGGGCTAAGTATAGAAACACAGAAATGCCAGGAGATGTTGAGGATGATTCATACATGTCCTCTTTATAAAACAAACAAAACATAAGTTATTCAGCACTCCAACAAAAAAGTATGAGTAGATAAGCGAAAACTCTGGACAAAGTTGTTGAATGTCCTAATGCACTGGGATGAGGTAACTCTGGCCTGAAATCAAGGTGGGGAGGGTCCCCCCCCCTTTTTGTGTTTTGAGAAATTCCAGGAAACGAAGGGAAGATATGTTGGACACTATATGCTAGCTGCCGTGAGGAATACAGAACTTTTGTGTCCATAAGAGTGGTAGAGGGCATGCACAAGCAACTGGATAATAAACAGAGAAACTTTGAATCTTAAGATAATCAAGGACCTTTTCTAGACCTATGTGCAGGGGCAAGGAATGGAACCTTAAAACTATAATCTGTAGATGTTACAAGGATTATCCAGAACTCAGCATGATGTCTACTTTCAACTATGTCTAGGGTTAAAACTAGATGCAACTAAGCACAAGATTTTAAAAATGTGGTTAGATTGCCCACATCTCTTTGTTTACAAAAAACAGTCACTAGAGGACAAGGGACAAGGACTTTCACCTTTCCCCCTGGGCAATTTTCCACTGAAAATTGTCATTCCTGAAACTGTTCCTCATGAAAATTAACCCCCACCTCCTCCAATAATCCTAATATATCCAATGGACACACAATGGCTCAATTCGGATGACACGATAGTCAATGGTGGGGTAATAATCAACTTTACAGTTGTTCAACTAGGGGGTACTCCCCACACAACATGGTAATAAATAATCAATTGTGGTGTGGACACAATAGTCAAAACAACTGACGATTGTTTCCCCCACACCAGTTGTTTATTGTGTCGTCCGAATTGAGCCAATGTCTGGGTTCGCACAGAACTTTAAGCCATGGTGGGTTATAAACTACGCAGATTAGTTTATTTTTTCCAATAACCTACTGTACCTTGACAGACAATTGGAAAAATACACTACGGTGGAATGAATTGGAATGAAACGCCAGGAGCTTGTAGACTCAGAAGTAGAGAGCAGGCTCTTCCCCAAAATCTACTCCAGGTTTTTCTGGCCGCCTATTTAGCTGCTGTAATGTAACCTCCTCACTCCCCTGAACATTTGTGCTTGCCAAGATCAAAGACTTTCTCACTCCTAGACTGTTAGCGAGTTGGTTTGTTGAAGTCTGTTTATATGGCTGCCCATCAACACATTTTTTCTGAATGACTTACAGAACTGAGAATAGAATACAACAAAATACAATCCAATATTAATTGATAGTTATATTAAGCCAAGATGATTGCCTATACAGGACTAATGTTAACTACTAAATCAATTTACATAATATAATACCACCAATACATTACTATCAGTAAACAAAGAAACAGATATTTCTAATTAGTAACCAATTATTGAACATATCCATTAGTTCTATTCAAATAAGTGAAGGAATTTTTCCTTCTCTCTCTTTCTCTTTTACACACTTTCTTCTCTTGTATTTAATATTATCTTACAGAGTTACACTATGCATTAAATATATTCCACTGGGGAATAGTGATTGGGTGGGGTAAGGGGGTATTCCTGTTTTAAGCTGATGCAAAGGCAAGAAGCATTTACTAGGCACATTCTTGTCTTCATTGCCCGAAACCCTGTTTGGATCTACTATCATCTGAGCTCATGGAGGTACTCTGCACACAGACTATCTTTCTAAATGGAACTTTGAAATGTTAAGGACTTGCCATGAGAAGTCATATGATGCTTTCATAGACACTGAACTCATATTTTGCATGTCTTCCTTGTCATCAGTCCACAGTGCCAGCAGGCTGCGATTCATCCTTATTCTTGGGCCTAATCTATACCAGCCATTTATCCCAGGGTCAGCTCAAGGTCATCCCTGTGCATCCAAATGACACACAGGGGATCCTGGGGTCAGCCAGGAACAACCTCTCGTTGACCCAGGATAACTGGGACTGCGATTTTCTTGATTTTTCCTGCGGTCCTGGGACAACCCCGAGGACCACAGGCAGTGAGGCGAGCGCTTGCGGGTCCTCCCTCCTCTCTGCGAATAGCAAGGCTCTTCAAACAGGCACGGAGCTGTGCAGGGGGTGTGGGGAAGCAGCTTTTCCAGCACCACATTGTTACAATAAAAAAAAAAAAAACCTCACCGAGGCACAGGATCGGGGCTACGCAATTGCGCAAATGTCTCCTTAAAAGAAAAAATAAAATGCTGCGCCAAGAACATCCCTCCTCACTTCCTGGATGACATGCTGGCATTTAGATGCAGGGGGACAATCCCGGATCAGGTAAGCCTGGGATCCTCTCCCCTCCCCCATCCCAGAAGGCCTCTTAGGTGTAGATGAGGCCTTGGACTTTTCTCTGCCTGGACTCATGCAGCATAGAGTTACCAAAGTGAAAGCTAGACTTGTACACTTAGTTTTGGATTTAACAGACCTCACCCATGTAGCACAGAGATCCTAACAAAGGTTCTAGTTTGGATGATGTCTCCCTGTTGTTTAGGCCTTTGCTAGAACACTTCCCTTTGATTGCCTGGGAAGGATGACCCCAGGAATCATTCTAGTTCCTTGTGCTGTTTGTAGAAATTTGAGTCTTTAATTGCCTTAGAAGGTAGACCCCAGGAATTATTCAGGTTATTTACTCTTGTCCTTGATTGCCCCTAAGAATCCTGAGCCTCTTCCCCTAAGTCTCACTGATTTAGGTGCCCTTTGTCAGTTTGCCTCTCTCTCTCTCTCTCTCTCTCTCTCTCTCTCTCTCTCTCTCTCTCTGTGTGTGCTGGAAGGATCGGGAGTCATGACACATTCCTTGCAAACAGGAAAAAAACAGTAGGAAACAAGACAGTGACTTGGTTTGGATGACATGATAACCCACAATAAGTTATTCAACCCATCATGGATTATTGTGTCAGCTGTCAGGTATGCTTTAATCCATGTTTGCCCAAAATAACCCACTCTGATAACCCATGGTCTGCAGAAAGGGTTGTTTAAAGCAACATGGCCTATTGTGTCATCTGGTGCTTCACAGTGACTTAAAGAGTGGTTTAAAGATCACCTACAGAGTCACCTGGCAAGAGCTATCAAAGCTGCTCCTGTCACTGTGCTCCAGCTGACAGACCTATGTTTCTGAGATCTGCCTAGCAACAGATAGCACTTCGTAGTTTCAATGCAGTATTAATTCCAAGCAAGCCCAATTCCAAGCAAGCAAAAGAAGCCAACAAACCATTTTGTATGTCAATAAAAGCTTACTTTTCTTTCTGTGTTGCTGCTTTGCTGCTGGGGGGAGGGAGGAGGAGGCTAGGACATTGGGGCTGCTACATAGGAATAAGAGTTGGGGAAGTAGGGGAATGTTAAGGGAAGGGAAAGGAGGAGGTAGAAGGGAAGAAGGGAAAGAAATGAAAGGGTAGCAAGCGGCTGGTCACTTTTCCATGAAAAGGGAAAGTTGAGCATGTATCCAGTATAGCATTTGGAGGCTCCCTGTGAGGACCCCCCCCCCCACGTATAAAATTTAACCTCATTCCAGCAAACTGTCAAGGAGTTAACTCTCTCTCCCTTTTGGAGCACAAAGATGGGGATAAGGGTAGGCTTTGAAAACTGGGAGGCCATTGGGGTTTGGTTTCCAACGCAAAGAAAGCATCGCATCCAAGCAAGATGACTATGGAGGGAGGAGGGATGAAAGTGGGCAAAATAAGCTATATACAGTAGCTTATTAGCCAGACTGTGTGGGGAGTACAGTAGCTTATAAATTACTGTAGTTTACTAGCCCATCATGGACTTAAGTGACATCCAAATGCAGCCACTGACCTGTTAGTCAAACTTTGGTTTTGTCATACTTTTCTCCAGAGTAATCTCACCTCCACCTCTGCAAACTTGAACACTTCAAAGTTTTGATTGAAATCCTTATTTAGTGACAAAAAAATATGATTATTATTATTTCATCTCTTTCTCACTCATGGCGGTATTTCTAGACGGATATGACGGACTTTGCCAAGTCATGATGTTGTTGTTATTATTATTTCATCTCTTTCTTGCTCATGGTGGTTTTTCTATTATTATTATTATTATTATTATTATTATTTGCATTTATATACTGCCCATAGCCGAAGCTCTCTGGGCGGTTTACAAAGTTTAAAAGCACTGAACATTAAAAACCGATATACAAAATTTTAAAAGCATAAAAAGCATAAAAATAGAGTACAAATTTAAAACACATTTAAAACATTTAAAACAACTATCCTGGGTCAAAAGAAAAAAATCAACACACACTGTCAAATGCCTAGGAGAAAAGTCTTGACCTGGCGCCAAAAAAATAACAATGTTGGTGCCAGGTGAGCCTCGTTGGGGAGATCGTTCCATAATTGGGGGGCCACCACTGAAAAGGCTCACTCCCTTGTTACTATCCTCCGAGCTTCCTTCGGAGTAGGCACCCAGAGAATTGACAAATGTAAAGAAAAGCAAGATTTGAGTGTTTTAACTTTGTTTATTTGGCAGAAACAGGACAAGCATGCATGCAGTAATAACATAAAATGCTGTCATAAGAGGTGCTGATTACATAGGACATATCACAGTACTGTTTGAAATTGCTCCAGGATTAAAGCTTCATCACCCCACAGCAGCTTAATTTATAGACCAAGACTATTTAAGAAACTGAAAACCAAGTGTTATTATCAAGAGATTGGTCTTTCTTTAAAGAATAAAAGTGTCCTGGAAAATTAGCATATCAAGATGACAGGGAATTTCCCTTATAAATAGCTAATTAGAACAGATTTCTCTCAACATTTAAATGCTGTAGCCCAATCATGCACATATTTACCAAGAAACAAGGACCACAGAGTTCAATATATCTCGTTCGTAGCCTTAGCCCCTTAAGCCAAATCACAGCTTGTCCCTCTCAGGAATCTTCTTTTTCAGACTACTCATGCAACAATCTTTCCCAAATAGAAGAAATTACTGCTGAATCTTGCCCAATGGGAAATTCAAATTAATTTTAGAAAACGTGTGCAGGAGGAATATTGGCAGGAATTTCGAAGGAATTTTATTATTTTAAAAAATATATAACTAGCAGAACTTCTCTGGGTGAAATATTATTCATATAATGTTAAAGTTTGAATTGGAAAAAAGTACTATTACTGGTGAATCAGAATCATTATTTATTTCACAAAGGGATATTCTACTTGGAGGCATTAAAATGCTAGTTGAAGAGGACACCAAAATATTCCCAGATTAGATCCTTCTGAAAAATGGTAACTTTGAATACAAGTACAGATTTAAAACAAACATTTGTTCTTGCCGCAAAATAGCAAATTGTCCTCTGAAGTCAAATGTTCTAAATCATAGCTGGCTTCAAACTACCATTTACTTGGGTTGGCTTTTGCCGAGGTGACCACTATAATATTTTCCTATTTTTGCCTAATTAGGAGTATCAGTACAGATCGTTGAAAGAATCATGTAAAAGTGAATACTAAAATAAGCAATAAAATGCAATGCAGAGGGTGACAGACATCTTGTAAATGAATAATGAGCACAACCCCCCACTAGTTTTCCTCAAACTGACTTGTAATAAACTGAGTTATTCCCACCCTTCCATCCACCAAATTAGGTAATAGCTCCTCTTATTCCAAGCTAATTCAAGTCAAACCAGAACCTACCAAACTCCCAAAGTTCTGCTCCCTTTCCCCACACTGTGGCTGGATTCACACAACACGCTAACCCATTCTGAGTATCATGGTTTATCATGTTGTTTGAACACAGCGAGCTTTCTGCAGGGTGGCTTATTAACCAATCTGTGTGGTTTATTAACCACCCTGAACAACCCAACAATAAACCATGTGTTCTCAAGGTGGCTTGTTCAAGAAAAATAAGCCCCTCTGCAGAAAACATACTGCATTCAGACTGCGCAATAAACCACAGTTCAACAACAAACTATGTTTCAACAGCAACCCACACTCAAAGAATGTTGTGTGAGCCCAGACTTTGAGTTAACCTTTCTTCTTCCCAACAGCTCACAAGTCTACAATTCCTCTCCTCTTACTGCCTTCTCTTACTGCTGCTGTGCTGTGTGGAGTGTTTGAGTGTGGGCCATTGTTGAACTACAGAACTCTGATAAATATAGGGTAGAATTCAATGATACTCCTACACAGAGTAGATCCACTGAAGTGAATGAGCCTAATCTAAGTAGGACTACCATTGGATACTGCCCATAGTTCCTATCATTCCTGATGCCTGACCGGCACCAATCAGCAGGCACTAGCACCATCTGAGGAGCAGTACAGTAAGCAGATGTGTATGTTGCAGTGTAGGCAGATCTAGAAGTTTGTGAGCAGTGGTGGTCAAGGTGTGTTTCTCTGTATCTCAGATTAAAATCTGAACTGCATGAAGCAGCAGGGAACAAATTTATAAGGCACCAGGAAATGCTACTCGTTAGAAACAACTCCCCCACTACACACACACACACGCATATATTTATACTCTACTACCACTAATAGTAGTGTGTGTGTGTGTGTGTATGTGTGTGCATGTGCGCACACACGCACACACTTTTACTGCCTATGAAAGGAGTCATGGAAAAAGAGGGATTTTGGGCTCAACTGTAGATTATTTATATAAATATTCAAGGCCATTTTTCAAACCAAACATTCAAACTGGCTTACAGTTTGTATAGCTGTAGGAATATATGGCCTTCCCTAAATCAGATTAGTTGCCCATTATCCCAGTAGTGTCTGCTCTGACTGGCAGCAGCTGTCTAGGATATGTCAGAGGTTTTTAGAGACATATGTGAGAAATTGGGTTCATGAATATGTCTGCTGTTTGAGCATAAATGTTGCAAATAACTGGAACGAAAACCAAAAGGACAGCATCCAATTCAGGACAAAAAAAAGGAAAGAAGCAGGTTCTCAGGACACGGACACACAAATCAGGAATATCATGTCACGCAGAAGTTAACGTAAGCTCATTTAAATTAAGCATCGCTGGACATAAGTACTTATTCTTCTCTTAAACATGTTTTAGTGCTCTCTATAGTTCTACCAGTACAGTAGAGTACAAGATATAAAGCAATCGTAAACAGCTGACATGCTTCCTTGCTTGCTGGATGTACTGTGAAACAGGACAAATGCATTAAAAATTAAATTCATAATTGTCTTTGGAATTACCTCCAATATGATTAGAAATTTGTCTGAGATTAAGAGACTAATGTGCAAGCAACCCTTAATATTGTTCAATATTGTGTTCAAAATATTTAAGGATTTTATAGACAACAATATAAGTCACATAAATTGTGTCAAATGTGCTGAAATTGAAAGTCAGCAATCTGCACATTTTGTGATTGAAAGGAGAAGAAAGTAACTATTTAAGATATTTTATTATAAAGTTATCATAATTAAAAATAAGTAATCTGCTTAGAGTACTGTGTGGTTCTGTACAATCCAAGAACAAGAAGTGGTTTCCATGGAAACAAACTGTGCACACAGGCAATAAAAATATAAGAAAATGCTACCGCAACTGAAAATGGATACAACAGTGTTTGCAAGGTGTGTGTGTGTGCTGGGGAAACAGTTACTTAAAAAGCTTTCCCTCCGAAATTAGTGGATTTCCTTTCACAGATAAACAAATTCTGTAAGTGTGACAAACTCAATGCTGAAATTTATGGTCTACATTATGAATGTATGACTTTAGGCTAGAATGTCAGTATATTACTTTGTTAATATAAAATCATGGGTTGTTATAATTTTATCCTAAGTAACAGCATAATTGCTTTTATTCTAAAAGATAGATAGTAGTAAAATACAAATAGACTAAATGACCAGGATGTAGGCTGGTTGCCTGGTTGAGGAATCCACACGACACAACAGAAGAACAATGAATGGATAAAGCCAACTGGTACAAGGAAACATTTCATGGAATTTGGATTTCAATCTTCTGGAAATTCCAGTCCATTTCAAATATCAGCATTCTTTCTCAGGAGAATTCATTCTCAATAGCCCCAAAATATCTATTTAAATGAGGGCAATTTGGTGCAGATTCTTCTAAGATTATAGTTCAATAGAAAAAAATTTTTTACTAATTTTTCATATGCAATAAATAAGGACAAAATGTAGAAACTAAGTAGAGAAAGGTATCCATGTTTATTTCATTTATTACATTTCTATACAGCTCAATAGCCAAAGCTCTTTGAGTAGTTTAAAATGATTTAAATCCTTTGAAATACAGTATTATACACAGTATAAAAACCATTTACATACAGACATATATCACCTGATTAAAATGTTATATACTGCCAAATACCTGAGTCGAAGACGGTCTAACAAGCAACAAAAAGATACAATTTATTTATTTATTTAATATATTTATTGCATTTATATCCCACCTTTTTTCCTCCAAGGAACCTAAGTCAGTGTATATAATCCTCCTCCTCTCCATTTATCCTCACAACAGCTGGGCGGAGAGTCTGTTACTGGACCAAAGTTAACCAGTGAGCTTCCATGCCGAGTGGGGACTAGAACCCAGATCTCCTGACTCTCACTCCAACACTTTAACCACTATATCACACTTGTTCTCTAACATTGGGGGGGGGGGGAACCACTGAAATGGCCCTCTCCCTTGTTGCCAACATCTGTGCTTCCCTTGGAAGCGGCACCTGGAGGAGGACCTTAAATGATGAGCATAGGGCATGGTATGTTGAACTCGCTTCAGCTTGCACTGCTACATTTACAACAATACAGGGTTTAAAAATGCTCTAGGTTGTGGTGATGTGTGAACTGGGCCAAGGAACCCTTACACAGTCAGAATTTGACCAGGGATCCCTTACACAGAAAGTAACAAAAGCTATTTCCCTATGTCACAATTGTATGAAATAAATATTAGATATTAGAAAATATGCTAAACAGTTATGACAGTTAGGGTAACAAACTATACTGGTATGGTAAGAGGCATTCACCATCACCACCATACCCTAAAATGGCAAAACAGTGAAATGTAAGTTTATTTCATAAATAACAATCCCTCTATGAATTTTAATGCAAATTCCAAATCTATCAAAAAAGATAATTCTCTGTTTGATTTGATATCTTTAATTTTATGCTAATAATTAACACATAAAATAAAGTCATTTATCTTTAAACACATCATGTGAAAAAGCCCTCCTAAAGCTAGACGCAAGTCAACATTCTTTGTGTATATTATATTGTTTTATTTACCAGTATTTCACGTGAGCCATGCCAGTCACCTACTTCCTGTTCCACTTGTACACCATGATGTTGCTATATATCACTAATACTATTAGTCTCTACCCCTCCTCTACCATCAATCCTTGCCCCCCCCCAACACACTGTTATTGTAGGGAGTACACCTTCTATTTTCTTTTTGAGCCTCAGAGTGTGATATAAGAGGGCTCACCTGGTGTACCTGTGATTCACTATTCAGGCACTTATTCTCCAGAGGAAAGTAGTACGTAGTTCAGCAAATTGGAAAAATCTAAATGTGTGTTTCATCTTATTTATATATACAGCTGTAATCTTTACCAACTACTGCAGGCATTCAATAAAGCAGATTATTGCTTATAATGATAACAGAACTACATTAAAGATTGGAGAATTTCCTTTTACTATACAAGTTCCTCAATCCCCAATTCATCAAGGAAGGCTTTGTTCTGTATCCCCAATGGGTAAAGCTAAGGTATCAAAGACAGTGCCTTCTCAGTTGTAGCACCTGTCTTGTGGAAATACCCAGACAGGCTCACCATGACAGCTTCCTTGTATCATTTAGAAGACTGACAAAGGTCTTACTTTTTAGAAAGTCTATCTTGACTCTTTATATGCATATGACAGCTACTGTGGTATAGTGGTCAGATTGGGACTTGGGAGATCATGATTCAAGTTCCTACTTGGCCATGAAGTTCACTGGGTGACTTTGGGCCACTCAGAGACTCTCTCAGCCTAACCAACCTCACAAATTGTCCTGATGTGAAAAATGAAGAGGAACAGGATCATGCAAGCCACCTTGGGTTCCTTGCAAGAGGAAAAAAGGGTGGGATTTAAAAGTAATAATAAATATCATTTGTTTATCTGCATACTTTTTAATATGGTATAGTTGTTCATCTTACTGGGAATCCTATGTCTCTTTTGTAATGACATTTAATACAAAGAATTTATTTTTGTAAAATTTCTATAATGTATTCCAATAAATAGAAGTAAACCTAAAGAAAATACAGCTGTTAGTACTCTGCAGTAAAGTACTCTACAATAAGAAGTTTTTATACAAGATCTAACTTGTCTTGTATAAAAATATTTGGATTTCAAATACAGAACAAATGTTTTAGATACAAATATGATAACTTTTTGGAGAAATACTTTTAGTGCCTGTCAGGTCAAGTTAGAGGATTTCAACTTCTTTAAAAAGATACATCTGTTCAATATTATGTAATAACAAAAACATCTGTCTGTCTAACGTTAGTAATTGTGGAATATATGTTATCAGTCAATTTTGTTTCAGTTGAAATTTTTAACTGAAAGCAATAAACCAGATGTGGCCACCTCCTAAAAACAATGTTTTTGTGTAGTCAACAACTACTTTGCCAACTCTTTTCACATTCACATAGAGACCCACTGTTTTAGATCATGTTGCTCCAACTTCCTAGAGTTGAAAGTTTCTCATGACCTAAGCATCAAAGAAACAAGCCTAACCTTAAAGAAAGCTACTACTGAGCAATCCCCAAATTCACATTCTTCATGCTTAACACATTTGCAAACGTCACTATCTGTATGCAATTTTCATGATGTTACTTTTATTAGGAAAAAAAAGTAGAAACAATGGAAGCTGCCTTATACTGAGTCAGATCATGGATCTGACCTCCAAGTTAAATTACTGCAATGCGCTCTACGTGGGGCTGCCTTTGAAGATGGTTCGGAAGCTGCAGCTTGTGCAAAATGCAGCGGCCAGATTGGTAACAGGGACCAGAAGGTTCAAACATATAAGACCGATTCTGGCCCACTTGCATCGGCTGCCTGTATGTTTCCGAGCCCAATTCAAGGTGCTGGTTTTAACCTATAAAGCCTTACACGGTTTGGGACCACAATACCTGATGGATCGCCTTTCCCGACATGAACCTACCCATACACTATGCTCAACATCAAAGGTCCTTCTCCAGGTGCCTACTCCGAGGGAAGCTCGGAGGACGGCAACAAGGGAGAGGGCCTTCTCTGTGGTGACCCCCAATTATGGAATGATCTCCCCGATGAGGCCCGCCTGGCGCCAACACTATTATCTTTTTGGCACCAGGACAAAACTTTTCTTTTCTCCCAGGCATTTTAACAGCTTAAGCTGAGGTTTTAACTGACTTTGTGGCCAGGCTTAACTGTTTAAAATGTTTTATATATCTGCTGTTTTATGTTTATGGTTTTAAATTTTGTATATTGTCTTTTTAGTGTTCAATCTTTTAATTTCTGTAAACCGCCCAGAGAGCTTCGGCTATGGGGCAGTATATAAATGTAAATAATAATAATAATAATAATAATAATAATAATAATAATAATAATGGATCCATCTAGCCCAGTATTGTTGCCACTGACTGGCAGCAGCTCTCCAGGATTCCAGACAGGGGTTTCTCTAGCCTTAACTGGAGATACCTAGGATTGAACCAGGGACCTTCTGCAGTCAAGACATTGCTCTACTACTGAGCTATGGCCCTTCCCAATTTGTTATTCTTAAATCAACCACTGTCCATCTGACCCTGTATTCTATTTGCAAAAGTGGTCAGCTCTACGACTTTGGAAATATCATAAGGAATGAAAACAACAGACACTGTTGCCTGTCGTCAGCATCTATTAGTCATAGGGTTCAGCAAATCATGAAAAAACTAGGTTTGCCCCCTCATTAAATCTAACTTCTATTGTTTTACACACACATATTTGAATAGAAAAAGTAGTTCTAAACAAAGAAAAATATTATTTTTTCTATATAATATATGAATATGTTTTGTCAGGCACAATCTTGAATTAGAGGTGTGATGATGGTGAGAGAAAGAAAATAATGCCTTTTCCTGTCATCTATTGGTTCTTTAAATACTTGTATTAAATATAATACATATTTTTAAATATGCTGGCTAATTTATCATGAACGATTTTTTAGTCAATCAAAACGTTTTGATTGATCTAGACATTTTGCAGTCATACTAAGAACTAACAGATCTATCCAAACCTTGCAGTAATGAATTACACAACAATTATGTACTGGTGAAGACGTACATTTTACAAGCGTGATATCAAAAAACATTGCAATGGATTTCTGGGTGGTAGATACTCTGAGCGACTGGAAGCTCTTGCATATGTGATTATTTTCTTTCCACCTTGTCCCGCTAGTTGTTCACTCACTAAGTGTTTTTTTCTCTGCTCCCTATACCTGTGTGTGTTTGTACACATGCATGTTTTCCTTTGGTGTTTGTATCAACTTGACAACTGCAGTCTCTTTTCCTTTCTCCACATCACTCACCAGACCCAGGAGCCTTCAGAGGAATATCCACCCTCTCCTTCTAGAGCTGGTGATCAATGAGAATCAGATAATTGCTTCATTGCCTTGCTGGGCTGCATATCTGTTTGTTCTTCCCCATTGTGCAGCACACAAATGAGCACTCCTTTCCTCGTGTTTTATGTCAACATGTGCCCCCTTTGAGTGATTTCTTTCAAAGTATCATATACTGCAGTAAACCATTAGGTTATCTCCAATATGCAGAAGCCTCCGTTTTATTTTTGGGTGACCCTTCTTTGTTTGCAAAATGTTGTTTTATTAGAAGGAATTATAAACCTCTGTCATGTCCTGATAGGTAGCACCATTTCCTACTCTTTTTTTAAAAAAAAAATCTGAACTGCAGTACACAGAATGCTTTAGCCTCTCCCCAGAGCAACGGTTTTTGAAGCCATCATTTTAGTCATCTTCTTCAGTATCTTTTCTAGCACCAAATGAGATATCCAGAAATACACATATTTCAAATATATCCAACCCAGAAATTTATAATGGCATTATGACCATTGCTGCTCTATTTTAAAACCTCTTCCTAAAAATTCTAAAACATGAACTAGGATTTTTTCCCTGAGGAAGGTGTCAGAGGGCTAACGCCCAGATTGGGCCAGTTGGTGCGATCAAACAACCGAACCATCTGTCATATTTTGAATATTAAAGCCACAACTGCAGGTTGTCATGTGGTTTGAAATTAGTGAGGATGGGTTGCTGGCATGGTTAACAAAACACCCAGAAACCACTGAAAGTTTTGGGTTTGTGGGTGATTTCACAACCACAGCAATAACCAACCCTTCCTGGGTTCGAATGAAATAATGTCACAGCTTTGGCTTGAATATTCAAAAGTTCCCTAACATGTTCTGTAACCTACTGTGGCTTATTTAAGCCAAAATGGCCTGCAGTGATTGTGTGAACCAGGTCAATGAGATGAGACTTGCAACGAATGGTAAAAACTACAACAAAGGCTATATTGATGCCAAAAGAAGAACCGGTCCATTGACTAAAGAAGATAGTGAGGCATTAAAAATTGACAGGACAGGCAGAACTACTCTATTCCTATTTTGCCTCAGTCTTCTGGCAAGGGGAATTGTGTTTGAAAGGAGGAAAAGTAAAACAAACTATGTAAGGAGGATTTTGCTAGTATAGGCAAAAAAAAACATTGCTAGAAGACACCTAGGTATTTTAAAATGGTTTCTAATCTCCAGGACCAGATGAATTAAGTGTGAGTTGCTGTGTTATCCAAACCCAGCATGCAGCACAGCAGGGATGACATCATATGCATCCTACAACACCCCTGTCGTGCCCTGCGCTAGCTTCAGACAACTCAGAAACCCATGCTGCATTGCAGCTAATTATGAAAATCATAATTGCACAACCAGCACATCCAGTGGCGGAGAAAGAACGAACAATGGGTTCTTTTGTTCCTGCAATAATGCAAACCCAGCCATTGTCTGCAGACTTTCAGAATTCTTGGAGAATGGTGAGGTGTCAGAAGATCTGAGCTGGGAAAATGTATCTATCATCAAAAAGATTAGTAGGAGCCAGCACCATCCATTTTGATAGTTACTAGCTTACTAAATCATGATAATGTCATGGCTGTAGTATAGTTTATACTGTAAGCCACCTTGTGAGGTCTTCTGTCCTCAAAGGCGGCCAAGAAATATTTTAAATAAACGAATATATCTTCATTTCATCAAAGCATTTGACCAGAACTGGACAATACTACTATTGGGTTGATCGATAGGTGGTTGAACAACCATACCCTTTGAGTGTTCATTAATGACTCAATGTCAACCTGGAGAGAGGACCTGAATGGAGAAGCGCAGGGCCCATCTTTAGCCCTGTGCTGTTCAACATTTTTATAAATGAATTATTCACTTATTTAAAATATTTTTAGACTGGTATCATCATGGATACCAGAGCAGTGTACATTAAACTTGATTAAAACTAATCATAATAGTGCAATACCATAAAACAGATTCAGGACAGATAAAAGGAAGTAGTTCTTCACAGAGTGCATAGTTAAACTATGGAATTTACTACCACAAGATGTAGTGAGGGCCACCAACTTGGATGGCTTTAAAAGGGGGTTGGATAATTTCCTGGATGAGGCTATTAGTTCTGATGGCTATGTGCTACTTCCAATGTCAGAGGCAGTAAGCCTACACACACCAGTTGTGTGTAGGGGAACATAGGTGGGAGATGCTGTTGCAATGTGTCCTGCTTGTGGGTCCCTGGTCAACAGCTGGTTGGTCATCATGTGAACAGAGTGCTGGATTAGATGGACCCTTGGTATGATCCAGCATGCTCTTCTTATGGCCCACTTCAGTTTGGATTTTTTCCGAACCAAATGTACAACCCTAGTCTCTATACTGCTCAATTCTATACACATGTACAATTAATTTAGGAACATACCACTTACTAAACTAAATTTACATTTTGTGTGCTGGGTGCAAGTTCTACAATGTAGAGTTCTACAATGTCTATAAGAGCTGCAATGCCAATGAAGTTCTCAAAAGCTGGGACTTTGAAACAGACTTCAAGGCATCATGAAAGTCCACCTCAAAGAGAGGCAAGCTTTACAAGTTCTGGAGTTCTTTTCCACTTTGGCTGAAAATCCAAACAGGAGAATTCCAACCAACCCAATCCCCACAAGGTCTGCCCAACTCCTGCAAACAAACACACATTTCCATTTAATTACTTTTCAACCACCAGCTAAATCAACAGCATCAAAAGCCAAGGAAAGAAGAGAGGCTTTTCTTCCATCCCTTCATCCTTACCATCCTAAAAAATGAATTAGCAGTGAATTGGAGTGCAAAAGGGAAATTTAGTTCTCCTGAGGGTTACTGTATTAAGTAAAGGGAAAGGGGAAGTATGAACTGAGATAGTAATGTCTTTTGGGGACTGTAAGGGTTGGTGGGGATGTGGGGCAGTTTTCTGAGCTCTAGGAGAGGCTTGGGAAACAGTTTCAAGATGTTTTGATTGGAGGAGTGGGGGCTTTCAGATCCTTCCCATGGTAAATGACCTAGAAATACACTGAATAGATATCTGAATGGGTTTCACCTACCAAGGTAGTAAAAAAGGATGGGAGTATTTGTGGGTTTAAGAGAGCCATATAAAGCCATTGTGACCAACAGCAACCCACTTCCACACATAGAAGAAATATCTGCAGAGTTCTGTGAAGCATGTTTTTTAACCTTGACTTGCAGAGTGTATATCACCGTGTTATGTTTCATGAAGACAGCAGAGACCCCATACCATTTATTTCATTTTAAGTTTGTTTTATATGGACTTACATCAGAAACCACTGCTTTTCAAAGTATGCTGTGGCTAACCCTCAAAGCTTGCAGTTGAATCCAGAATTATTTAGATGATATAATTCTTTTAGGAAGCCGCATTGATTCTTTTTCAGAAGGACCAATTCTGTCTATAATAATGCTTTCAACCAATTTACCTGGAACAGAAGTTAAACTAACCAGCCTGTAATTTCCCAGATCGCCCTGGATCCCTTTTTAAAAGTTGGTGTTACGTTGGCCATCCTCCAGTCCTCTGGTACAGAGGCTGAGTTTAGGGACATGTTATATATTTTGGCTAGATGATCCGCAATTTCAAATTTCAGTTCTTTGAGAACTCTGGGATGGATACCATCTGGACCTGGTGATTTATTTGCTCCTAATTTATCAATATGGTTGAGAACTTCATCTTTTGTTGCCACTATTTGCCTCAGTTCTCAGACTCCCTTCCTGAAAACATCAGTTCAGGCACAGGTGTCTGTCCTATATCTTCTAAAGTGAACACCGTTGTGAAGAGTTCATTCAGCTTCTCTGCAATCTCCCTGTCCTCCTTTAGTACTCCCTTAACTTCATTGTCATCCAGCGGTCCAACTGCTTCCCTAGCTGGTTTCCTGCTTCTGCTATATTTAAAGAATTCTTTATTGTTGGCCTTGAAATTGTTAGCGATGTGCTCTTCAAAATGGTTTTTTCCCATCTCTTTGTCTCCTTGCATTGCCTTTGTGCAAGCTAGTGCTCCCTGTTATTTTCCTCACTTATGCAAGACTTCCAATTTCTGAACAAAGCCCTCTTTGCTATAATAGCTTCCTTGACACTGCTAGTTAACCATGCCAGTGACCTCTTGGACTTGGTGCTAACTTCCCTAATTTGTGGTATACATTTTGGCTGAGCTTTTGTATTATGGTTTTGATAACTTCCATACATTTTGAAGGAATTTAACTCTCAAGACTCCCCTTCAACATTCACCCGTCCCCTCATTTTAGAGAAGTTTCCTCTTTTGAAGTCAAATGTGACTATGCTGGACTTCCTGGACGGTTTCCCACTTAAATAGAAATTTAGAATGACAGCACAGTGGTCATTGTTACCAATTTGTTCAAAAACATTTACATCTTGTACTAGGTCTTGGGTGACGCCATTTAGGATTAAATCTAAGGTCGCCTCCCCTCTGGTCGGTTCCATGACCAACTGTTCTAGAGCTCAGTTGTTTAGGGCGTCAAGATATTTAACCTCTTTGTCATGACTGGAATATACATTTATCCAGTCAATGTGGGGGCAACTTAAGTCACACCATTATTACAACACTTCCTCATTTGGTCACCTCCCAGATTTCGTTTTCCGTCTCACAGTCACCCTCAGCATTCTGGTCTGGAGGATGATAGCACGTTCCTATCACTAAATGAGTTTTGGGGCAGTGTACTGTCCCCACAATGCTTCTGTGGAACAGTATTACCCATTTAGGTGATTTAGTCTACTAAGCACTATGCCCTCTTTGATGTACAGAGCAACACCGCCCCAGTACGCCCTTCCCTGTCTTTCCTGTGTATATGCAGAGATGACCATATCCCACTGGTTCTCTCCATTCCACCAGGTTTCTGTAATGCCCACTATGTCCAGGTTCTCCTTTAAGACCAAGCACTCCAATTCTCCCATTTTGGCTCAGGGACTTCTAGCATTTCCACAAAAATGCCTATACATGGTGTCCCTTCCCAGATGTCTCTAGCGTGTGGATTTTTTGCTGTGGCACTTAAGCCTCTTTGATTGGCTATCATATTCTATCATATACTCATGGCATATCTTCTCCCATCCTACATTTGAAAAATAAAAAACATTTCCACTGTGCAGTGATCATAGTACCTTGACATTATTAACTACAAAAACACTGGGATAAGCCAGAAATCATATTGCTAGTTGGTTAGCCAGTTTACTACAGGCCAGGAACATAAAACGTGACAGTCTTTGCCTTCGCAAGGTATTTCACTAGATTATGAGTAGAACTTTTTATGAGCACTCTTACTACAGTTACACAAAACCAATTCAATAAAGACCAAAGTCATTGTTGACAAAGAGATGGGCCAACACTTCCAAGGACTTGATTCAGTTTTGCTATCTTATTTCGATGTGTGAACTTTCCTTACAAAATGGCTGTGTAGTCAGCTAGTTGTGCCAGAGGAATTGCAGTTCAGATTCATACAGCTTGTCCACATATATTGATATGCAGCAGTTATTACATCATGTGTTACCTATCACCTGCATGAGATAGCACAGCAAAGGACAGCAGTTCTCTGCTACCACATTCCACATGGGAGAAGGTGGTAACCGATGTTATAGAAGCCCTTAGACAAAGAACCAGTGACAGTATGCTATCACCTTTATTATTTCATTATGGCCTCAAGTATCATTTACATTGCAAGACATCTCCACTGGTGTGGTTAAATTCCTTTCTACTGTGTTTAGTAGGAACACAAATCCTAAAAAAGTGATTTGACAATAGTGCCAATTTACCTCATGAGAATTTGATACCTTCCAATTAAAAAGGGAAGAATGACACATTCTTCGCAGAACAGAGTATACACATGAGATTATAATAAAAGTGATAGCATAGAGACCATCAAATGGCTCTCTGTCTAAGGGCCTTACAGTGTCAGTTACAGAAGTTTATCTGTGTATTTCACTCAAGCTAATGGGAAGACAGAGTGATGTAACAGAGTTTATAATCAGTTAAACTGTAAGGAAAAGTAAACATGGATAGTCTTAACAATTGATTTCTTGCACACTTAGAACCAAACTATATGTTTCTTCTAATGTGTTTCTTCCAATGTGCTTAGCACTGTGCACATTCTTTTTTTATATAAAAACGAGCCACAGAGGTATTTGGATCATGGCATATAGGGATTAATACTTTCCTCCATACTGTTTTTCCACTAGCACCCTGACCCCACACTCGACACACACAGACGTACACCGCTGTTTGCCTCTGAAGTGCTATTTCTAGCAAATAGCACTTTCAAGAGGGGTTGATTTTCTGTTAAAATTACCACAAGGAAGAAGGATTAATCCCACTTCTCTATGTGCAAGGTGGGATTAATCCTTCTTCAGATTAGGCTTCCCAGCTTCTTTTTGTCAAGAAAGCATAAACGTAGTGCAAAGTACAAAGAACATGTTACTAACATAACCTAAAATTTGGCGCTTGAAGGGCTACACAAAATGCCACAACACAGAGAAATGCAGGTTGCTTACCTGTAACTGTAGTTCTTCGAGTGGTCATCTGTGCATTCACACATATGGGCTCGCGGCGACGCGGAGCCTGCTTCCGGGAAACTTAGCTAGCTTAGACTTTTGGCGGGAACCCCTCCCCCACCATCCTACCGCGCATGCTCAGGGCTCCCGCCTCTCCTTCTCCTCAGTTCTCTGAGACCGCTTGGCCTCTTAACTAAGGCACAATGATGTCATTAACAATGAGCATGGCGAACCAATTGACATTCACAAACAGCGATGCCAAGAGGGGACGGTGGGTGGGTTGTGTGAATGCACAGATGACCACTCAAAGAACTACAGTTACAGGTAAGCAACCTGCATTTCTTCTTCGTGGTCTCTGTGCATCACACATATGGGCGAATAACAAGCAGAGACTTACCGGAGGTGGGTAGGCATGCTGGCTGGTCACTGGCAAATCGAGGAAAGGACCGCTCTCCCAAACGAGGAGTCCTGTCTGGCTCTAACATCGAGGCGATAATGCTTTACAAAAGTAGAAGCATTAGTCCACGTGGCTGCTTTGCAAAGGTCAGCGATCGTAGCGCCATGGAGCAGCGCCGACGAAGTTGCCTGCGCTCTAGTAGAATGCGCCGTTGTTTTAAAAGGGGGATCTTTATTAACCATCCTGTAAGCCAGGACAATGGTCTCCACAACCCATTTGGAGATGCGTTGCGGGGATACCGCCAACCCCTTTGTCACCCCTCCATAACAGATGAACAACCTACGAGACTTTCGAAAAGACTCAGTTCTTCACTTATAGAAAGCCAAAGCTCTTCTAACGTCCAATGCGTGCAATCTAGTAGACAAAGCGTCTGACGACGAACTGAAGAACGTGGGTAAAACAATGTCTTGACTCACATGGAATGAGGAGGAAACTTTAGGGATGAACATGGGGTCCAAACGTAGTACAACTTTTTCTTTAAAAAACTGTAAGTAGGGCGGATCTATCAGCAGTGCTGCTAACTCCGAAACACGTCGTGCAGACGTAATGGCAACTAAAAATATTGTCTTAAAAGTCAATAAACGAATATCAATTGTTGCCAAAGGTTCAAAGGGCTTGGCAGTAAGGGCTGTGAGCACAACAGAAAGACTCCATTGTGGTATTACAGGGCGAGCCGAAGGAAACAAGTTTCGTAAGCCCTTCAGGAAGGCTCTTGCCATTGGGTGAGTAAAAACAGAGCCGCCATTAATCAAATCGTGGTTTGCTGTAATTGCTGCCAAATATACTTTGATTGACGCTGGTTTCAGGCCCTGGTCATGCAGAGAATATAGAAATGAAATAATCTGAGGCATATCAGCTGTGTAAGAATTAAAACCGTTAAGAGTGGCATACTGTTGAAACCGTGTCCATTTTCTTTTATAGGACAGTCTAGTTGATGGCCTACGAGACGCCTCCAAAATAAACTTCAGTCGCTCTGGAAGATCGAGAACTCTCCACGACGACGGATTCTCCAAGCCGTCAGGTGTAGTGATTGGACATCTGGATGAAGGATCCTGCCATTCTGTCGAGACAGAAGGTCGTGGAGGCAAGGCAGGTTCCATATCTCCTGTTTCGCCAGTCTGAGTAGCGACGTGTACCAAGGTTGTCTTGGCCATGACGGGGCTATCAGTATAGCGTCTGAATTGTTGCGTCGTAGAGTAGCCACTGCCTTGGTCAGTAGTGGGAATGGTGGGAAAAGGTAAAGAAGGCCTTTCGACCAGTCCCATTGAAACGCGTCCCCCCTCGAGGCGTGTCCCATGCCTGCTCTGGAGCAATACGCTGGGCAAACCGCATTGGCAGCCGTTGCGAAAAGATCTATTGTGGGCGTGCCCCAACGAACAAAAAGCTGATTCAGAATGCGAGGGGCGAGTTCCCACTCGTGCGTGTCTGCAAAAGAGCGACTTAGAACATCCGCCTTGGTGTTCTGCTTTCCTGCAATGTGCAACGCTGACAGAAGTATTTTGTGGGAGATGGCCCACTCTAGAATGTCCATCACCAGCCGCAACAAGCGGCGTGACCGGGTGCCCCCTTCCTTGTTCAAATACCACACTACGGTGGTATTGTCTGTTAGGATACGGACATGATGCCCTTGTAGGCGAGGCAGGAATGCGGATAATGCTTTCTTCACTGCCAGCAGTTCCAACATATTGATGTGCAGGCGAGTCTCTGAAAGAGACCATCTTCCTTGCGTTAGCAGGTCGTCGAGATGTGCGCCCCATCCATCTAGAGATGCGTCTGTTGTCACTGTACGAGATGGCCCCCGTGGCAGAAACGGCATCCCCTGGAAGAGGTTGCTCGAGACCGACCACCATAGGAGGGATCGTCTGACCAGCGATGGAACAGTAAGTATGAGTTGGTGTGGGTTTTGTAGAGTTGAGTAATGGCTGAGGAGGAACTGTTGGAGGGGGCGCATTCGAAGGCGCGCCCAACGTACGACGAACACTGTTGCCGCCATTAAGCCTAGCAACCGTAGAATCGAAAATGCCGAAGCTCGAGGATGAGTGTGCAAATGCAATGCCCGTTTCCGCAAGTCGGCTATCCTGTCTGCAGGAAGGAAAGCCCTTCCCATGGTAGAGTCGAGGGTGACTCCTATAAACTGTAGCCTTTGTGATGGTTGAGTGATGGATTTCTCGTAATTTATCTGCAGCCCAAGCGACGACAGAAGAGAGATGACCTCGTTGACGTCGGCAAACGCCTGGCTTCTGGACGCTGAAACGATCAACCAGTCGTCCAGGTAGGGATATAAGTCGATGTTGTGCGACCGTAGATGCGCGCACACTGCCGACATGCACTTTGTGAATACCCTTGGCGCTGACCTTAGTCCGAAGGGAAGGACGGAAAACTGGTACGCCTGACGCCCAATGACAAAACGAAGATAGCGTCGATGGGTTGGATGAATGGCAATGTGAAAATAGGCATCCTTTAAGTCTATTAGTGTGAACCAGTCCCCTTCCTTCAGCATTGGTAGAACCGATGCTACGGTAACCATGCGAAACTTCTTGGGTAGTATGAATTTGTTTAGCTGCCTGAGATCCATAATAGGACGAAGTCCCCCGTCCCTCTTTGGCACCGTAAAATAACGGGAGTAAAACCCCGCGTGTAGGTGACATCGCTGAACTCTTGTGATTGCTGCCTTTTGCATAAGGGTGGTAGTCTCCTGCGTTAAAGTCAGCGAAGGAGGCGTAATTCTTATGGTGCCCAGTGGAGGAGAGACTTCGAATTCTATTTTGTAACCTTCTGCTACGATGTCCAATACCCAAGCATCCGATGTTATTGACGCCCAGGTTTGCAGAAAAGGTTGTAATTTGTTGGCGATGTGATTGCTGAGAGGCAACGCCAAGTCAAAGACGACGCTTGCCCTGTGGTGGTTGTTTACTACGTTGCTGGTATCTCTGCGTCGACTTTCTGGGTTGATAGGGTTGTGTAGAGGCAGGTTGGAACCGTTGCGCTTTATCCTGCTGCGACCGCGATTGGTATGGGACTGGCCTATACCATTTTCTAGGCCGGTAGGACTGTTGGGGCTGCTGAAATCCCATTTTCTTTGCCGTCATACGGGCCTTGTGCAACGTATCCATTGTCGTGTCCGTATTAGTATGAAAAAGGCCCTCCCCATCAAAGGGAAGGTCCTCTATTCTGTTTTTAGTTTCCTGTGGTAGAGATGCAGATCTTAACCACGCATGGCGACGTAAAGCGACTGCACCCACCATGGCCTTAGAAACACAGTCAGTGAGATGTCGCGCCGTGGTCAACTCCTGCTTGGACAAACGTATGGCTTCCGCCTGGAAGACCCTGGCGAGTTCCCTTTGATCGTCGGGGAGGTAATCGGTGAGAGACGAGATCTTCTCCCAAAGAAAAAGCTGATAACGTGCCATCAGCGCCATATAGTTCGTCACCTTCACGCCTAACGACGTCGAAGCATAAATTCGACGGCCGTAGGAATCTAGTTTTCGTCCCTCTTTATCCGTGGGTGCAGAATGCACTTTCCCAGATCTGCCCTGTGCGGCCTCCACCACCACCGAATTCGGCTTTGGGTGTTGAAAAAGAAACGGCGCCTGTGCTTCTCTGACTTTATAAATCGCATCCAGGCGCTTGGAAGTGGGACCCAATGTAGCTGGATGTTCCCAAGACTGCTTAAGGATCTTCAAGAGAGCTTTGACCATTGGCAATGTCAACTGTTGGGTCGGCTCAGCATGCATGACATCATAAATTCCGTCATCTGAGTCTTCAGCCGTCTGCTGGCACTCTATATTTAAAGATTGGGCCAGCCTCTGCATTTGCTCAGTGAAACTGCCCATTTCCATAGTTGGTGATGCCCGATCCTCGGACCCTACAGTATCCAAAGGTGATGGCTCTGATGGACGGGGTGACGGAACAGATGATGTGTCCGACCGGTAGTCATCAGATGATCGTGAAGGCTCTCGGTGTCGCGGAGACCTGGGCAGTGTCCGGTGTAAAGAAGGAGGAGCTGTCGATGGCGAAGGTCCTCGATGTCGAGTGGTGGTGCGGCTCAAAGAGGAGGTCCTACGTGGAGGAACCGGTGGCGGCGTGTTCTCTTCATGGAGTCGACGGCCAGTGTACGGGTCGAATCGATACCGACCACGCTCGGAGCGGCGGACGCGGTCTGAGTCAATAACGTTTAACAATAAATACTAATAATTTTTTTTTTTTTTTTTTAAACACTAATGCTATACTAACTAACAACTAATCTTAACAAGAAAACAGCCTAAGCTAACTATATGTCTCTTCTTTCTCTCAAAAACAGGTACAACGTACCAGAGAAGTCTCCCGCGAGGCTACTGCGAAGCGGTCGAAGAAGAACTGAGGAGAAGGAGAGGCGGGAGCCCTGAGCATGCGCGGTAGGATGGTGGGGGAGGGGTTCCCGCCAAAAGTCTAAGCTAGCTAAGTTTCCCGGAAGCAGGCTCCGCGTCGCCGCGAGCCCATATGTGTGATGCACAGAGACCACGAAGAAGAACTATTGTATGAGTGACAGATCCAAACTAAACTGAACATTGCTGTATTGCTAAAGTCAAGATCTAATGCACTAGGATTTCATGTAAAATGAAACAGCTAGGAGAATACAAGGCTTATGCCACAACTGGTGTGGTGGTAAGCAATCAAAATTTGAATGCAAGTGCCTTGTTACAGTAAAGAAAACTTAAATTTTCTGAAAGCAAGTTTGTATCTTCTCTCAAAATAGATATCCACTTTCCCCACATCATAAATAATTTTGTACACCTCTATCATGTCTTCCCCTCACTTGCCTTTTCTTTAAATCAAATAGTCCCAGAGGTTGCAACCTTTTCTCATAGGGGTGTTGTTGCTGCCCCAATATTTTAAATGCCCTTTTCTATGCTTTTTTCAACTCTACAGTATCCTTTTTTAGGTGCAGTGACTAGAACTCTACACAGAGAACCACATTTCGTTACACCACGGATTTGTAACTGCATTGTGATATTGGCAGTTTTATCTTCATTTATAACTCCAAGTTCCGTTTCCTAATCTACCTCCACCATCTTAGACACCATTATATGTGAAGTTGGGATTCTTTGCCCCAATATGCATCACTTTAACACTTGCCCAGAACAGACATTAAGCTAGCTGGATTGTAATTTCCTGGATTCCCCTGGTTCCCTTTTTAAAAATTGGTGTTGCACTGGCTATTCTCATCCTGTGGTACAGAGGCTGATCTTAGGGACAGGTTACATATTTTTGTTAAAAGATCAACTATTTTATATTTGAGTTCTTTAAGAACTGCAGAATGAATACCATCTGGGCCTGATGATTTATTAGCTTTCAATTTTTTGATGTTCAAATATTTCACCTTTTATAGCCACCATTTTAACTCAGTTCTTCAGACTCCCTTCCTGAGAACATCATTCAGGCACAGGTATCTGTCCTACATCTTTTGCTTTGAAGACAGTTGAAAACAATTCATTCAACTTCTCCGCAATTTCCTTATCCTCCTTTAGTACTCCTTTCACTCCACTGTCATCCAACGGTCCTACTGCCTCCCTAGTTAGTTTCCTGCTGCTGATAAGTTTTTTAAAAATTGTTATTGTTGACCTTGATGTTGTTAGCAATGTGTTCCTCAAAATGCTTTTTTGCATCTCTTATTGTCTGCTTGCATCTCCTTTGTGCAAGCTGGTGCTTGCTGAACCTCTCCTCAATCCCTTTTTAAAAGGTATTTTCTTTTCCATCTCCCAATAAAGTCAAAGGAATCCTTGGCAGTGCAATTCTATTAAGTCATTTTTAGATTTCACTGTCTGCTAAAAATGAACAGAGTAGACTTGTGGCAGCTTGATTGAAAATGTTTACTTCCTATTCTATTCGAGCAGGGACAACCTACAGCCCAGTCCTATGGATTCTCTGATCCCATTGTGTTCAATAGAACTTACTCCATTGTAACAGTTCATAGAATTATAGCCCCAATGAATTTTCCATAACATCATATAAAGTTCAAATAACCAATTGCTTTTTAATCTTCATCCATACCTTACTATGACATTAAAGTTAAGTTGGCAAATTTATTTTCAGCTTCAAAGGGCACACATTTGTACATTTTAAACCTACTCAATATGATTTAGGTATTATTTCTTTATGCATTACAACTTTTAATAACTGGATTATACACACTTACACACACACACACACACACACACACACCTTGAGAACACTTTCTAGGACATCAGTGATTAGATTGATCAAGTTTAATGAATATGTATTGGACTAAATTGTAGTCCTTGTTTAAAAATAAACTCCCTTGTGTGTGCAATGATGCTATAGGTTACAGTGAAAAGACTGGGCCAATCTGAAGATTCTAGCCACTGTAATTTAAAAGAGAAAACTGGCAAGTTTTTCCTGCTTCTTTAATGTTTTAGGACTAAGCTAATCCCCCAGCTTCCCATCACTTGGCTCTCAAGTCTTGAAAACTTATGTTTCATAGAATTTTAGGGTTCTTTTTAAATTCATGACCAAAAGAACATGTTAAAGACAAAAAATATATAATACACTTTAACAACTGAAAAAGTAACCATCGAAGGTAATAATTTATTGCTAGCAAAATTTATAGGGTTTTTTCAGATTACATAAACTAATTTTAAGTGCAAAAGAACTATTTTGCTGCTCAATTCCATGATTTTTTTTAAGCCAACACTAAATGCCCCCTGAAAATATTTATTTATTTATTTATTTATTTATTTATTTATTACATTTGTATACCGCCCCATAGCCGAAGCTCTCTGGGCGGTTTACATAGGATTAAAAACAATATACAAAAATTAAAACAGCAAAAACATACAACATACACACAATCTGTACATTTAAAAATCACTTTAACACTTCAAAAACTACAAAAACAAAACAAAACAAACCGGGCAGGTTCCAGATGGTGATGCTTGGGGATAGCTGCTCTGCAAAGAAGGAGCTGCTGTGTGGCATACCGCAAGGTGCCATCCTTTCCCCAATGCTGTTTAACATTTATATGAAACCGTTGGGAGAGATCATCCGGAGGCATGGGGCGGGGTGCTATCAGTATGCTGATGACACCCAAATATATTTCTCTATGCCTTCGATAACAGCGTCAGCTAAGGATAGTGTGTCTCCTTTGAATGAATGCTTGGAGGCGGTAATGGGCTGGATGAGGAAAAACAAACTGAAGCTGAATCCAGACAAGACGGAGGTGCTTGCTGTCAAAGGCCGCAACCTGGGTTTGGAGGTGTGTCAACCGGTTCTGGATGGGGTTACACTCCCCCTGAAAGACTGTGTTCGCAGCTTGGGGGTGCTCCTGGATCCGTCGCTCCAAATGACAGCCCAGATAGATGCGACGGCCAGGAGTGCCTATTATCAGCTTCGGCTGATACGCCAGCTGCGCCCCTTCCTGGAGTTGGAAGACCTAAAGATGGTGGTGCACGCGCTGGTAACTTCGAAGCTCGACTTCTGCAATGCACTGTACATAGGGCTACCTCTATGCCTAGTCCGGAAACTTCAACTAGTTCATCTAGGGGTGACCATATTACGCCAGCTTTAAAATCGCTCCACTGGCTGCCAATTAGTTTCCGGGCGAAGTATAAAGTGTTGGTTATTACCTTTAAAGCCCTACATGGTTTGGGTCCAGGTTACCTGCGGGAACGCCTTCTCCCGTACAATCCGCCCCGCACGCTCAGGTCCTCTGGGAAGAACTTACTGCAGTCGGCCAAGACTAGGCTGACAACCGTTACCCAGAGGACCTTCTCTTCTGCCACTCCCAGACTGTGGAATGACCTGCCGGAGGAGACTCGTCAACTTAACAGTCTTTTAGAATTTAAGAAAGCCATAAAGACTGTTCTCTTCCGGCAGGCATATCCAGTGGAATTTTAGAATGTTTTAAGGATGTTTTTAAGATGTTTTAGGATTTTTATGCAGTTTTAATAATATGTGTCATGTTTTAATCAGTTTTATGTATTTTATCATGTTGTTGTTCCCCGTCTCGATCCAGACGGAGAGGCGGGTAAGAAATAAATTATTATTATTATTATTATTATTATTATTATTATTTATTTGTACTGAATTCTACAAAATTATATGAAAATGTTTCGACAAATACTATGCATTGGAGGGCAAAGTAACAAAAAAGTATGACAAATGTAATCTAAAACAAAGGGAACTAGTGAGAGCTCAAAGCAAGAAAACCCCCAAATGATACCAAAAAAATATATATACTGGATACAGAAATATTTCTATTATATATATTAATCGTGTAGCCATCTCAAATGAGGAATTTGTAAACAGGCAAAAGCTAGTCTGTAATATTTATTTTTTATTTATTACATTTTTAAACTGCCTGATAATTTATGTTCTCCGGGAAATGCATAAAATAAAATAGAAAAACATAAAATTACAAAATAGCAATAAGACTATGTATGTGTTTGTGTGTATATATAAAGACAAATCAGTGACAAAATCGACAGTGGTTTATGAGTAACTGTTGAATTGAACACACAAAAGCTGGGAAATCATATCTCCAACAATAATGCCAGCCCCCTTTCAATGCACAACGCACCTTGGGCAAAGGGACCAGAACATGTGTGGCAAGTGACAAAGGGCAAGAGCCCGTTGGGATGTACGTGTGACTGTTGAACCACAGGGCTCTGGGACCTATCAGTCTACAGCCTGAGTGCTCAGACCTGTGAGATATGATGCACACTCAAAAAACTTGTAGTTTGCAAATCCTCCCCCTCCACACATACATACACACATACACACACACACCAAGCCCACAAGACATTGTTACACAACATGCAGTGCAAACCTAAATGCATTCCCCCAAACCCTCTATTAATTCAGTCACAACCCCATGGAAACAAAAAATGTAAATCAACCACCTTTCTGCAGGGAAAGGGCACAGCCCCTATAATTCTCTCCCTGCCTCAATTGATTAACATGGACCAAGCTGTTCTGCCATGGGGCTCCTTTAAATCCCACCCCTCTGGTTGCATGCCACAGCTCAAGGCCAACATTCCAAAATCTCCAACCAACTTACTTCAATTACAAACGAATGGGGGCTTTGGGGTGAAGCTCAGATCTCTCCCAATCCTTGACCCATCTTGCAGGGTTTCCACCTCGCTGCTAGTTAACTCATTCTCTCCCAACCTGGCAGATTTGGCAGCTTTCCATCCATATTTCACAAGAGGAACTGTTGATCCTTTCACACTTTTCTCAAATCTTCTCACTCATTTTTTACCATAATCTATGCTCTAGAAGAACATCCTACAGACCTATATCTCAAGGGGCAATGCTAACTTCCATCCATGCAGCCTTACATGAGGGGTGAATTCTTTTTCCCGATATAATCAAATAATACACTTTGTTATGTACCAAACTTGGCTAATCGGCTGGGAAATTACGTAGCTATCTACATGTAAAATTTGGGGAAGACTGGACAAGTGGAAGCTTACTTATGTTACTAAAACTGACTTTTTCACCCCGTGGGGAAAACGTGCAAAAATAAAGTTCCCGACCATAACTATGGGTGGCCTGACTAGGCCACCCACAATATCCTAATAATAAAGTGATTTCAAAATACGTTTAGTGCTAAAAGTTTCAGCTTCTGTCCTCATCAGTTTGGAAAGCTGGGAATGATGTATCCTTTGTTTGTTCAATTGGAAGCAATTACAAATAGATACATCAGAAAATAGATACTGTGTCATCAGCATGTCTGTATACAGTGAAGCTTGGGAATGGTTGTAGTTGCCCTGGGGACCAAAGAACACTGAGTGCGTATCCATCTAAATAGAAAGCCAGGAAAGGATGCATCAGAATTGCAGTGTAAAGAGCACAAAAGGGATTCTCTCTCTCTCTCTCTCTCTCTCTGAGCTACTGGACACCATAGATTTCTGAGCCTGCACTACAGGGAAAAATAGTACAAAGGTGTTAAGAAATGGTTTACATAGATCTATAGCAGTTCTTATATGTCTTTTGGAACTAACAAGAAACCGATGTCTACCTGGATATTTTAAAGTGATTGGGAGGTAGCAACTATCTTGAGTTTGCTAACAGCATAAAATCTGATTGGTCTACTCTTGTTTATGAGACTTCGAAGTTATCACCCAGTTCTAAAAATGAAAAGTTTAAAAGCCACCCAGAGCACTTTTTAAAATGTGATATACACAGACAGAAGAAAGGTACTGAAAGTACCAACATCATGCAAGTTCCTACGTACACCTTCTGGGTTGGCACAAGTTGTTAGTAATTGATTTCTATCAAATAAATATTCCCTGTATATGGAATAGGGCTGCAAGTTTAGTCAGTTTAAATGCAATTGTATTCCATGTAGTCCTAGATGTTTTAGACGTAAATGGGAAAGTAATATATATAGGAATATAAACCTAGCAACTTTAGTCATATACATATATCTGAAATATAGGACACTATTGTAGCAGTAGGAAGTATCACTTTTTGTTGAATCTTGAATTTTAAAGTAGCAAAAGGAGATAGCTCCCTTCTAATTGCCTTTCTAGTGTGAAAATCAACTACTTTTCTTTTGAGTGGCTACAAACATCTTCAATGCAGTGAGATGCGCAAGCTTCCCTCCAATTTGGAGCGCATGCACTTTATTGTGTGGGAATATCAATTTCATGCAATGAAAAAGAATCCAAAAGGAAGTTCAAGACACGCATACTTCATGTTCCCTTTTGCTCACTTCATCTCATAGGGTTGTACAGAAGGTTAACAGATACAGTGGAGTCCTCTACTAATGGAAGAAGGGGAATTTGATTTCTGCTGATTCCCGCTCCACCCTGCAGCTCTCAGAGTTCCTCTCACACTGTTCTGGAGGTCCCCAACCCACTGTAACGGATTTTCAGGGGACATGGGGAAATTGAGCATCTGCCTGAGAACAGATGTATCAACCTGGCTGAACTGAGCTTGGAGATGGTTTGCCACAACCAGCTCTATCATGACCCCACTACCGCCATGACCCTGTCCCCACTGTAACTGTTGCTGCTGGTCAACTTTTTACCACCACCATGGAGCACCATCACCACTGCCTTTGCTACTGTGGCAAAAACTAAAGTTTCAATAGTATTTCCCCCATGCTGTAAAAGCAACCAGTGATACTCCTACAGAGGTTCTCAGGAGTGTACTTTCCCCATCCCTTTCACACTAAGCAAAGGGTCCTTACCTAGAGCAAGATATTGTGTGTGAGATGGCCACACAGTGAATCTTAAACTTTAAGCTATTTTTAAAGCAGTATTTATCACTGTTGTGACAAAACAGGTAGCACTGGTGTTTTCCATGGCCACCACTATGTCGTGGTTTGAGGAAGGAGCCTGTATTGAAGGTCAAGATAGCCCAAGAAAGGCTAAGATCACTCACACTGCCTCCACTAAGGATCTCTTCCTGAAAGCATTGCATTGATGGCCAAGACAGTCCCAGAAAGGCTGAGATTGCAAGTCTTAAAGGGCACCTGGAGGAGAGGAGGAAGGGTAAATGGCAGCAACTGGTCCAACTCACCTGAGGCAGCATAATATCATGTGTTGGTTTTTGTGGGTATGACGATGCATTGCCGTAGGAGATTTTGTGTGTGGTGTCATGACAACAGGATCATGTAGCCTAAGTTCTTATATACGTCTCGGGACCACAATACCTGATGGAATGCCTCTCCCAACACGAACCTATTTGTACACTACACTCAACATCTAAGGTCCTCTTCTGGGTGCCTACTCCAAGGGAGGCTTGGAAGATGACAACAAGGGAGAGGGTCTTCTCGGTGGTGGTCCCCCAATTATGGATCAATATTGCTCTTTTTGGCGTCAGGTCAATACTTTTCTCTTTTCCCAGGCATTTAGCAGCATGCGAGGAGTTTTTTTATCGATCCCAGATCTGGGTTTTTTTTTAAGTTTGGCTGATTACTCAAAGTTGTTTTTAGATGAATGTTGTCTTTCTGTATACAGTCTGTTGTATGTTTTTATGGTTTAAAATTCTGTATATCATTTTTAATATTTTAGTCTTTTGTAAACAACCCAGAGAGTTTTGGCTATGGGGAAGTGTAGGAATGTAATAATAATAATAATAATAATAATAATAATAATAATAATGCTTTTGAATGCAAGAAAGGCAAATAAACTGAGGTAGTGACAGGAAGAACTTAAGGGCATCTGTGCTGGATCAGATAAAAGTTCTAGCTAGCCTAGCATTCTGTTCTAACAGTGGCCAACCACAGGCCAATGGGAAGCCTACAAGTCAGATGTAAGTGCAATAGCACTTTCCTGTTCATGTTCCCCAGCAACTGGTATTCAAAGGTATACTGCTTCCAATTTTGGGGGTAAAATATAAATATCATTACTAATAGCCATTGATAGACTTATCTTCAATGGATTTGTCTAATCCTGGGTTGCCAACGTGGTGCCCATAGGCACCATTGTGCCCACAAACACCTACCTTTTTTCCCACCAGGCTATCCTGATACTTTTTTAAAAAAAAAATTGTTTAATAATTTTTTAAACAACTGGGAGACTGGCATGCTGCAAAGCAACACAGTGATTTCCAAAACGATTACTATTTCCATGAATACCTCTGGACCTGAAGTAGACCTGAGAGGCATTCTTAGAAAATAAAAATAGCAGGCAGCTGCAGGTCAGCACTTCATTTTGAAGCACATCCAGACAAAAGGAAGGTAAGCCAGGGGAGTGGGCTCACTGAACAGTGAGGATAACATCCCAGGAGACCTTAAACTGGATTGTATGCTTAAATTTCATATAGTTTTATAGGATTTGAGTGCAATCCTATACATGTTCACAGAAGTAAGCCCATCGAGTTCAATGGGGTTTATTCCCAGGTAAATATTTATGCAGTCTAGTAAATGTGCACCCTTATGCACACTAAATTTCTTATTGACTATGGTAATTAATTAGATTTTAGTTATTTATTATATGTATTTATTAAGTTTATATCCTCCTTTTCCACTAAATTTAGTGCACAAGGCAGTAAACAATAAAATACAGATAAAATAATGTTTTAATTAAAACTAATGAAATAAAAACACATCAATAAAAAAAGAAATAACAGCACCTACAAGTTTAAAACCAACTTCAGCATTGAACAGACTGGTACTAAGTCTGAAGCAAACATGCATAGGTTGCATCATTAAACACCAAAAACTTGTCTTGAAGGGAAAAAATATTTTTTTCAGCCAACTAGAAGAACAGAGATGGAGCTAGTTTGCAGGCAGCTACTGAGAATACCCTTTCTCATGTTCCTGTCAAATGTGCCTCTGATAATGGCAGAAAGAAGGCCCTCTATCAAAGATCTCAAAACCCAAGTAGACTCATATGAGAGAATGTAGTCTTACAAATAGCCTGATGCCAAGTTGCAACTTTTTCTGAAATCAGTTGACAGTGTCATTCGACAATTTCAAAAATAAAGAATTATACAGCAATGAAAACTAGAATACCGTGTTGTCGTTATGGGACACACTTGAAAGGTGCAGTTAATAATTTTGGGTTTAATTGCCTAGCAGATACAATTTGTGAACATGTTTCTGGTAAGTAAATAAATAAGACACCTTTGGATTCCTTTTCAAAAATGATGGTACTCAATCAGCAGTTTACTATACATTAGCAATCATTTGCAAATAATTTAGTGTCACATACTTCCCTTGGCAATACGTAATTAGCAAGCTGCACCCATTTGTCATGAAACAAAAACCTTTAATCCATGTGGAATGCAGAATATTTTTTACATTGGTCACAAGTCGAAGAAGAAATATTGTCCATGCAGTTATGCAAACTGATACACAAAATTTCATATAACTATCAGCACCATTATCTTTGGAAAACAGGCTTCCATAGGACTACCACATTCACCAGATAAAGCTTGACTATCAAAAGCATTTTTGTACCAAAAGAAAAAGACAACTGTTCTGCCTTACTTTAGCTAATGTATGAAACCACATGTAGTTTAGTATATATACGTGTGTGTGTGTGTGTGTGTGTGTGTCACACCCCTTATCAAAAAAAAAAATCTCTTGCAGGATTTTGCATATACACCATAAATTTGAATGTGTTACTAGGTCACAGAGTTAAATAGTCCTATTAAACTTTAAAACAAAACAGAATTTGTGGTATTACCAAGTCATGCATATTGCATATTTTTAATAACCACATTGCCTGTGTGAAAATTAGATACATACTGTGATGCTGAAATATTTATCTAATGAGTAAATCCTAGTCACAGTTTCTTTGCAGAATTAGTGTAATGGAGCTTGCCAATTATTATTTTGTGAGTACTAGAAAAGCCAAGAAGCTACCTTTGTCTCAAAGCATTTTAAGAACTCCATGCAGTTTTGATAAGAGGTTGCAATATGATTGCTTCCTGCATTTGTTCTATAAATTTGAGGCACACCATTTACTTTTGTACAAGGTGCTGACAATTTTAGCTTACTAAAACATTTAACTCAAATAACAAAACAAAAGGTGCTCAAAGATCCTCCAATAAACCAGCTATGTTAACTGGTCCATTAAAGAGATGGATCTCTCATAGATCTACCATGAAAACAGTTATACATTTCAAATGAAACCCATTCCGGATATGATTTCTATCATATTAATACAATGTGGAAAAACAATTTCATACTCAAGTACTTTCAGTGCGCCTACTTTATGACACCCAATGATGGCTCTAGAGTATCATTAGATGAGTAGATTCATCCAGTAATTAAATAAGGTTCTGATAACCATTATACAGAAACCAAAAGTGACATACTATTACATCTTTAAAGAACACATTTATCAATGTGTCAAAATTTGAAACAAAAATATGCATTAGGATTAACCTATATTATAAAGTGGTAAATCAGAATATCCAGTTTCAACAAAATATCCATTTTTCCAGTGATATGGTTGTATCATGCTAGTTGATGAAACTCAAATACATAACGAATATTTTATAACAAATCTCTTAAAAATAAGACAATTTAAAATAAAAAACAGAATTGTATTGCAAACACTGCAAATTATATATCTTAAAATTGAATCTATGGTTCCTGTCAAATAAATGAGTCTCTACCACATTAGTGCAGTTAATTGCTGTCTTCTATACAAACAACAAACCATGGGAAAACATTTGCAAGATTACCCACCCTTCAGTGGGATTACCTGTTGTATGTCTACTTGCTGGATGTACACAAACACCCTAAAAGTAACTAACACAAAAACACACAAAATGGGTGCCACTGTGGGAGGGTAATTATTACTCTTACTCTAAAAGTAAATCTATTGAGGTGCAAGAATGAACTGTGGCTCACCTCCAATATTAGCTCAGAAAACATCTAAACCACCAGATGTTTTGAGAAACACTTCCAAGGTAGTTTGATTCAGGAAAACACTTTGGTTTAAGAAGGATATTTTCTCCCATGTAGATCATGAAGTGGCCTTGGAAAGGTGTTGCTGTTTACTTGAAACATATGGAGCTAACAGAAATACAGTGCATCTTAACCCCATTTTTGTCTGTGTTGTGGGCCAACAGTCCAGAGATCTGATTAGTCTGTCAGAAATTCTAGACCTCTGTTTTGAAAATGACTGTAATACACACATTTCATTTAGGAGAGCTTTAGTAACATTTGAAGTGGTTAGAGGAAACCTGCCATCTCCACAGAAAATCTCTTCAGAAGTACAAGGGATAATGCTGTTCCACTAGTGCAGCTCTTCCCAACCTTGGGCCCCCAAAATTTTGTTTCAGCATGCCGGTGGAGTGGTGGGGGATGGATGCTGTAATCCAACTTCCAACTTTTCCAAGTCTGGGAAAGGCTGTGCTAGTGATTACATGTACAATTACCAGTTGCATAAGCACTAGCAAAACAACTAGAGCAAGCAAAACACCGAGCGTAATGAATGATTGGTGAAAGTGCTTGTGCAATGGTTTGCACAACTACTGGTTTACACAAACAAAACCAAAGTACTGGATTTGACACTTGCACAAGGATAAAAATGGGAATTTGACAAGCGGTAGAAACTTTGCGACAGTAGAAAGACACTATGAAATACATTTTTTTCTTTCTAGTATTTCTTGCACTTAAATACTTTTATTCAAGTAGCATACTAAATTCAGATGTAGGAAGAAGACCTGACTAAATAACACTACACTAAAATAAAAAAGAAAGTGAAACACGTATATGGAAAACATTTGTGAAATTTCTACAACGGCAAATTTCCAGAGTTGGTGATACTTACAGTTTGAGGTAGGTAAGGAAATTGAATTGGGGGGGGGAGGATATAAATGAGGCACCTCTTACTAATTTACAGTTTGTTTTTATAGTATTTCAAGTTTTAGTATTGTGAATTATTAATCAATCAATACCTTTGTAATCAAATATTATGTCCTGCCTGGGATCCAAAGAGCTATTTAGGCTCATCTAAATTAAATACAGGCTCAGCAGAATTACTTACTTTTTTATTTAAAGTAATTTAAAGTAATATTTTAATATTGCAAGCTGCTACTGAAACTCCCTACAACTTGGTACTCAGAGGAGCTGTGGGGAGCGGGGCAGGGAAAGGCTATTGTAAGGAAAAACAACCCCATACTGTCTACTCAGGTTCAAGGGACTAGTTCCTCCAATACTTTGGATCCCAGCCCTAACTTCTTAAGTTACAAGAGAATATGTTCATATATGCAAACTAAATTTTGATTTAAACCAGTTATCATACCTGCTGTTCAAATAAAAAAGTAAACAATTCCATGCCATCATCATGTAAAAACAATCTGATGAAAAAATATACTTTAAAAAATGTCATGTAAACTTTGCAGGTAGCTTTGGGAATAATTTTCATAAATTGTGGGCAAATTCTTCAGAACAAAGCTTTTATGGATATTGCACCTGGTTAACAATGCCTTGTGTCTAGTAAAGCTTTGAGGGTATGGGCAATTTCACTTCCATGATCTGCATAAAACACATGACAGACGCAGCACTACATTCCGAGGGTTGATTCTAACGCTATTCTCATTTACTGACAGAACTTTCTTTGATCCATCAGCATAATGGGACAAAGGGAATTCTTGCTAATTTCCCTCCCTCTGTGACTACACACACACATACACACACTACTCTGGAGGGTTAGGAGACTCTTTGGAACAACATGAGAGAAAACATGTGGGTCTTGCAGAAGGAGAGGGTACCAGCAAAAATTGCCTCTCCCCAATCCACTGATGAAAGCATCTGCTGGATCAAAGAGCCTTCTATCAGTGGAAGGACACTACTGGATACAAGCCTGATAAACTACTCCGGCAGATTAAGACATTCGTGCATGGGAAATTCTACAAAATTTTAATTGTGTGGATACAATTCAGTCGAAGTTAAGTTTTTAAAAATATTGTTGATTTCAGTAGGACAGATTCAAGTATGTATTTGTATTTATTCTCAATGAAGTCAATATCCTAAGTTTGGCTGTTATGCCCTATGTGTAGTGTTAGTGAAAAACCCCTGTATTTCCACTTTGCCCAGTGAACAACACGTTTTACAATTGTAGTAATGTAGATCATGGTTAATACCATCACAGCTGTGCTCAGCAACTGACAGACACTGGTGCCTTGTTTTTAAATGCATCTCTGAACACGCGTTTCACATCCCTATATCATGTTGCTACTGGAGAACAAAAATCCAACATGTCATTTCAACAGGAACTACTTATTGCAGGTGGAGGTTGTACACATACCACATCTAATGAACCACTAAAAAGACACATTCTTAGTCCATAAGGGACAGCATGTAATTTCCACTAAGGCCAATGGAACTACTTTGAAGTCATTTTATACATTTGCATTTTTGTTATGGGTCTTTTATCAGTATTTGGATGTTCAAATATATTTTGAAATGCAAACAGAGCCTCTTGGCCAACTTAATCCTCACAAAAGCCTAGAATGGATGCAAGAAGTTATTTCAGACTTGTTCTGTTGATTTTAACATCATTGGAAGTGCAAACAAGTCAAAGCCATATATATATATATATATATATATATATGTAGGTCAGTTCTCAGCAAGCTAGTTGCCTACATTCAAGACATGCAAATCTATAGACCCTCTGTTCTTGCCTTCATATCGTCATCACATCTTGTTCAAAGAGTTTGAATTGGGAGACAGCAACATGAACCAATCTTGGATGAAAGAGTAACTTCTCAAAATTACTCTCAAAGATCTGGGGTGACATGCAATTAAGGTTTCCCACTGAAGAAGCTCCTTCTGTCAATGGAACAGGGAGGTGGCAATTCTTCCTTTCCCCTGTAGCCCCCTATACACACCCAAAATCTGCTTTGGAGGGTTAGGAGACCCCTCTGGAGTTGATTTTGGGAGCTGCAAGGGGGAAAGGAAAGTTTTGTTGCACAAATGGATTTCCACTCATTCAATATTGGATTTCTTTTCTGGGATGAATATTGGCTGAGTGGTAGTGGTAGGAGCCAGTGCGGTGTAATATTTAGAATGTTGGACTAGGAGTCAGGAGATCCAGGTTCTAGTCCCCACTGGCCATGGAAGATCACTGGGTGACTTTGGGCCAGTCACAGACTCTCATCCCAACCTATCTCACACGGCTGTTATTGTGAGGATAAAATCAAGTGGAGGAGGATTATGTAAGCTGTCTTGGGTTCCTTAAGGAGGAAAAAAGGTGTGATTGCCATAATTGCCATACATGATGCATGTAAAATTGTCACAGAGAAGATCTCTCTAGCCTGTGCAACAAAAACCTTTTAAATTTTGTTTTTAAAGAAATAGTGTCACCAGAAAGATGCAACTATGAAAAATTATGTAAATAGTAGTCACATTTACCTCAGCAAGGCACCTACTCCATTACAGCTGTGTGATCATCTCGCAATCCACCTGCACATGGATTCCACTTTCAATATGCAATTGGTAGTCTAAAAATAATAAACTTTGGTCCTCCCTATAGCTTGGTTCCTGCAACTATTTTAGCTACATGTAGTAAAATTGAAGTCGCTATGTTTCACCTAACATTTGTACATACCTATTATGCCTCACTGAAATCTATGGGTACTCATTATTTTTAATGGAATTTAAGCATAACTGTTGGGACATTAATGTATATATAATACCATTATTGAAATTCTAAATATTGAAATTCAAAGCTTAAACAAGTTATAAGAAATGACCAATGTAAAAATATTTCATGTCACCATTGTAAATACGAATATACTGTAAGAGACAAACTATTAATTCATCAGGTCATTAATGAAAATAGTCAAAGAATAGGGCATATATTTTATTATAACAGACATTTAAGAAAACTTCAATATTTACACTGAAAATCACTTGCATTTTATTGAATGTGAATTATATGATCACATTCTTAAATTCTGTTTATTTCATTTTAAGTTACACAGCAAGAAAAGGTAAATGTTTGAAGAATTATAAGCAATAATGTGGTGACACTGTGTGCTATTAGAGTTTAACTATTAGTGTACAAAAAAGGGGAAGGTGTGGGTAAATACCCCTTGCAATAGATGTTATGAGAAGAGGGATCACTACAAGCCTAGAAACAAATTTCACCTGCCCTGAAAGAGCTCACAATCTAAGCACAAGGGCAGATGAGTACGGGGGAGAAATGAAACAATACCAATCAGCATACTGACTAGCGTTTTGAACGCGTATCAGTATGAAAGCAATATCATTTAAAAGGCTGAGATGATTAATTAAATAAGATGGGAAGAGCAATTCAATGCATATTTACTCAGAAGTAAGTAGGGTTAGCATTGTATCCAATTGTTTCATTCCGCCAGTGGCAGAACATATTTTCCTCTCCTCCATGCAGCCCACTACATGTGCCCCACATCTGCTGTGGAGGTTTGGGGGACCCTCCACAGCAGATCTGAGGCATGTGCAGGGCGAGGCAACAGTGGGGAAGCCTTGCCTTACAAGCACAATTCCACTCAGGTGAGGGTTAATCCAACCCTTAGGCTGCAATCTTATACCCTCTTTCCTTGGAGGAAGCCCCACAGAACTCAACAGGACTTACTTTTGAGTAGGATTGCACTGTTAGAAGTACTTTCTGCAACCTTCTTATTATATTCCCAAATATAATAGTAATTTCCAATTTGCCCTAGAGGTTCAAATGCAAGTCATACAAATTTAAAGGTTACTACAAGTGTCCTCATTCCTGGTTATATATTCAATCTCTTTTTCTTTTTCTTCCTTTTTTTTTTGTTTTTTTTTACCAAAGATGTTAGTCAATGCACATACTTTCAAGTGATAATTTTGCCTGGCATTTGAATTTTCTCAACACACGCACTAATGACACAGAGCACAAGTGGGCTACATATTAATTATTTAAGATAGCATGATCTAGCTTTTATAGAAAACCAATTTACAAGGTATGACAGAATTCAGTACCATCTTAAGGACGCTTGAAACAAAGGCATCCCTTCCCAGCTTCCTTTTTTATACAATAACGACAACACTGATAGAGTTTGGAGGCAGGAAGTAGTGCAGGTCCGGAATATATTACTCAAATGCTTGCTTCACGTCACTTTGTGGTAAAGCTGGCATCATTCAATACAGAATGCAACTGTTCAAAAGTTATCTTAATATAAAATATATATTATGACTACATTACTAGGGACATCACACTTCAGAACAGTGTCAATGGTAATCAGGGGAGGGGGAAAATATTTATTTATTTATTTTATTGCATTTTTATACCGCCCTATAGGCGAAGCTCTCTGGGCAGTTCACAAAAATTAAAACCATGAAATCATTTTAAGAAATATAAAACAAACCACAAGTGAAGCTTAGTCTTCCTTTTTCTGGACTGTACAATTGTACCATGACTTCAAGACTAACAGGCTGTATCTTTGTAGGCAAACACCTTTTGTAAAGTATATCTTAATTTTACTATAGTGTGCTTGTAGCAACATCAGAATGGACATTGTACTTAAACCATTCAACTTGACTTCAACTCATCCTGAAGTAAAAATAATATATCTTAAGATGCTCAGTGTTCAATTATATATAAGTTACAGAAATATTTGCATCAATATATTTTCATCTATTCATCTAGTTAACTCCTGGTTCACAGTGACCTATAAAGTATCTACAAAGAAATTTCACTGAACTTTATTTTGTAGCACAGTAATGGTTAAAAACAAAAAAAAAGTTTTTGTTTGTTTTGTTTTAAATGTAGGGTTGACAGTTCTTTCAACGTCCCAGAAAACGTAGAAGTAGTTCGCAGGATCGCATCAGCTCCAATGTGCTCCTGAAAAATATAAAATACCAGTGTCCACTGGATCAGTGGGTCCTTGGGACTTTGGAACTATTCATGAAAAGATTTGGTGATGATGTTTAAGTAAAGAATGAAGAGACTTGTTAAAAGCTGATAATTTTCCCAGTTGTTGGATCTGGAAGGTTATAAACATTGAATATATTATGAAGTTGCTCAAAATGATCATGCTGATCTTAAGATGCACTAACTCACACAGGCAACTAAAATGATTATAATGCAAAAGGAAAATCATTAACAGGTGACACTGAGTATATCTAATTTTCTTAATTTTTACATGTATATTCAACTCAAAAATAAATAATTACACTTGTGGGTGTTTAGTAAAAATGGCAATGGAGTTCTTGCATTAGCTCATAGCAGTTTTAAGCAAGGAGAATGAAGATCACAAGGCAGTTTTTGAAAGTCACTGAACCAATTTTTCTGGTGCTCTTGAAACAACGGGTTGGATCCAGACTTTATTCCAAGGAAAACTGAGTAGTGGGACCTGTCAGCTCAAAACCTGCCACGGCACATAAGTCTTTCTCCAAGCCCATCTGACAATTTATCATACTAAAGCAAGTAACTCATGAAGTGAATATAGGAACATCAATTAATACGTACCTCAATGCTTACAATATACAAATACAGGGTTCTAAACTCTAACATATGTTCCGCCTGATTTCCATTCCTGAATTTTGATTCAACTAGAAGAATTTCTAGAATTATTTCCAGATTGAAACATGCACAATTTGACACAGCTTTGGGTTCCTTTGCATCATCCCCTACACACATACATAAAGAGAGAGGGGGGAGAGGGAGAGACAAAGAAAACAATGTAAATGAATCTTGGTGTGAGAATATGTACAATTATATGAAAGTAATTGTCTTTGTGGTGTGTTACCGATGTACAGGTACACATGTGCACATTAGAAAAACACTGCATAAAAACAAATGTTGATGCAGTCCTACATATTATCATAATTAGATGGATTCGATTTTTTGTGATCATATGCAGGACTTCATCAACATTCCTTTTCATGCAGTATTTTACTGATGTGCATATGTGTTCCTGAATCTGGATACGAGTTGTACATATCACCAAGGTTCTGTTTCTGCAGTGTTTTCTTAATATGTGCATGCATAGTTGGTAATGCAGATGGAATGGAAAACATAACTAAACAAAGTAACAAAGCCGTGGAAATCGTACATGCACTCTTAAGAAAATTTGGAAATAAAAACAGAATTTCACTGGATCCACTTTAGACCAGGTAATTTAGAACGCCAAAGTGTGGGAAGGATTTCAGTTGAGAATTTCAGATGTACGTGGCATGTGATATGGCTTTTCCATGGTGGTGCAATGAACTTTGGAATGCCCTCTCCTGACAGCTATACATGGCACCAACCTTACTAACATTTTGGTGCCTGGCTAAGATCTATTTGTTCACCAGACATTTATGACTGGTTAGCTCTCCCGTGGCTTTATTAAGTGATTAATTCATTTATCAAAGTATATATTTAATTCTATTGTTTGATTATTTATTTTTTAGTTACCAAACCCAGGATTAATTTATTTCTATGAAGAGTGGGATATAAATGGAAATATATTTTTTTTCATAAAGAGCCAGGTATTATGGTCAAATATTCAGTTAGAACCAAACTTAGTAGTCTATGAATGGAAGGGCTGCTTCTATGATCAGAGTGGTAAATTTTGATATAATCTATTGCCAAATATTTCATGAAGCCTACAAATGATATCTTGGTTACCTTGAGCCATATCTAAAACTTAGCAGGAATCCAGTACGTAAGAACGAAAGGAAATTGTGACAGTGATCAGGGCTAACCAGATTGTGTAGTTCATGTTGCAAAGTACACCCACTTCCTGTTTCCTGGCACATTACTCCATAAGACTCCAGAAAGACAGAGGAAGCTGATCTTCTCAAGAAAAGTAATTGCTAGAAAAGACCTGAAAAAGTATTGCTTAGAAGTGAATATGCTACAAGATGATGAGCTCGATCTCGAGTTTTCTTCCATGAATGGAAGAGCTCCTTCCTTCTACAGTGGGGGATCCAGTCCAGTGAAGGCTTCTACTGGAGGAACAGAGACAATTTCCACCAATTTTTCCTGCTCTCTACACACACACACACCCCGCACCATCATTTCAGAAGGTCCTCAAACCCTCTGAAGCAGAAGGGGTTCATGGGGCTACATTTGGAGGAGGAATCAGCAAAAATGGCCTCCTCAATGCTTACACTGGTGGGAGTGTGCCACTAGTGGAACACAGGTGAGGATATTTTCTTGCCAGAGCATTAGTTTGTATCCAAGCCATAAACTTGTCAATAACATGTTCTGTTAACTGAGAGAACTTAGGAGTTCCACAGTGAAAGCCACAGGCAGTAATCATTTGGTCATTTATATATTTCTGTTTATATTATGAACTTCTTAGAAATCATATTTTTTTTGAAATTTAATTTCACAGAAACTTTATAGATATTAAGAGTTTAAACAGAGAAAAATATGTATAAAATTATTGAACAATATGTAACATAATTTGACCCTCAACTGAACAAATATTGTTTTGACCAATCTAGTTCTCAATACTAATTAAATATATTGCCTCAAAATCCCTGATCATAGATAAAACTTCAAGCCACCTGGAAGTCATCTAGCTGAATCACTTATTTAGTGCAGGATGCTCCACACATAAATCATTAATCTGTAAAAGGGTTATTTATATAAACTGGCATATGGAGTACTCTGTATTAAAACACAGACATGACAATCAGTCTTATTCACGTCTTCTACAGCCTACCAAACACAATTTACAAAAGTCCAAATTAGAAGGAACCTAAAACTCAGTAACAAGGCTTATCCTATATTGTTGCCCAACACCCTGCTCTGCACCACTACCCAGTAGCTGTTCTCCTCAAAATTATTATAGCTTGGACGTTCATGAAATGAATGTTTCTTACACCCTCCTCCCCCTGCAGCCAACTGCAACTCCCCCAAAGCCTCTCCAGAGTGTCTGGGGGTCTTCTGAACAATGTGAGATGGGGCAAAGGAGTTGCTTGGTGGGAGGAAGTATAGGAAAATTTTCTTCTGTGAACTGCCTTAAGTTAATTTATCTTAGGATCAAAGCCCAATTTTGGGTGATTCCTCCCTTCCCCCAGCAGCCCCCTTGCACTCCATCCCCTATTCTTCAAACACCCTTCCCCCAAACTTCTGGAGAGGCTTTTTGCGGGCACAGAACATTGGGGCAGTTGCTTTGCGGCCAGCTACCAAACTGTCCTAGTAAGCGTGAGCAATTTGATATATTCTGGTGCACAAACTTTAACGAAAAGGGAGACAAAGTGCTTCCAGTAACGTGTCCGACAACGTGCTCACTTGATCTTTGTGGCTAATTAAAACTAGGTGAAGAAATATGACCAGGTGTGTCCAGCTTGTGGTCCATGCTTCTTCATGTGGGAGTAGTACCCTTAAGGAGGCAATAGTGTGGCTAGTCCCAAAGAAATCCAGCCTAGTCGCAATGGTTCTCAACTACTGCCCGGTGGCAACAACTCCTTTTTGGCAAATGTTCTTCAGAGAGTTGTGGCAGTGCAACTGCAGCTGCTTTTGGTAATTACCAATTATCCAGACCTATTTCAGTTTAGGGTCAGGCCTAGATTCATACTGAATCAGCCTTGTCACCCTGATAGATGACATTTATTGAAACAGGGAAAGTACAACTCTGTTGTTCTTGCTCTCTCTCTCTCTCTCTCTCTCTCTCAGCAGCTTTTGATACATTAAAATGGGATTCTTCTGAATAGCTCAGTGGATTGGGAGTTGTGTTGCAATGGTTTTGCTTCTACCTGGAGGGTCATTTCCAGAGATGGCACTGGGAGACTGTTTCTCAGCCCCTGTGGCAATTGTGCTATGGGGTGCCACAGGACACTCTCTTGTCCCCAATGCTGTTTAACATCTATATGAAGCCATTGGAAGCAGTCATTCGGAAATCTGGAGCAAAGCAACATCAGTATGCTGATGATACCCAGCTCTATTTCTCAGTTATATCTGAATCAGGTATGGCCATGCAGTCCTGCGGTAGTGTCTGGATGCAGTGGTGGTTGGATGAAGGCCAATAAACTGAAGCTAAATCCTGTCAAAATGAAAACCTTTTAGGTTAGGGATTCCCAGGTCTAGGAGATAGGTAAACTACCTAATCTGGATGGAATTACACTTTCAGGTGTGCAGTCTGGAGGAACTTCTGGATCTCTCTTTGTTACTAGAGGCCCAAGAAGCTTTGACTGGAGCACGATAGTTTGGCCACAGTGGTTTAGGCTTTAGTAACATCAAAGCTGAATTGCTGAAATACGCTTTATGTGGGGCTGCCTTTAAGGTTGATGCGGAAGCTGTAGATATCAACCTAGCTGAAGCATTGTGCACTGAGTGGGCGACCTATCGGCAGCATATTACACCTGTATTGAAGGAACTGCACTTGCTGCCTAATTGGGACTGGGGAAACTTTAACATTCTATTGTTAGTACATAAAGCCCTAAACAATTTGGGATATAGTTACCTTAGAGACCACCTTCTTCCCTACAGACCCAGAAGATCTATCTATTTATAGAACCCTTCCCTGTGTAATGTAGCCTACCATGTTATGTATCCAGCTAAAGTTAACCAATTCTAAATCACATTGGTTTCCATTAGAAAATGAAGCACAATTCTTAAATCTTCTTCACTGATATCAACTAGACTTAAAATTATTCACTTGGCTAAAACATGTATTTACCAACTGAAAACAGATTATTTGGCAGAGTATACTACATCCAAGAGATACATATCCTAAAACTATTGATAATCAAATTTTACCTATTTTCAGATGTGTATTCTACATTAAAATGTACATCCATAAAAGAAAGTATGATTAGATAAACTGAAGAACTTGCTATGATCACAGGTGAATAAACACAGTTATTTTATCAGTATTTATGCTTATTCTACTTCCACAAAGATATGTGTGCGAGGGGTGAGGTGGAGTCTCAACTCCCCATACCAAATCACTGCCTGACAGAATACATGAGTTATTTTACTGTGTCATTTACAACGCTTAAAGCACAATACTATGCAATTTTACTCAAAAATAACTGCCCTTGTGCTTACTTCCTAGTGTTTAGAAATACAGTCTCTGAAACAAAGTGGGACATTGAAAAACTGCTATTCAGATGAGGAAAAGAAAATTCTGCTATGGAGACACTTCAAGGGCCTCTAAATGAGGACATCCTCATATTTTAATTGCATGGCTGTGGTTGTAAAAACACAGAATACATTTTTAAACTGCACTTGAGAAGGGGTACAAAACTCAGATACTAATTCTTCTGTACCTTCACAGAGACAGAAGCTTCTTGTTTGTGCTCCAGGCTTAGATTTCTAAAAGAAGTGGTACTGGGTCTGAGACCAAGTACCCCTTATTCAAATTAAGCTAGGAAGAAAGTAACAATAGCTGAGATACCGAGGGGGGGGGGCTTTTTTCTGACTTGTCAAACCTGTTTGCCCCTTGACATTTGATTTTCAGCTAGGAAAGTGGGTGAAGAGAGAAGGACCAGGTGTTGGGATTATAGCTCAAGGTACTAGAGATAAGTCAATGGTTACAAAATATGTATTTCAAATATTTTCATTATCAAATGATTTTTACATTATATTACATGTGCAATGACTCTAACAATCCAATTTATGTAATGCCAATGGTTGTCCAACTATGGTGTGGCATCTGGAATGGGTGATTGGGAGTAAAGGACACTTACTATTTTTATTTGTTATATTTTCTCTAGGTGACGGATAGAAGGGATCAGGAGGAGGAAAATTCTTTCCAGCTGTAGAATTCCAGCTGTAAAGTACTATGCTAACCACAGAAACATTAAAAAGGCAGCTTTTGGCTGCAGCAGTTTCTCCCTCTCAGGTGCCCTTTTCTATATTTCTTTTAATGCCAGTGTTGGATTAGTGTCCAAATCCACTGATTCTGACAAAGACTTGTGGGCTTCATACAAGGTTTCTGTGTATTTCCTGCTGAAGAGATCAGAAACTAGGTTAAGCTTAGGCAGAGTCCCAGAAAATTTGAGAAACATTGTATTAGTTATAAAAACATGATCTTGGACAAAACAAGATACCATAATTATTTTTCCCCAGATGCCTTGTAAACTAGTGCATCTCCATTAGCAATTAGAAGGCCAGCATGCATACCATGCACTCATGGAAAGAAAGAAATCTAACCATGAAACTATCTAAACTTGCTTTCAACACATACAAGAGGTATTTCCAGCTGCTAGAAGATTATGCACCATATTGAGTTACGTATAAACATCCTTAGAAAAAGACAGAGGAAGAAAATAAATCTGTCATAGTATTAATTAGCATCTTAATACAGTTCAATACATTCTAAAACCTAAGTTTGTAAGATTGAGAAGGAGAGGACAAACCAGAAATACATATTTACTGATTAACTGATTATTGAAACAGTGCATTTACTGATTGGGCAATTTTACCTTTGCAGTACTGACTGAATGTTTTGACTTACAATTAACATTCCCCTTTGTTTTTCATTTCAGGTGAATGATTTTTGCCTACTCATTCTGTAACCTATCCAAATCTATATCTAGCAACACAACAAAATTACTTTCATGTCTCTTGTCTTAGATATGCGTTGGGATGCAATAAATACCCAAATTTGGTTTCCAGGAGTGGAAAGCACTATGTCGTTATGTATTTGATACAGGAACCATGCATAATTAAGCTAATACCCCCTTTGAGGAAGAGGAAGGATGTCAGAACACACACACTTACAAAATGCCCTCCCCCAATTCACTAGCCCATTAACAGAGGTCTGCACAGCTCTTTATCTTATTTATACAAGTGGCAGGTTCTTTACTTTCTATTCTTCACTTTCTTGTACCGGGGATGAGGGAGGAATGGTGGCTGCCGGCTAGCTGGCCAGCAACATCCATGGGCACCAGCTAGACAGTCAAGTAGCATATTACTTTTCCCCATCCCCATATACAAGAAAGTGGGGAATAGGAAAGGAAACTACCACTCAGAATAGGAAGGAAAATTATCACAGGAAAGCATGGAATGGGAAGGAAAACTACCACTTGCCATGCTTTATTATTATTATTATTATTAATAATAATAATAATAATAATAATTAATAGTAGGCAGCTTCCCTTATCCACCCCAGAACCAATTTGCCTTCAGCCCACCATTAGCACCCAGTTTTTGAGAGGGAGATGCAAGATGCATAATTTGACAAAGCAACCTACGGTAGTTTGATGGACCAGGTAACAACCCTATTTTATCTCCTCTAAATGAATATACCACCATTCCAGCAAATACTAGACTGTAAACTAGAATCCAGACTAGGGAATCAGAAAATCCAACTCTTACAAAAATTATGTCCTGAACATGCAGTGTGCTGAACATTGCTTATGTAGAAATATCCACAAAAATACAGATCACTGCACATCTGTAAATAAGTGTACTTTTGTTAATATTCGCAATAAAAAAGAGGGGGGAAACTGTTACTATCTCTAGCATCTACAATTTCAGAGTTTTTAAAATATGCCTTAAAAATCTTCTAAGACATTTGCCGGGTTCGTATTTCACTTTAAGCTATGGTAGTTTACAGGCCACTCATAGTAGTTTATAAGCTACTGTATCCCCCAAACGATCTGGTAAATATGCTACTGTACGTAGCTTTTACCTCCCTCTACAGTCCTCCTGGATGGCAGCAGTAAATCCTTTCAAGTTTGCAGGATGCACAGCTTCCCCTGGGGGTGGGGGAACCTGATGATCTGTCAAGACCCTGCACAGGTACAAGCAGAGGAGAGAAAACTCCAGGTGTACCAAAAAGTGGGTGGCATAAATAAACCCTTGGAAATTTGCAGTACATAATACACAGTTTTCCCTACGGGGGGGGAGACACCTGATGATCTGGCAAAACCCTGCTAATTCGCAGTAGTGCAAAAACAGAATTATACACTTTGAGCTTCATTCAGGCAATTGGCTTTTTCTGCTGCTCTTTAGTTTTGGTTCACACTACAGCTCAGTAGTGCTAAATTGCAAGCTTCAGGCAATTGGTGCTCTCTGCTGCTCTTTATTTTTGCTTTCCACCATAGGGCAATTGTTTTGCAGGGCCACACTGTAGCTATCAAGCAATTTGCACTATATAATGCTGTTCTTTATAATTTTGCTTTGCACTACTTTGGTATTTCAGGGGCAGTTTAGAGCTTTTCTCACTGTCTATCTGTAACTGCTGGAGCTGTTTAAGGCAGGGCTTAAGACCATGGCTTATCAGGGTAATTTATTTTGGCTTAACAAGCCACCCTGGTTGGGGAAAAGCACTCCCAGACAACACGATCAGCCATGGTGATTGATCAGCTACTGTGAGAAGCTCATAAACACCACCATGGCTTATTGTAACATTTGTCCCCAGTCACTGTCTCATTGCATAAGTACAGTTGGACAAACTGAAATTAATTGGCTTTAGCAAACAACCACCGCTTAATGCAGACAATCTTTGATATTACATTTTAAAGTATTATTAAAATGAATACCAAGTTATACTTGTTAAAATGGATTCCCATTGAGAGCCCAGATATAATTTCCTATGTTTTAAAAAGACTAATATCTTAGTTTTGGTATAATTAATAACTAGATTATGACTGTCACAACAATGGGCAAAAGGCTTCAACAAACAATATAATCCCAGCCTTGATTATGACAATAAAACAGAATCATCAGTGTACAGCAGAAATTGGACATGTGTATCAGCTAGTTTGGTGGTGCGAGAATCAACTCTTTTTAGCAAAGGAGCTAAATCATTAATAAATATGCTGAATAAAGTGGGTGCTGATACACAGCCTTGTCTCACAGTTTGAGCAGAGAAAATAGTGTTAGTTAAAATTCCATTTGGGATGCACCTAATTTTCAGTTAAGTCACTTAATGTAATTTTTAATCAGAAAAAATATTCTCTTATCAACTGAAGATTTTTTTTAACTTTTCCTATAAAAGGTATCTAGGGATGAGATCAAAAGCAGCTTTAAGATCTATAAAGTCAGTAAAAAGTTTCTGACCAGATCCCTGAGACTACTTTTCAGCTAGATGTGATTTTATTTTATTTGATTCACCAGTTAAGTCACACGTGTATCAACATTTAAACATTTCTTCACAAGTTATCAGTTAAATGGTGTCATGTGGAACTGAAACAAGAGCAGCATTTACAAGCTGTTGCAATTATTCTTTAGGGGCTATGTGACATGAACGTGCTAATGCACCCATACAGCTTCACTTTAAAGTTAAAAACAGAATATTATATTTACTTTCTCACTGTTTCAAGCCATGTACAGTGTTGAAACATCTTCTATATAGCAAATGCCTTTAGGAAAGGCACAAGTGCCCTTCATAAAGCCAAATACATTTATAAAGTTCAGTTAAATTTACTGAAGAAACATTTTTAACCACATTAACAGCTATTCCCACTAGAAATTGTACACTGTGGCTAGTGGTTTGGTTCCACATTGAAAGGAAACCAAAATGCACACAAGTCTGAAAGCTCTGTAATCTCAGGAAGCCACAGCGACCACAATTGCTTCCCATCCGTTATTGAAATATTTATTCAATTATAAAAACCAGTATGATTTTGAATGGCACAGTGGCAAACATTTCTAGCATAATAAAAACAGAACAAAACTAGAATTGCTTTCATTATAAACAAACAGGCCATGATCCAAACAAGTTAAAGGCAAGCACAGAAAAAGTAAGTTCAATTCAAATATTCTGTAGCCTAAGCTGTACTCATGCTTAAAGAGCTGTCCAACTCTTCAACTCAGCGTTAATCTGGGAAAAACTCCACATGATTGAGACAATTCACCAAATTGTGCATGGAATATAAATGCCCTTCCAAAATTTACTAATACAACTGTCAACATGTATAGAAACATTATCTTTAAACACAGAAGTAAGTCAGTACCATAATTCAATCGGTCTCTGATTTTGGACTAGTTTTCATTATAATATGGTTCCACGTGAAGTAAGAAGTTAATGTTATTGTATTGCAAGCCAAAACATATTGCTTTGGATACTAATTCTGTTTTTGGAAATGACCATTTCATTATGTTGCTAATTAATTTTATGAATTAATACAAGAGAAGTCAACTAGAATGGATGTAATACCAATCCAATCTTTTTTATGTGTCTTAATTGTATATATTTAGATGTCAGGTTAAGACCTTTAGTATTTAATATTTAATCTATTTAATATTTAATCTATTGCTCTGCTCTTTCCTGCTGGTTTTTTAATGTTTTTCAAAAATATTTTTTCTCAATGCTTCTAATGTATAATATTGTACCATGTTTATATTACCTCTATTGTTGTACTTTTATTTTACTTTTTGTTTTGTTGTTGTTGATTGGTTTTATAATTGTAAACTGCCCCAAAGGCATTTACCACTTGGTCAATATACAAATCTAATAAATAAATAAACAGTGTAATTAATGTTTTAGGTGATTGGTTCTAGGAAGCCCAAAAACTTATGTCCCTATTCTCTCTGTGTTCAAGTTCAAACTAGGGATATTTAAGAAAGTTGCTCCATCAAGTTGGTTGCTGCTGTGTATGTTTTTTAATGGATTTACTTGATCCATACCTCCCAGAACCAAACAAAATTTGTGGTCAGAAATCCATACATTTCTTGACTTGTGATGATGCATTCTGTCCCAAAAAGGTTTTTTTTAAAAAAAAAATTGACAACATGCACATGTTTGAAAAAAAAATGTTTAAAATGTGTACATTTCTAAAATGTGCACAAACCCGCTTTATTCAATGGGGCCATGTGTACAAAAATGCATCATTTGAAAAACACACTCCAAAATGCATTTGAAAATACATACAGATTTCTGCACAGCAAAACAAAATCAGGATGGAACAAGCTTGGTGATGAAGAATTGAGAACGTCAACGGGATCCACAGATCCACTCATCCCTTGTCCAAGCCAGGAAACTGTGGTTGGAGCAATGCCAACAACCAGGATATCAAGCCAAATGCACATCTGAACTAGGCCCAATTGTGCTTTGATTTGAGTTAATCATATATTATACTTTAATTACTTTTGCTACTAGAAAAAATCAGATATTTATACAGCATGCAAGATTAACATGGCATACGTCTTAGGTTTGTTTTTAAATTATTCAAACAAAATACGCTGAATCAGATCTCAATCTATTTAGAGCAGCAGATTCTTCTGAAAACCTATCTCCATATAAAGCTAATTAATATGATACATACAAATGGGGTAGAATAACATGTGATTCTTTCTATTGTGTGCGATGCAGACGCTGTGATTTTGACTCAACAAAATCTATGAAACCCAGATAACTCCAAAAGCTAACAAACACATCTTTCCATATGTGAATCCTGCAAATTCTGATTTTCACAGTGCAGCAAGAACAGGCATTGAAATGCACCAGCATATCATTTTGTTGTGTCAAAATCACAACTATTTAGATAAGTTCCAAACCCCTCTTTATCAATTCCTTGTTGACTTCTGACAATTTTAGTGGAGACAGAGTGTAGTACAGTTATTGGATAAGCATGTTTTTGCCAACACTTGGATTTTCAATATGGGCAGGGGGAGCTGAGAACGGCGGCATTATTAACTTAAGGGTGGGAACATCGAGTATTCTAGAAACTAATAACATGAACAAGTAATTAATAACTAAGAATTAGTAGAAGTTGGGTGTAACTGCCAGATCTAAGTTATGGGTATTTCTATCATCAGAATTTGACAGCTTCTAGCAATCTGAAAGGATTATCAGTTTCTATCAGATACGACTACATTCTATGGCATTGCTGTGGAAGTTTACTAGAATTAAAGTTGGCATTAACTGTGATAGTTTCCCAGTTAAGAACACCACATTTTCAACTGTAACTTCCCTAGATACAAACAATCCGAAGCTTATTTTTTAAGGATTTTACTACCAATGTTCTAAAATATATTTCATTGAAGCTTTCCTAATGAAATAGTAAAAATCAATCTCTGAATACACTTGCACATCTCTTGGAAGCATTCCATAGTTGTATTTTCTTGTTCTATTTTTATCTGCTTACAGACTTGATTGCTTAGTCCTTTGAGACATTTTGTACAAACTGGGCCAATTACTTCATCAGTTCCCAGCACTGTTGTTTAAATAAGGTCATGTTCAACCTGGGTAAAATGGTGTGAGATGTTGGGTTATATTTGGTAAAATAATTATTTGAATATTTATGCAAGGGTTACATTGGGTTTTTTTATAGAATTCAAAACTTATTTTGAGCCAATAATATTTCATACAAACTCTAACACAGTAGTATAAACCATATTTTTAAACTATTTAATATTAGAACAGTAGAAGAGTTGAGACCTCGCAGTACAAACAAGTTGAGGAGGTAATCTATACCTCTCTGACAAATGAAGAGCTATGAAAGACCTATATCCCAAATACTGCTGGCAATTACTTTCAAACTTCTAAAAATTATGTTTGATGGACCAACAACATTTATCCAGTATGACTAGTTATTATTTTGGAGTAGCGGAATGTCATGACTGGTGGGTCTAATCAACACAGCTTTGCCCTGCTTCCCATTGTATTCACCATCTCTAGCTCCCGACTTGCCGTGGCTTCTCATGTCATGTGAACTCAGGTGGCAGGGGTTGTTTGAGGGTTACCTGAGGGTTATCTGAGGGTTGTCTAATCATCAAACAACATCCCTGCCACCTAGGTCCAGATGGCACGACAAGTCACAGCAAGCTGGGTGCTTGCAAGAGACATGCAAAAATTGCACCCATAGGTTTGACAGCCCTCACGGATAAATTAAGCTGCAGTGAGCTGTAAATGGAATTTACAAACAGAAGTCTTGAAATGCCTTTATACTGGCTTCAGTAGTTTGCAGGCTGTATATAAATCAATATCTTTAACAGAGGTATATTGAATACAGAGATAGCAGTACAGTGCCACTGCCAGTATATGTAAGACTGTTTTTTCTTGGTTCTAACTCTCTTCAAACATATTTCTAACATTATGAGATTTCCACTACAAAGGAAATCCGGAGCCAAGAAACAGTGTTTTGCTATTAAAGCTTTAGCTCTGAACTTTTCCGCAGTTTCACAATTTTCTGCACATCTATACTGCTTAAGCCTCATTTTTTTAAAAAATGAGCAAAATCAGATCTGCTAGATCTCTAGTAATAAGCCTTACAATACCGAATTCTTACATAGATAATTAACTTTGGTAAAACAGTTTTGGAGAATACTCATTCTTAACTGTTTTGTACTTATAGGCATCAAAACATATATCCACTTCTATTGTGAGCAGTGAATTTTGAGAATGCATACATTAACACGTGAATGACTTGAAAATACTGAGCGGCCTTCCTTGTTGTAATTGATTCCAGTTGGCAATGGTTAATCCTTTATAGGAAGGGGAAACTTTATATATACGTATGATGTGAGTTAGTTTCATTCTAAACTAGTATTGTATCTAAATTCCGACTGGATCCGCGAGGGCAGCGGATGCCCCCGCATCTGACCCTCACACAGTTGGACCCTGCCTAGCAATAGGACACGACCATGGCCAACTGCTCTCGAGTCTTCAAGAGTGGGCAGGCGTGGGTCCACCATAACCAATGCCTTTTGCCCCCTTTTCCTGGTGCGTTAATGGCAGTGCCATTAATGCAGCAGGGGGCAATATGCAGTTTTCCCAGCCTTGGTGAAATTGCATGTTTCTTTCTCCCCACCGACGCCGACGGGGGCCTTAAAAGCTCTATTAACAGAGCCTTTAAGGCCCCCATCGGTAGGGGAAGAAATAGGGCTAAAATGGGGAAGACTTTATAACTGAGTCATACACACACCCACACACACCACATACGTATTTCTTGATTGGTACTTAAAAGCATGCAGATTTAGCAGACTTTTGTTGATTCTTTTCTGTCATGCTTACTAGAGAAGATTTTTTAAAACGACAAGGCTTACATAAACCTCATACTTCTATTATCCTATCAATTCTAACTCCCAGTCAGTCTGCAGTTATAATGCAAATTTAAAATAGACACTCATACAGCAATATCTTGACTGCAAACAATCACTACCGAGAAGGTAGAGGCCCATCAGAGACATCAGGAAATATTCCTTACCAGCCATGTTAATTGGCAACCATTGTCCCGTGCTTTGCAAAAGTATAACCACCACTAAACTGATGGAAAGAACGCAATGATGTGCGATGGAAATGTTCTGGAAATTTTCCCAGTACTACATTTTTTTTCTCCACAGAAAATTGTCCATTTTGATAAATATATTGTGCTCATTCATTATTCTACTAAACAATATGACACAAATTGGGCAACTGAAATGGATACAATTATATTAATGGATACAATCGACTTAATTCTTCACAGTGCCATTTAGCTAAAAAGTGCTGGATCCAGATTGTTTGGCAAGATAGACCTTTGGGTTTGATTCTGCAGGACAGTGCTTAATGCCACTAGTCCAACAATGTATTTTGAAATGAACATTTACCCAAGCAATACTGGACAAATTGGTAATACACCCGACAGACTAATACAATCAAGATTTGGCAACATGGCTTCAGAAAAAAATTATTCTGTCTTTTGAGAAACATTTAAAGAAATAAATATAGGAACATCAAACTTTCTAAAACAACTTTACTACAATCACCAGTTCCTCTAATTTAAAATTTCCATATTGACTTATTTCTTTAAAAACTTCTGACTGAAAACTCTTATGCTAAAGTGAACATCTCCACAGCATAGCCTAACATGACAACTGAGGCTGTAGAAAATACTGGGCGCAACTGCAGTCCAATGTAAATTATAGTGCTTTGATTTCAGACTCCTTAACTAGTAAATCTTTTCACTTCAGCTGCTGATTTTATTTTCAATTTCCAAATTTTCATTTTTTGTTTACTTTATAATTATTGCAGTCTTAAACAGTGATGGTGTTAAAAAAAAAAATTTATTGGCAGGTTTTGCATTCAATCATATAGGGTTATACCCAATGTTGGTCCAGCAGAAGCAAGGGTCAGTGAACCTCCTGAATGGTCATGGCACAGGGAGAGGAGCTGAAGGAGAAGGGGGAGATCCCTGAAAGTCAGTGGAGGCAGCACCCCAGCTGACAAAAGGCACCTACACCTGATTTTCTGCAATTCCCCTCTTGCCACAGCCTGACCCACTGAGGAGTGTCCCCCAACCCTCTCTGTGCCATGTTTGGGAGCTTCCAGGGGAAGTGGAGGTCAGGAAATCAGCTTCAGTGAACTTTCTGTGGATAATCACCCAAAACATAAATAACTCCAAGTTGAAACAAAGTGACACCGGATACACACTTAAAACCACTCTACATTCACCCATCCCTTTCTATGACATGATGCTGAATTGGACATAAATAAATGTTGATGCTTAACTGTATCAGTGAAAGCTAGGCTCAGGTCGACTAAGTTTTGGACCGGAAACTACATATGGCACCCTCAGTCTGAGATCACTCTACATATTGCACTTTGAAATCACAGCTATTGTGCTTAAGACAAGAAGCATTACACGGTATGCAGATGCATTTTACATGTGAAGTACAAAAAAGAAAGATGTAGAAACACATTTTGCAGACACACATGCCATCAGTAGCTGAATACTTGATATTAAAGCAGGCAACACTGACAGTTATTTTCCAGAGTATGTACCGCTACCTAAAAATGGTTCCGAAATGTCGAGAAGGCTCTAAAGAAATGTTCCTTAAAAATATCCGATCTTAATAGTGCTACACAGCATTTGTTGCAGCTGGGGGGGGGGGGGGATTGGCACAATTTGAGGGGAGGGACCAAGATTTTCTTTTCAACCCTCCTCCCCACAACCAGCCTTTCATTTTTTCAAGTTTTTACTAACGGGAAATAAGAACTCCTATAATTTTTCAATGTTTTTTAAGACACTTCACTCAATCAAAATGTGTAGTATGACATTTTTTGTAAAATACAATCTACAGAGTTATAAAACAATTCTTGTGTATACTGTACACATATGCAACATGAAAATACAATATATATTTCTTTACCTAGTCTATGTTGCCATCTTCATGAAGGGAGAATACAGAGTCTGTAAAAGACTGTTTCTCTCCAAATAATACACATTCCTTTGTTTACTACAGTGTTTGTGATTTTCAACTTTTATTTTTCCAACCTACTAATTAGGAAAAAAAATTAAGATTTTAAAAATTATTTTGGATATTTATAAACCATACATCAAACAATATCGGGGTGGTGAGTAATAAATATATAGTAAAAGAAATAAAATACCATTATAAAATAATAAAACACATTAAAAAAACATACAGCAGACTGAACAATTTAAAATGCTTGGGCAAACAAAACTGTTTTGATCAGGCAATGAAATGATAGCAAGTCAGCATCAGTCTCAGCTCAATGGAAAGGGTGTTCCAACACGGAACTAAAACAGAGTTCTGTATATAAATAACAGAGAAGGCTCTTTCCCTAGTTGTTACACAAGTAAAAAAGCATGTTGAGAAAAGCCTTCCCTACAGATCTCAAAACATGTGCAGACTGATATAGGGAGAGATGTTCCTTCAAGCTGTTTAGAGCTTTGTAAGTAAGAACCAGCACTATGAATTGGGTCTGGAAGCAAATAGGTAACCAGTGCAACTCCCTTAGGGTTGGTGTAATATGATCCCATCTGACCATAGCTATTAATATTCTAGTAGTCACATTCTGAATGTGATGTGGGCTGGGAAATCCGGAAAAAAATTCAAGTGTTTTATTTTTCTGTGGAAAATTTTCAGTTTTAGAAGTTCATTAAAAATGAATGTATGACAATTACAAATATTAGGCAGTTTCTAAGTTATTATTATTATTTTTCAGATGAGTATTCCTAGCAATTATTTGACAGAATACATATATGCAACTGAAATACATATATGTCTCAGTGTGAAATAGAACCAAAACGTAATGATAGTGAAACTGATGGTGCCTTAACAATTTCAGGGAAAGAATTGAAATCTGTAGAAAAAGATGTATTGCTGTCAGCATATTATGCACTCATTCATTCTTTGGGTTGCTAAAATGTATTAGTGTATCAACAGTTTTCAATTTGTTTTGTTTTCTTAAATGCAAATTATGTAAGAGAAGTACATACTATTATTTTTAATTTTTACAAGCATTCCAATAAAGAAAATTGACATAGTGTAACATTTACATCATATTAAGTGTGCTGTAACTCCCCCTTTCAAATATTTCAAGTCAAATACTTTTGGTGTATTGGGTGGGGAACATGGAGTACTTTTTAAAGTCTTGTTATTTACCAAATGCAAATAAAATAAACATAACAAATTAGATCTCTATTGGGCAGGGGTGGGTAACTTCTGGACCTCCAAATGTTTTTGCCTACAGCTTCCATCAGCTCTAGCTAGCAGAGTCAATGCTGAGGGATGAGGTGAGTTGTATACTAAAACATCTGGAGAGCCAAAGCTTCCCCACCACTGCTCCAGGGCATCAGATTATTTTTCTGATGCAAACTGAAAAATGTCCTATGCAAATGAATCTAATTTGCATCACATTTTTCCAATGCAAATGAAAATAAACCTATGTAAATGACCTGATGTAAATTAACCCAATTTGCATTGGAGAAATTTCCAATTCAAAATATACTACAAAACCGACATTACTGTATTCTGCACAAGCATATGGATCATCTTGAAGCCACATCTTCAAGGGCAGCCCCACATACAACAAATTATAGTAGACCAATCAGGAATTTACCACAACATGGACTACTGTGACTGCACTATCCCTACTCAGGAGTTGTCATACCAAGTGATCCACTCAAAGCCAGTAATTCCAAGCCACCAAGGCCACTCCAAGCCAACAAGGCCACTTGGGCCTCTACTGACAAAGTTAACTCTGGATTACCTCCAAACTATACACTTGGTCTTTCAATGAGAGTGCAGCCCTATTTAGAACAGGTTGCAGAGCTAATTCCTGGACAGAAGAACCACCTACACACATCTGGCTCGTTACCAAGCCCAGGTACAACAGAATGCAGCAGTTTGCAGCTCCCTCTCCCTCTCTAGTATTATTATTATTATTATATATATTTATATCCCGCTTTTTTCCCAATAATGGGAATCAAGGTGGCTTACAAATTAAAACATGTACAGTTAAAACAAATAGTGATATACATAAATTAAAAATATAATTAAACATAGTACAATTTTAAAATATTTAAAACATTTTAAAACATTTTAAATACACATAATTAAAAATCCAAACTATAAGCAGTACATCCGCAATGGTATGAATTACTCCCCAAAGACCTGCTGAAACAGAAAAGTTTTAGCCTGCCTCCGAAAGCACACCAAGGAGGAAGCCAGTCTAGCCTTCCTGGGAAGGGAGTTCCAGAGCCCCGGGGCAGCCACCGAGTATTATGTATTTTCAGTTTTCCTTGTACAAAACAAAGACAAATACTTTTAAGCCTGAAATCATATGCACGTTTACCCCCCCCAAAAAAAATAATGCACGCTTACCTGAAGTAAGCTCCTCTAAATAGAATACCAACCAAATACATACTTCTGAAATTTTCTAAATAAACATGTAAAATATAAAATTGCATATGCAAAGTTACAAATTATGCATTTTATGGCCCTTTCTACACCTAAGGGTGTAGAGGGAGGGAGAGGATCACTGATTTACCTGTTTCCACGATCCTCCAGGGCGTCCAAACGGAAGCATGATGTCCCTGAAGGGAAGAGGGACGTCGTGCCCGCCATTATTTTTAACAGCAGGAGCCAGGAGCGCAATTGCACTCCAGCAAAATGTAAGTAAAAAGAGAAAAAAAAGGCCCTACCCCACTCCCCCCACCCCCAATTCCCCTGGACTCCCCCCAGACTGGCTCCTTCCCTTTTGCTGACCCCCACTACTTGCGGGGAGAAGGGAAGAAGCTATGATGGGGCCCCACACCGCCCACGGTCCTTGGGATTGTCCCGGGACTGTGGGGAAAACCAGGATACCAGTTATCCCGGTAAAATGGAAGGGCCATCCCTGCCTGCTCCCGGGATCCCCTGTGTGTCATTTGGATGCACAGGGATGACCCAGGGGGAAAAATCACCCCCCCCCCAAAAAATATTTTCCCAAAAAAATCAGGAGCGGGTATAGAGCAAATAAGATTTTAACTTGACTTTAATTTACCTGTAATTTTACAGCTCTATTTACAGCAAGCACAAACATACATATTGAAATTATTACTTTAATCAGCCAAGGAAGCTCCGTAAGTCACAAATAACCTAATCACACTTAATTCTGCAATTTCTCAGTATTTATCCCTGGTTTACATTGTTCTGCAATACATTCAGTAGAACTGAAGAACATTAGAATCCTGCTGGACCAGACCAAAGGTCGGTCTACTCCAGAGGGCAATAGTCCTCTCCAACTGTTTCTCCCCAGCAATTGGTACTCTCAGGCATACTTCCTCTAACCGAGGAGACACCATAAAGCCAATATGACTAATAGTCATTGATAACTTTATCCTCCATAAATGTGTCTAGTCCCCATTTAAAGCCATCATATTTGTGGTAATTATCACATCTCTGCATTAAGAAGTTTGTGCTGAATATTCTACCATTCAGCTTCACTGGATGAACCCAGATTCTAGTATTATGAGAAAGGACGGGGGAAATCTACATGCTTTCTCCACACCACATCTCAATCATGTCCCACTTACTCACTTTTCTAATACATAGAGCCCCAAATATTACAACCTTCCAGCATAAGAGACTTGATCCAAACCTCTGATCATTTTGGTTGCCCTTTGCCAACTCTACAAAAACCATTTTTGGATGTGGCAACCAGAACACAACATTTCTAGTGTGGTCACACCACAGATTTATATAAAGTTATTACGATACTGGTAGTTTAATTTTCAGTCCCCTGCCTAATGATCCCTAGCATCATCATCATCATCATCATCATCATTTATTTCTTACCCGCCTCTCCGTTTGGATCGAGGCGGGGAACAACAATATAATAAAATACATAAAACTGATTAAAACATGACACACATCCTAAAAACATCCTAAAAACATTCTAAAATTCCACAGGATATGCCCGTCGGAAGAGAACAGTCTTTATGGCTTTCTTAAATTCTAAAAGACTGTTAAGTTGACGAGTCTCCTCCGGCAGGTCATTCCACAGTCTGGGAGCGTCAGAAGAAAAGGTCCTCTGGGTAACAGTTGTCAGCCTAGTCTTGGCCGACTGTAGTAAGTTCTTCCCAGAGGATCCGAGCGTGCGGAGCGGATTGTATGGGAGAAGGCGATCCCGCAGGTAACCTGGACACAAACCATGTAGGGCTTTAAAGGTAATAACCAACACTTTATACTTCGCCCGGAAACTGATTGGCAGCCAGTGGAGCGATTTTAAAGCTGGCATAATATGGTCACCCATAGGTGTACCGGTGACCAACCTGGCTGCCATATTTTGAACTAGTTGAAGTTTCCGGACTAGGCATAGAGTTACAGCACATTGCAGAAGTCGAGCCTCGAAGTTACCAGCGTGTGCACTACCGTCTCTAGGTCTTCCAACTCTAGGAAGGGGCGCAGCTGGCGTATCAGCCGAAGCTGATAGTAGGCACTCCTGGCCGTCACATCTATCTGGGCTGTCATTTGGAGCGACGGATCCAGGAGCACCCCCAAGCTGCGAACACAGTCTTTCAGGGGGAGTGTAACCCCACCCAGAACCGGTTGACACACCTCCAAACCCAGGTTGCGGCCTTTAACAGCAAGCACCTCCGTCTTGTCTGGATTCAGCTTCAGTTTGTTTTTCCTCATCCAGCCCATTACCGCCTCCAAGCATTCATTCAGAGGAGACACACTATCCTTAGCTGACGCTGTTATCGAAGGCATAGAGAAATATATTTGGGTGTCATCTGCATACTGATAGCACCCCGCCCCATGCCTCCGGATGATCTCTCCCAGCGGTTTCATATAAAAGTTAAACAGCATTGGGGAAAGGATGGCACCTTGCGGTACGCCACACAACAGCTCCTTCTTTGCGGAGCAGCCATCCCCAAGCATCACCACCTGGAACCTGCCAGAGAGGTAGGACCGGAACCACTGAAGCACAGTGCCCCCGAGTCCCAATCCCCTCAGGTGTTCCAGAAGGATACCATGGTCGATGGTATCGAATGCCGCTGAGAGGTCTAGAAGTACCAACAGGGACACACTCCCCCTGTCAATACTCAGGCGTAGATCATCCACTAAGGCGACCATAGCAGTCTCAACTCCGTATCCCGCTCTGAAGCCAGTTTGAAATGGGTCTAGAAAATCAGTGTCATCCAAAACTACTTGGAGTTGAAAGGCAACCACCCTCTCAATCACCTTGCCCAAGAATGGAAGGTTTGATACCAGTCTGTAGTTATTAAAGTCCAGGGGGTCCAGGGAGGGCTTCTTTAGAAGCGGCCGTACTACTGCTTCTTTTAAACATGATGGAAAACTCCCCTCCCTGAGAGATGCATTAATAATATATTGTAATTGCGATCTAACTGCATCTCCTTCCTGGGCAACCAGCCATGAAGGACGGGGATCGAGAGGGCAAGTCGTCCTCCTAACTCGTCCAAGCAGCTTGTCCACGTCCTCGGTGGAATTCAGCATGGAATTCAGCTTTTTCCACAGCTGCCATACTCTGGGCTAATACTTTTCATTGCACTATCCACAAACAAGTTATCCTTCCTAGTCATTCACTACCAGTTCAGACCCCTTCTGTGTATAATTTACAAATCAAATACTACAGTTATGCAACATACAAAGAGTAATGATTACCTCAAATCTACTTTACAAACTTCTGTAGTTGTTTCAATTAGAGAGGGATCAGTAATCTCCATTGTTATAAAAGCCTGTTTTCATTACCTTTTCTGTTACTTTGATGTCTGCCATTGGATGAAGCATTTCCATAATTATATTCTTATCTTAAAAAGGAGTGAGGAATCAAGTTAAAGGGATAGGAAATGATGACTGGAAAAATGTGAAGATCAGATAAAGCCATCTACTAAATATCTCTGAAGCTTTTTCTGTTCCTTCAAGAATTTGACTGTTAATATTATTATTATCCTCATTATTATTAATTCAATTTATGAGTTACCCTATAGTTGAAGTAAAACAGAATTTAAACAAATTTAGAAGTATATAGGAAAACCATTTGCTATTCTTTAGGATTTATTTTACTTATTCAGAAACCTTCAACGAATAAATTCTCATCTTGCTTCCATCACAATAATCTACCTCTATATAGAAGCATTTTACACATAGGAAGTGGAGATCATAGTTACTTGAAGTCCACTTTAAGTGGTGAATTAAAATGAGAGTACTTATTCTGCCAGGGGTTCACACGTTAGAGGCCACTATGTTTACTGGCTTCTCAACCTGCACACTCGTTGCAAAAATTAATGCTTGTGCTATATTCGGCAAGCAACAGTGTATACATTTTTCCTCGGGTAGAAGTGTCATATGTGAAGAGCTCCTTGGGTACAAGATTGCAGCTTTAAATTGAAACTTTCAAATGCACGTTCTGATGCTTTTTTAAAAAGTGCATGGCCACCTGCTCCTCTTCCATGCCCATCATTACATCCGCTGTATTCAGTATGCTATAGGGACATGGCCTTGATAGAAATGTCTCCCTTTTCCTCTGACAATTTAAGTTGTTTATATACAGTACTACAAGGCAGAATCCAACACTGACCACCTTCACACAGTCAGTTCCAATAATTCTGTTCTGAAAGCAGCACCCATCACTTGAGGAATGGAGATTTAGCACTTTCAGGGGAAACCCAAAACAAGTGGAAACACTTATTTTGGGGCTAGAGCAGCCCAGCGGAGCTTGCATTAGGGAGCTCCACCAACCTGCCCTGTCCAGAAACAAGTGTTTCCACTCATTTAGAGGTTTGCCCCAGAAATGCTAAATCTCCATTGAACATGTGGTGGGTACTACCTGTGCAATGGAACTGGTTGGGCTGGCTGTGTGCAGAATGAAAGCAGTAGTGGGCCCCACGTGCAGTTGGACAGCATTGGATACGGCCCATAGAGTTACAGTTGCAAGAAATGATCCTTCGATTCAGTTTTCTCAAAGTTTCTTATCAGCATTGTCCTTCACAAAATCCAAAATTGAATTACAAACTTTCTCAAGTTTTGGTTATTCACAGGAGCTGCTGAAGGAGACTACAACATTTTGCTGCCTGAGACAAAAGGAAAGATACCACACCAGCTCCATTCCATATATCAAAGCCAACAGGACTGACTGTTGACTCTTACATCTACACTGGCAAAAGGACAGCAACACCTGATGACAGCAGTTTCACTTAGGAGATGCAGGGCAGGATGGATGGTACACACACCTGTCTCCTCCAACACCTTACTGCTGTTCCCGCTCCCAGCATATGCTGCCTGAGGTGGTTGCCTCACTCTAACTGGTCCTGAGTGCAGCTGATACATTTTTTTTTACAATTAGATCTTTCTATAATGTCTACTTACAAGTAAGCCCCAGTCAGCAAAGGTTCAGTTAACATTAGAAAGTTTCCTGCTTGCAGCTTCAGTGTATGTTATTGCTTCCTGTTGATCCAGACTGAGGGATTGGTGATGAATAAACTCCTATCTGGCCCCTGAAAAAGGGCCTTTTTATTTATTTATTAAAAGGCAAAATAGCACCATAAAGCAATATTTCTACAACAACAGCAACAATGGAAATCAGTAATTAAGCCTTGTGGGAACAAAAAGTGAAATTGAAATCATTTAAACAGACTATTCAAAGGGTAAATCCATCCCACACTGGATCGACAGGAAGCATTAAAACAGGCTGTGAACTTGCAAAGAGGAAGTCTTCAATTTAAAGGCACAGGAGCCCTGAAGAGGCACAATAATGCTTTGTTGGTCTCCCTATCCCTTCTGTTCATAGAAGCCTCCATTGAAGCAAAGAGTCTTTCTTGAGCAGAGGGACACTACTGGCTACAGCCCACTGCAATACAATAGGGCAAAAAATAATTATATGTGGATGATCCGTAAAAACTGAATGAACTAAGGATAGCAATACCAGAAAAAAGGGCTAGTATAGAAGCACCCAAGGCTTAATTATTCGAAGTTTCCTATTCATCCTTTTGTTTCCTCTCCAACCATCACATTTTAGGACCCAACTAGGCAAGTGAATGAAGATCTGTGATTGGATTTCCCAGTGTTTCCATTTCTTTCTTTTTTCATAAAAGCAGCAAAAGCACTATGACGTGGGGAGGGGTGCATGTCATTTTCCAAATATACATTTCTACCTAGAATCATAGAACAGTAGAGTTGGAAGGAGCCTATAAGGCCATTGAGTCCAACACCCTGCTCAATGCAGGAATCCACCTTAAAGCATACCTGACAGATGGCTGTCCAGCTGCCCCAAAGCTTTTATTTATTCTGCTATTCATTTCCTTAGCAGAACAAATTTAAGCTTGGGGTGGGAAAAGAAAGACTATATTGAAAAACTAACAAGGTGGGGAAGGGTTAACCCAGCATCATGGACCTTATCATCTTTAGGGGAGCCCTGCAGCTCCTTTTAAGGATACAAATGTCACATGCATCCCATGGTTCAGTCAATTCAGTCCTTGGATTGAAAGGTGCTGTCTCACTAGTTTGCATCAGCAAATTATTTTGGTGTGCAGAAAAGACACTTCACAACCCAATAGCTAAAATAAAATAATTGTTTCTGTGAAGAAGAAACAGCAAAGGGGCAGGTTTCTCATTCAATAAAGCAAAAGGACTGTTGTTTTTAGAAATTTAACTCCCTACTCCACTTTGTTGGTTACTTTTTTAACAAGGGTTTTAGAAGAGTTGTGTTTTTTTGTTTTGTTTTTTAGAGAAACCAAAAGAGCAATAAATACAAAGGTAGGCGTTCTGCATGCACAGACAGAAGTTATACTGGATTTAACTAATTATTAAAAGCAATTCAATAACAACTGCTTTTTATATATTTATTGCAATTTTTAAGCTGTTCTAGTTTTTTTTTTCCTGGCAGCAGTATATCATTATAAATTGCAGATCAATCAGTACACCTCACTCTGAATACTTAACTTCCTTGCTTTAGGCAGAAACTACACATTACAGAACATACATGGCAAATGCCCAAAGCAACAGCTCTACTTCTCTCACCCATAAGCTTCAATAAGGTTAATACACAGTGGCTGAGTTCGGACAATATGATAACCAATGGTAGTTTAAATAGTCGATGGTTGGTTATTTAACCCACTGTGGGTTATCGTGTTGTGTGGAGGGAGTTTTTTAACCAATGGTTGGTTATTTGGCCAAAATAAAAAACACTGTGCAGGGTTGGCTATTTGAACCCCCATTGGTTAGGGTGTTGTGTGGAGGACACCGTTGGTTATTTCCTCAGCCACAGAGTTGCAAGGAAAGAGTGGTCAAAGAGGTGGCTGCTGCTCTAGTCCAGCTGGCAGGATAGATTTTCAGCAGCAAAGTCTGATGAGATACTAGTGGGAGGACTGAGGGGGGAGAGGGCAAGGGATGAGTCAACTCAGCGTGGACTAACAGTCAACTCAACGCTGATCCTAATCCATACCACAGTTGAATATTACCATGTTGTGTAGGGAGTACCACCTAGATAAACAACTGTCAAGTTGATTATTACCCCACCGTTGACTATCGTATTGTCTGAACACAGCCAATGTCATGTCATCAGATAGCAAGTTTTCCTACTTCCACACCACTGGCTACCAATGTATTACATTTTGCTTTAGTGAATGTTACAGTGGAGTGGGAGATATAGGAGAAGATGTTACAGATGCTGCTGAAAGCAGTAGCCCCACACGCAGTTTCAACTGCAAGAAAAATTTTAAGTTTGTGTTCCAGTCAACAGTAAGCATACAGTCCCTTCATAAGAAACAAACTATGTTAAACATAACGTTGAGCATTAAGGTTTTTCTTAACACTGGAACTGCATGATACAGCTGATATGTAAAGGCATAAGTAAATGCGGAGTAATGACTTTGAGTAATTTCTTCTTTTGCCTTAACTGCAAAGTGATAGCCCATTATCACTTTAAAAGTAAGGTGAATACTAACATGGTATGCTTCAACAAGCTTTGTCATTGTATGGATTTTTTTTGTCTCTTTAATAAATATGAACAAATCTTTGTTTAAAATATGTATGGCTGCCACACTATGTTTTCTGGCTGTTTTGACAAGATTTTAGAAGGAGAAATGTGTTGATGTGCAGCTCTATGGAATATAAAGCATGTGATCCAAACTAAAGCCACAGAAAAAGGTGACGCATCAACCAGGGTATAGGCAGGACCTTATCAGTAACCACAAATGTAACTACAAAAGTATGGTATATCAATAAACCATAAACCAAAAGTGTCAAGCTAGCCAAGATGATCAAAGACAAAAAAAGAGTGAATACATTGTGAATACACGAGTCCATTGTTTTCACAAAATAATCAAAATTATTTTCAGGGATTTCTGACCATGTTGACAGAATAGGCCTTGCAAAATACAGTAGGAAATATATTATGGAACATCAGTCATTCCTTCCACAGATAATATCCAGAAATTAGACACACACAAATTCAAAACGACACTTTCTGTAACTTTTTTAAAAATAGAATTACCTGACATATAATAAGTTATGCAAGACGTTAGTTTTACTGAGTAAATCTAAAAATGTTAAGAGAATACAAAAGATATGCTATAGTGTCATAGCAATATTGTTCACTAAGTATACTTGCAAAGTCGGATGCCATTTGAAACTGGCAGTTAGCATACACACAATTAAGGAAAGCTAAGCAAAATCAACATTTAAATTTTATTTAGCATAAAATATAAACTAGTATAAACTTGATATTAAATTTCATTGAGTATGTTTACAACATAGTATTTTGTAGCACACATACCAGGTAGGGTGTGAACTATGAATATCTAGAAGTCTACTGCATATTTACCTGACTGAAACACAGAAAACAATGTAAAAGAATGAAGCTGAACATTATTGTTCCATGATTCAAGTCAGGCATTATTTAAATATGAATAGTTTGAATAATCAAGCATTAGAGCACAACAAAGCCAAAATAAAGCAAATTTAAATCAAATTATCTCAAATAGGGAAATGAAGCTATATGCTTAATTTTCACTCATATTTCAGCAGAACTATCCTATTAAAGAAACTGGTAGTAAAATATGCTTAACATTGACATGTAACCATCATATAGAACATGCTTAGCTTTTCAAAATAGCATCCAACATAGAAACAAACTTAAGTTAGATTTAAGTAAATAAAAAAGCCTAATTTTAGGAAGCATACAGACATGTAGCAAAATGTACTAGACTACCTGACAAGTTGTAACATATCAAAACAGAATTAAAACATCACACATACCTAGCTCTGAAACAAGTGATGCTAAATAAATCATGTAATATTCTCCCATGTACAAATAAGTATTCAATATTCAGAACTTATGCTACACTGGCATTTTTCACTCATATTTCAGCAGAACTTTCACCAGTATAAGTATGCTTAGAATACCTTTCCAAGAGTATAAGCACATCATACGGACTACAAAAATAATGTCTTACAAAATGTTCAATAAACATTTCCTAATTTTTCAACCCACTTGACTTTATAAACAGTTAATACTGAATACAAATGACTACCCATTTTAAAACTGGTTGTTGTTTTTAACCAGTAAGAGCATGAGAATAGCTCTTCAAATTTCTAGTATGTACTGCCTTCTATGCTATGACACTGCAGCCTCTGAGGGTCAGATTAATTAAGATCAACAGCAGCTGCAGTGCAACGTGAGAAGCACACTGCCACAATTCCCACCAGTCTAGCCCAATTACCTGCAGCATTCCAGCACTGGACAACTGACAACCTTCAAGTCTACCAAGTCATTCATTCCCACTGGACTACTGATAAATGCTAAAAGCAAACTATCCTCTTTTTGAGAAGGGCTGCAACACCAACTGCACCTGCTGCAGAAATGTTTGTCCCAGAAATGTTTGTCAATCAGATCTCCATAGATGTTGCTTAACTTTAAATTAGAGCTATGTCCAAAAATGGAAATGAGGTGGCAATAAAGTGAAAAGTCCTCATGATAATCCCAATCATGACAACCATTTATATTTCCAAAATGTGCAGTATGACATACTGAAGCAATCCAATACCAAAAAAAAAACCTTTGCTAATTCAACTACGCTAAATTGAAAGATGGAAGCTGCAACCCTATACAAACTTACCTGGGAGTAAACCCCGCCGAATACAGCGGGACTTACGTCCAAGTAACCATGTGTAAGTTCATTCTGTATGTGTGGTTTTTTAAAAAAATGTGTTTAAAACTTACTTTGCTAGAAAAAATATTCATATAAAAAGACATTTTCTCATCCAAAATTAGGTTAATTCATTCACCTCTAAAATATATATTTTAAAAATATATATTTATTCTTTATTTTAAAATGTAACAACAAAGAGGCTGAATAACAACTTGTAGGACTGTTACTGTTCTAGATGTTCTCTGAAATTGCACTTATATTACTAAAAGGTATCTGGAACCACTTGTGTTATCAGATTTCAGGAACATCACTGTCTTTCCAAAGAGTATTTTAATTTTAAAATGTTGTCTTAAGGAACTTTATCGTGCAGACTGTATGTTAGTGTATTGAGCTTTCACCTTCATTCCATCACTAGAAAGCTAAGAAGCAAGTGAGTTTAAATAGAATATTGTTTAACAGGCTTTACCAGTAACAATTCTTTCCAAATTATAGAGTTCCTCTCTGCTAATGATCCCTACATGGTCTACAACAAGGGAGTACAGATGTTAACTATGTAACAACATTTCAGGAACATAGTTAACAAAGCATCTAAGTAAATTAAGGCCAGATAATGTGTGAATCCAAAACACTGAAGCAAGCCCTTTCTATTGTGTCATCCTCAAATAAATTTGGCCTCTTGACCCTTCAAAAAACCAACCCCACTGTGATATCTATAAGTAGCATTTGCAAAATAGAGAGGCAGACACAACTTGTAGGCATTTCTGGCTATTCTCATTGATAATCTAATCCCAGAACACATTCCAGTGGAAATCCCTTCCACGTGTTTGGTTGTGTGGACATGTGCCCAATTAAATTTCCTTGGAGTGATCTGGAAGAATAGTTCATGCTCAGCATATGTATGAGTGCCATATTTTGGCTCAAGAAGAAATTTCTTTCAGGAACTCATCGAGATTGATAAATTGGTCAAGTGGAGGGATGACTAGGGTGTATACCATCCTGCCTGTATTTTCTCCTTCCAGCACCATTTTTCTAAAGCTGCAGTCCTATGCACATCTTGTGGAGAGTACGTCCTGCTGAACTTGCATCCATAAACATGCATAAATAAGGCTACTAGTGCTCTGAGGACTGTAGTCTAAATTATAGGTATGCAACATTTTTTAGAACATGTTAGTTTCAAGATAGCCATTCATTTTAGGGCAAGTAGAATTTCTTTTCTTCTTTTCTTCTTCTTTTAAGTTTCCTTTAACAATTGTAAAATCAATCACCAGATAAACAAGGGACAAAACCCACAGAAGCATTCGAGTTCTCACAGAACCTATTTAAATGGAAATGCTGCATGCTTTTCTCAAAGAAAAGGAAATCTTACATTACACAAATAGATCTATATCAAGCTACCACAACATCATACAGAATTCACATTTCTGTATAGCTTCAGCCTGAATATTAAAACAATGATCAGAACCAAACACTTTTTCTATGAAGACAAAGTAAGAAAATCAATGACAGCTGTACAACTGGGAATTATACTTTCAAACAGCTAGAATTGAATAATTGGGCATTTAAGAATAAAAGCAAAGTAACTAAACTTTGTAGATCTATCCCAAGATGCACAATTGCCCAAAATAAATATTCAGCAGAACTATTTTCTTCAAAGTCTGTTCTCACAAATAGACTGTAAACAGCAACACAACCTTTAGTACAGTTTCCATATTTAAGCAACACCTAAAATGAAGAAATAATTTTTGAAACATAATGGGGCAGAAGGGCTATCTGCCTTTTGCGTAAAGTATCTTCACTGGAACACATCTCCAAACATTTAAGACTGCTAAACTGCACGTACCTATTCACACTTAAGTCCTGACTTCAATCACATTTGTGCATTTAATGGTTTTCATTTTAACAAGGAGACATTGAAATGAAATCTTATTATATTAGTGGACAAATCATGAGGAATAATAAAAAAAGAAAATGGAATTTGCTTTATGCTATCCCTCAAAGTTTATTAAAGTCTTTTAGCATTTTGTTACAAAACCCTTTTAAAAGTTACCAGTGTGATTGTTTTGAACAATATTGGTATACACTTGGCCATTTGTGTTTTGTTTTGTTTTTAAAGGTGCTAAAACATGTCCGAAGTCACAATTTAGCACATACAATTGCTGTCCAACATGTTTTATTGCACTTCCTCATAATTCTTTCTCAAATCAAATTAATACCAACTCAAATACTAAATCAAGTGATTTAGAATATCAGTTCACTAAGAGTGTAAAGCTCTACTCATTTAATGCTAATGTTGTGGTTCTTCAAAATACTATGAAGATCAATGGGAATTGAGCAAAGAGAAGATGCATGGTCTCGCTCATCCTCTCTCTGCATAATACAATTCAAAATTAATATGTCATTAAGCAAGAATTCCTGAAATATGTGTACATACAGCAGTCTAATGCTCTTTAAACTACACAAACAGAATACAGAACAAAGCTTTTAATTTACCACAAGAAACAAGTCATCAGTTCACCTATAGGTCTCCTGTTTTGTGAAGTAGAATTACTGGACATTCAAGATTAAACTTGAATGTTCTGAAACTATATCCTTTCTTAAACATCTTTCTTTGCAAACCACTATATGGCAATAGCAGAATAAACAGACAATGTTTAATATTTTTAAAAGGACTATGCACCTAAATAATGATATTCCTTATAAACATGATCTGACCAATTTTGTTTAAACTCCGGATGAAAACAGAAGATAAATTATACAAATTTAAGGTGACCAAATTCATCTTGTGCAGTAATGACTGTGTATTTTTCCTCAAAGGAACTTCAGTAAGATTGGTCATTTAACTAGTTACAACTAATTTTGTTTCGTCTGATCATATCAGGAGAGTTGCATCTATTCTGTATGAGATAATATACAGTTCACATGGATTACACAGTTCACTACATAACAGAATCATCTGCTTGATACGCACAAAAAAGTTTCAGTCTAGCAGCTGTCACTGAAGTATTTAAGTAACTATCAGCCAACTATAGAACAATTAATTGTATTGAAGTATTTAATTCTATAGAATTCTACAGTTTTACATAAAAACTAATGAAGGCTAAGTCTAATGTTAGTATAGTTAAATTGAAGACTTTAGGAATAATACAAATTGGAAGAAACCCAAACACCAGCAGCTTGAAGAATGCCAAGAGTTTAGAAGATTTCTCAGGCTCATGGTCAAATCTAAACATAAACACCAACTAGTACTAATGAAGACTATGTATCTCACATCTATTCATGTCTTAGCAGGGCGCAGTCTAGTTTATATATGCCCAAATCATTTATTACTAAAATTGATCAATAATGTGGCTTCCAATATAAAATAGATCTTTGCAGTGTCTGACTCTAAACTAGGGATTAGTCTACACCTGTTACAGTGAAACTGTACAAGCTCCCTCTCACGCTGGCATTTCCTTCATAGGGAACCTGTTTACGTCACACAGGAACACAATGTTGTAAACCTCTCATCATGCCCTATTTTTTCCCATGCGAAATCTCTATAAAAATGACAATATTTGCCCAGTTTTCAAGTCAATATAAACATTTAAAATAAATTTAAATAGGAAATGGAAAGCATTATTGTTAATGAAACAAAAGATTATAACTTTGCTTCCTACTCGAAAGTTAAATTGAATGATAATAGTTTAAAATTTACATTACCAATCATAAACGCCAATTCTTCCACACTGTCATCTCTCATTAGACATACTCCTACGGATAATGCACACACCTGTTTTATATTAATCTACTGTTTCCAAAATTCAATTTGCAGTCCAATTAGAATCCCAAACTACTACTATTATTATTGTTATTATTATTATTCTATCAATATTTTATATCTCAGTATTTATGGATTATGTCAACTATATACTGACCTGCATACTATTCACACTTTTTAAAAATATATAAGCCATATGATCAACATTTTAAGAACTATTTCAAGAAAAAAAATACATTTATAAAATGAATGCATTATACTAGCAGTGTAAATATACAGTTTTACATACTACATCTCAAATGAAATTTCAACAATGCTTGGAACACATACACTTTCTATGTCTGCATCAGAATTATCACAAACAGATCACAATCTTTGTATCCAAGAACAATGATCCACTTCAAAATGCAAAACAGAATACAAAATGAAGCACTCCTAACAACTATGTTTTGTTTTTACTCATGTCAGCTTTTTAAACTAGTATTCATGATTCAATCATATCTCCAAATGTGATCACCAAATGCAAAACAGCTTTCCTTTCACTACAGGAAAAAGAAAAAAAGGCCATCTCAGTGGAAACCCACCACTGGCTAGAGTTACAAAATCAACGCACTATCAGAACACTAATGTTTCCTTACCGCTGTTTTCTATATATAAAGAAAGACTCGTTTTAATTTACAGTAGACAATCAGAACCTGTACACTAATTTGGAAATCTTTAGAAAGATTATGCATTTAAAATGCCCATATACAATGTCTATATGTATAGAATAGACAAGTTTTGTTTCTTATGCATAAATACAGTATTCATACAAAACATTGTTCTTCCAAATTGTGTATATTCTTTCACAATATCCTTCTGTTTTCTGTCACAATTGTGATAAATCCACAAAATCAATGAAACATCCGAAGAGCAGCACTTGCTTCTTTTTACTTCACGTAAAGACGAGTGAACAAAGCAATGAAGCAGAATGAAGATACATAATGGATTTAAGGTAAATGGCCTATTCTGCAAGGAGCACCCTGTTTTTTTTTCCACTTATGAGCTTAATTGACATAATGATGTCTAAAACTTAAGCAAAACCTTTTCAATGCTACCTGTCAAACTTGATATTTTAAAACATTTCTTGCAATAAGAATACAACGCTTAGAAGACACATTCATAATACCATTATCTTCCTGATTTTTCCACAGCCAGTATTTCATAGTGAGCTATATGGTTCCGGGGGGAAATATCCAAGAATAGTCTATTTGTTCACAACTACATATTACTACTTAATAATTCTAATTATTATAGTGGTATGGTGATACTATTAAATAATACTAGAAAACCAATGCTGTTTAATTATACAGAAAGTAGATACATCACTCCAGGGATTTAACAAATAATCTTCTAAATCATGCACCTACCTGGATAAAAGTCTTTGGATTTAGAGAGCTTGATGGTAGCCCCAGTCTCTTTCTGCAGCTGAACAATTGTCTGTCCTCCCTTCCCAATTATAGATCCAGCCGCATAACTAGGTATGAGGACCTTTAGAAAATATTGGCCGTCCTCTGAAAAAAAATTAGATATAGGTTAATTTACTGACTGAAATCTCATTCTTCCTCAAACATACAAAATATGTGTTTAGCTGTTTGTGTATGAACGCACAGGCATTTTTGCACAGAAACATAACTAGTTGCACTATCCTTCCTATTTTCTTCATATCCAACATTGTCCTTAATTTTCTGGTGCTGTGGGACACAATGACCCAATTCAGGTTGTAATTCTGAACATGAAATATTTCCAGTTCTAACACGATTAACATGAACACTATTAACATGATACAATAATATGACCCTTTCAAAGAGGAGAGAAAATACCTTTCACAAAAATTTGGCCAAGAATAAAAATGCAGCAAGAAATCAAAACAAAATAACGAGAACGCTGTTAGTGAACAAATAGTCTTTAGTTCTATCAGCAATTTATCATTGCCCTATATTCTTATGAAGGATACACAGCTCTCTCTACTAAATAGTCCAACATTTCAGTTTTTATTCAAAGTGTTTTAGTTATCACCAAGAAAATTCAACACTATGTAGATACGATCATTTGCCTAACTAATCCTGATGTATTTCTTTAACACTTCTTAGGTAGCAACAATCTCTTAAGCTCATTAATGAAAGGGCATTAAGAAGATTTTTTCCCTATTAAAAGGAAGCTAAAGTCATGTATACACTTAAAAGGAGACAGCTAGTGTCATGATGGCCAAAATCAGACCAAAAAAATAAAAAAAATAAAAAATAGACTCCAAACTGGGGAGTGTAAATGCCATGGATGAATCAAGTATTTCTTTACAACTGATCAATTGTGCCCCTTCACAGGTCTAATGCCATCAAATTCTATGGACCTTAAATTAACTGCTCTGAAAGGATTTCATGTGAGAAGAAAACACACATTTTAAAGCCCTTTTATTAAAAATCCCCATTTGGTTTTCAAGCTAACTTAAAAATGCATCTTTATAGAAGTTTGCTTTTATAAAAGAACAGGTTCAGCGCAATCTCAATTTCCCTGAGAGTCAGTCCCACCTAGTACAGGTGCGCCCCCCAACACATTATACAAACAGTTAAATACATCAGCTATCTAGTTCTGCTGTTTGTTAATGTTGGAGGAATAAATTCACCTCTGCCTCGGTGCATTGTTATGAAGACTCCAGTGCAAATGAATAGAGGAGATGCTGGTCCCGTTATAACTCATCTCATCCAGGAAGAGCAGGATGTTAACTAACAAGTCACCGCACCAAGACAGGCAACTCCCGCCCTCCCTCCGCAAACCTCTCTCTGACACACACACACACGCGCGCGCACACATCCCATCACCGTGACCCAACCCCAGGAAGAACAAATCTGTGCAACATTTTCCACTGAAACAGAAAGTGGTGCCAGAAAATTGACAAGATTCTTTTGTTTTTAATCTACCTGGCGGCTCACAAAAAAGGGGGCGGGGAGGGAGAGGGTCTGGGAATGAAAGTGCTTCTTTTCAGCCGCCATTTATTCGTTTAGTTTCTCCCAATTATTAAAATGTGTGCAAGGGGGTGGCGAAAGAACAGCTCTGGGCTTTGCAGCACGGAGGGTAAAGGCTGAAGAGCCCCCCCCCCAGTCAAGACGAATATGTGAAATTAAAATAAAACAGGGCTGCTAGATGCTTGAAAAGCGGCGCCATTTTGATGAATGATAACATTAGAGAAATAAGGAATGTTTGAAGGAAAGGAAAGCAGGGCGAGGCGAGAAGAGGAGGCAGGTAGGAAAGGGGAAGGTAGGTGGGTGGGGAATTTGGGAGGAGGAAGAGGAGGAGGAGGGGGAAATACCCACCGCCCGTGTTGGTCCTTTTGGTGCTGCCGGCTTCAGGGGGAGCTTCAAGTGGTCTTTTCCGCGAGTCCGGCGGGTCCAGGTCTATGGGCACCCCAGTGTGGGTCCCGTTCTGCTGGATGGGAGCTGCCGCCATCATGTTTGCTGCTGCCGCCGCCGCCGCCGCCGCTAGAAGGATAACTGGCTTCTCCCTTCGGGGTGGGGGGGGGAGCAGGGAGGAGAAGGGGGCTCGTCCCGCTTCTTTCGCTTTTCTTCTTCTCCTCTGAAATTTTAAGCTAATCTGGGAAATCAGCCCCCCGCAAAAGGATGCTTTGGGGGGACGGGGGAGAGGTCTTGTTTATCTGGCACCGGTGAAATGGGGAGGGGGTGAGAGGCGAGAGGAGGAGGAAAAGCAGGCAGGACGACTGGCTGAAGGAGCAGCTGCAGTGCAGCGCCAGCAGAAGCTGAGGTACAAAAAAAAAAGAAAAAGAAATTAAAAAGGGAAAAGAGGGGAAGGGGGTGGGACGGGTGGGGGGGAGAAAGAGAAAATAAGGGGAGAAAGAGAGGTAGGGGAGGAGGGGGGAGAAAGTGAGGCTGAGGAAAGGGGGGGAAGGAGAGGAGGGTGCGTGAGCGAGCGAGTGAGTGAACGAGAGAGAGAGGGAGAAAGGAGGGGGAGAGAGAATGAGTGAGTGAGGCAGAGGGGAAGGGAGGGAGTGAACGAGCGATGTGGCGAGCGGGATAGGTGGGAGAGCGAGCGAGGATTCGGGGAATGTGCCTCTGTGCCCCCCCTTCAACCTCCCTTCCCCGTCTTTCCTCTCCCTGCTCTAGTTGTGCGCTTGCAGCTGGCGAGAAGCGGCCGCATGAGCTGAGGAAGGCTGGTGCTGCTTTCGCGCTCTCATTCTCTCCCCGTTTACGAGTCTGTCTCTGTGGCGCGCTGCCGGGCTACACTCTCCGTCAGGAGTTGCTCGCTGAGCCGCTTCTCCTCTCTCCCTCGCTCTCTTCCCCCGCTCCCCCGCTCTCTGCCCTCCCTCCCTCCTGCTCGCTCGCGCTTTCTCTCTCACACACACACACACACGCGCGCGCACAGAACTCAAGAGCTCGTGGCTTCCGTTGTAGGCTCGCGCTCCCTTGCCTGCCTCAGCCAACGACACCCTCAGAACCCAAACAGTAAAAGGGGCGGGAATGGGGGGGGGGGGGAGAGACGGAGGGTGTGTGAAAGAAACAGAAAGAGGCAGACGGGGGCAACGGTGCAAGTATAGGGCAAGCCTTAAACAGAAGGATGGGAATTTGAACCAATGGGCGGGCAAGAACACTAAGCTGAGATTGTGGGGTTGAGCCAATCAGAGACACATGTGGAAGACTAAAAAAAAAAAAAGAGAGTAAGGGGGGTCTTTACTACCACAGTTGAATCCCACCCCAGGAGGAAAAGCGCCACTTTCTCCCGAACTCATGTAAATAAACAAGGAATGGTGGGTGGACTTAGCTACATTTATTTATTACTTTATTTATTTTATAATATGTATGCGCCGCTTCCCATTTTAATAATCCTGAAGCGAATTTTACAGGAAATAATAAAAGAATGCATAAAAGCTCAACAAGTTAGACAAACTAATGGTTGGGAAAAGCCAACATCAACAAGCAAGTTTTTAATAATATCAAACGCACATGGCATGTCAGTGCCTAAGGTATAGCACAGAGGAGGCCATTCCAGAGAGTGGGTGCCACCACAGAGAAGGCCATTGCTGTATCACTGCCAGATGGAACTCCACAGGGCGTGGCACGGACATACATTTGATGGTACTCTGTCCTCAACTTTGCCCCCACCCCAGTGGGTGCAGTCCTCCCACAAATGGGCAAACCATTGGGCAAAGGTGGCAGAACATGTGCTTTTGCTCTCTGGGCAGGAAGCGCAAGTGTGCAAGGGCAGCTTTTCATTCGTATTTTCCTGGACATTGTGGTGGTGGAAATTGGGCCAAGTGAGCCCCATCCTGTCCACTGCAACTGCCCATAAAGGCAGGTTGATCCAGCAGAGGCAAGTGACTGCTCCTGGGAACAGCCAGGGCAGGTCAATGAGCAGGTAAGATTGCTTCAGAGGCAGAGGAATGAGTGATCAAAGACAGAGACCATTGTTCAATGAAAGAGACAGGGAAAGTATGTTGAAGCAGGCACTGGCTCCCTTTTGCTTGCCTGATCCCTCCCTCTGTGCCTTAAGCCAGTGGCGACTGAGAAAGTGAGGAGTTGCCAACACTGCCTCCAATTACTCAGCTGTCCTTTCTCTCTGGAAGTCTTTAGCTGCTTGCTTACCCTCCCTCTTTGGGCAGTGCTGACAAAATACAAAGTTGTCCAATGCTGCCCAGTGACTCCAAATCGACAACTACACTATGTTGCACTTTCAAAGAGAAGCCAGCACCTCTGCTTGCTCTTTCTCCTTTTCTTCTCTCCACAGTACATGCAATGGGAAGGATTAGGCTTGCCAGACACAATTCCTATTGCCAATCTGCTCAGGGGAGCAAGTGAGAGAAGGAAGTGGCTACTTTTTGTGCAAGATGCTGCCTTGGCCTCCTTGCATGCCTGCTTTCTTACTCTGGACACCTAGGTGAGGGGTGTTGAGCCCACTCCTCTTTGCTGTGTTGTTCAGAGAAAGAGGATGAGCTGACAACAGCTTCCATTCTCTCTCAAATAGTGCCACACAGGTCTATAAGGAAAGGAGGCTACAAATACTATATTCCCTTACAGGCCTATCATTTTTAACATATCTAGGTAAGCATTTCAGGCATAATTCTCCAGCCATACTACCCAGAGAGACAGAAGGGGCTGAAGTAGAAGAAATGTGATTCTTTTTCTTTGTACCTCTTATAGGAAAAGGGCAGATAAGCAATTGGAAACAGTGATGGCCATTCCTTGCAACCACCACTCTCCAGCTTTCACAGGCAAGTGGGCAGCAGCTGCCCAGTGCCATCTCCCTCTGAGTTTGTGGTGAAAGGAAGGAGGGGGCAATACTCAGCACAGCACATAGCAAGGGGGGCTGCCTACAGACAGATAGCACAGAAATGCAGAAATGGCATCAGGAAGGCTAAAGCGGAGAAGGAGCTGAGGCTAGCGAGGAATGCTAAAAGCAACAAAAAAGCTTCCTTCAGGTATGTGCATAGTAAAAGACAGAGGAAAGAAATGGTGGTTCAACTGCTTAATGAGGATGGCAAATTGGTAACAGATGACAAAGAAAAGGCCGAAGTGCTCAATTCCTACTTTGCCTCAGTCTTCTCCCAAAAGTGGGTCTATGACCCCCCCTGGCAAAAGTGAAGTACAAGCTGAAGGAGAAGGATTGCAGTTTGAGATTGATAAACAAATGGTCAAGGAACACCTAATTTCTTTGAACGAGTTCAAACCTCCAGGGCCCGATGATCTGCATCCTAAAGTAATAAAGGAGCTGGCAGAAGAACTCTCAGAAACACTGTCTATTACCTTTGCAAAATAATGGAAAATGGGTGAGTGCTGGACGATTGAAGGAGGGCTAATGTTGCCCTATCTTCAAAAAGGGGAAAAGGATGAACCTGGGAACTACAGACCAGTTAATCTGACAGTTCCAGGAAACATTTGGAGCAGATTATTAAAAAGTCAGTCTGTAAGTACCTTGAAAACAATGCAGTGATTAATAGAAGCCTGCATGGATTTGTCAAGAACAAATCCTGCCAGACTAATCTGATCTCATTTTTTTATCGGGTCACCTCCCTTGTGGACTGTGGGAATGCTGTGGACATAGTATATCTTATTTATTTATTTATTTATTTTATTCCATTTATATACCGCCCCATAGCCAAAGCTCTCTGGGCGGTTTACAAAAATTAAAAACATTGAACAATTAACCAATATACAAAATTTAAAAGCATAAAGCATAAAAACAAGTTAAAATTACAATATCCTTCTGGGTCAAAGCACAACAACAACACAAAAACATAAAAACCCTCATCATATCATATCATCTTGACTTCAGCAAAGCTTTTGACAAAGTACCCCATGACATTCTGATCAGCAAACTAGCTAAAAGTGGGCTGGATGGAACAACTATTAGGTGGATCCACAGTAGTCTCAATGAGTGCTTATCAATGGTACCTTTTCAAATTGGGGGGAGGTAATGAATGGGGTACTGCAAGGCTCAGTCCTGGGCCCAGTGCTCGTCAACATTTCTATTAATGACTTGGATGAGAAGGTTCAAGGAATGCTTATCAAATTTGCAGATTTTGGAAGACAGAAACAAACTTCAAGGTGACCTTGATAGGCTGCAGCGCTGGGCTGAAATCAACAGAATGAAATTTAATAGGGATAAATGCCAAGTTCTACACCTAGGAAAAAGAAACCAAATGTGCAGTTACAAGATGGGGGATACTTGGCTCAGCAATACTACAAGCGAGAAGGATCTTGGAATTGTTATATATCACAAGCTGAATATGAGCCAACAGTGTGATGTGGCTGCAAAAAAAGCAAATGCTATTTTGGGCTGCATTGATACTACTATAGCTTCCAAATCACACAAGGTACTGGTTCCCCTCTATTCAGCACTGGTTAGGCTTCATCTTGAGTATTGTGCAGATGAGCTGGAAGGGGTTCAGAGGAGGACAACAAGGATGATCAGGGGTGTGGAAACAAAGCCCTATGAGGAGAGACTGAAAGAACTGGACATGTTTAGCCTTGAGAAGAGAAGACTGAGGGGAGACACGATAGCACTCTTCAAATACTTGAAAGGTTGTCACACAGAGGATCATCCCAGAATGCAGGACATGGAATAATGAGCTCATGTTACAGGAAGCCAAATTCCGGCTGGACATCAGGGAAAACTTCCTGACTGTTAGAGCAATACGACAATTGAACCAATTAGCCTGAGAAGAGAAGACTTGGAGAGACTTGATAGCACTCTTCAATTACTTGAAAGGTTGTCATACAGACGAGAGCCAGGATCTCTTCTCGATCATCCCAGTGGTTGCCTACCATATTGGAATGAGACAATATTGGAAAGTGTCCAAATATAAAGCAGTATCGTACTAGTACGTTTTACAGTACTCATGTCTTCTCATGTCTTCAAATGGTTTTGTCTGTATCACAACACAGGAGAAGCAGGTGGGATTGTGGTTTTCACTCTGTTCAACAGACACACTTCATGGCCCTCCAACTTCTGGACAGAATACCCACTGACTCATTTTTTGGCACATGTGCCATACTTTGTCTATGCACACAGGGCTGGCATCAATGGTAAGCATAATCGGGCACCTGCCAAGGGCCCATACCCTAGCAGGGGTCCCCTGACAAGTGCACCCTGTATTTGCTCCTCCTCTTCACCATTACAACCCGCCTGTTCACTGGCCTCTTGCTCTGGCCCAAACAACAGTGATGGTGATATGGAGGAGGAGAAGCAGCAGCAGCAGATGCTACTTGCTCACTCGCTCTCTGCCTGTCAAGCAAGCAAATGGTAGCTATGGTAAGAAAGAGGATGAGAAGCAATGCCAACTAGTGACAATAGCTATGAGAAAGTAGACTCACTGATGGAGGGGACCCATTGTGTTTAGCCCAAGGGCCTTCAAAACCCTGGAACCCGCACTGCACACTAGTGTAACTAATCCTAATTAAGCAGACCCATCTATCAGTGATATGATGTAGAACTCAAAAACTGTCAGTGAAAGACTCCATCCTTGAAGGGAGGTACTGGCAAAACACAATGCACCCAACTTCATATATGACTAACTGGTCAAGAGCTCAGTGATGATCAAAATCATCAAAATTACTATTGCAAGTTCTTCCAAACAGCCACAACAGTACTGGGTCCCTCCAAATTTCCACAAGAAATAAGATGCGGGACCTGTAGGCAGCCCACTTTCCAGCCCAGATTTGGGGCTGGAAAGAAAGGATGGCTAAATGTTAGTTATTTAGATTACTGTAGCATTTATTACCATCATGCGGGGCACCATTTGAATTTTGTGCTTCAAGCAGAAAACATTTCATGCTATCTGATATAATTTACCAGAATGGCTTAGAAAGGTCCTTGGATCATGTTCCACAATTTTTTTCACTTCTGTCATGGACGATATGTGTGCAACACTTTTAAATCAGTTGTTTACTCTGTTGCAATAATTCAGAATTATACCCCCATTTCCTTCCTTTATTTATTCATTTGTATAGCACTTATAATAAATAAAGCACTACACAGAGCACCACTGCTCCCTTTTAAAATTCCTGCCCGATAGTTTACAATCTATTACTGACAAGATGCATGAGAGAAGGAAGAAGAGCAGACAGAAGGGAGTATAAAAATATTTAAGAGAAATGTGGTTTTTCATATTCTTCTCCCCCTTTCTACTCTCTCTGTCCTCTTCCCTCTTGTGTCTAATCAATAGTTAGATTGTACACTTTTGGACAGGTACTTGCTGTTTTTTTATTTCTATGAACTGTTTATTTTAAGCAATATAAAATATTAATAAATTATGATAATATTTTCATAGCACCATCAGTGAGCATGGCATTTTACAGAGCAAAATGCCCCAGCATACCGTAAAATTAGACACAGGGGAGACAATAGAGCAAGCATAGGTAACCTGGTGCCTTCCAGATGTTTTGAACAACAATTCCCATAGCCCCTGAGCATTGGCCATGCTAGCTGGACAGCTGTAGTCCAGAACATTTGGAGGGCAGCAAGTTTCTGACCTCTACAATTTGGAGAGGGGACAGAGATGGGGGCAAGAGCAAGCAAGAGACGAAGGTATGTTCCATTCAGTTAGACATACGCATACAGTTTGCCCACATACAACTGTGTGTATGTGCATACAAGTTGTATGTAGAGTTACTTCTACATCAGCCTTCCCCCAACCTGGTGTCTTTCAGATGTTTTGGACTTTAATTCCCATCAATCCCAGCCAGCATGGCCAATGGTCAGGAAATATGGGAGCTGTAGTCCAAAACATTTGGAGGGTACCAGGTTGGCGAAGGCTGGTCTGCATACCTTCAAACAGTGAGGACTGCCAGGAATCCAAATCTGTTACAGATTCCAGGTTCTTTCCTGCTAATGCATTTACCTGTCACTTGAAGGCTGATTTACAGCTATTTGAAATGTTACCATTATGAAAATGCTAAGCCGACTATTGGACCATGAGGTTGTGTGGGTGACATGCCATTCTGCAGCCAGCTTGTCTTCAAACATCACAAAATAAATTCCTCAAGCCCTGCCTCATGCATAATAATGGGAGAATCACATAAATTGGGTGTACTGAATTCAATTTCAGTTATAACAAACCAGTAATATATAAGTTGACTACTTCCCCTGGTATCTACTGGGGAAGATCACAACTTAAGAAACCATATTTATTTATTTTTTTAAAATTATATTCCACTTTTGACCAGAAAATTAGGCAACAATTAATAGAAAAATTAAAATATCCCCAAATAAACCCATTAACCAAAAGCAATAAGCAGCAAAAAGAAACCAATCTCACGATTATTAACATAATCATATATAATCACCATCACCAAAATCCTTGTAAAATAGCCAAATGTTTACCAAACAGTAACATGTTAACAGTGATGGGGTAAGGCAGGACTCACTGGGAAAGGCATTTCACGGTGATGGTGCCACAAGTGAGAAGACCCTGGCATTTGTGGTCACCTGTTATTATACAGATCCTCCCTTTTGTCTAAGGATTTGAAGGCAGTATACATGGTCTCCTCACCCCCTCACACTGATTTTATCCTCACAAGGTAGGTAGGGTGAGAACTAGTGGATGGTTCAGAGATACTCCATGTGCTTCACAGCCTAGTGGGATTTGAACCTGAATCTCCACAGTCCTTGTTCAAAACTGTAACCACTACATCTAGGGTGACCAGATAAAATCCAGGTCAGGGCTCATGTAACTTTAACAGTTGTAGAGAAAAGGTAATTTCAGCCAGTGTCATTTGTATGCAATTTGTATGCAATTAGTTCTTGTATGCAATTAGTAATTGTATGCAATTAGTAATTCCCTCTTCATCACAACAGTTAAAGTTGCAGGGGCCCTGCCTTCTTTTGTATATGGTTACTCTAGTATAGTGCCTGCAACTTTAACTGTTGTGATGAAGAGGGAATTTCACCAGGAACTAATTGCATTCAAATGACACTGGCTGAAATTACCTTTTCTCTACAACTGTTAAAGTTACATGAGCCCTGACCTGGATTTTATCTGGTCATCTTAACTACATCACACTGGGTGTCAACCAGCAGTGAGGCATGGAACAGGGCCTCTTAATGTGTACCATATGAGGAAAATAGTTGTTTAATATAACTGAGTCCCAAGTTATTTAGGGCTCAGAATTAAAGGTAAGAAACAGCATGCTGAATTAGGCCTAAATAATAATCAAAGGCCAAAATAAACATTACCATATATCTTCAACCAGCATGTTGTCTTTTTTTATTATTTGTCTTCATTTTTACTCTAGATAGGCACAGGGGTCTCATCTGGATCAGGACCCTAAGATCAGGCTTTTAAGAGCTAAGTCGGGGTGGGGGAGTTGTCTCCATATACCCTAGAGTACAAATGGGAAAAAATCGAAGTAGCTGCTAGATAGAGATTTAAAGTAATGTAGGGTGACCAGATTATGACAATCAAAATCCCGGACCCCCCCCGCCACCCCCCCACCCAAAACAACCCCCCGCCGCCCCGCGCCGCCCCATGCTCCTTACCTGGGCGTCCACTTCCCTCCGGTGCTCAGAATCTACTGAGAAACAGGCTTCCTGGCCTGTCTCTCAGTATGCGCCGGGTGATGACGTCATCACCCGGCGCGCTACTGAGGGACAGGCCGCGAAGCCTGTTTCTCAGTAGATTCCGAGCACCGGAGGGAAGCGGATGCTCCAGCAAGTAAGTGCCTCGCGCTGCCCGCCTCCTGCCACTGCCGCGTGACCCCCCGCCACCCCGGTTTTCCCCCGCTGCCCCCCGGTTGCCCCGGTTCGGCCTAGGTTTCCAGGTTAGGACCGGGAAACCCCGGGCCATCTGGACACCCTAAAGTAATGTTTGTTTTGGCCACAACTTGAATGTTTAAAAGCAATGTTCTGATAAGGAGCACCCCCCAAGCTGCAAATCTTTTCCTCAAGAGGGAATGAAACTCCATTCTGGAACAGGTTGTATATGCTGTCTACATGCATCTAATATTGTCCCATATCCATATAGTATAGGTAATCCGTATCTTTGGGTAGTATTCCATGTTGCCTAAGTACTAGTGGGATGCTCCACTAGTGCAAGATTAAGCTAATAGATCTTTAAGTAAAATGCTTGTTTCACAGAACATAGCTCCACCAATCTGTCCTATTCTGGAAACAAGCATTTCTGCTTGTTTCCAGGGTTGCTTTAAGAAGTGTTAGCTTCCTGTTGTGCTAGTATCGGGTCCCACAGCAGAAATGGTAGCAGCACAGCAGCAGTATAGGAAACTGCCCTTTATGATTAAATAAACATTTGTTGATCATTACAAAACTAATAGCCTGAGCCTTTGCATATTTACTTAGCAGTAAGTCTTTGTACGTTCAATTGGGCTTATTCCCAATGACTTTGCATAGGCTGAACTAGCAGTAAGTCCCACTGAACACAGTGGGATTGATGAGTAAATGAGTAAACTGTTGGGTTGTAAACATCTAACACTGATTTTTAATGACCATAGGAAAACAAACCTTTGTACAAGCCTGCTTGTAAATGTGAGCCACATTTCTTGAGTTCTCCCAGAACTTTTTTTTTGTCATTTCTCCACTTTAAAATTTAGCCTAATTCACCTAAATTACCCCTTCACTCTTATGTAATGATTGTTGTTTTATTATAAATATTATGCAATACGGTTGCTTGATGAATTATTTTTGGTTTTATTTTTTGTATTTTAGGGAGCAATCCTATGGCCCCTAGACATTGTCTGAGGAGCCATACGATACTAGAGATTCCCCACTCCAAGGTTCAGAGACAAAGTTCTAACCTTGGAAGGGGAAGCCGGAGATCCAACCCCCCTCCCATGATCCCTCACAGCTAGTGCAGAAAGAACTGAGTCAGGTGCTCTCTGATAAAGCAACCTCAGAGAAAGGGAAAAGAGGGCATTTCAGTGGGTGTGGAAGTAAGAAGACTGGAGAAGCCAGGATGCATGCCAACCTGAGATCTCACTATCCTCCTTCCCTCCCCTTTTGAAGTGCTGTTACTAGATGGGCAAACAACCCTGTCTAGCAAAAAATGCTGGGTGGGCAGACAGGGAGGTGAAAATAGTTCCCGCCACTCCTCCCACCTGGCATTGGATGATTGGAAGCCTCCAAGGTTGGGGGCTTCCAATTATTAGGGCACAATCAATAGGATTGCATCCTTAATTATTTTATGTCATGTTGAGGGCCAATGAACCACAGAAAAGCAACAAATAAATGATATAACAACAACAACAGTATCAACACATGATTATGTTTTCTTTTATTTTTTCTGACTCTTTTGGTGACGGTGAATTCTGTAAACTGCTTATATACTGCAAGAAGCAGCAGAAGTACATTCTTTTTTCCATCTTGAACAAGCAGCTAATTTTATTGGATAACTCTGAGTTCTAATGTTACAAGAGAGGATACTTTTTCTCCACTCGCTATCTCCACAACATTCATAATGGTATAACCCTCTGTTATGTGTCCTTGATTCATTGTCCCTTTTTGGAGCAAAGAAAACCTGCTTTTCTTTCTTTCTTTCTTTCGTTCTTTCAGAAAAAACACTTCATCCCCCTCATAATTTTCATTGTTCTTTTCCGCACCTAGATCTACACCAATATGCACTGATAACTGTTCTATTATACTGCTTTTCTAGCATTATTTCATACTTTTTAGTCCATATTATCCAAAATACCACAACAGACATCATTGTGTATGCTACAAGCTATAAACGTACAAGTGTTACCATGATGTGATCATATTGATATGAAGATATTAGATCTGGCCTAGACCTAATATCTATCTATCTAACTATCTTTTTAAAAGGACTGACTGCACTAAATGTGTGATGCTTTATTCTCAGTCTTTTTCTAATCAATTCCTAACACTGAATTTGCCTTTTTGCTGCCACACCACACTGAGCTGATATTTTCACCAAGCTTTTCACTGTTATCCCAAAATCTCTTTTCTGGTTAGTTATAGCCAGTATAGTACCCAGCAGCATATATCAGAATCAGAATACATTTATTTCTTTAGCCATTACAAATAAAACAAAATATGCAAATTAAAATAAAATGTATAAAACAGCATATGAATCAATTGTCCATCATGCTGGTAAACACATAATAAAATTACATAGAATTGTCTGCCTTACAATTGGCAACATTCTTACCTATTCATGTTGACATTTAATAGCTGCCAACACATGCCTAGCTACGATACAGGTAATATCCTTACTAATATTTGGTGACAGCCATTCCAATTTCAGCTGGTTTTAACAGTTTGTGTAATCACTCAAAGTAGGATATAGAAAATGAAGCCTAGCATTTTCAGTGATGGAGAACTCAAACAAGCAATGGATTTTGTCTTCTACAGTCATATTCCCACAAAAGGAGAACCGTAGACTGTACAGAATATGAATATCCAACGCTGTAGAAGGGAATTGCTGCAGTTTTAATAAAGTGAAAGCTGTTCTTACAAAGAAGTTTGGGATATCTATCAAGTAATTCTCCAGTGCATGCTTAAACAAACAGCCAGTATGATGGTGCTATTTTTACTTGCGCCTGTAGAGATAGATCTTGCTGGATAAACATGTCTGTTATTCTCCTTTTAAACTACCAATGGTTCAAATTGAGCAAAGTATTCTAGGGAGAATCCATGCAAATGAATCACATGAGTGATTTTCTGATTTCAGGTAGGTGACCTGGAGACAATTTTTAGGGAGTTTTTCAGTTACCATGTTCATAATTTTAATCCAATAATTAACAGAAGCCCCTGCTATTCAGTTGTCCAATTACCCAGGTTATGAATATTATTTTGGAGCTCTTCAGTCTACTTGGGACTGTACCAGCATGAATCTTTGTTTCATCTCAAAACTTAACTATTCCACATTCCCCCTGACTCCAGATACTATGTGGGAAAAGTAATTAGCGCCGTTCCTAATAAAGTTCCTTGAGGAGACTACACTGTTGCATTCATTGTGAAAACAAGGGCTGAGCCAAAATAGTCTCTGGTGAATAGTTTGCTGTTAATTTTAATTTGCATTATTATTATTTTTCTTATCATTGATTAAGCTCTAGCCATGTAATGATATAGTACTTGACAGAGAATCATAAGCAAAAACACCCCCCCTTGTCCTGAGGAGCTTTCGATTTTAGTATTGATAGAGGAGGAAATAGTAGAGGGAGATTCTCCCACATTCATTTTTTTAAAATTTCAAGTTCACTTTTGTCCTGAATATGGAGAACTTTGTGTATTTTGGTAAATTCTTATCAAAACCAAACTACACTGAAATTCTCATCCTTATCTTTAAGTGGCTTTATATTCTAAAGTTTTATTCTTTGTATTTGACAACATTCTTCAGCAGAAAACAATGTTTTTCAGGTATGTGTATCTCCCCAATCTGTGTTGTAAAAGATACTACAAAAATAACCCCTAAAATTCCCAGTCTTTCCCTGTTAATCCAGTCCCCACAATATACCCCTGTAAAAATTTTGGGAACCAGAGATTTTCTCTGCTGATACGTGATCTTGAAGTATTGAATTAACATAATAATTTGGGTAAACATTCTGATTCTTGTGCAAAATCTTTTTAGGCGCTGTTTTCAAAATGTCAGACAATTTTCTTTAGGTTGCTAGTTTTCGTCAACCACAGAAGTTAGCGGCTCTAACCATGGCTTAAAGTGTTGTGTGTGACAGCACAACTTGTGGTTAGTGCTAACCCCTGAGAACCACAGTTTTGCTAACCACAGGGCATGAAGGATCATCATGGTTTAATGTGTTGTCTGAACTGGGCCATTGTTGGCTTGCCAGGCCCTACTCCACCACAGCAATTCTGAAAGAGCCCAAGAGCCGTACCATGAGTGCCATGTGTCCCTGATAATGAAGAGTTATCCTGGAAATCAAAATTATCAAGAGAACACTAGTTCCAGCCTTTTCAATCATAGTTTCATATTTTTCATTTCACCAAACCTGAAAAAAGAAGAACCCATTAAATATGATTGCATATATCAATAAATGTTTGGACGCCATTTTAAAAAATGGTGGAAGGACAGCCTTTCCATCAAAATTAATGCCATTGTTGACCTCCTTGATCCAAAACACCTATAGTTTAAAGCCAAAATCACATTTGTATGTTGATTTGTCAAGTAAATGAGAAAATGGGACAACATTTCACCGGCTTCTTTGAAAATGGTGGAAGGAATACTCTGAAAATTAAAATAACATATTATTTGAACTCCTTGACCCCAAAAACCTATAATTTGATACCAAACACAGGATAGTTACTTCTGTGGTTGATGAAAGCTAGTGAACTAAAGAAAATTGTCCACCATTTTGAAAACAGCGCCTAAAAAAGTTTTGCACAAGAATCAGAATGGCTATCCAAACTATTATTTTAATCCAATACCTCAAAAGAAAATCTCTGGACCTCAATTTTTTTACGGGGGTATATTGTAGGGACAGGATTATGTCTTCCTTGCATATTTATTTTAATTTTTTTAGTTTTGTGATCTCACTGTATCTCCCACTATTTTTCTTGCATTTAAATATGTTTGCTGTTATTGGGTTTTTTTTTCTCTTTAGCAATTTGTTCTTCACATTCCTTCTTGGACTGTAACTTTACATTTTATTTGCAACATTTTGTGCTCAAGGAGGCTATAAAAATATGAAGACTTCCTTTATGAAGTAGAGATCTCCCTAATGAGGAGATTCATGTACTGTCCCCATGTTGGGAACACTTGCATTTCCCTGTGGGAGAAATGTGCGAGCTCCCTTACTGAACATTAAAAAAGAAGTAGTCCAGTTACAGGATGCAAAATTCACAATTTCTTCCTTTTATATGCTTGTTGAAACAAGCAAACCTATAATTCCTTAACTCAAGAGTTCATTGTCCAGAGTACTCCAGCTTTCTTCTTGCAATCAGTTTACATCCTTTCTGTCCCTGGACCATTAATGATATTTTGCCTTAGAGCCGATCTACATGCTAGGTTTTTAATGTTTTATAAGGGTTATGAAAACTCTTTAAGCCACATGACGCACTCCCTTTAACGATGTATACCCGAGGTTTTTTAAAACTCACTTCAGCTATATACAATGGTTTTACTTTTAATAAATCATTTTAAATAAAATAATGTGTCCTTCCTTACCGTTTGTGATTCATGGGGCAGTGCATCGTTTACCGGTGCCCAAATGCTTAGCAGTTGATTGGTGGGGAAGAAAGAGGGGCCAAAGAGGGAGTGGGTAAGTGAACTACAACACCCACAATCCTTACCCCTATACTCATTGAAAACTAGGGATTGAAAGAGGAACTAAGGAGGAAGTGGGAGACTGAACTACAACACCCACAATGCTTTGCCTTAAACTCATTGTAAAAACGAAACAAAAAGAGACGGGGCAGAAAAGTGTGTGACTGCACACACTGCTTTAAAGACTAAAGAAGTTTTCTCCTGTAATGTGAGTACTCCTTAATGTGGCCTAAGATGTTTTAGAACGCACCTATTTGGAACGTTTTAAAATACTATTTAAAACGTTCCAAGGGACTGTGTAGATAGGCTCTCAGTCTAAATTCTCCATTTCTGCAGTTCCATACCTCCAAAACCCAGTTTCTCAAGTCCATCAATTCTGTGTATGATGGCTTACATGGTGGAATTTCCTCAGTCCAATTAAGTGTTCACTTAACTCACATAAGAGGCTGTTGCAATCATTATGTTGCTGACAACTTCCCTCAGCAGATGGAATGTTTATGAACATTCCACATCAGCTCAACCAATATGTGCCAGGGGCTTTGTCAGCACCGCCATTGCAAAAAAAAAAAAATCCTTTTGTTCATTTTGTATCAAACTTCAGTCCCATGCTTCTGAGTGTTTTCCCTGTCAGCTCAGCTTACTCATGGCCCAACTGGGTCAGAATTCTGTCTTTATTATTGTGCCAATTCATGTTCAACTGAGAATGGTATATAAAGAATACGTGCCTATTATCTTTTGCTTTATAGTGGGCAATGCAAGATGAGTCTTCCTCTCTCCTACTGTCTTTATTTTTCTTCTTTCAGTGGTTTTATTGTGTTCCAGTTGCTGTCCCAATAGCCATACCCATTGAGCTTCTTGATCCAGATGGACACCACAGTGGAGCGAATGAAAGCAGAAATGGAAGCCCCAGTGGAGGAGCCAAAGATGAGATGGGCTCCAGAGTCTCCCTCCCTCCACAGTCACAGTGAAGAAGAGGACAGAGCCATCCACTCATTGGTGGCACTAACTGCTATAACCTGCTGGAGCACCACTGAGAACATAGATAACTATGGGCAGGAAGTCTACATAGTCTTCTCCATCGAGACTATGCCCCCCAAAATATAATTTGCTATTACTGAACACTGTTATGCAAAACACTCCGGCACAAGTACTAACAGCCTAGATATATAGCTTCATACTGGAGACCTTTTCATGAAAATGTATGCCATTCTTTCCTTTTAATAGGTAGCTGAGTGGAGGCTGATGGATCTGTTTTCAGTGGGACTATGAGTCCATTCTGTGTTTAAGGCAAAACCAGCCAGAACTCTAAAGGAGCCATCCAAGTTGCTGAACCTATTTGGGAGATAGGGTTCAGCACCCTGGATAACTTTTAGAGTTCTGGCTGGTTCTGCCCTAAACCCGGAACGGATTCCCAGCCCAATCAAAATCAGAGCCACCAGATACCACTGATAGTAAGTATCTTAGAGTGAGGATTATGGCTGTAGGTTGCCCTTCCCATCTGGATAACTTCCTACCTTCTGCTCTATAGCTAAAAAATTCTCAGGTTTACAGCTGGCAATTCTCTAATGGTGTATTCCTTAGCAGGGGGGAGAATTTGTGGGTAAAGTTGCCCTTTATTCCTTCCTTGGTCCTGAATTGATCCCCACCCCCTTCATCGCTCCCTACTGAAAGGCCTGAACAGCATTACAAGGCTCCTGTTCCAGGCTAACAGATTTGTGAATCAGCAAAACTTGAGCTCGTTCTCTGAATTCCACCTTGAAGTTCATTCTGACTTCTGTCTTTTTTTCTTATCACATGAAAAAGTGTGCGTATTTTTCATGTGCATTTTTCAAAATGTACACATCAGCTGTGTGCTTTTTGAAATATACACATTTTTCTCCTATCGGTTAAAATGTGTTTGTGCACATTTTTTCAAATGCCTTTTTTGTTTGCTCTGTGAATCATATCGCAAATTTGGAAATGTACGGATTTTGATCACAGATTGTGTTTGTGTCCACATTTGCTGTCGAGAGGTGAACAGAGTAAATTCTGATCAAAAATGAACGGACACAAATTTCTGCTTTGTGCACAAGGAACTTCAAAGTCAAAGAAATGTTATTTTATTGAATACTTCTTGGGAAATCACATGAACTATAGTGATATCTGGAAATAACGTTTATTGCCATCTCTCTTACTTTGTGATCCATAGGCCAATATTTCTCAAACATTTTGAACTCAGTCCCCCCCCCCCCATTCCATTTTATGATTTTCCTGGTCCCCACCTCCACACACACTGGCACCCATGTATTTTGCAGATAAATCACAGAACTTCACACACAGCTGTGTGTTACACTAATTCCTAGAGGACAAGGCTATCAATGGCTACTCATCCTGGTGGCTCTATGTTACCTCTAGAAACAGAGACAATGTGCTTATGTACACCACTTGCTGGGGAACATGGGTTGGAGGATGCACTCGTGTCCTGCTTATGGGTTTTCCATGGGCAGCTGATTGGCCACTGTGTGAATAGAATGCTGGACACCTTGCTGTGATCCAGCATGGCTCTTCTTATGTTCTTATCCCGCTCCTGTATGTGTAAGCATGTGTGGATTGAGGCTTATTCCTACACTGATATCATCAAAGGACAAGGCATCTTAGACTCCCTTCTAAAGCCAGCCACTGGAGAAGCAGCAGGCAGGAGTAGCAAGACATACTGTGACCGGAAGCTCTCATAAATTCCTGCCTGCAGCTTTCACTATTAGAATAGGAGTTGGAGTGGCTACAATGCTGGTGTGAGAAAATTGTAAGTCTACTTGTGTCAGGATCCTCTCACTTCACATTGCTCTCCAGATGTTTGACTGCCTCCTTTCTGGAAGAAACCCACAATAGTCTGAGATACCTTCACGTAGAGAATGTTCTTAAAAATGGGGATGGAAGTATGGTTCTTTTTCTGCCTCCTCAATCTCTAGCTCCTGATGTAATAAAATATTCTCTATCGCTGTTCTTCAAACTATCCTGTTGCAGTCTCACCTAATATTCCAGCAAGCTGTTCCAAACATGGAAATCTAGCTCAAAAGGCTCCCCCATTCCTTTCAATGGAATATGATCTACTTGCTTGTTCCTTTATGCATGGGCATCAGCTCCCTGTGTGAACTGAATGGGGACCCACAGTAGCAAATGATCGGAGCAAACAGCAAATGATTAGAGAAAGCAATTTTAGAATTGCAGTCTTTTCTGACTAGATGCTTTCCAATTCTATGGAGGCAAAGTCAGTGATCTAAAAGTCTCATCATATTACATCATCAGTTGAATTTGCTTTACTTCTTTGGTTAAAGGCATTTAAAACTTCAGTAGTTGTCCTTTATTGCATTGCATTGCATTGCATTTGCACTTATGCAAACTATCACAGTTTGAAAACCAATCCAATGTTAAGCTTGGTCAGCAAGGAATGGAATACAACTGCTCTGAGGTAAACTATTCTTACCTCCTATAAACAGCTTGTCATTGTATTTAGGAATGAAGGTGGGGAGCAACAGGCCTCATAGCATCCATCCACAGCATGGCTATTGTCTACTAATGAGTATGATCAGGGGTCTGGAAACAAAGCCCTATGAGGAGAGATTGAAAGTACTGGGCATGTTTAGCCTGGAGAAGAGAAGATTGAGGAGAGGCATGATAGCACTCTTCAAGTACTTGAAAGGTTGTCACACAGAGGAGGGCCAGGATCTCTTCTTAATCAACCCAGAATGCAGGCCACGGAGTAATGGGCTCAAGTTACAGGAAGACAGATTCTGGCTAGACATCAGGAAAAACTTCCTGACTGTTACAGCAGTACGACAGTGGAACCAATTACCTAGGGACATCGTGGGCTTTCCCACACTAGAGGCATTCAAGAGGCAGCTGGGCAGCCATCTGTCAGGTATGCTTTAAGGTGGATTCCTGCATTAAGAAGAGGGTTGGACTTGATGGCCTTATAGATCCCTTCCAACTGTACTATTCTATGAATGACAGCATCTGCATCCAGCAGTTTTAAGACCCAGGAATTTGATTATGGGTATTACAAGGAGGCTTCAAGTCCAATTATAGTCTGGTTGCAACTCTGTGTTGCCATTTGTACTCATATATCTATATAGCAGCAGAATTGATAAGCATTAACTTGGAGTAAATATCACTGTACTTAATAGGATTTACTTCTGAGTAGACATGCCTCTGATTGTACTGGTGGTTTAACTTCAGAATGCTATATATTCATTATTAATAATCCACATTATTTTTTCTTTCACTCTGGCAGAGGTTTCACTCTAATATAAATTGTGAGGTATGTTATGATATTTTCCTGTAGATTTATTAAATTTATATTGAACTAATCCCAATAAATAGTTGGGCTGCAGGCTTGAATCAACTTATTTGGTATATTAATGAACTAGTGGGGTGTATTTACGACATTTCAATCCTGCTCTTCAGGTGTCAACATACCAGAGTAGGTAATAAATTGAAAAGCTAAAACACACACACAGACACACACGCCACATTAAATACAATTAACACAATAAAATATAGTAAATAATAACAGCATAAAACAGTAGCAGCAGCAGAAGAAGAAACAAACTGCAAGGTTAATGGTGCAATGCTATGCATGTTTAGACAGAAAAAAAATCCAACTCCCACCATTCCCAAGCCAGAATCTCTGGCTACAGAATGGTGGGAGTTGTAGGACTTTTTCCTACAACTAAACATACATAGCATTCACCATAAAGCATTAGCATTATGAAACTACAGCATATAAAAAGATTGTGCTAAAAAGGCATCAGGCAAATCAAGATGCCACAACCGAAAAGTCTCTAATATGGATCACTATGAGCCTAATTTCTAAAAATTCCTACTCAGCCCACTGGTGGGTGACTAGCTAGCATCACATTATTGCACAGGGAGGATGGGCAGCTAGCCAAGCAGAATGGAAAGAGGCCCGGAGAAAGGTAGTGTTGATTTGAAAATATGCACACCCTACACCTCCATCCTAGGTGTCCTTATTCCAGCCCTGAGTGGAGGATGGGCAAATCCACTCCTGGAAAGTGCTGGAGGAGAGGCACTATTATTATTTCCTGTTATTCTTTTAAGAAGCTTGGAATAGTGGACATGCTTTCCCCATCTGCATGCCATAGTTTAATATAAGCCAGAGGCCAATATTCTGTCACATTCTAGAGCGATCAAGAAACAGATGCAAGGGTGGAACTATGCAAATGAAGAAGTGAATTTGGTACACCACCCTGGAATTTGTTAGTGAAGGGCAACATATACATGGTTTTTTATTTGATTTGTACTCCACCTTTCTACCAAAAAATGGCACTCAAAGCAACCTTACAGGCGCAACTGAAATCTGATTAAAACAATAAATGATACATTAAAATACAATAAAAACATAACAAATACAGAATAAAAGTAAAATAAAACCACCCAATCCAGCAGACCCATTTAAAGAAAAACAGCTTTCTTGAATAAAGTGGTCTTTGCCTGCTGTTGGAAGGTAGGGTGACCAACTGTCAGGATTTCCCCGGATTTGTCCTGGTTTTTGTTCTATTCTGGATGTCAGGGGGGATTTTCTGTGATTTTCTATATTGTCCTGGAAAGACACACTTTCCCCTTTAAGGCCGCTATTAACATTTTGGGAGGGAATGATGTGCTTTCTGGAGGTGCATCATTTCCCTCCCACTGCTCCAATCAGGACCTTAAATGGGAAAGTGTGTCATTCCCGAAGATTATAGAAAAGGCCCTGATTGGAGTAGTGGGGGGGGGCAGAAATGACACACTTTCCCCTCCTCCACTCCAATTGGGGCCTTTAAGGTGGCGGGGTGGGGGATGACGCTTTTTCCAGAGGCCCTGAAAAGTCACTTTCCTGCCCTGCCCACAGGTTGTCCTCTTTTTTGGTTTCCAAAATATGGTCACCCTATTGGAAGGAAAGCAGAGAGGGAGTGAATATAGCCTCCCTTGGGAGGGAGTTAATATAGACTCCCTTGGGAAGGAGTTCCACAGCTTGGGAGCGGCCACTGAAAACTTGCCACTAAACATGCCTCTGATGGTGATTGTCTTGAAGAATCAGGCAGGCTCGTATAAGAGAAGGCAGTCTTTCAGGTAGCCTGGTCCAAAGTCGTATAGGGCTTTACAGGTCATAACTAGCACTTGGAATTCTGTCTGGAAACAGACTGGTAAGAAAATGAAGCAGTTGTAAAAAGTGACTTGTGTGCTTCCTGTAACCAGTGCCCTGGTCAACAGTCTGGCCGCAGCATTCTTTACCACCTGCAGTTCCTGAACTGTTTTCAAAGGCAGACACATGTAAATACATGCATGGTGTTTTAAATAGATAAATAATATACAGATAAAAGCAGGCTTGAATTGATTCTTAACTAGCTGCATCACCAAGTATAAGGAGTAAGATTTATCAGAACTCTGTTTCTATTTAAAAATAGTGATTATTTTGACATGGTGTTTTTATTCTTTATTGGCTGTTCACTGCTCCGAAATCTTTTGGATGTGGAGCGATATACAAATATTGTAAATAAATACATTAATAAATAAGTTAAGTTTCAACCTCAGTATTGTCTCCAAGTGCACTGAAGCTGAATGTTCACTAATTATTTTAACCTAAGGGCCATAACAATAAAATGTAATTACAAGGTAAAACCTCACAACTAAATCAAGACCTGAGTTTTAAACAAAACAGAACCCTACAACAGAAATTATAGGCATGGGTTAGTAGCATATCAAATGTTGAACTTACAGCTGACTATATCCACATCAAAATATTTTTGTCAGCATCTTGCAGCAGCCAAAGCAAACTTGGCCACAGTTCAAAGTAAAGGTAGCCACCATTCAAATGATCCCTTTGTTATTGTTGGAAAGCAGACATTCCACTTTTTGGCAATATAACCAATGGTTCTTTAGTTCAAGGCCAGGAATTAGTGCTAAACCGATTGTGAATTTCAGTTTTCATGTTCAGTGTGGGAAACCACTCATGAAAGAGCTAAGCATGCAAAAATTGAAAGTATTTCTTTGCTTTTTCGCAATGTCCTGGATATTCATTACAGTTCACTTAGCAGCATTAGGCAGAATAGAGTGGACACATCAGGCGCAGATATTGGCTGCATTCAGACATCACTTTAAACCATGATGGGTTAATCAGCTACTCACAGCAACTTAGAGCCTATCTACACTACTGCTTTATAACGGTTTATAACAGTTTTAAAGCGGTTAATATTAACCGGTTTAAAACTGTTAGAAACCGTTTTAAAGCAGTAGTGTAGGTAGTCTCTTATTTGAAAATAAGCTACTGTTATTGTCCACACAATCAGACAAATTGCTTTAAAATGGTTTCAAATGGTTTATAGCAGTAGTGACAACTGTTGGGGCCCAGGACACACTCCATATACAGTTTTCAAAATGTTTTCAAAGTGTTGTATGCTGCTTGGTGTAGATAGGCTCTGTTTGTGAGTAGCTTATTAAGCTGCTGTGTATAATTTGACTTACCCCCCCACCCCTGCCACCTGTCCTGCTGCAGTCGTCCCACTCCAGCAGAGACACTGTTTCATCCATTGACAATATCACAGCAGCCTATTTTAACCTTCCGCAATATCCCAATGAGAGGAGAAAGGTACATGGATAAGTACAGGGACTTAAGTCAGCCCTTCCAGCATCAGCCTGACAAGTTTGCATGATTGGGACAAAACTTCATACACAACCTCGTCAAGTCCGGAGGCACTTAATTCACCATCATTACCCTGAGCGATTACACACAAAGGAGTGAAAACCACGGGTGCACCAAAAAGGGGGTGGTGCAAATAAACCCTTGGAAGTTTGCAGGACTGGGACCAAACTTCATACACAGCCTTCCCTAGCAGGGTTACACACAAAGCACAATGACAACACTGTGCAGCTGCCGCCACCTGATCTACATGGTGTTTGACACTTGGGGAGGTTGTGGAGCACACCGCCAGGGGAAGGGTTAGGGTGTGGTCGGGCACTGAGCACAGTCAATTGCTAGGCATATCAAGGAAACAATTATCTGCTGGCTGGAGGAGAGCAGCAGCAGCAGTTTTGACTGCTCTTGCCAAGCGACTCTATAGCCACTGTGACCGCCACATAACACAACCCATGATGGGTTATATAACCCACTCTGCAGACCGGGGTTATCAGAGTGGATTATTTTGGTCAAATAAGCCATAGTGGGTTAAAAAAACCTTCCATGATGACATGATACTCCATGATGGGTTAAATCAGCAATTGTGGCTTAGTTAACCTATAATGGGTTATCGTGACATTTGAACCCAGTCATGGTGTGTAGGGAGGCACCCCCTTTCCCAGCTGTTCCCTTTGACCTTCCCCCAGCTGTTTCCGCCAAAGCCTCCTAGCCATTCTCATCCTCCTGATCTGGCACCTTGGTTTACTTACTGCTGTCTGCCTCACCTAGAACTCCTAAAACATCACGACAGTGCCATTAGGAGAGGCTCCTGACTGAGCAACCAGGCAGAGAGGCAGCAAGCTCAGGGCACACACTCCAGCAGTCTTTATGTATCTGTATCTGATGCTGTATTCATGTGACATACTAGAAAGGCCAGGGCTATAGCTGTGTTGCAGGATTTGTTGGGAGTCGGCAGCGAGCAGGTGCCAGGCGGAATGTTGAACAGTGGTGAGGTGTTGGGAGGACAGAGCTGTATGTGCCATTCAGCCTGCCCTGCACCCCCTTAGCTGGCCTGTTGGCCTCAAAGTAAGATTCAACTGACAATCTGGTTGAATTCTGGGGGCAGTACCTTCCTGTCCCATGCCTCATGCAACTAAGTGTCTGAGTCCAGAACAGCAATTGCAAGCCCACACAGCCTTATTTTGACGGCTCTAAGGATCTGTGCTGTTCTTGTGATAGCTCACCATACACAATTCTGGAAAGGGCCCAAGCCTTGTGGGGAAAAGAGCTGTGCAATCCCTGAACCTATTGACCTAACTCAGTTTAGCTAAATCTTAGACAGAGTCCCTTTATACCAGTGTGTTGGATTAGAGTTTTCATTAGCCCCAGAGTGTAGCCATTGGCCATGTGGGCTGGAGATGATGGGAGTTAGTTCAATGCATCGGGGAAGGGGGGGAGGTTGGGTTAGGCTGCTTTATTTTATTTTTGTTTTTACTTTTATTTTATAGTGCACTTTTAAACTTTTATATTGTATCATGTAGTATTTCATGATTTTAATGATTGTGAACCACCCAGAGTGCGGTATAGAAATATAATAAATACATAAATTTATATGTTCTCCGTAAAGCCTCCTACAATGAATGTCATAAACAGGTCCGTCACTTAGCTAACCTAGACAAAGTAAGCTATCACATTAAAGAAAAGAAAAGAAATTCAATAGATTGTTTTTTAAAAATCTATTTGATTAGTAAGTTGCCTTTAAACTGGAGTAGGATGTAATGTTTATATTTGGCATCATGAAGGTCTTCCGTGGGTTGAAAGTCAGGACAGTAATTAATCAATAGCAAAGTGTGATATATAGAAAAGTAATTCTCACAGTGGTCCTAATTTGTTAACTACAACAGTTTCATTGGGGAATGGATGGTGTATCCACTAGTATTAAACAACAAGCCAGGAGCTGAAATATGACTTGAAGTGCAATATGAAATGTTCCCAGTTATAAGCAGTGGCATTAAAATGGCCCCTTCTTCAGGAATCCACCTTTTGAAGTGCATGCATACAAAGATAGAGATAATGAACACCAGGAAGAGAATCATGCTGCGCGTTAGCATCACACTGCTTGCAGATTCATCACAGCTCATGACAAAGATATTCCTAAGTGGACCTCCTGCCTCTGAGCCTTGCTGACATTGCTTTGTATTGGCTGCTGTTAGATCCCTGTAATCCTGAGCCTTGGGATCTTGTTCAACATGTTTGCCCCACTTGGTAGGCATGTTTGTAAGTATTTAAAATGGAAATGAACTCTAATCTTTCTGTGTGCTGGTAACAATGAATTTAAATCCCTTAACATAATATGATATTTAACATAATTTGCTTTTTAAAACAAGGTTGGTCTTAAAAGAAAATGGTGCTCATCCTGGTAGGTTTGACTTACACTTTCATTCTAAGTAAGTAATTTGAAAGTAAGTTTAATTTAAATCAGCGGGACTTACTCACAAGTCAACATATTTAGGATCAGGATGTTCAGGTTTCTCTTTGTCATCTGGCAGCTCAACCTATTCGGGCTCCATTGTTAGACCTGCTTCATCGATAAAATGCTGGGGATGATGCATCGCTGGCCAATAGTTGTAATGCCGCAAACCACAATTTTAGATGGATAACTGTGTCAATGTCATTGGTTTGTGGCATTTGTGCACAGAAACAGAAACCACCTGCAATTAGAGAAGAAGAATAAAAATGAAATTGCATAGGCTTTGGGGGATAATATTCCAAATAATATATACAGGTATAATTAAGAATACTTGGAGAAAATGAATTATTCAGGCACGTCAATTCTATATGGTTCAGTGGGGCTCAGTTTCAAGTAAGTGCACAAGTTATGACATTTCTATCACTAGAACAGTTATCTAACTGTACACCACAATAAAAGTTCATAACTCAAGAAGATTATACATGAGCAAAGGCTATTTTAAAAGAGCAGAGGGACACTCGATTAAATTACCTGACAGCCTCAGTAACATGAGAAGCAAAAAAGGCATAAGCAAAACAAGAAAGTCTTAACCAGGAATCTAATAGTGAAATCCTATACATGTCTACTCAAAAGTACTTCCCACTGAGTTCAACTGGGCTTACTGTCAGATAAGCGGGTAGAGAATTGCAGCCTCAATTATCCTGCCTTATATCTTAACTCCACATTTAACTCATGTTTTGCCACAGTAAATTTATTTATTTATTTATTTATAAATTGAATATTTCAGAAATAATGTTCTCAGGCTATCTCCCAATCAATGAAAGCAATTAAGGCAATAAAATAACAAATCAGTGACAATATTAAAACAAGTGAAAATAATTAAACTCACACATGAAGAGATAAAGCTAAAATCAGATCAACCTGATGTTTTAGAAGGAAGGTCTGGGGAAATTAAAAGGCCTTTGCCTAGTGCCAATATAACATAAAAGTTGGTGCCAGACGAGCTTACTTGGAGAGAACATTCCAGAGCTGGGGTGCCACAGCCAAAAAGGCTCTCCTACCACTTGTCACTCCCCATTTACTTCAGAAAGAGGATGATCTACAATGAAGATTTGTAACCTCCAAGTTAGATTACTGCAATGCACTCTACGTGGGGCTGCCTTTGAAGGTGGTTCGGAAGCTGAAGCTTGTGCAAAATGCAGCGGCCAGATTGATAACTGGAACCAGAAGGTTCGAGCATATAAGACCTACTCTGGTCCGCGTGCATTGGCTGCCTGTATGTTTCTGAGCCCGATTCAAAGTGCTGGTTTTAACCTATAAAGCCTTACACGGCTTGGGACCACAATATCTGATGGAACGCCTTTCCCGACATGAACCTACCCGAACACTACGTTCAACATCTAAGACCCTCCTCCGAGTGCCTACTCCGAGGGAAGCTTGGAGGTCGGCAACAAGGGAGAGGGCCTTCTCTGTGGTGGCCCCCCAATTGTGGAACGATCTCCCTGATGAGGCCCTCCTGGCGCCAACATTGTTATCTTTTCAGCGCCAGGTCAAAACTTTCCTCTTCTCTCAGGCATTTGGCAATATCTGAGGAGCCTGGTTTTGTTTTTTGCTTTTGTAGCTTTTTTGGGCTGTTGTAGTGGTTTTAAATGTATGTGTGTATTGTGTGTATGTTGTATGTTTTTGCTGTTTTAATTTTTGTATATTGTTTTTAATTGTTTTAATCCTATGTAAACCGCCCAGAGAGCTTCGGCTATAGGGCGGTATACAAATGTACTAAATAAATAAATAATAAAATAAGATTTCAACAAATGGGCAGGTACATGTTGGAAAGTGTGATCCTTCACAACCCATGACCCAAGCTACATAGATCTGTGCCCAAATGGCACCTCAAAATTCGCCACCCTATTTCTTGGAAGATAAATTGTGGGGACAATTTCATTGAACTTCTCCAGAGGAAGGAGAATTTCTCAAATAGGATCTCAGAGGCGGAGCACCCCATTAGCAGTGGTTGTAGCACAGCTTCTATCTCCCCCACCCCCCGGAATTTTTGTTTTTTGCGCTACCACTGAAAGTGGCAACAGCAGCAAATGTGTTAGCAGGCTGGTCACTATTTTGTATTGTGTGTGGAGGGGAGGGTGCCTACACAGAAATGGAGAACATGTGGCAGTGGCCAAGAGTGTGGTGTGTGTGTTTCCTTCAATTTTACATATTTCCATTGCTTATCAGCCTTACAGACTGCCTGCATTTCATGATCCGAAAAAGCCCTACAGGAGGCATTACCTCTTGATGCCTTCTGCTGGGCTTTAACTGAACTGTAGGAAGCTAGCGCTGCTACAGGCTGCCAGAGAGAAGAGTGTACAATGCAAGACAGGATACCTATACACACTTCTTGGTCACCTCATATGTAAGGTAAGCACAAGAACCCCAAACACTACCCATGAGAATTTCTCTCCCCCCAAAAAATTATCCTTAACATTTCTTTTCAAAAACAATTTCTTTTCTATCCAATTGAATGAGAATGGTCGAAAAAAATGTGGAAGAAATTTTCAACACAGCACTAGTTTTAACAAAAAGCACCAGCACTTTGAATTGTGCTTGGAAATGGTGGGCTTGCTATATGGGAAGCTGTTTCGGAACTGGCAAGGTGTATTCTCTAGGACCAGGACCAGTTAGAAACCTAGCAACTGAAGCTAAGCACATGTACATTTGTGGGGCTATCTCATCTCACTTGGCTTGTTCAGAGCTTTCATAACATCTAACTGTGCTCTACCTGAAATATTGGGTGGGACCCATATAGTTTTACATCAGCAGGAACACTCTCTGAGCTGTGTTGCACTCAGAATGCTCCTGCCAACAGAAAGAAGGGAAGCTATCTTTGCTAATTCCCTCTCCTTCTGTTGCCCTCAGTGCCACCTCGCCCACAGTTTCAGAGCCCTCTCCCCTGAATAGATTTTGTGGGAAGTAGGGGACTATTAGGGGGAGGGGGAGAATTGACACAGACTGCAGCCTCCTCCATTCTGAAAACAGGATTCTTCCACTCAATCAGAAGCCTCCTATGGCTGAAAGGATGACGCCTCTAGGACAAATGTCCTCCTGCCAGTGAAGCTCCTCTCCACCAGTCAAGTGGAACCCCCTTCTCTATCCTAACTGCTGACCGATGGCCATTTAAGGGATTAGGATTGCTCTGAAATCAATTATAAGGAGGGACTACAACTCAGTGACAAAGCGTTGATGTTACTCATGGATTTATATATAATTTGCAGACCTCCTCCCATTCAGAATCGAGCAGAATGCACTGGATAAGATGAAACAATGTTTTAGTTCAGAACAAGTCAATCTCTTAAATCTCTATCAATTTCTGTTTTGGAAAAATCAAAAGGACGATGCTGCAGTGCTTTCACAATTTTGGAATTCACTGGCACAAGGTATGATGATAGACCCTAGCTTAGATGGCTTCAAAAAGTCAGATAAATTCATGGAAGATAAGTCTACCAATGGCTCTAACAAGTAAAACAGAACTTCCATCTTCAGAAGCAATATACTCTTGATTATGCGATCCTGGGAACCAAGGACGATGGATAGCTATTGTCACCAGACCAATCTTACATTATATGCCACAAGCTGCATCACAGTAAGATACCGGCAAAGCAAATAGTGCCAGACGCTTCAGACAAATAATTCAAGTTTTGTATTACAGGAATAAAAAAAAAGGCGGAGAAACAGGTTCTCAGGATGCTAAAGTACTTTAGCATCCTGAGAACCTGTTTCTCCCCCTTTTTTGTCCTGATTTGGATGCTCTCCTCCTTTTCGTATTACAGGAATAGTCAAGTGACCTGCAAGTATCGTTTTTGTACACTGAGGCATTGTTTTTCTTGTTAAAAAAGTCAGGAAATAATTGGTTTTAAATTATAAAAACAGCAAAATAATACTAAGTTGGATCCAGACTTAGAGCCAAAACACACGTCAGGCTAATTGCACAGTGTGTAGCTTAGGGTTAGCTGTTTCTTTACTTTACTTAGTACGTCCAGCTCTGATTAGTCTCAGGACTGGCATGCAATGGGAGGGCAGGATTAAACCTTCCACCCGCACAGTTTGCTTCCCAAAATTCACCCCCCCACACACACACATGCAATACTCGGGGGGGGGGGGAATGTGTGAGGGGGACAACTGTTTAAACTTAGGAAATAGAAAAATGAGTTTACAGAAATGAACAAGAAACTATCCTCCTTATTAGTTGTTGGGGAGAGGATTTTTTTTTTAAGAGATAAAGGCCTAAGGTAAGAGAGCAGAGAAGTACAGACAAGGAGTCGGAGAGAGAAAGAAAGCTAGAGTTATAGAAAACCAGAGCTTCTGGAACTGGATAACAGAATGTGGGGGCCAAGGGCGGTATAAAATTACTTGGATAAGGCACCGGGATAAAATAGAGACTCAGTCTGGTTAAGTTAACTGGGTGCATTTATCCCTGGTTGTTTTATTACCTTTGAGGGGTGGGGTGGGGGTTATCCGTTCAGATATTCAAACATTTTCCTATTACCTTTTTTCTTCAGTCAAATGTTAAACTTTGTAATTGAAACTTTGTGACCTCTTTTCTTATTTGGTTACCCACCCCATGTGTTACACCCAAGCCCCACATTACCTAAAGTAGATACCAGAGACCCAGGCTGCCTCTACACAAGACGTTTAAAGCTCTTTGAAGTCTCATTAAAAAATTTACCTCTACAAGAGCGGAGCGTAAATCAGGAGTTGAAGCGCTTTATCTCTCCGATTATGCGCATTATCGAATGCGCGTTAAATAGTGAGTTTTATTTTTCTCCGTCCGTTAAAGTGCATTTTGCCAAGCAATTCTCCGCATTAACTACTTGTAAAGCGCATTTCAAACAACCGGTAAGGCCACCAGTTGTGCGCTCAATTACCTCTTGCGTACAAGCATTTATGATAAAGTTCTTCAGCGATTATGTGCATAATCGGCTAACCAGGCATCAAACAGAATCCATCTAGAGGGGGTCCCAGTGAGTTTAGGGGCACAATCTTATGCATGTTTAGAGAGGAAAAAAGTTCTACAACTTCCAACATTCCTCAGCCTGAGGAATGTTGGGAGGTGTAGGACTATTTTCTGTCTAAACATGCATAGGGTTGTGCCCAATGGCCGATTTCGTGGAGGCACTGGAGGGGAAAAAGGGGGGAGTTGCACATAGTGGCAGTGTGAAAAGCCACAGGAAGGGAAGGACAAAAAGAATAGGGGGCACCCTATTTTGCCTGTTTTCCCTTCCACTCATGGAATTGGGCATTGCTGGTCTGTGACAGAGAGAGCAATGCAATCATAACTCTCCTGACCAGAAAAAAGTAAGCATTGTTTCACAAGCAATTGTTTCCCCACAAAGACACACTACTTTACTCTCTTAGGACCAACCTCCATATTAGTCAAAGATAAGACACAGCTTTCCAGGGGCATTTTATATCGTTAGAGCCTGCACTTAGTCTCCCCGGAGAGTCTGTGACATCTGTAAACAAAGATGCTCAGCATGATAGATTCAGAGACACTGTGTTACATTTTTTGTGCGTGTGCAAAACATTTATGAAAAATGAACCATGCTCAAGTTATACAATGGCATGTAGAAAGATAAACAACATCCACAAAATGCACCATCATGTAGCCCGCTAGACAGAGTCTTGTTTTATTGGCCACACACACACACTGTATTTTAAATATTGATTTCACTTTTAGACTCCCCAATAACCAAACTTCTCTGGTGGGTGTACAGATAAATTGAAAATGTAAAATACCATAACAAAAAAAAATAACAAAACACCACAAAATAAAAACCATAGCAAGGGGTGAAAACAATGTAAACGTATAATAAAAAACAAAGTAAAACCAGCAGCATCTATAAGAACTCAAAATAATTATCTCACCATTAGATTACTGCAATGCACTTTATGTGGGATTGTCCTTAATGTTGTCCAGAAGCTGCAGTTGGTACAGAATGCTGCAGCCAGGTTGGTAACCATATTACACCCATGCTGAGGGAACTGTATCAGCTGCCTATTTGTTGTTGGGCCAGATTTACAAAGCCCTAATCATCTCAAGACCTGGACACAAGAGACTGCTTTACCTACCATCCTGCTCAGTTGCTATGCTCATCAGGATACCCTGCTGGTATTATTGGATGTTAGGTCCATCACAGCTCAGAATTGGGCCTTTAGTGTCATAGTGCTCACTCTCTGGAACTCCCTCCCACTACAAATTAGGCAGGCACCAATCCTTCTGGATTTTCGGCACCTACTAAAAACATACCTTTTCCAACAGACATTCCCAAGAAGGTAATCTTGTCCTCTGTTCTCCTCTAAGAAATTTATTTAATATAAGCAATTTCACTTTATTCTTTAGGCAACCAATTGCAGGTTATAGCCTGTTCCATACAATGCAATATAATAACAATAAAAAGTTAGTCACAAGGTTAAAATTCAGTAATAAAAATTCTATCACAAAGTTAAAATTCAGTGTATTCACATACTTTACAAGGATTTGTCATTTCAGAATACAAACGTTGCTGTATAGAGTGCTTTTTGTTCAGAGTTCCAGCCAGCATGCTTTCTTCCAGAGAATTCAATTCCATCCTTCCAATGGCTAACCTTCTCCCATGCCCTCCATGATTAGGCACAATCCCTTGCCCAATCAGTATGCTAAATCCTAACCAAGCTATTTTGGGTTCATGCTCATTAGGATTTCCCCCCCTGAAAGTTGTTGTTTGTTTGTGGGGAAAGATCTGCAGATGTTCAGAGTACTGCCATCTTGCGCGTGGATGATGCCATTTTGCTACATGAGGATTAACACATGGAGAATCGAGTTCACTATTACAATTTATGATAGCTGCAAGATGTTTCAACAGCTGCTAAAAGCAATAGACCCCTTCTCTTAAATTTATGTGCAGGAATTCATCAGATTTCTGTACACTGGGTGATTCTGGATTTTATGGTTTGTAAAAAAATGTTTTGCTTGAATGTAGATAGGTAAATTATAGTTATTCTATTCTACTAAGAAACAACTCTTGTTCTCGAAATTGTGAAACTTTGCTTTGGCTAAAATACTGTAGGGGTTTTTTTTTGTCTCTCCCCCTCCCTCCCTCCCTCTCTCTCCCTCTCTCTCTCTCTCTCTATATGAAAGCACTATCAATGTTCCTTCTGCACATCTCTGAGGATTTACTGGGTTCCTTTATTTTATTTTTCATCTGAAGTGTAACTGTCCTTTTCACCTTTAAAATGCCTTTATCTGAAGTTGAATTAACTTTCCAACTGATAGGCAGGCTGCCGTAGTTTCAGACCAGATAGTTTTTGTCAATTATGACTTATCCTAAGACCTTTTAGTTCAGCTCTTCTATTTGCTTCACAGCTTCCCTGGGGCTTCACATACTTTCATAAAATAATAAAGAAAAGTCTTACTAGAAGGACTCAGCTGAGAGCAGAAAGGTGAAGTAAATCTGCCCATTTGAGACAACAACTAACCAAGGGCCAATTCACATATGCAAATTTGTGTTCTGAGAATATAGAGTGAGTCTACTCAAACAAAGAGCATTCCCAACTGCCCCAAGCAGACCGGATGGCCGAAGAAGGGAAGAAGGTGTTATGGCCTTCTCTCTTCTCAGCCATTTGTCCCCTCCTGGTAGCCCAGATCACACACTTGCCAACAGCACAGATTCCCCACCCCCGTGAAAACCCAGATTGCTCAAGCAGTGATACCGTCTGGATGTCTGGAGAAGGAGGTGGACTTGTCCCCTTCTCCAGCCACGCACCATTAGGCTGACCAGATAAAATCCAGGTCAGGGATCTTGTAACTTTAACAGTTGTAGAGAAAAGGGAATTTCAACCAGTGCCATTTGTATGCAATTAGTTCCTGGTGAAATTTCCTCTTCATCACAACAGTTAAAGTTGCAGGGGCCCTGCCTTCTTTTGTATCTGGTCACTCTAGTATAGTGCCTGCACCTTTAACTGTTGTGATGAAGAGGGAATTTCACCAGGAACTAATTGCATACAAATGACACTGGCTGAAATTCCCTTTTCTCTACAACTGGTAAAGTTACATGAGCCCTGACCTGGATTTTATCTGGTCACCCTACGCACCATCCTCCCTGAGACAGCCTGAATGTATGTGTCCCTATCCCCATCTCTCTGTGTGTGTATGCCGGTATCTCCTTACCCCACCCTCTGTGTGTGTGTGTGTGTGTGTTTGTCTCCCCACTCCCACTATGTGTGTGTCTCTGGCCCTTTCTACACCATAGGGGTGTAGAGGGAAGGAGGGTGATCCCAGAAGTACCTAATACACACCATCAGCGCACAGGGACCAGCCAGTGGCCATCCCAGGTAAACAGCCTGGTGTAGAAATGGCCTCTGTCTCTCTACCCGCCCCCCATATGTGTGGTTTAAAAGACCAATGATGCATCATAAGGTATACAGGACTGGGACAACATAGGTTATCTTTTCTGGTCCCAGGCACTCCATTTTTCCGCATCTGGATAACTGGGCCTGAAAGACCAAAGAAAAATGTGGGTATATGGAGAGTAAGTTGTAAGCAAGCACAATTTGTGACATTGCTCAACATCTTCACTGATCATGGTATATGTCAGTTAAGACATCAGACTTAGCTTCCAATTTCCTGGCTTTTGGGAGTTTGGACCAACATGAGAGCCTTAACTCTGGCCTTTTAAACTGGCAGGTTTTTAAATAACTGAATGTGGTATTTAGTGCTGACCACACTGCCTGCCCTTGGAAACATATATGAAAGTATTCTTTCTCCTTGGTGCATAAATGATGTTAAAACAATGTTGGAGTCAACCCTTTGTTCATGCTCCACCTGATCACAGTATTAAAATACACATGATTTAAAGTTATTTCTCTGATTTATTCTTAGAATGAAGGGCTAATGACTCATAAAAAGGAATGTTATTACTTTTGGTACAGTAGAAGTATTTGCTATAAGAATTTCTTTTAAGTATAAAACAGCAATATGCTATTTATTCTTCCGTTCACCAATGAAACATTCCATTAAACTAGCTGAAGTTCTTTGAACTAATTTGAATTGAGTATTTTTATCCTGGTAAAGTTCATTAAATCTCTTAATGCGTCAGTAGCAAGTACTGTAAATCAGCCCAAAATTAATGCAAAAAGCTTTAAATTGCTCATCCTCTTTAAAATGGTTTTAAATTTGCTTATGCACAATAACTGTATTGGCAGTGTAAAGTATTCTCATTCAAATAAGTGATTTACAAAATTCCAGTACAGAGCGCTTTCATTTCTGAGTTGCTTTGGGAAAAGATGGTCATTGGCATCTCATGGATGTTTGCCATTTTACTTTATTTTAGCTTGGTTGTGATTCAAAATAAGGAAACATCTTTGATTTATGCACAGTAGATTTTTGTGTGTGTGTGTATGACCGAGAGAGAGTGGGTGAGTGTGGGTGAAAATGTATGTATGAGAGTATGTGAGTGTGTATGTGTGTGTATGTATGTGAGAGTGCATGGCTGTGTGTGTGTGTGTGTGCACATGTACATGTGTGACTCCCCCATCCTCCAAATGACACCTACAGCTGATATGTGGGACCAAAATGTCTTGTACGCCCCTACCCTGTTTTGTTTTCCAAGAGATTTCCCTACAGATCATCAGGCTCCCATCACTGCTAGCCTGTCTCTTTCATTGTATGAATGAATGTGAAACCCAAATCTATCTTTATCCAGGAAGATGTGAGCCTTTATTCCCTTTGAAGAATCCGCCTGGTAGTTTAGTGGTGAGGTTGAAGGCAGAATGTGAGGGTTCCCCAGGCTGTATCTTTTATATTCCTGGACCTTCTAGGAGTTTCAACCATTTAGAATAATGGGGACTTTTGAATTTTAACTCCTTTCCTCCCTCTCTTTACCTCTTGTGGTGGGGAAATGGCTGCCTCCGTTGGCTAATGTGCCATCTTTTAGCCCAAGAATGCCTCTGGGAATAACACTATATTATGACATGGTATTGATCCCTTGAGTAATTCTGTTCCATGAATTACACTGGGGGCTTGTCTTGATGAGGGGTTTGCCCTGGGGTGGCATGTATTACACTAACCAAAAGATGTTCTCCTGCATCCTCTGTGACATACGTTTCAAATCACATATGGTCAGTCAGGATGGCCCTGAATGAAGTTTCTTATGTTTAAAATAATTGTGGAAGCCATAAATAAAATAAACAAGCAAACTAAAATAAGTGGTCTTTTTCCTTTTCTTTTCGCTAGAGCTCTCATTGCAGTGTGTATTTTAAAAGAATCCTTAATTTCAGTGGTAACAGCGTGGACACTACATGATAATGGAAGTAGTGTAGTAAGAATTGAAACAGCATACAGCCTCTAGAGGTGGCTTTCACAACTCCCCTCTTCACAGCCTAAAAATACTTTATAGCAGGGAAGAATGTAGCTAGAAGCAAATGGCCTGAAGAAATGCCCGTCAAAAATGAACATCTGCTGGGGAACATTACTAGATGGTGAAAATGAAACTACTCCCAAGGGTTTTTTTTTCTTTACATGTATATGTTTTCAAATGATATAGCTTGCTGCTCCCAATAATTTGAAGTCAGTTGGATTTTTGCCACTGTCTTCAGTAAATTTTGGGTAGCAACCATAGAGTGCATCTCTTAATAAATAAAAAAGCTATTGATGGCTCCTATGTCCAGAGATTTTAATGTTTAATGAGCCACACAATGCAGTCTGCAAAGGAAATAGGTTAAGCATGTTATGAACCTGTGTAAATTCAGAAAAGATGCCTTTCTTTGGTATATAAATACTTTCCTTCTTTTCCTGTAAGACAAAATCATATTGATATTTTCTATTAATATTCTTATTATTATTTTCCATTCTACCATTCAACTCATCTTACTACATTGATCCTTTTACTCTTACAAGCATCCCCCCTTGAACCTTCTTTGTACCACTTTCCAAAATCCTGTTCTCCCAGAAGTAGGGTTGGTCAATTTCCAGGCTGTGTCAGTTTCACATGTCAGTTTCCACCCATAAGGTCATTCCATCCAATTTCCACATCAGCTGCGAATTAAAAAAAACCCTCACAAACATGAAATTCACATGAAATTTCATATGTGGTTTTCCATAACTTATGTTTTTTGTACACAATTCCCCCTAATATGCACATTTTAATATGCAACTTTCCCTAATATATGGACTTTTGTCCACACTTTTGGAGCCAAAAACTAAATGGCAAAATTTGGAGAAGTATGCAATCAGAAGGATAATTGTGTTTCAATCTGCATATTAGTCCAGGAAGTATAAGTTATGGTTTGCTTAAAGGTGCCAGGATAAATTCTCCCCCATCCCTACTCAGAATCTATCCTCTTTCCACACAATCACTGCTTTATTCTCCGAGTGACTTAACTTTGGCCATTCTTTCTTTTTCCACTCCCGGCAGAGTGGTGAGGTTGTGGCAGAAGACTCCTGTGTATAGGTGAGCATCCTGCCCAGACTGCTGACACAGTATGACCCTTCCTTGCCATGCCTGTGGGATATATGGAGCACAAAAGAGCAATGTGGTTTAAAAAAATAAAAGCAGTTCTGGGGATGCATATAAGAGATAGAGAAGCTGAGATGTGCCACAAATATTTCCCAGATTTCCCCTCTATAACTAGGCCAACAGAGCTATCTCTGTTTCTGTACTTTCAGAGTCCTTGACCCCTCAACTTTGGAGGGCTTTCTGACAGCATCTGGCATTTCTCCCTGGCTTGGAGAAGACCAGGGCGTCGTAACATGAGTCACAATGAGCCATGTGGCTCACACGGTGGGTTGGGAAAGGCGATATACCATGCCCTCATTTGTTTCCTGCAGAGCACCCATCCCCATGCCACCATTGAGGAAAGCATGTCTGGATCTTCCTAGACAGCCATTTGTGCTCCTTCGGCTGCTGGCTCCCAACCCACCTTCCCATCTGCCATGGAGTGCTACAGTGGTGCGGGCACTGCTTTTGTTGCTGTGGCATTGGCCTGCTGCAGAATCATTGTCAGGAGGATTCCCACATAGCTCTCCAGAGTGCCCCTCCATGCCTTGCTTGTGAGGCACTATAAGTGAGGTGGCCCTGGACAGTGCCTGCTGCTGCTTTGCTGCAATGGCAGAAGATACTGTTTAAAGTTATTTTAAAGTCTGGAATTACATTACAGACCAACCCTATGGTCTCTGGGAGGGCATCTCAGGGGCTGGAGGATATTGTGGATTCCCAATTCCCTCAAACACAGCTATGTTCACAGGAAGTCATCACCATCATATGTTACTGGTTTTTAGCCATAGGCCATTGCAGATCACAGGAAGTGGAAATAGGAGTAGGGGTTTTCCCCCTCCCCCCTCACAGCCACCGCAGAATGGTAAGAGAGCTAATGGGCTCAGAGGCCCATCTTGATAAATATGCTAGAACAACAGGAATAGAAGCACCTCCATCATTCCTCCTACTGTGCCTGCCAGGACTTTGGATAGACTGAGGACAGTAGAGGCTGGTGGCTCTGATTTCAAGGGGGGCAGAGAAATGGGTCCACCCATTTGCCTCAGGCAATGCCATGTCTTGCACCAGTTCTGCTTCTGTATGGCTGATAACTTTATTTGTGTATTTATTTATGGAGAACATTCCATTGCCTTAGTCTGCATTCTTGTGATGTCTATATTCTGAGGATATTAACTATCTGGTACATGTGTAACTCCCATATATGTACAACAATAATGCAGCATTTTCACAGTTTAGGAGACTACAAAGCCCATGATGTTGTGCAATCTAGATCAAGTTTATAGGTACAGCAACATGTAATGCATTTCGCCACAAGGCTAAATCTTCCAGTAGAGGTCTGTTTCTTGGTTCTAGCTAACTTGAATCTTTAAAACAATTTTTAGAGGAACATTCTAAAGGAATACTTCTTAACTATTTTTTCTTCACTCTGCAGATCTCTGCATTATATATTGTTATATAATGAATATATAACAATGAATGTCCCAAAACTCCAATATTTTAGTGACAGTTTCTGTGATGTCGGCACAAGCTTATGGAGTCAGAAATAAAAAGAAAACATCCTGCTTGTGATTTAAGAAAATATCACCCAAAATGAAACAAAGTGTCAACATAGAGACTTAAAATATTTAATGTTTCAAGGGAATGCTCTCCAGATTATAAAATATCACTCACTAAAAATGTCTTTCCACCAAAGCACTTTTCCAAAGCAACAACATTTATTATTATTATTATTATTATTATTATTATTATTATTATTTTGTCTTTGTATTCCCCAAACTACTGTTTCTCAGAACAAAAGATTCTTTTACATGTTCTTCCTTTCATTGTTTTCACGTAGCATATTCTTCCTGATCATAAACTTTATGCTGAGATTGCCTCAGCCCAATCCCGGGAAAAACCTCTCCATCTTTTTGTTCCTTCTCCATGAGACAATACTGATTAGTGTAATCTATGGCTACCTGTACAATAACCTAAACATACAAGAAATTAATAGCTGCTTAAAAAAACATTTGAGAAGAAATAGCAAAAAGAAGTTCCTTCAACAAAAGTATAAGTAGGCCATATAATGAAGTATGTAAATATGCTGCAGTTCCAATGAAAGGGAAGTATTTTAAGGTATTAAGTTATGCAACACTCTGCACTGTTTTGCGGTGATAAGGTTTTTAAAGCACCTTTTATAAGCTTTTCCTTTCTGTTGTGACAGCAGTACTGCTACAATTCTGGAACTAAATTATAAGCAAATGTATATTTGAAAGGCATACCCAATCCACCAAGCACTAGTATTGTGCAACCTCTATTCACCAAACCAGGTGGTATTAGAGGTGTGTGTGGTGGGGGAGTTCCTCCTCCCAGACAAGTTGCTCAGTGCTTAGGATGACCATATGAAAAGGGGGACAGCACTCTTGTATCTTTAACAGTTGTTTAGAAAAGAATTTCAGCAGGTGTCATTTGTATGCATGCAGCACCTGGTGAAATTCCCTCTTCATCACAACAGTTAAAGCTGCAGGAGCCCTGCCCTCTTTTGTATATGGTCAAATGCATGCATACAAATGGCACCTGCTGAATTTCCCATTTCTATACAACTCTTAAAGATACAGGAGCCCTGTCCTCCTTTCCATATGGTCACCCTATAAGTGCTGGAATCCTGTGCAAATTATAACTGAATTATGAACTTGATTAAGATGAGACTACTATCCTAAGCATTCTTACTTGAAGAATGACTCCATCCAAAGAGGTAACATGACTTATTTCAGGGAAATTGGGTTTGATCCAGATGTAGTCACACTAAGAGTAGATTCATTGAAATCAATGGAAAAATTTAGTCATGATTATCTTAAGTCCCTTTGATTTCAATGAGACTACTCTAAGTATGATGAAATCTGAATTGAATTCATTTAAGAGGGTGGCGTTAACATTTACAGTTACTTCTCTTTCAAAAATTTAACATGTGGAACAAAGCCCACTCTCACCCCACCAGAAATGCATTTTATTTTCTGGTGCCATCATGACTAGTGGCTATTGATAGCCTTATCCTCCTACCTACATACCATCATTGGAATGGAGCTTTGAGAGGGCTCCCATTGGTAGCTAACAGAAGCCTTCTCTTCTAGAGCTCCTTTTTAAAATGCTCTATTTGGTTCTGGTTCTCACTTTTTGGAATTACACTTACAACCTCAGTAACAACGAGATAAGGGCAATGTCTCAAAAGCACAAATAAATAATATCAGCTACGGCTTCAAACACTCCTCCCTCCTTAATAGAGTTTTTTTAATGTTAACACCAGAAAGAATACATAATGAGGGAGCAAGAATAATAAATATTTAGTTGTGTAAATTGTAGGCTGACCATATGAAAAGGAGGACAGGGCTCCTGTAACTTTAACAGTTGTAGAGAAAAGGGAACTTCAGCCAGTGTCGTTTGTATGCAATTAGTTCCTGGTGAAATTCCCTCTTCATCACAACAGTTAATGTTGCAGGGGCCCTGCCTTCTTCTGTATATGGTCACTCTAGTATAGTGCCTGCAACTTTAATTGTTGTGATGAAGAGGGAATTTCACCAGGAACTAATTGCATACAAATGACACTGGCTGAAGTTCCCTTTTCTCTACAACTGTTAAAGTTACAGGAGCCCTGTCCTCCTTTTTATATGGTCAGCCTAGAAATTGGCATGAGTAAGTGCTGAAGAGAAGTTGACAATGATGCCATACAATGTGGATCCTAGGCCCTAGGGTCCTCCAACATACCAACTCTGCATTATTCTTGAGTCCTTGGGTTAAAGCTATTATATAATTGTTTGTATGTTATATTTATGTGACAAATAAATGCTGCTTTTAATCAGTTTTGTATTTTATGTTTAGTGTTGTTCCCCGCCTCGATCCGTTGGGAGAGGCGGGTAATAAATAAATATATTATTATTATTATTATTATTGTTATTATTATTTCCCCAAGGTGACATCTATTACCCTCCTCCTCTCCATTTTATCCTCACAACAACCCTGTGAGGTAGGCTAGGCTGAAAGTCAGTGACTGACTCAGTCAACCATTGTGCTTCATGGTCAAGTGGGGACTAGAACCCAGATCTCCTGGGCCCCAGTCCAGCAATTTAACTACTACACCACACTGGCTCTTGGTCATTCATCCAACTTGTGAGTCATCCTATTACTGATGGCTACCATCCTGTCCTCAACCACAGTGTTTGTCTTGAACCAGCTAGCTCTAACAATTACTGTATCTTCAGATCATGCCCTGGGAACTTTGTTCCATACATACACAGCATGTCTTCTGGGTGCAAAGTATGCTTCATCAAATATATTAATCAAAACTAAGTTTTCCCTTCATTGGCACCATTATCAAACTGAAATTATTGATGACATGAACTGCCACATGAAGAAACTAGTGGTGATTGAAGGCACACATTTTTCTTAGTTTCCTTTGTACTGCATTTCAGTACAACTCAAAATCTTGTTTGCGATTTCTCCAGATTTCTGACTTACCTGGAGGCTGTAGCTGGCTCCCCCCCCCCTTTTTTTTTTTTTGCTTCACAGTTTTACTTTCAGTTTCTCTTTTGACACTTGGTGCTGCAAATTTGGATAAAATTATGCCACAAGAGACCAAAGTGTGAAACAAACAACAACCTTTACTTAACACTTTACAAATGTGACTACAGCAACTCATCTGAAAATGGCTGCCACATGGGTTTCAGTTCTCTGTTGGTGTTTTTCAATACTGCTTTTCATTATGCACCCACTCACAGGACACTCTGTAGCTGCGTACAGACAACACGATAGTCAACGGTGCAGTAATAATCAACCCAACAGTTGTTTATCTAGGGGGTAATCCACGCACAACATGATAATAATTAATGTGGTGTAGATTAGGATCAGGGTTAAGTTGGCTATTAGTTCATGCTGAGTTAACTCACACATCCCCTATCTTCTCTCCCCCCTCAGTCCTCCCACTAGTATCCCATCAGCCATCGCTGCCAAAAATCAATCCTGCAGGATGTACTAGAGTGGCAGCCGCTACTGTGACCGTGACTCTGTGGCTGACAAAATAACCAGTGGTGGCTGAGGAAATAACCAACGGTGCCCCCCACACAAGATGATAATCAATGGTGGGTTAAATAAATAACCATTAACTATTTAAACCACTGTTAGTTATTGTGTTGTCTGAACCTAGACACAGTCTACTAAGAATATGGATCTGATTTCACTGAAATCCAAAATAGGCCTCTTCAAAACATTTTTAGTGTTTCCTTAGACTAGATTGACCAGATAAAATCCAGGTCAGGGCTCATGTAACTTTAACAGTTGTAGAGAAAAGGGAATTTCAGCCAGTGTCATTTGTATGCAATTAGTTCCTGGTGAAATTCCCTCTTCATCACAACAGTTAAAACAACAACAACAACCCTTAAACTGGTTTTCAATCACCACAGTTCCCTAGTCCCTGCACCTATCCTTCTGAAATGTTGCAGGTTTCTTGCCTCAGGATACCTCTATGACATGTGCAGTCTTCATACAAAGACCACAGTGATTTTTGGGGACAATTTGAGCAATCACCCAACCCCTTTTGAGGAATCGGCTTACACACACATTACAGCACCTATCCACCTGAAATAGGATTCTTACTTAGGGATACCTCTAGCCTGCCCGTCATTTCAGAATAATGGCCAACAAGGATCACAGAGGGATAAGGGTGTCTTCTTTTGTATACTGTCAAAATGGAAATGCTGCTCTTGCACAAAAAAATCCCTGCACATATTTATCTGAAACTTGATCCCCCTCAGAGAAGACAACTAGTTTGATCCCTCCTGGAAATTTCATCTAGTTCTGCCAAGAAATAATTTTAAAAAGTTATTAGCAGTTCCTGTTAAAAATCAAAACATAAAAAGTGCAGTACAAAAAATACTATTATTGGCATAACTAATCTCCTTCTAGGGGGTCACTGTGCCTCCATATTTCTTCCACTTCTGAAAAATTGAACAAAATATTATAGCCATATATTTTTTTAAAAAAATCCCATGATAGTCAATGGAAGATTTCCAAATTGTGACTCAGTCAAAGCAGATAACCTCTGAATTGGTCTGAACAGCATTGAGCCATTTTCCAAAATGCTGAATCGGGGTTTGAGTCAAATCTTGCGGTTGGTGCACAGCCAGTGGAGGCTGGTGGGCTCCAATATGAGTAGGGTGGTGAATTTGCTCCAGGTTTCAGTTAGTACCAGTCAGGACTCTAAAGGACTCCTTTAGAGTTTTGACCGGTTCTGACTGAAACCCAGAGCAGATTCACTGCCTCACTGACATCAGACCCACCAGTCTCCACTGGCTGTGCACCAACCGCAAGATTTGACTCAGACCCTGAGTCACAACTCTACCTACTATTGTTACATAAAAAAAGCCTGTGTCTCAGGATGATATCCCATGGAGCACAAAATCACTTAAGAAGTCAATAATCCATGCTGAATCAATGTTCCAGCAGCTAATTTAGTGCATGCAGTCACACGCTTTGTCCTCAGCAGTTCTTGCTTGCATTCCCTCAGTTGCATTCCTGGTGCCAAATTAACCAGCATGTGCATTTATATATTTTTAAAAATAAACTAGATAGGTAGGAATCAAGGTGCCACAGTCTTAACAGATTTGAAGTACTAGTTTGGGTTTCTTATTGCCAGTTGTAGGATTTTCCCTGGGTGAGTCAAAATGTTGGAAGAACATACAGATCAATGTGAAAACTGAAATAAAACAGACTCTGATCAGGAACGGAAAGTATGGCGTAGAACGCCAGGCTTTTTCTGTTTTATTTCGTCATTTTGTTTTTTAAATAATTCTTTGGGACTGAGCTGCTAAGTTAAAAGAAACTTCACAAAATGGTTATCCGACCATCAAAACCAAGAAAAACAAGAACAACTTTTTAAACTTCAGTATTTCTGAAAATCAGGAAATTATTTCTCAGCAAGGAGAATTCAAAAAGAATCAATCAGGGGTGTGGGGGTTTTGGGGGGGGTTTAAGGGGAAATTTAATAAATAGTGTTACAGTGATAGTTTAGACCTATTCTTTCACAGGAAACCAAAAAGCCAAACAGTAATTGGCAGAGTTCTGGCTACAATGTTTTCTTGGGAAGAGGAGCTCCAGTGATTGACCACATGTGAACATACCTACCATTTTTTACCTGCTAGAATAAAATTAAAATTATCTGCTTTAAAGAGCAATTCTATGGTCTCAGAGAGAGCTCCTAGGGACCATAGGAGAAGGTGAATTTCCCATCCTGAAGCTATAAACAGAGTTACAGCCTTGAGTGGGGAAATCTGAGTAGGAATATCCTCTCCTGTCCTCAGAAGAGGATGGGGTGGTTGAAAAGGGGGGCTGGTGAGAGGAGAAGGGAATAGAAAGACATGGAACAGTCTCCACCTGTGACATTCCACTAACGCAAATGATGTCATGCTAGCAGTAAGTAGGTTTTGAACTATGTCCAGGAGGAGAATCCAACTAAAGTTACATTTGCACAAGCAAGTGAAACCACTCTCACAACCAGTTGCACAACTGCTTGCACATCAAGTTGCTGCAACTGCTTATACCCCTGCTTCCACGCATGTAATGTGCAAGCACTTGCACAAAGGAACTCCTCTGGCACTATTTGAGTTTGTAGAATCATACTGTTGGATATTGGCGACTGATACATAAGGTCTACAAGGCTCTCCATTTCCTATTTCCAGGTGAGTGACCTGGATGGGCTCAGAGGCCCATCTAGCTCTAAATGGGAAAACAGAAGAAATAGAGGCCTTTTCTACACCATAAGGGTGTAGAGGGAGGGATGGAGGGCAATCCTGGAAGTATCTAATACACACCATCAGCGCACAGGGATCATCAGCCTGGGGCCATCCTAGGCAAACAGCCTGGTATGGAAAGGGCCAGAGACTATGAAAGCCTCTGCTGCTGCTCCTGCTCTTCCTAGCTCTTGCCAACAGAGGAAAGGAGCTATGGAAGACTCCAAAATTGGAGCCCTCTGTCTTGGTGGTGGGGTTTGTTTCGGGTGGGGGGTGGCCTGGAGCGCTACTGAGAAGCAGGCCGCGAATCCTGTTTCTCAGTAGAGACATGCACCGGAGGGAAGTGGGCGCCCCAGCAGGTAAGGAGTGCGACGGGGGAGGCGGGAGGGGGCCCCACTTACCTGCCGGGGCGTCCGCTTCCCTCCGGTATGCATCTCTACTGAAAAACAGGCTTCACGGCCTAGTTCTCAATAGAGCTCCAGGTGATGATGTCATCACCTGGCATGCTACTGAGGGACAGGCCGTGAAGCCTGTTTCTCAGTAGATTTGAGCACCGGAGGGAAGCAGGCGCCCCAGCAGGTAAGGAGCGCTACGGGGGAGGTGGGAGGGGGGCCACTTACCTGCCGGGGTGCCGCTTCCCTCCGGTACGTGTCTCTACTGAGAAACAGACATCACGGCCTGTCCCTCAATAGCGCGCCAGGTGATGACATCATCACCTGGCGCTCTACTGAGAACTAGGCTGCGAAGCACACACCTCAGCAGGTGGTGGTGGTGGTGGTGGTGGTGGGGTCCCCCCACCTGAAACAAGCCCCACCACCAAGCCACCCACCCCCAAAAAACTCCAGCCTGGACTTACCAGGTCTGCTGCTCTCTGCTGCCGCGTGACCCCCACAGCCCCGGTTTGCCCCCGCTGCCCCCCAGTCGGCCCGGATTGGTCAGGACCGGAAAATTCGGGGCGATCTGGTCACCCTATTAGAATTGTGATTTATGAAGCTGAAGTCTTGTGTGCACTTACTTGGGAATAAGCTACATTGAACACAAAGGGACTTAGTACTAAGTAAACATGCATAAGTAGTACTGAAAATCATTGTGTGAACTGATGTCCCTCCAGAAAATGCAATCAGAAAGCAGAGGTATGGAAGCGGGCCAATTCCCAATTGGGTAGGGTGACCAGATAAAATCCAGGTCAGGGCTCATGTAACTTTAACAGTTGTAGAGAAAAGGGAATTTCAGCCAGTGTCATTTGTCTGCAATTAGTTCCTGGTGAAATTCCCTCTTCATCACAACAGTTAAAGTTGCAGGGGCCCTGCCTTCTTTTGTATATGGTCACTCTAGTATAGTGCATGCAACTTTAACTGTTGTGATGAAGAGGGAATTTCACCAGGAACTAATTGCATACAAATGACACTGGCTGAAATTCCCTTTTCTCTACAACTGTTAAAGTTACATGAGCCCTGGATTTTATCTGGTCACCCTACAATTGGGAATATGTCCTCTTGTGCATATAACATGTTTTTGCAAATGCATGTTCATCACATTTGCACTTAACATTTCTAGATATACACTTTAATATGGAATGTGTGAAGTGGCTGACTGAATATAAAAGAGATGGTAAGAAATGAGGCCTTTGCTTAGCAAAAAACACAGGGTAAAAGTCATGCTTGTGAAACATTCACTTTTGAGTTCCTATGCAGCCCTGAGAGTTGCTGCATAGGAACTTATTAAGAATGGCTATAACTCAGTGGTAGAGTTCATGTTTTGCTTTCAAAAGGTCCCATATTCAACCCCCAATATCTCCAAGTAGTGATGGGAAAGACTCCTGTCTGAAAACCTAGCTGCTGCTGCCACACTCATAGACAATATTGAACTCAATGGACCAAGGCAGCTTCCTATGTTCCAGTGTACTCTCTGCTTCTCTAAGCCCAACATTATAGTTCTTTTGATACACTTGGAAAACCAATTGAGTGAGAGACCACTTCACATCTTCAGGAAGATGCTGTACATCTGACTTCCTAAGTACCCAAGACTTCTCCACATTGTCAAGTTGCTACATACATTCAAGCAGAACAGTAGGAGACTGAACTACAAATCAGGAAGTCCCCAGTCCAAACCTTACTGCTATAAACTCACAAAAGGTGCAATCCTATGCATGTTTCGATACAAAAAAAGCTTTTGGTGGCTGGGACATGCTGGGAGTTGTAGGGCTTTTTTTCTGTCTAAATATGCATATGATTACACCCTGAGTGGCCTCAAGGAAGATCATTGCCTCTCCAACTCATTATTAATATGAGGTTCATAATACTGATGTACCTTACAGGGTTGCTGTAGACATTATCAAGATAATATTGCTGAAGTGCTATAAAAAATCTTAAAATGATGATAATGAAGTTGTTTCTATCACATGAATCTGACACAGGTTTTCGTGTGCTGAAGTTTGTTGTAATCATTGGAACTTACACGTACATAACAATATGCTTCGTCTATGACCTTAGTTTCTCCAAAAGTTGCAAACCTCAACTCAAACAACATGAAGCTTTCCAAACACCTTTTTCGTTTTCCCACCATTTGCCAATATTGCCTCTATTATCAGGCATCTACACATCCATCTTTGGCAGACAGTGAGGACTGATCATTTGCAATGAGTCCATGGAAATAAAGATTTCAGATACTGGCGGTGAATGCCAGAAGCAACTACAGAAAGCTCCAAATCTCCAAATCACCACTTTGACTTTCTAGCCAGCATTCAGGTGAAGGGGAAAAAAGGGAAAGTTCAGAATGCTCAAACACACATTTTCAAATATCTGCATGGGAATCCTTCTAGCTACATGGAAGGCTGAAATATTTTCATTTGAAGTAAAAACCAGAGCAGGATCTACACTACTTCCCCAATGCCAAAAGTTTATGTTTTATGCCATGATAGTGGTGGAGGCTCTTAACAGACAACTTACACTGTAAGCATTTTCAGAGGTATGAATCCTGCAAGTACTGTCTGCTGTCATGGTTCACAAGAACTAGGAACAGTTTTTGTGCCCAGGATCATTAGAAATACAAGTCCTGATCATTTTGCTGTATGAACTAATTACACAATTGATATTTGTGGGAATGGAAGGCGAGAATAAAGAGACGACACGATAAATTGGATTTAAACAGGGCCACATTTATTAACATATCAAGGTAGATAGAGGCCTAGGCGGGCATCCTGTCTTTGGCCAACGTCTTGGCCATAATTGGGATCGGGCGAGCCATTCATACCCTGGTAGGTGTCGCTGGTGCGTCGACACCTCCCAGGATTCCCCATTTGGGGTAGGTAGGCCTTCCTATGTCACCTCCCCTCAGGTTGCACAACTCAGAGTGGGTGAATAAGGTTGGCCTCAGAGGTAGACTGACCATATGAAAAGGAGGACAGGGCTCATGTAACTTTAACAGTTGTAGAGAAAAGAGAATTTCAGCCAGTGTCATTTGTATGCAATGAGTTCCTGGTGAAATTCCCTCTTCATCACAACAGTTAAAGTTGCAGGCGCTATACTAGAGTGACCAGATACAAAAGAAGGCAGGGCCCCTGCAACTTTAACTGTTGTGATGAAGAGGGAATTTCACCAGGAACTCATTGCATACAAAGGACACTGGCTGAAATTCCCTTTTCTCTACAACTGTTAAAGTTACATGAGCCCTGTCCTCCTTTTCGTATGGTCAGCCTACTCAGAGGTAACCCTTATCCCCACACCTGGTGCCGCAGGACTCCCAGGTGAGGGCCTCAGGTGTCACCAATCACCACAACAGTGCCTATGAATGCTCACCAAAACCTGTACTTGCTCCTTATGCCCGCACATCTGCCCCCAATTAAATGTGACCAAATTCAACCAATTAGCCTATTTAGCTCTCCCCCATTGTCTTACAGTGTGAAGTAGGTGAAAAAAAAACCAAATCAAGTTTGAAGGTAAAAAATTCCTACTTGGTCCCCAAAAAGGCAGCCAGCAAGCTCACACTGTCTACAGGGAGGGAGGGAGGGAGCTGCAAAGGAAGGAGCTGGGGGAAGGAGCTGCAGCAGCCCTATAAATAGGCCCACAGCTCCTCCTCCAACCAGTGGCACCATATGGAGGCTGCCAATGGCAGGCCTCCACGTGTCGTCCTCTCCACCACCCACAATTGCCACCTCCCGCCCGGACAAGCCGGGTGTGGTAGGAAGGGCCTTTGTGGGAATGGACGGCGAGAATAAAGAGACGACACGATAAATTGGATTTAAACAGGGCCATATTTATTAACATATCAAGGTAGATGGAGGCCTAGGCAGGCATCCTGTCTTTGGCCAACGTCTTGGCCATAATTGGGATCAGGCGAGCCATTCATATCCTGGTAGGTGTCGCTGGTGCGTCGACACCTCCCAGGATTCCCCATTTGGGGTAGGTAGGCCTTCCTATGTCACCTTCCCTCAGGTTGCACAACTCAGAGTGGGTGAATAAGGTTGGCCTCAGAGGTAGTCCTTATCCCCACACCTGGTGCCACAGGACTCCCAGGTGAGGGCCTCAGGTGTCGCCAATCACCACAACAATGCCTAAGAATGCTCACCAAAACCTGTACTTGCTCCCGATGCCCGCACGCCTGCCACAGGGTGCGAAAAGCCACTCGCTTATTCGCTCTCCCCCACCTAAACCTAATAGCTTCCATCACACCTTCACGCAGATCTTATAAATTAAGTCATTTCCAGTGTCTGGTGTCTGACAGGTGGATGCTGTCCTGTCTACAAAGCTCTCTCCGTGTGCTAATAATCGCTGGGTGGTTAATACTAAAGTCCCCAGAACTATTCAATTGATTAAATATTTCACTATTTACTCTCCTCCCAGCCTTCTCCAAGGCTCTATGGTCATTGCCAGCCCTCTAATTTATTCTGGGCAGAATGCAAGATCAAATCCCTGTTTGAGCAATTCTTGTAGATCTAGCCTTTGACCTGTTGCTGGGCTTGCTCCTTGCCACCTGTTAAGTCTGTGTATTTTACAGTACCTGACAATTACTACGCTGGGCCAGAAATAAGTCATTAGATTTCCTACTTTCTGTTAATTTTTTCATGGCACCCCCAAAGTGGGTACATGCCCTTCAGTAAATGCACGCATGATCCATGCCCTACTTACATTGAGGATGATCGCATCACAATTCCGGGCCGCTGCCCACATGGGTACCTGCCAATCCACCTAGCTCACACTGGGGATCTGGCAAGACCAAAGTACTCGGTTTTAACGAGTAACCGCACGAGTGACCCAGGTTATCACTCTCGCAATGACAAGGATTTGGCAGGATCACCTCGCAGTTCAGGGCCGCTGCCCAAGTGGTACATGCCATCCTCCTGGCTCTGGGAATCCAGCAAGCCCACATACTCACTATCGCAGGCCAATGCATGCGGGTATCCGGGAGACCACACAAGCCTGTCACTCACAGGCTTCTCATACAGCCCCCATGCATCATTGCACGAACACCTATATGGGGTGGGGCAATAGACCAAACCTCGCAGGGGCAATGCGGACGGTAGCTCACATATCGCATGCCATATCTGTCACACAGCTGTCCTTGGTATAACAGCCCATTTGAAGATTGGTGTGACAGTTGCACATCTTCATTGATCTGAGAAGAGCTATTAAGCTTTCAAGGATGGATGGGCATGTAAACTAAAGATTCAGGATACCCTCTGCAAACCATTTGCATTCTGTTCCATGCAAGCTGGGTGCTGTGGCCGTAGGACCGCCCTACCAGGAAAACTTCAATTGCCCCATGATGTTAAGCCCCCTTCCGGATTCCTAGCAGTACATGACTGTTCTAAGATGAAGTTCCCATGCTACCAGAGATAACTCAGGCAGAAGCCTCGCGTAAGACCACCCCTTAAAAGACGCCCCCCATCTAAGCCAGGGTGGCAACAGTCTTGCATTAAAAAAAAAAAAAACCTCATCATCAAGGCTGCATCATATGATGTACTCCCTGCACCTGCATAAGGACCCATAGTGCTGTCTTATTGTAGAAATATTTGCCAATTCACTGATATGGTTAGGTATCAGTGAGCAGGGGGGCCCAGCCCTTAATCAAGAAGGGCTGGATCAGCACCTTACTAGGGATAATTCTGGCCAAAGTCCACATTTGTGAGACACCCAAAGACAGCGAAAGGTCTATGGGAATAGGCCACTACAATGTTTGTCCCTTGAAGACAAGAGATCGCTGTATATTTAGAGCACGGGGCCCGAAGCAAATGTCTGAGGGGTTGCGTCCTGTCCTATTCATTGTAAGCTCACACATCTCCTCAAGTGCTACTGGCCGAACTCTGAATATGCCCTTACCCTGGGGGAGGATGATCACAAACTCTTGTACTGGAAGGCACAACCAGACATCGCTTGCCAACTAAAGCCAGTCCTTCATGTAATGAACACAGATGTGATGCTGTGAGAATCGATATCCATATCTCTGGACTGTTTGAGGGCAGTGTCCATATGTCTGAACTAATACTGTTGGCCCGGCCTAATAATAAACCAGATTAAAATAGCGTATGTGTTGTTGAAAGCTACAACTATAGGGGAAAACTCCACCTGAATGAAGCCTCTCTCCTTTCCTGTGGACAGTCAAGACACCCAAGCTGAGAGCGCTCGGACGATTCCTATCATCTGCGCAATCTGGCCAGCATGATGCCTTTACACTAAGATGACTTGCCAATGATTACTTACAATGCCGCAACAGTGAGGCGGGTACTCCATCTGGCCAATGTTATTCTAGCACCAGCTGTGGCTGCAACAACTCTCGATGGTACTGAAGCCCAAGAAAGCTTGTGCGGCATGGTTAAGTCACCCACATTTCGCTATGAATTTTCTCTGGGTCCTACTCGGGTCTCAGTGGATGTTACCCTCCTTCAAATTGAGCCTGGGAATGAACGGGCTAGACAATCAAGATTTCAGGCAAGCCGGAGATGCTCATAACACTTGCCAAGCCTATCCAACAATTGTATGTTTGCATATCATCTTAATCAAAGCTCCTTTCTAAAAAGTGAGCAGGAAGCTCTCCCTCCAGCTCAGCAAAGTATGCTGTGCCCATATGGTTGCACGCTTAGGCATGGCCTGACTAGACCTCTTGTTCCTAGACTACAGTGTTTAGTATTCCCAGAACTGGAATGTGATGAATTGGTATTGTGGGGAACTGTTACCTGAGAATGATTGTGTTACCCTAATTGTCGCAGTCATGTGCGCAGAAATCCTGAAGCTTCCACAGCGTCCCAGCGGGCCAGGAGCAAGAACTTCTTGACATAGGCCATCGTTTCCCCAAAGCAACGTAGTAGAATCTTCTGTGATATGAGGTGAAAACCCTACTCGAATGTAAAAGCAGAGAAACACATAACTATCCAGTCATATGTGAAAAACTGCTCCTACCAGAAAAACAACAACTATTTGAGTTAAAACAAAAGAACGTTTACCTCGCAAAGGGAATTTAAACTCCTCAAGTTTTGCTATACTGCTTTGGCACCCTGTTCCACTGGGCTATGTCCACTCCTTATATGCCATTGTGTGGAGGAATTCCTGCTATTTCCCACAGAAATGTGGGAAGCCATGCCTATGGTAGGTGCAATGTACGGCACCTCAGAGAATGCCCTTATACTCGCCCAGGTGACCATTTCCTACCAGCACCACAGTACCACACAGGCATCCTTCCACATCATGTCTGAATAAGCCAAGCTGTCAGTGCTTGCCCTAATAAACTAGGCTGCAGGTTATTACCTGACTTGTTGGCAACCTCATCTGATCTTAATGATGAGTGATTGGGAATATCGAAAGCTATGTCAGATTATTGGTCCTTTGAGCCCAAAATTTCTGACAGTAATTGGCAGCAACCCTTGAGGTGTTCAGGCAAGATTCTTACTGAGCCTTACCTGAAGCTGTGGGGGGGGGGGGGAATGAACTTGGACTTGCAGAGTGTAATGTATGCTCTAAGACATTGAGCTCAGGCCCCTCAACTCTTTTGGATATACTGCCCAGGAACCCCCATCCAATAGGTTATGTCTGCTCATTACATGTAATAATGGGTTGGGGTGACAACCATTCCTTCCAGCACCACAACATCCACACCTACTGGCGGCAGCTTTGCCGGGCTCCCCATGGCCTTCTTTCCTCATCTCAGGAAAATCATGGATGTCGGTGCTTGCCCTGAATAGACGAGGCTGGCGGTTTCTCAACCCATTGGAAATAATAGAATCATAGAATAGTAGAATTGGAAGGGGCCAAAAGGCCATCGAGTCCAACCCTCTGTTCAGTGCAGGAATCCAGCCTAAAGCATCCCTGACAGATGGCTATTCAGCTGCCTTTTGAATGCCTCCTAGTTACACAGGTGTAAGAAGATCAAGTAAACTGCCTGATACAGAATCATACCAATTTAATTGGTGTATTTATATCCCACATTTCTTTCATCTTGTAACTCAAGGCAGCTACATGGATTACCTAGGTGGTCTCCCCTCCAAGCGCTGACCAGAACAGCTTAGCGCCTAGGCTACACCATATGCTAATGGAGCATGCCCTGAATAATTAATATTGCCACAATGACTGGCAGCAAAACCACAGGGGATAAATGCCAGCAGCTGGAGAATCAGATGCCCCACTGTATTTGGCGGAGCCAGCCTCCCCTTGCTATTAGAAGTTGGCTGTGGCCTCGTAATGTTATTGTATGCCCAAAGTCAGATGGGCCCACTGCTCAGAGATGTTAGGAGGCACCAGCCACCCTGCCACTCATAGTTAGGCCGCAGCCTGGAGATCAGGGATCCTAAACTGAGTAGGCCCACTGCATGTAGCCGGGCCGATGCCAAAAGCCCTCCCACACAGCCTATGGAGGCACTAGCCACCTCATGTTAGGTCGCAGCCTACCAGGTGTCGCGTTTGCTATGATTTAAGGCTTTGTGTATTGATTTTATTAATGATCAGTGTTATAACTATATAAACCGCACAAAGAGCTTCAGCTATGGGCAGTATGAATTTGGGATTAAATAATAATAGTAATAATAATATAACAATAATTAAGCCCCAGCCCCCTGGGTCTTCTAGTTCACACCCTGTGTGCAAACCATGTCCAAATATGGAATAATGAAAGAGGGGAGGGGAGCAGAGACTCACAGCAGAATCAGGCCTATAGCCCAAGCTGTTCACAGCCTGCCTGCCCGTGTCTTCTATCAAGTGCTAGAGCAGGGAGGGGGTGCAGCTCTTGTTGGCCTGGCTGTACCCAGAAAAAAGGGGCTTAGGCCACAGCAGCACGCTTCCCAGCAAGAGCTGGTTTGGCCCTTTTCCTTGGCCCAGGCCTACTTCAAAAGAGGTGAGAGATGGGCGGGGGGTTGTTTCCCTCGTCCCCCAGTTGTGTCCTTCCCCCACCTCCACCCCAGGCCTTGGAGCTAAAAGCAGCCACAGCTGCTTCTGGATATCGGGAGGACCGTGTGGCCTCCTGTCGAAACCTGAAGCCACCGGCTGGTGGCTTGGTGTAGCGCGCGCTGCTTCGCCCAGCCACGCCGCTGCTCCTCTTCTCTTTTTGCCGCCTCATGCTGCTCGCACCAGTGACCGGTGTTCTCCCTGCCTCATGGCTGCTGAAGCCTTTGTCTTTCACGGAGGTAGGGAGCCGAAAGCTGCAAAGGAAGAAGCTGGGGGAAGGAGCTGCAGCAGCCCTATAAATAGGCCCACAGCTCCTTCCCCAACCAGTGGCTCCATACGGAGGCTGCCAATGGCAGGCCTCCACGCGTCGTCCTCTCCGCCACCCACAATTGCCCCTTCCCGCCCGGACAAGCTGGGCGTGGTAGGAAGGGCCTTTCTACTCCGCTTTAACAATGTAGAACAAACAATCAAAGTCCAGAAAAACCACACATTGTCAATTCTGTGCTGCAGATATAAGAATCTTTTCTCAGAAGAACATGCACCTTAAAATGAAGAAAACCTGCAGAGTAACTCTGTGTGTGTGTGTGTGTGTGTGTGTGTGTGTGTGATGTTATTTTCAAAGTTCTGGAGTTCCAACACAAAGGGCGGTGGAGAGATTCAAAATTGACCTTTTGTAAGAAATGACCATTGAGCCTATGCTTTGGTGAACACATCCATAGTTTAAAAATTTGGACAATGAGTGCTAACATAACAGTAGAGAATTCAACCACCCGATCCCTAAGGGGGTTATCTCATAAGATGGCAACAATAGCAAATGCCTAGCAATTGACCTCTGAAAATCGCCTTTCCTATGGAGAGATAATTGCTTAAATGAAAATAATAAGAACCAGAGATGGACAACTGCTTAAGACTAGAGCAACAATGCTTTTGCACCCTGCAGCTAAGAGACGTGTACTCCACAAGGGAGGTCAGTTCAGTGGGAATAACTTTCAAGTAAATTACTAAGGGTGTTTCCGGCCAGTTGGTTCTTAAAACTACCAATCACAGGAACATAAGAAGCTGCCTTATATTAAGTCAGACCATTGGTCCATCTAGCCCAGCATTGTTGGCACTGACTGGCAGCACCTTTCCAGGGTTTCAGGCAGGATTCTTTCCTTGCCCTACCTGAAGAAGCCAAGGCTTGAACCTGGGACCTTCTGCATACCAAGCAGGTACTCTATCACACTGAGCTATGGCCCCACCCAGTCCAAAGACACTGTGCAGCTATTTCATCTTTTCCTTCTTAACCAACGGTTAAATAATTTTCTGTATTTTTCTATAATTTTACTCCAAGAGGTTACTTATATTTCTGCCGTGAACCTCAAGACATGGATTGGATTCCTGACAGACAACAGGAAAAATCAAAGGTATAACAATATTGCTACAACTTAAAAGTCACTAATACTAGGGTGACCATATTTGGGAAACTAAAAAAGAGGACACCCAGTGGGGTGGGGGTGGGAAAGCAGCTTTCAGGGGTCTCTGGGATGCATGTCATTCACCTCCACCACCTTAAAGGCCCCAAATGGGGTGGAGGAGGGGAAAGTGTGTCATTCCCACCCTCCACTGCTCCAATCAGGGCCTTTTCTATAATGTCTGGGAATGACACACTTTCCCCTTTCAGGCCCTGATTGGAGCAGTGTGAGGGAAATGACCCACCTCCAGAAGGTGTGTCATTCCCTCCCACCATGCTAATGCAGCCTTCAAAGGGAAAGCGTGTCTTTCCAGGACATTATAGAAAATTACAGAAAATCCCCCCTGACACACAGAAGAGAACAAAAACCAGGACAAATCCGGGGAAATCCTGACAGTTGGTCACCCTAAAATAAACTACAAATATTGAGCACAAATTTTATTTAAACTGTGGGTGTAATCCCCAATTATTTAAAAGACAATAAACAATACAAAAAATAATGATGTGCAGTATGAAGCCAAACACATTTCAGCCTGTATGGCCTTCCTCAGTGGCTTGAATCAACACAAAGATTAATTCTTTTAAAAAACATATCCAATAATATGCATTATTACAAATATTTAAATTTATAGTATTCACTAATACATAATTTCAAGCCACTGAGGGACGCTGTACAGGCCGGCATACGTTTGGCTTCATTTAGAGATCATCGTGCAATTTCTCTGTCTCTTTTGATTTCATGAGCATCCCTTCATTTGAACTACTTTTTCCATCATTTCCACCTTATGGACTATATATCAATATTGCTTCATTCCTACGTAGCCAATGCTGGGATCTATGAGAATTTGTCACACATGACTTTGTACTGCAGAGCATTGTTTTAATTGTTTATTGTCTTTTAAATAATTGGGGATTGCACCCAGTTTAAATAAAATTTGTGCTCAAAATTTATAGTTTATTGTATTAGTAACTTTTAAGTTGTACTTATATTGTTATACCTCTGACTCTGTTGTTGTACATTGTGTGTCAAGGTATATATACATTCCTCTTTCTTGATTTGTTGGATACCTGTCGGGCCTGTGTGCACATGACTGTAGCCCCCTGTGACTGCCTATAAGCTGTACAAAAGGTTGTAGCAAGTTCTGTGATGCTGGCTGCAGCACTTTTGGTACCCCCCAGTATCAAATAGATCACATTATCCAGTACAGCACAATGAAGAACACCAGCATGAAGAACATCAGCATGATGATGCTGGTTCACACACGTGATGCCACCCGTGAGCCCATTGGTAGGCCTGAATTTTCCCAAGGTAAAGATTGGGAGGGAGAATAATAATCATGTATGAGCAACCCTTCATTGGCTATTAAATAAAGGCTCTGCTGCATTTGCAAGGCTCATTACAAGCAACAGAGAGAACATGACTTCATTCATTTGATAACAGCAATTGCATAAACCTCATTTTCCACAAGTTTAGTCAAATGTTGGATTCAAGCTATATTTTATTTTAATGGCACTATTTTGGGGGCAGTCAGCTGTTTTAAGATTGCCAATACATTTTTCATTGTTGTTTGTGTTACTTCTGGAAGCTTCTCCTAAAGTTTTTATCAACACAATAATTCTCCCCTCTCTGTGACACCATCATGCAAGGTATGGGAAAAAAAGGAATGAATTGTGTTCCACGGTGTCTTCCTTATCAAGCGTTTAGGCAATATGTCTCTTCTTCAGTGTCTTTACCAAGTTCATTATCCTTCCCCTTGATTATTTTCCTCTCAAGGACATACTGATTGCTTTTGCTTCAGAAAAAAAGAAAGAAAAATGGGGGTGGGGAATGGCACATTTACCTTTTGTTTCCCTCTAGTGAGACGCTGTTTTCATTCCTCACCTGTCTTGCTTTTCACTGTTTTCTCCATTTAGTTCATGCCAGGCATCTATGCCATTAAACAGAATGAGAAATACCACATAGATCAACATGCGATTGTTTTGCATAAAAGAGACCCATAATCATTGGTGCTTTCCCCCCCTGCCCTATATAAACACAACCTTGCAGAAAGGAAAATTCGAGAAAGAAAATGCTGGTCTCTTCATGTCTCAGCAAACCAAGCCAACTTTGTTGCATTGTTCTAAGAAAACACTTGCTATGTTTACAAGCACTGTCAATTGTTGTCTTAAATAACAGTGTAGCTTGAATAATAATAATAATTTACAATATTTATATACTGCTCAATTATCTAACACAGATTCCAGAGTGGTGAATATAGGTATAACCAGTAAAAGAAAGAAGATTAAAAAAGCAAATTAAAATTTAAAATCAAAGGAACAAGAAAAACAGTGGCTAGTCAGTTGAGGAAGATTTCTTGAAACAGAGTTGTTTTCAGGAGGTGCCGGATGCAGCCTAGTGTTGGTACCTGCCTGACCTTCAGGGGAAGAGAGTTCTACAGAGAAGGGGCCACTGCACTAAAGGCTCTTCTCCTGGTGAATTCCAATTGGGTCACAGGTCCATGTGGAACCACTCCGACGACCTCAGTGATCGGGCAGGTTGGTAAGGGAGACGGTGTTATATATATATACAGCCCAATCCTATGCATGTTTGCACATAGATAATATGGTGGGACATATGCCTGTGCATAGACAGCAACTTTTCCTTCCAATTGTGTTATTAATGTAAATTCATTCCTGTAGTTTTTTTCCCCAGTGATTACTATTGTTAGCAAAGGGCTGCAGGATCTTAATCATAGTTTGCCAATTTTAGTTTCATGAATTGATTATGATTACACTTTTGCAGGAGACATTACTGAATAATAATTCAAAATTTGGAACAGAGAGGAAAATTAACATCAGTAGCTGTAGATCACCACATTATCAAACAGAACTGTAGGGTTGAAAAGGGCTCACTGAAGCATGATGTAACACACATGCCCAAAACATCTCTAATGAAATGTGTTTTGTTTTTGTTTTTTTACACAGCTGCCAACAGTTCTGTGTACACAGAACCAATGAACACCTGGAGATCAGCACTGGGGGTGGCAGTCATGATTCTGTTTGCCCTTCATGTACTCATTCTATATTGTTTCCGACTAGGGCTAGCAGTATAAGAGCCGATCTACACTGTAGCTTGGAACGTTTTAAATAGTATTTTAAAACATTGTAAATAGGTGCATTTTAAAACATCTTAGGCCACATTACTGAGTACTCACATTACAGGAGAAAATTTCTACAGTCTTCAAAGCGGTGTGTGCGGTCTCACACTCTTCCATCCATCTCTTTCTGTTTTGTTTTTCAATGAGTTTAGGGCTAAGCATTGTGGGCACTGTAGTTCACTCACCCACTTCCGCCTTAGTTCCCCTTTCATTCCCTAGCTTTCAATGAGTTTAGGGCTAAGCATTGTGGGTGCTGTAGTTCACTCACCCACTTCTTCCTTAGCCCCTCTTTCTTCCCCACCAATCAACAGCTAAGCATTTGGGCACCGAAAAATGAAGCACCGCCCCCACAAATCACAAACGGTAAGGACGGACACATTATTTTACTTAAAACGATTTATTAAAAGTAAAACCCATTATATATAGCTGAAGTGAGTTAAAAAAAACACAGGTATACATCATTAAAGGGAGTGCGTCATGTGGCCCAAAGAGTTTTGGTAACCCTTATGAAACATTACAAAGCTAGAGTGTAGATTGGCTCTAACGCAAACTTCAATATAATTAACATAAACCAAATAACAGTGCATGGGGAGCAAACGAGTTCAAGGTATATCAGTGCCAGAAGAATTTCTAAGGTGAGAAGTGAATTTACACAATCCCAAAGTCACTTTGTTCTGACAATACTTATTGGCTCCATGAAGTTTGACATGCACATGGAACCCCCTGCTCGCAGTGACTTTTGCATTCATTTTAAAAGAGGTGTTGATCCATATGTGGCTCCTACAGCCCTGTGTGCACATCCGGTGCCAAGCCCAGGTTTTTGAGGGCCCTTTGGTACCACACACTAAATGCCCCCCTCAGTGAATCTACCTTCTCACGCCCTTGTCACCAGCTGCTCTGGCTCCTCATCCTCTTTCTCACGATTGCTACCACTTGCTTGCTTGACAGGCAGAAAGCTAGTGAGAAACTAGCCAGTGGCATCTACTGCTCCTTTTCACCACCGCTGTTGTCTGAGCCAGAGCAAGAGGCAGGTGAACAGGCAAGTTTCAATAGAGATGGGGAAGAGCAATTCAGAGGGCTCTTATCAGTGGGCCCCTGCTGGGCAGTGGGCCCTTGGCAGGTGCCCAACCATACCTACCCTGTGAACATCAATGCCCAAATCCACTGTCAGACAATACTTTTTAATCTGGGCATTACAAATGCTTTAAATTATAGGCAAGCTTTTGAGATCTCCAGATCTCTTCATCAGGAAAGAATTTACAAAAATGGGCCATGGGGCCAAAAATGAGAGACTGACTTGATGTTGCATCATGAAGTCTGCATGGTCAATCTTGAGATGGAGTCAAAGAACAGGCACAGACTTAAATGGATTAGGCTGTATGTCATTGTCATACAGGTTTCAGGTTACACATAGGAGTGTTGGGACAAACAAACATGCAATGACTGATTTTCCCATTTCTGAAAATATAAAATCCAGTTTTCACTCTTATTAATCTTATTAATCAACTTACACACAGTTGCTTGTGGATATGGAAGCTGTGACAGATCATACAGGTCCCTCATCTGCAAGATGCACATTTCCTAACCTGCAGCTCCTAAGTGCACACAGATCTCTGTATTAGAATGAATGTGTTTAGCATATTGAAATGACAAGTAGCATGCTATCACAGGCAGAAAATCTAAACCTACTTTTATTGCTCAATTAATGTTTGAGCATCTAAGTGTTCATATAAGGTATATCCCTCTGTGCATATATTTAATTGTATACATTCTTGGAGAAAACCAAAAACATTTCTGCAGGTGCAACGAGCAGTAAGGTCATGTCTGCATTCCCTCACCCCACCCCCCCAGACTCAGATGTTCTGAATCAGTACATCTGATTTCTACCTCCACTTGGTAATGGTACCTGATAGTCCAGTCAATTGTGGGGTCAGTGTGGGTGGCACAGTTCTGATGCAGAATGTTGCAGAAGATGCTGCACCACATATTACCACCTTTTGCAGAGAAAACTAGTTTCCCTGCCTATGATCACCACTACAATAACAACCTCACAAGAAGGAAAACTCCTATGAGGACATGCTTTCCAGTCCTCAGAATCCACTGCACTTTTGAAAGTTATGCCAGCAAGATTCAGAGCCAAAAAGCTATTAATAAAAACAAAATTAGACAATGCGAGTAAAATGTTTCCAATTTCATCTTCCAAATCATAAACATAAAAATGGTAATTCAATCTTCAACAGTATTGATATATAGTGAATTCATACTAAAAGGGTTTCAAAGTGTTTATTAGTTTGAACTCCCTTGCATTTATGTCCAGTATCTCATTTAAACTTCATTATCTTCTTGATGATGTAGCCATTTCCCCTTTTATTTTTTGCCTTTATCTCCTTTTAGATTGTGCCTTTGCATTGACTGTTACTTTGCAGAAGTACATGCTATTGCCCACTTATTTTGTTAACAGTAATTGCAAAGCACTTTCCTCCCAGTATGTAGAAGGGATGCTTAAGGTATGTAAGACCTAAGGCATCTCTGTTTGCTCTCCTTTCCTCACAGCAAAGCTCCCTCCCACTTCCCAAGACAGGCTACCACCATGGATAGGAAAATGTTCCATATTGTTATAAGTGGATATCTTTCATTCATGTAAAGCCAGTGGAAATACTTTATTTCAGTTGGAAATGGAAGGAGACATTATGGGGAATAGGATAACACCTAAAGCAGGTGTACGTTCTGCTTCATCATGTGGATCGTGAAATGAAGAATGACTTAGGCCCCCTCTACAAGATTTCGGTTTGACGCCCGGTTGCCCGATTATGCGCATATACGGAGAAGCGCATTTACTCCTAATACCAATTCACAAGAAGCGGTGAAGCGCATTACGGGCTATATGAAATGTGCTTTAAAGTTGTTTACATGCGGAGTATCACATGTTTACATGACTATAAGGCACTTTAACTCCCGCGGCAAATTAAAACTCGCTATTTAACACGCATTCAAAAATGCGAATAATCGGAGATAAAAAGCGCCTTGACCCCTGATTTGCGCTCCGCTCTTGTAGAGGTAAAATTTGTAATGTGCCTTGAAAGAGCTTTAAATTGCTCTTGTAGAGGCACCCTTAGCAAAGTGCCTCTTTTTTTAAAAAGAAAAAAAATCTTAGTGGTAACCATTTGTACAACCCAATGAACTGTGTACAACAAGATCCTCTTTCTTCATCTTTTGGCCTTGCGAGCCATATTGAATATTGCCTCATATCTGGTCTTGCAACCATTTCTAACTAGCATTCTTGCACAGCCAGCCTTTCTTTAGTACCTACAGAACTCCTTTCCATGACAAGAAAGCCTCTAAAATAGCACAAACAGTACCATGATTTCCCTGTCTTTAGAAATATAGGCATTGTGATGGTTTCTGTGTTACAGGTGGTTTTTCAGTTATTGGAAATTTAAATTGCAAGAACAGTCTTTTTTCATCTTCAGACCTTAAGCATGTCTCCTTATTTTGTATAACAAAATGTTTTTGTGCACGTGTGAACATAGAAATCTGCCTTAGACTACTGATCTATCTCAGTATTGCTTATGTAGACTGGCAGTGGCTTTCCAGGTTTTCAGACAGGGATTTTTCCAGCTCTATCTAGAAATGCCAGGATTGAACCTGGATCTGCAAAATATGTGCTCTGCCATTGAGCTAAAGTGTGTGTGTGTGCATGTATGTGTGCATTTATATGGTGTTGGGCTCCTGGAACTCACAAAGTGACTGGTGAAAGTAAATGACTGTGGTTGGAAAAACAAATGGCTGTATAGGCCAATTCACCTTTTTGCAGAAGCTTCCCACCTCACTACCACACTTTTTATCCAACTGTTTGCTGAAGGAGCTCAGGAAAGTATGCATCATTCTCACAATCACCATGTGATGTAGGTTAGATTGAGAGATATTAGTCTGGCCCAAGGTCACCTAGAAAGCTTCATAGCTGAGTAGAGATTTAAACCTAGGTCTCATCACTCTGAGTCTACCACTGTAACTACCTCGTCACACTGATATGATGTCACAATGAAGTCATTATGTACTTCCATTAAGAGTTGGCCAAGATAGTCTTTCCACCTAGATGTAAGAAACTGTGTCCTTCTGTGTCCTGGAACCAGCTAATAGGCAGGATTTGGCCTACTGGCCAACCCTATTTTAAGCAAAAGGATAGTCATTAATTCCTTCTTTAACAGAATTTTGGAGGAATCCTTGAATAAAATAACAATTTACCTAGAAAACACTGAAAAATACAATATTAAGAAAACATTTTCTTAGGGTGACAGTGCTACTATTATATTAAGGTAAGCTCAATGACATTATGCCAGCAATTTTATCTTTCAGACAGATGACTTCTGAGATTTGCATCTATATAAAGGCATATTTTCAATAATGGAAAACATATTTTTGGTTGCTTGCTTTAATGGCCAAATCTAACATACATTTCACCAGTAAAATTATTGCTTGCATTTCAGTTTTGATTTACATCGACAAGCAACAATTCAAGTCTTCTTTTAGCCTCCGTCATCATTTGCAAATCTTTCAGTGAATGGAATTGGTAAACAAAACAGCAGTAAAAATGTAAGCTATTCAGGATGGCAATAATAAACAGATGCTTCTTCCAAAATATTTTACCTGCAATGAAGGCTTACAACTTTTCTTATTGCTTTTTCCTTACATCCTTTCAGCCTCCCCTTTCCTCATCCAACATCAGAGGTAGTTGGGCTCTGCTAAAGTTCACTACAACAATGTGTGTAAACCAACAGCAGTGAAATTAAGGTCCCCTCTACAAGGATTTGCTTTTGCGCCTGGTTAGCCTATTATGCGCATAATCGCAGAAGCGCATTTACACCTAATCCCTCTGCACCAGAGGTGTCGAGAGGCGGCGAAGCGCATTAACGGATATCCAAAATGCGGTTGACAAGTAGTTAATGCGCATAAGCGCATATTCACACAGTCAAAATGCACTTTAACGGACGGAGCAAAATAAAACTCGCGATTTAACGCGCATTCGATAATGCGCATAATCGGAGAGATAACGTGCCTCTACGCCCCATTTGCGCTCCGCTGGTGTGGAGGTAAATTTTTTAATGAGACTTCAAAGAGCATTAAACCTCTCGTGAAGAGGCACCCTAATATCACAATTTTAGCAGATCCAGGAAGATAATTGATGTCATTGTTTCCCACACACTCAACACAGTTAATAGCCTTAGCCTCCTGAGGTTTTCATAATCAAAACTATTTGACATAGTTGAGCGTCATCATTTTCAAATTCCTAGTACCATTAATGTGTTACATTATATTGATATTTACAAAAATGAAATCAGTGCCTTAGTGCAATTTTGAAGTGCTCCCTTTTCCAGTGCTAGGGGAAGGCAGGGAGTCAGAGAAGAGTTTGAATACAGAGGACCAAGCTACAGAAATGTGTCAGGTCTCTATTGACCATCTTTTTATCTCCCTCTCTCAATCCTTCATCTTCTTGGAATGTTTATGTGGAGATGCCATATGCTAAGCTGATTTGGGACTACACACCTACCATCGGAGAAGGATTCGTTTTTGAAAACAAATCATGTATTTCTCAGACCCTAGAAGTAGATTCTAACACAATGCTAAAATTATGAGGGAATTGGAAAAGTACAGATGTGTATTATGAGACAAATCATGAATCCTATTGCATTTTCAAGAGTCAAATGCATGCTAGATGGTCATATAATCATAGAATCATAGAATCATAGAATAGTTGGGTTGGAATGGGCCTATAAGGCCACCAAGTCTAACCTCCTGCTCAATGCAAGTGTTTATGACAAAGCAGTGACAGACTTTCTGAACATGGGTTCCAGACCATGTAAGATAGATGTCATGAAGGTGAAAGGAACACAAAGACCAAATATGGAAGTATTAAGAATGGGGTAAATAAGCACTATTACACACACACACACACACACACACACATCTCTGGCCATATAGAAATAGCTTGGTAGAAGGAAGGAAGGAGATATTTAAATTGGATGAAGATATAGGTATGATGGTTAGAGATGGGGAAGGTGTTCACAGCTCCATGGATCTATCCAGGATCGAAATAACCTCATCTAATGTTTGTACATTTTGTAACACAAGAATGACCCCCACCCCCTTACACCAAAGCAATCTTTCTCTATGGGACAATGCTGCGGCAGCTTGATTTTTCCATTTCTAGTTTTTCAGCAGTTGCCTAGTATATTCTTGCTTCAAAAAGCCTCAGAGTAGACTCCCTTAAGTTCGGCTCTCCATGGTTCTTCTCACACAGTACATGTTTTAAGCAAAAGTAGCCTTTTCATGGAAGCGATACCTCCCCCCCCCCCCCCCCACGCCCTGGCTATCCTTTTGAATGGAAAATTCCAAAATCCAACACTTAATTAGCTTACCAGTCACTTCTGTTAAAAAAGAAAAAAAGGGGGGGAGCACAATCTGTATTTCAAGGATCATTTGCCTTTCTGGCAGCTAATCAAAACTCTGTTTTCTCAGTTTCTTCACTGATAGCCTTACCATCCAGGGAAACCAAAGTCTGTACATACTTTCCCTGCTGCACATTCAAGGGAATGACTTTTTGAAGGTAGTGGTTGACAAGCCAATGAAGTGCAGAATTTGAAAGGGATTTCCCAAACACACTACTTCCCAGAAGGAGGAGGAGAACACTGTTCAACATGTAGACATGGTACATTCGATATTTTATCAATGTGATAAATTTGTTTTTTTTCCTGTGCTCTTAGATCCCCCTTTTAAGCTTTACTGTAGATCACAGATACCTATTGTTTGCCTACACACACACACACACACACACACACACACATACACACACACACTTTCTGATGTTTATCAGTGTCAGCTGAAATATTCCTCCAGGTAGAATGGACTAATTCACCCTGTTCCGTTGGTGCAACAAGACCCAGAAATTCTAACACTTTGTCCTGCTGCCACTAAGGCTTTAAGTTTAATAAGCATCCCTAAGTGCATTATTAGAATGACTAAACTCATGGGATTGTAGGAAGGACTCCCACAGAGCAGATCAAAGCGGAGAATTTCCCCCTCAGTGTTCACAAGTAAAATGTAATTCTCTCTCTCTCTCTCTCTCTCTCTCTCTCTCTTTCTGGCTGTAGATTGATATGTTAGCAGACAGAATATAATATCAAGTTAAAAATCTCATAAAGTCTTAATGTACCATTATTGTCATATTAAATCATGTTATCAAACTTAGTACTTTGGGTGACCTAAAACAGTAATTTTACAATCCAGATATTAATTCATTTCCTTTTCTTTACAAGGTATCACTGAAACCTCAGTTTAAAGCCATCCAAAAGTTAATAACCTCCAGGAAACTGTTATGTAGCAGGTCAGTGGAATGGTTATATTGTTTGTCATCTTTCTATTTTTATCCCCAAGGAGATGATACATTCAGTGTACCAGTATCAGAAAGCTAATTTAAACCTGCCTACAAAGTCTCTGATGAATGAGTGATTCAGCACACAATCCACATATATATTTGCATGTATATTGCTGCTGTGATTGACTTGTCATTAGCAATAAAATACTGTTGCTCAATATTTAGAGGATAGCCCTGTTAGTCTATTGCAACAAAAACAACAAAGAGCCTTGTGGCACCTAAAAGTCTAACACATTTATTCTGGCATACGTTTTCGAGGACTTGGCCTACTACATCAGATGAATGGAGTATTATGTGTCTCCCCATTAACTGTGATGGAGAAAGCAACAAATAGCTATAAACTTTTCACTCTTTGACATAATTGGATGGAATCTTCAGGCATAGTGGCCCCTTTTCAGTGGATGTCACCTGAAAAATATCAGAGAAATGGCTGCAGAGTTTTTGTGCAAATGGCCTTTACATTTTGTTTTTTATTTTTATTTTAAATGCCAGGGAGTCACTTGTTGTGCAGGGTGTTGAGGGAGGGGGGAAGATGCAGCAATCATCCATGATTGATCGCCACAAAGTAGTGAGCCTTGCTGAATTTGGTTGGGTCTTGTCCCATGGCGCTAATCCCATTTGGGCTCTGGGGTGAGATTTCAAGGCAGACTTGGCAGCAAATAGTATCCTCAAAATATGGCATGTTGTTATTACAGGTTGTTTCTGATTCAAAGCTCAACTTTCTAGCATAGGCTTTGGGGACACTGGGCTGGATCAATTTTGTAGGGGTAAGTGGGATTGGGCCCCTTGCTTTCCATGGTGGGGATCCCCATAAGGGATCTTGCAAGGGGAAAAGGGGTGGGAAGCCCTGCATGGGAGCTGGCTTCATGGCCTGCACAGAAAAGGAGCTGGCAGGCCTGGCAATATCCAGGTCACAGTAAGGACGGACACACATGATTGGTTTACACTGGGTTGGACTCAAGGTCCCTACTTTTACATCCATCATGTTAGCTGGGTTGTCAGTATTGGTCAGCAGTCAGGCCATAGGCATGTCCCCCCAAATCTATCTAAGCTCTAACCAATAATCTTGTGGCCAGTTTTTAACCCAACCAAGTCTCTGTGTCTTCCATCCCCCTGCCCTTGCCACAGGCATGGATAGTATGAACAGCAGCCATAGTTGACCCTTCTGAAAGGATGAAATCTGCCAAATTTCAGACAGATATATGTAGGGGAAGTTCTCCAAGAGCAGCCTTTACAGCAGGAATGGGAAATCTTTTGGGGCTGGGGGGGGCATTGCCCCTCACCCTCACCAGGGGCTACACCCTGTTGAAACTGCAGCAATATTACACCAAAACAAGGATTGTGTGCAAGCAGGCTTCCGAGCATCCAGAAGCAGAATTCTGCTTACTGTGTTTCAATTCAAAACCACATCAATTTGGACCACAACACCATCATTTCAACAGCCATGGCAGGAGCAAGGGAAGAGGGGGAGGCTGCAAAAATAGCTGGAGGGGGCTGCACACAGCCTTACAGTTTGGCACCCTAACAGTTTAGGAATGTTAAAGAGAGATTTGCTTTCCCTCACTGTTGTGGGCAATTGGTATGAAAATGCCACATATTATAGAATTGCTCCTAGATAATTAATCTGAAAATTTTCAGATAGATCACATTACGTAAATGTGTCATATGGTGTTTACCTTGGTCCCAGGTCCTGCTCTGTAGGAAGACTCAGGGTGCCTCTTCACGAGAGGTTTAATGCTCTTTGAAGTCTCATTAAAAAATTTACCTCCACACCAGCGGAGCGCAAATGGGGCATAGAGGCGCGTTATCTCTCTGATTATGCGCATTATTGAATGCGCGTTAAATCGCGAGTTTTATTTTGCTCCATCCATTAAAGCGCATTTTGACTGTGTGAATATGCGCTTATGCGCATTAACTACTTGTAAACCGCATTTTGGATATCCATTAATGCGCTTCGCCGCCTCTCGCCGCCTCTGGTGCAGAGGGATTAGGTGTAAATGCGCTTCTGCGATTATGCGCATAATCGCCTAACCAGGCACAAAAGCGAATCCTTGTAGAGGGGACCTCAGGCAATCACTGCTGGAGATGGAGGGAGCAATCCTATGGCCACTAGACAGCATCTGAGGGGCCTTAATATTTTTCAGATTCTAAGTGCTGAGTTGTAGACAGGCAATGGCCTCAGAACTGAGAGTTGGAGCTCCCTGCCCTTCACACCTGGTGCAGAGAGAACCACACCAGCTACATCTATGACCTTGCAAATGCGAGTTTGGAAGGAGGGAAAGGGGACATGCTGGTGGGTGGGGAGCATAGGGGACAGCTAAAGCTGTATTCCCAGCCATCCCTAGACTCCGTCCCTTCCCCTCCCTGAAGCCTCCTCTAGACGGGCAAAAAACACACATCTAGCTAAAATGTAAAGTATCTCTGTATTGGATACCCATAAGCCTCTGAGTTTTGAGGTTTACAAGTACCCTGGATGGATCTCATAAGATTGTGCCCTAAACCTCCTGTTCTTAGTTCATCCTTATCAGATCATTAAAAACAAAAACAAAAAACACACCACCCCTTGTATAGCGAAATAGAGACACAAGATATGTATTTAGGTATGCATCCAGCTAGGTTTTGATTACATCTTTCCATCAGTCTAATTTATGTGTACATTAGAAATGTACCATTCTTGCCATTTTGTACTAAGCTGATTATACACTGAGTACATTGCATAGAATGCAGGGACTGGAAGGTACAGATAACAGCTTCAAAACAAAACACTCCCATCAGTTCTTCAAAATGGAAGCTTGGGCTACGCAATGTGCTAAAGACCCTTGATATGTTAGATGTAAGTTAACCCCTCCCTTTAACATTGTATTCCTATGGTTATCTTATGTAGTAAGCTGAAGCCATGTACTGAGAGGGAGGGGGAGAGATGAGGACCACATCACTGCATAGGTGAACATTTTCAAAAAGCTCCCACTTCGTTACTTTTTGGCAATGTTCACCTATGCAGTGATGTGGTCCTCATCTCTCCCCCTCCCTCTCAGCTTCATTTGCCTTCAATGACACCATCACCAATAAAGCTACATAACTCAGGGATGTTATTGCATCCACTGTGTTATTCCTGGTTGACTGAGATCACCCATGTGATTAATCCATCTGACTAAGAAGGAAGCATTGCCTTTATCTGTATTGCTTTTGTTTGCCCTCACTGGTGTCACCAAACCTAATTGGTTACATTGCATTGTGATGCCATTCTCTTTGTTTCATGACCCCCAGTTTACTGGGATCATCTGTGTGTCTAATCCAGGAACAAGAAAGAAGTCGTAAGCAGTAGGGGGAAATGGTGCCAAAGCAGTAGCAGCTACAAGACACAATGGCAACACCGAAGGTAATTATTGCATTGAAAAATATACAATTGTGCATGTAGTACACAACACATTTATCTGTGGCAGCTACATGTGAATTATGTCAAAGATCCAGTATTAAACCACTCCACTGCCATGTACTAGAATGCATCGTGACAGCTTTGAGTGAATGGTTACAATGAGAGGTGACACTATTTTTCTGATACAATGCAAGATACAGAATTCAAAGTCTTAACATGCTGTGGCCTTGACTCAGAGCAGCCTTGAAGTGTTGGCACTGCACAGCATTTCTTGGGCTGTCTGTTGCTTTTGCTTCTTTCCCAGATGTCCTACTTCAAAGTTGGATAGGAATATTGCAAGGTGCTTGGAAATACTGGAATTCAGACATTGTACAGCTTTTCTACTGCTTTACTCATTACTGGCAAAAGTCAGCTTAATGACGTGAATGTTTTTAAAAAAATGCAAGGCATTAAACAATTAGTGCTATGTTTAACAAGGTCAAAATCACTGAAAGCCAAACAATATATGGCATGCAATGCATGGCAGGAGTAGACAATGTGATGCCTGTGGGTAACGATGTACTCTCAGACACTTTCCATGGCGCCCACTGAGATCCCCTAGTTTTTATTTAAAAATAATTGCACATTTTCTTAGTGGTAGCTGGGATTGCTTTGAACTGAAGTGGGAATCTCTAGCTGCTGCTATCTCAATTTTCCATCAATGTTTCTGGGCAAGTGAGTTCCCCTTTGTGATTTGTCATGCCCACACACGGCAGCCATTTTATGACTGTGCCCAAGGCCTCCTTCACACGAGACGTTTAATGAGCCTTGAAGGCTCATTATAAATTTTACCTCCACACCAGCGGAGTGCAAAACGGGCGTACAGGCGCGTTATCTCCCCGATAATGCGCATTTTCGAATGCGCGTTAAATAGCGACTTTTATTTTTCTCCGGCCGTTAAAGCGCATTTTCGCCGTGTGAACAAGCGATTATGCGCATTAACGTCTTCTAAAGCGCTTTTTGGACATCAATTAATGCGCTTCGCCGCTTCTTGTCGCCTCCCGTGCAGAGGGATTAGGCGTAAATGCGCCTCCGCGATAATGCGCATAATTCCCGAACCGGGCGCAAAAGCGCATCCTTGTGGAGGGGGCCTACGACACTTTTTTCAAATTTCCATGTGTACGCACAGGTCCAAACGGTTGCCTACCCATGATGTATGGCATACATAAAATCACAGTTTATATCTATGTTGATGTATATTACTATTCTGCTTTTTTGGTTTGGTGTATTAGCACAGAACTTGGGTTGTAGGACAATAGGATTCTGTGATATCTGTAATAGAAGAATTCTGTGAGAGCCAATGTTGGTCTGGGACTCAGGAGATCCAGGTTCTAATTCTGACTTGGCCATGGAGTTCACTGGGTGACTTTGAGCAAGTCACTAAGAGCCTATCTACACTACTGCTTTAAAATGCTTTAAAATGGTTTAAAACGGTTTATAACAGTTTTGAGAACTGTTGGGGCCCAGGACACACTCCATATACAGTTTTCAAAATGTTTTCAAAGTGTTTTATCCTGCGTGTGTAGATAGGCTCTGACTCTCAGCCTAATCTATCTCACAGGGTTGTTGTGAGGATGAAAATGAAAGGAGGAGGATCATGTAAGCTGCCTTGTGTGAGGAAAAATAGTGGGATATAAATGTAATAAGTAGTAATAAATAACTATCCCAGTGGAAACATTACAAATCCAGTAATGCAAATTGCAAGTCCACCAATAGCCATGCTTTTGCTTATGCCAGCATGAGAGGTTGAGAAAAGTAGACCATGAGATCAAGCTCTCAAAATGATACATGGAACTTCACTTTGGGGATCATCAGATGGTGGGGGAATTGCGTTTCCCTACTGTTGCTTTGTCTCCTGCTTCTGTCCCACAGTAGGGATGAACAACTTCACACGGGGAAGAAAGAGGAAGCAAGCAACGGCCACATGGCCCATTCAGTGGGCGTTTTTATTGTGCAGCTTCCTTGCACACAGCAGGAAATGGCGGCAAGTTTCACTATAGCCAAAAAGATAATGGATTTTCTGGGTCTGTTGTGACAGAAGAAAGAGCAAAAGGAGCAGGAGATGCGTAGGAGGATCACTATGTCGTCAAAATGTTCTGCGAAGAACTGTGAGTGGCCAGTTGTGAGCAAGTGATAAAACACTTGTCTGAAGAAGCTCTTTATTACCAGGGATTGTGAGATTGTTAGTCTCAGTTCCAGGTGGGAAAAGATGCTCAGCTCAGAACTGGAAAGAATGCCTGTTGCCTCTGCCACCAGGTTCCTGAATTTCCCCTGGTAATGTTCTGGACTTTGGGGAAGGAAAAATGACACATTGTCAGAGAGTGCTTTCTGATCATCTAAAGCTCAGTTGGAATGCTCACAAAGGTTTAACCCCCATCACAGACTCTTGTACATCCCTATGTTCACCAGTTACTGGAAAACATGGGTGGAAGGGTGCTGTTGCACTTGTGTCCTGCCTGTGCGTTCCCAGTTGACAGCTGGTTGAGAACAGAATGCTGGATGAGATGAACCCCTGGTCTGATCCAGCATTGGTTTTCTTCTGTTCTTCTGTTCCAGTGGCTGTGGACAAGGAGATGAGAGGGAGAGCAGGGTCATTCCACCACCCTTATTAAGGATCTCCCTCATGAAGTCTCCTCCTCTCTCATCTGTAACCACCAGCAGCCATTCCAGCAGACTGAGCTGACAGAGATGAAAGGGGGAAGTGAGGCCATCCTACCAGCCCTGCTGAATAAATGTTCCCCTCCTCTTCCCTCCCCATTCCTTTCTAGATTGTAAGCCTGTGGGCAGGGACTGATTATAGGTAACCCTTTTTGGCCAATACTCCAAGGAAAGAAAGAAAGAACTTTGGGGGGAATCAGGTGCCAGTGAGGAAGCAAGTACAGTGAGGCTTAGTGGCTCCTGCGGACATTACCTTTAGCAATGTCACTGCACTATACCTTCTGCCCACACCCTTCCATTCCATGATCAGAGCACATACTGTGGGTTCTTCCCATGTCTGTGTTGCTCAGGGAACAGCCATGAAATAGGTTCCTCCCATGCTGCGACTGATTTCTAATATTGCTGTTGCTGAAATGCATGAGAAGAAGCATCGAGAAGAGATTCTTGCCCTCCTCTTTGTCACACAGAGGAGGGCCAGGATCTCTTCTCGATCATCCCAGAGTGCAGGACATGGAATAATGGGCTCAAGTTACAGGAAGCCAGATTCAAGTTACAGGAAGCCAGATTCTGGCTGGACATCAGGAAAAACTTCCTGACTTTTAGAGTAGTACGACAATGGAATCAATTACCAACGGAGGTCGTGGGCTCTCCCACACTAGAGGCATTCATGAGGCTGCTGGGCAGCCATTTTTCAGGTGTACTTTAAGGTTAGGCTGACCATATGAAAAGGAGGACAGGGCTCCTGTAACTTTAACAGTTGTAGAGAAAAAGGAATTTCAGCCAGTGTCATTTGTATGCAATTAGTTCCTGGTGAAATTCCCTCTTCATCACAACCGTTAAAGTTGCAGGGGCCCTGCCTTCTTTTGTATATGGTCACTCTAGTATAGTGCCTGCAACTTTAACGGTTGTGATGAAGAGGGAATTTCACCAGGAACGAAGTGCATACAAATGACACTGGCTGAAATTCCCTTTTCTCTACAACTGTTAAAGTTACAGGAGCCCTGTCCTCCTTTTCAAATGGTCAGCCTATTTAAGGTGGATTCCCGCATTGAGCAGGAGGTTGAACTCAATGGCTTTACAGGCCCCTTCAAACTCTACTGTACAATGATTCTATGGGCTGCACTTCACTCTTGCCTATGTGAATGAAGGTAATGCCAAGATGGGCCCTAGGATGGTTCAGGGATCACTATTGTTAAAAACGTGGCCCTAAAGGAGTGACTTTAAAGGAGGGAAATGACTTGTTCGCATGGGGAAGACAGATGTGTTTGGACTTTGAAAGTAGGACTGCAATGTTAATCCATCTAATTAATTGATTAAAATTCTTAAGCTCAATTAAAACTAACATCCTGGTTGATCAGTCACTGTCAACAACAACATCAACTTCTGTCCTCCAGTGTGTTTTAGTGCAGGCAAAGCTGCACTCATGACTGCATTTGCTGCTTACATCAGCTGGTTTGGCCAGGGGTAAACAAAGACAGTCTGGAAGTGAAAAATGCCACTAGCAGAGGCAACGTGGGCATGTATCTGTGGTGTTGTGGGAGTGGATTTCCTGCACCACTTTTAACCTAATGCAATCAATGTATAAACTACAGTTGAAAGACAGACAGACAGACAGACAGACAGAAAGACAGAAAGAAAGACAGAAAGGGCTATACATTTTTCTAGGGATGTGCACTGGATCGGACCCGATCCACGATCCGAGTCCGGTCCAGTGGGAAATTGGATAAATTATCCGATTTCCGATCCCGCAGCTGGATCGGCCGATCCAATCCGAACCGGTCCGAAAAGGCTCCGAACCGGTTCGGCGGATCGGCGGATCGACGGGCGCCCACTGGCGCCCACCGCCGCTTCCATTGGTGGGCGCCAGCGGGCGCCCGCCGATGAAAGTGGACAGCGGGGGGGGAGGAGGGGGGCGCTTACCTTCTCGGCCCGTCCGCTCCCGTCCGGCACTAGCAGCTACTACCAGCGGGCTCCGCGGCCTGCTCTAGGGTGGCGCGCCGGGTGATGTCATCACCCGGCGCGCTACTCTAGAGCAGGCCGCGGAGCCTGCTGGTGGTAGCCGCCGGCCCCGGACGGGAGCGGACGGGCCAAGAAGGTAAGCAGGGGGTGCGTGGAGGGGAGGAGGGGGCGCGCGGAGGGGGGAGGGGGGCCCTTACATTCCCGGCCCGGCGGCTCCCGTCCGGCGCTGGCGCCTACTAATCCCAGCAGGCTCCGCGGCCTGCTCTAGGGTGGCGCGCCGGGTGATGTCATCACCCGGCGCGCTACTCTAGAGCAGGCCGCGGAGCCTGCTGGGAGTAGTAGGCGCCGGCGCTGGACGGGAGCCGCCGGGCCGGGAAGGTAAGGAGGGGGTGCGTGGAGGGGAGGAGGGGGCGCGCGGAGGGGGGAGGGGGGCCCTTACCTTCCCGGCCCGGCGGCTCCCGTCCGGCGCCGGCGCCTACTACTCCCAGCAGGCTCGGCGGCCTGCTCTAGGGTGGCGCGCCGGGTGATGTCATCACCCGGCGCGCTACTCTAGAGCAGGCCGCGGAGCCTGCTGGTAGTAGTAGGCGTCGGCGCCGGACGGGAGCCGCCGGGCCGGGAAGGTAAGGAGGGGGTGCGTGGAGGGGAGGAGGGGGCGCGCGGAGGGGGGAGGGGGGCCCTTACCTTCCCGGCCCGGCGGCTCCCGTCCGGCGCCGGCGCCTACTACTCCCAGCAGGCTCCGCGGCCTGCTCTAGGGTGGCGCGCCGGGTGATGTCATCACCCGGCGCGCTACTCTAGAGCAGGCCGCGGAGCCTGCTGGGAGTAGTAGGCGCCGGCGCCGGACGGGAGCCGCCGGGCCGGGAAGGTAAGGAGGGGGTGCGTGGAGGGGAGGAGGGGGCGCGCGGAGGGGGGAGGGGGGCCCTTACCTTCCCGGCCCGGCGGCTCCCGTCCGGCGCCGGCGCCTACTACTACCAGCAGGCTCCGCGGCCTGCTCCAGGGTGGCACGCCGGGTGATGTCATCACCCGGCGCGCTACTCGAGAGTAGGCCGCGGAGCCCGCTGGTAGTAGCCGCCGGCGCCGGACGGGAGCGGACGGGCCGAGAAGGTAAGCAGTGGCGGGGAAGGGGGCTTACCCCCCCCCGGAGCCGTCCGCTTCTATCCGCTGGCGCCCGCGGGCGCCAGTGGATGGAAGCGGGCGGCCCCAGGGGGGGTAGGGAGTGCGGGGGAGGGGGCTTACCTGCCGGGGCCGTCCACAGCGGACGGCCCCGGGGGGGGAGGGAGTTAGGCCCCCCCTCACCCACCCGCCGCCATTTTTTCCTCATAGACTTGCATTGCAATGCAAGTCTATGGGGAAAAAAATGGCGGCCGATCCAAAAATTTACGATTTTTGGGTCGGGATCGGACTCGATCCGGTCCGGGGGGCCTCCGATTTTATCCGAACCGGTCCGGGACAAAATTGGAGGTCCCGATCCGGGTCCCGATCCGATCCGGGGGGTCCGTGCACACCCCTACATTTTTCTACCAAGCACAAAAAGCAGGGAAATTGTGACAAGGTGGCAAATATGATATGTAGAGATGACTGTGGGGCCTTGGAAAACTGATGATGAACAAGTTAGGTCCACCAACCTCTCATTTTTTTAGAGCAGCCTTCTTCAACCTGAAGACTAACTCACGACTACCACATCATTGTTGCTCTAACCACTGTACCTTACCCCCTTCAGTATAACTCAAAGTGTCCCCTCAGCATCTATCAATGCAGGCAGTTGTTCACCTGCCTCATTCCAAACATCTCATATGAATATGGGACTACCATCTTTCCAGGTTGAATTTCTACCTGCACTTCCTGGAGGCAACAGAAGTGATCTCCACCCCTCTTTTATCACTACACGAGATTCAAGGCTCATCCAGCGTGTTGCTTTAAACATTGAATCTACTCCCTTCAAGAGAACTCAAGAAATCCTCCCAGCTCTTCTCAAGTTCTGTTTGAGCTGCTGTAGGAGTTGAATATGCTGGGATATTAGAATATAAGGAGAGTACTCCACCTCATGAGCTGCTTTCCAAGCAGAATCAGCTCCCTCTTCCCATTACCCCACTTTTTCTAACAGATTCAGTTGACTACTTAAACCACTGTAGGTTATTGTGTTGTCTGAACCCAACCCTCTTCTCTTTTTTCTTCTCAGCTACTAATAATATGAGGTAAATGGCAGGTTTTGTCTCAACCTGTGATGGGGGGGGGGGGAGAGAGAGAGAGAGAGAGAGAGAGAGAGAGAGAGAGAGAGATACTGAGCATGCCTGGGTTTATGGTCAGTCTAATGACTATCACTTCAATTGAAAAAGCTTATTTTAAAGAGTAAATAAAATGGAAATTTGAAGAAAAATAATTCCCTATCAACATCAATACAAGAAGAACAGAAAGCCATTATTGTTTCAGGTGAAAAACCTCTTTTTCCTTTTTTTTTGTTTAGTATAATTTTTATTAATTTTTCAACAAAACAAAACAAACATACACATAATACATAATATAAAAACACAAACTAACTCCCTCGACTACCCCCATGCACCCCCCCGAGACCTACTCACATTCATCCATCTTCCTTCCAAAATTTTAATGATTCTTTTGAAGGCGACTGTCCCTTTCCCGATCTTAAAACATATTCCAAAAAGGGAGTCCATATATCTCCAAAATCACTCTTACTGGACATTCCCCTCATTATTTTCATTTTACATGTCAACATATCATTCAATGCTATATCCCAAATTTCTTTATACCAATCTTCTATTTTATAACTTCGTTGCCCTTTCCAATTTTTAGCAATCATTATTCTAACGGGTGCCAGGAGGTTGTTTACCAATTCTCTATTAATTATATGCTTATTCCTACTATCCCATATTGCTAGTAGAGCTAGCTTCGGGTTTAATTCCAATTTACTTCCAATTATATCACTTATTTCTTTAAAAACCTTTTCCCAGAATTTTTGTATTTGTTCACAGCTCCACCACATATGAAAATAGGTCCCAACCTCCTGACATCCCCTCCAACAATTCTTGGACACTTTTTTATCAATCTGGTGAAATCTTACAGGTGTTAGATACCATCTCCAAACTGTCTTATAATAATTCTCCTTAATTCTAATCGACAATAATTTCAACATTCTTACATTCCACATCCTCCCCCAATTATCTTCATTAATTTTTCCCTTATATCTTCTTCCCATACCTCTTTTATAACCTTAAGTGAGTCCTGAAATTCCTCCTCTATTAAAATTTTATATATCTCGCTAGTGAGTCCTTTTTTAGCTCTGGCTTCATCTTTTTTTTCTATTTGTTCAATTAAATCTTCAAATCTGGTATTATTTCTACATTTCTTATTTTTTTTCCTCCATTCCTCTGTCCATTTTACCAGTTGCAGACACTTGAACCACGCTATCTTCTGTCCTTTAAACAAATCTTTAATATGCTCACTATCTTTCATCTTTCCCATCCAATTCCTTAGCTTAAGAATATCTTGTTCTTTCAGTCTCGCTTCCATCTCTGATTTTAATGCTCTTGGGAAGTTTCCCACTACTACAACTGGGGCTAGCGGAGAATCTCCTGGTATCAACTTCCCCCTATACTTCTCCCATATCGATATTATATTTTCCAATAATGGGTTGTCCAGTACCTTCCATTCTTTCTTCTGCATTTTGGTAAAAAATATATTTCGCAATTTACATTCTATCTCTACTGTTTGCGATTCCAGCCATTCCAAATCTTGCTCCCCTAAAATAGCATGAATAACATATCTTAACTGATTAGCAATATAGTAATTCTTAATGTTAGGAAGTCCTAAACCTCCTTTCTTTTGAGTCTTATACCATAACCCCTTGTTTATCCTAGCTCTTTTATCCCCATTACAATATGCATTAATCATATTTTGCCAATTTTTAAGCTCAGCTGCTGAAATTCTAATAGGTAGCATTCTAAACAAAAAATTAACCTTAGGTAATATCTTCATTTTAATAACCGCTATTCTACCAAACCAAGAATGTTTTAATTTTCTATAAATCTGTAATTTCTCCCCTACCTCTTTTCTTAAGCTTACAAAATTAAGTTCCTCTATTCTTTCTAATTCTTTATCTATATTAACTCCTAAATATCTTATTATATTTTTATGTCTTAATCCTAACTTAGCTTTACATTTCTCCATCTCTTCCTTGTTATAGTTATACAACATCATTTCTGACTTCCCCCAGTTAACTTGTAATCCTGTAATTTCCCCAAATTCTCTCAAATGTTTCTGAATCGTCTCCCCACTTTCTAGGGGATCTTCTATTGTCAATAACGTATCATCCGCAAACATATTTACTTTAATCTTGTTTTTTCTTCCTATCCCCTTTAATCTTTCATCTTCCCTAATTACATTTGCTAAAATTTCTATAACTATTGCAAATAAAATCGGTGAAAGTGGACATCCTTGCCTAGTTCCTCGGGCTAGTATTATTTGTTGTGTTAACCCATCATTAACCATTATTTCCGCTTTATTATTTTTATACATCTGATTTATCACTCCCATAAATTTATGTCCAAACCCAAATGTTTTTAATATTATTTTTAACGCTGGCCATTCCACGCAATCAAAGGCTTTGAAAATATCTAAAGCTAATAATCCTGCTTTTAAGTTCCTTTTTTAAATAATATTTATTATATTTATAACTCTCCCAATTAAATTCGGCATTTTCCTACCTAAAATAAATCCGCATTGATCATTTTTAATATATTTAAATATAAATGTACCCATTCTTTTAGCCATAATTGCTGAAAATATTTTTGCATCCTGATTTATTAAAGATATTGGTCTATATGACGCTGGATCTGTCAAGTCCTTGCCTGGCTTCTGTATTAAAACAACCAGGGACTGGTCCCACGATGGCGGGGTCATTCCTCCTTCTATTATATTATTAAATAATTTTTTTAATCTAGGTATTAAAATATCTTTAAATATTTTATAAAATTCCGGCCCCAGACCATCAATCCCCGGAGACTTACCTCCTTTTAGTTTTCCAATAATTCCCTCAATTTCTTTGTCAGTAACCAAGGCTTCCATACACTCCCTATCAAACCTCTTGTTTCTTCAGGAATTGTGACTACAAAATGGTTGCCAACTTTTTTTATTTTTCAAAGTCTCTTTTGACTGAGGCTGCATGTATGTATGTATGTATGTGTTTTGTCTTTTGCCTTTAAACTGCTCTTTCTTCCTTAAAATTTCAACAATCAGGCTATGTAAAATCAAAACTTCTTCCTGGCACCAAAGAATTCATAAAGATTGGTCAAACCACTTTGTTTTATAAAAGTTAGAACAACTCCCCACCCCCACCCACACGCCATCATCATTTAACATGCTGGAACAGTCAATACCTTAACTGTACTGTGATGACTGCTTAATAAAAAGCCTCCCCACCCCCTTTATTTTTAAAGAACCAGCATATACAGTCCTGGCTGTTGGAGACAAACTGTGCATGCTGGATGCATTTACGCACATGATTCCTATTCCAGTTAGGTGGTAACTGTTTCTACATGAAATACAACCTTGTTGCAATAGGTCATCTTTGTACATGGAGAAATGTATATACTTCATACTCTCCACTTATTTCTATAGAAAAAAAAATCTAAGTACCAAGTGTTGTTTTAAAATATTAATTTAGCTGGCTGAAGTAGATTAAAAAAATTATTTAACACCAATTTCCTCATCCTATTTCCTGAGTCTACTTGACCTTATACTCCTTTTTCTGATTGTGCACAGCAAATATCTGCAGTGGGGTATGCTTAAAGGAAATGGGAGTTTTAAGACAAACCTCTACATTATTCCCACTAAGCTCCTTAACTAAATCCTCCTTTCTCTTATAATTTGCCTTATCTATTCGTTATTTTTCCCCTAAGTAACTTCTGTTGTCAGCTTGCAAAATACAATGTGAATCTTGCAAACTGCACTTTGTTGCAATAATAATTCCTTTGAGTATTAACTAATTCTTCAATCACTGTTGATCTTCATTTGGACATTTTAGCCTGAAATTCTGCAAACTTACCTTGTACATCCCATTTAACTCAATGGAACTTACTTCTGAGTAGATACATTCATTTCATTTATTACATTTCTGTACCACCCAATATCTGAAGCTATCTGGGCATTTTACGAAGATTCTACAAAGTGTACATTCTACAAAGTGTACAATTATTCACATACAAGCTTATAAACAGACAACATACACGCACACACACGCACACACACGCACACACGCACCTCTAAATAATTTTAAACACTTTTAAAAACACATGTCAGATTCAGCTGCTAAGCATCTCTTCACCTATTAATAATTATGATTTTTTAATGGTTCCAGGAGAGTGTCCCAGGGGTGATAGGATTCTTTGGAGACCTTCCTCTGAGGCCATAGTCACTGCTATGACCTTGGGAGGGGGATTCTGTTAGTGGAAATGTGGAATACCATTATATATCAAGAAGCCAGTGGTACATCACAATGGTTCTCCTATGCCCCAAATGCACATGAGAGCCAAACTTATGTCTGTGCCTGGATTTCTCATCCAGGCCTTTTAGGCCTTTTGTGTTATTCCCTATCCATTGTACACTATTAACCCAGCCTCTAGGTTCAGCTGTCTGCCTGGAAAACAGTGTTATCTTTAACATAAGAAATCCAAGGTTGGCTGCAGCTCGCTACCGCTACCTGGCTTAGCTGTGTGCCAGTGACGAAGGTTAGTTCATTTCACCCAATGAAAAGGAGGGTGAAAGATCCCACTATGTGTATGTAGATCTCTGAGGGAGATTTGAAACTCAGAACGTCTCCGTAGGCCAAGTTGACTGGTACCAAGGGCCAGGCCTTTGGAGCTGTTTATCACCACTCTTATCTGTTTTGCTGATCTTAAGATAAGAGTAGGGTGACTAGATAAAATCCAGGTCAGGGCTCCTGTAACTTTAACAGTTGTAGAGAAAAGGGAATTTCAGCCGGTGTCATTTGTATGCAATTAGTTCCTGGTGAAATTCCCTCTTCATCACAACAGTTAAAGTTGCAGGGGCCCTGCCTTCTTTTGTATCTGGTCACTCTAGTATAGTGCTTGCAACTTTGACTGTTGTGATGAAGAGGGAATATCACCAGGAACTAATTGCATACAAATGACACTGGCTGAAATTCCCTTTTCTCTACAACTGTTAAAGTTACAGGAGCCCTGTCCTCCTTTTCATATGGTCAGCCTAAATTTACTATATAATATGTACATTTAACAGGTTTTGGCAGACAGCCAGGATGGTGAAGGCCACTGGTGACTTGGCCCTTTTATCTGACATAAAAATACTTAAAATCCAAAATTTCATGTTTTTAGATTTTTCTGATAGCCTATCAGTGTGCCAGATTTCAAGTTTCTACCTGGTGTTGCTTGGGCCCCCTAAAATATATGTCTGCAAGGTAATCATCTTAAAGTAGCAGGCCGGTGCTAGGCCTGAGTTAAACAAATTAAAGTCATTTCTTTTTTGCCTCTCTCACCCACATGACAGCCCTTCAAGGTAGGCCAGTCCTAGGCCTGTGAGGTAACTTTAAAACAAATTGAATTAGTTCCCCCCACCCACTCTCTCTCACCTTCAATCATGACCAGGGCTGCTGTTGCCAAAATTTTCTTTGCCCCACAGAAAACAAAAACTACAACTCCCAGCATGCTTTTTGCTGCGGTACCCGACTTGCCCAATGTTGGCAAAACACTTTGGAATATGATCGCACTGCAATCTCTTCCCCTTCACGTCTCCTTTCCAGCTGTTGCCGAAAGAACCACATTGGCTGTTTTCTGAGATTTCACCTGAGAGAGGCTGAAAGGGTGCTGTTCCAGTGGGAAAGGTGAAGAGAGGCGAAGTGAGGAGAGGAGAGGCTAGGATAGGATAGGATAGGATAGAAGGAATCCCGTGGCCCCTCCAGCCTCAGCCCCACACCTGCTAGTACAGAGGCCCACCTAAAAAAAAAAAGGGGGGGAAGAAGGATAGAGAGGTGTAAATAGCCTCCATCACTCCTCTCACTCTGACAGCAGCAACCCAGCAGGTCATTGGATACTTGGAAGCCTCTGAGATCAAAGGCTTTTGTCTCAGAGCACAACCCATAGGATTGCACTTTAAGTTACATTTTTCTTTGGTTCAGCTTTCTTTGAAAGGACTCCTATTTTATCATATTCTGAAGGTGCACATTTTAAAAAGTAGTTTGAAACATGCTGACTTATAGTTAACCAGAGTACGTGGGAGCTTTCTTTCAGAAGAATGATAGGGAAAAGTCACCATCTAGAAACAATGTCCCATCGACTGTTTAAAGGATTAAAATGGTTATTTGGACACCAGTATTATATATATTTTTGTGAACCTCCCAGAGGGCTTCACCTATGAGTTGGTATAGAAATATAATAAATGAAATGAAATAAAGTGATCATAATGTTTTTGACCTCTCTGAAGAGCCTTGAAGACAGTAGTTTTTACTGGGCCAAGTGAGGCTGGGCTGGTCTAAAACATTTTGTCACCTGAGGCAAAGTACAAGATGGCGCTCCCCCATTCTATGCTCAGAAGTTGACCAATGACAGTTGAACCAATGCTGAAGATGGTGTCCTCCACTGTACCTGAGGGCAGCAGGCTAGCTTACAGGCCACAGGAGAGTCTTGTGGCCTTCAGCACCACACTGCTGTTCTCCTCCCACAACCTTTGCTACCTGAGGCAGCTGTCTCACTCTACCCAATGGTAGCTCAGTTATCATGATGAGAACACTCCCCTGGGAACTGAGGTCAGCAAACTGAGCTGCAGTTCCTCGGGTATCTGGGTGCTATCCTTGTAAATACTATAACACAACTCCTTCTCATGGTGGCCTTTGCTTTGCTATTTTAAGATATGATTTAAGGAGAATCTGAACCCAAGTATGATTTAATTAATAGTAATGTATGCCTGCCTGTAATGCATCTTGTGATAGTAAGTATTGCTTAGCAACACAGCACCCTGAATTTCTCAATGCCTAATTGGGGTATCTTGGACTCAGTTTCTCTTATATTGTTTATTCCTGAATTAGAACATCCTGTACATATATTTAACATACCTCTGATCCCCTTTATATGCACTTCTAGTACTGTGATGGCTACAATTTTAACACTTGCTCTGACATGGTTTCAGACACGGGGAAGGTATTACTTATGTGCTGCTTTTTCTCTTGCCATGGTTACCATGCCATGCCAGCAAACCATCTCCACTTCCATGGAAATGAACAGCTTGCATCATATAGCAAATAGAGCATAGTTACATGTTCACCAGCCAAAGTTTTAAAACATAGACACTTTGGCATGGGGACAACTTTGGATGCGGTGTCAATCACACACCAAAGGGGTACACAGTGAAGATCTTAATGTTAGTGAACTCTTTGGATCAGCTCTAACTACAGTTAGATATTACATCTCATCCCAACATATCTTGGAATAAACTCCATTGAAAACTGAGGGACATACTTATAAGTAACCATATATAACATTGAGTTCTGTGTCCTGATGAAAACAATGGGACTTCAGTTAGGTGTGACTAACTTTTTTCCTTTGATTTCAGTGGGACCTAAACCTGGTCTATATACATGCATCTGAATGAGGTGGTAGAGTTGTGATGAAATGGACTTTTCACTTCAGACTGCAGGAATGGGCTCACATATTTATGCTCCCCAACATTAAAAAACAAACAAACCTCCTTGCAAATAGAAAAGAAGCACAAAGGTAGAAGAATGGCTAGAATCATCCCTTTTACAAGCAGGGGATTTAATTAATTTCTTTATTTTATATGTACCCCATCTTCCTACCACACAATGGCACTCAAGGCGGCTTGCAGGCACAACTAAAATCTAATTAAAACAATGAAATAGCACAATAGAATACAATAAAACACATCATCATCATCGAGAAAAATATACAACACTGGCCATGGAAGTTAAAGAACTATGAGAACAGGAAAAGGTTATAATTATTCCATTAGTGATGAGCATCACATCAAAAATATTTACAGAAAATCTTCAGAAACTGGGCCTACCAAAATGCATCCATACCAACATCCAGAAAGCAATCATACTTAAAACATGCTCAATAGTCAGGAAATTCCTGAATTAGTAAAAGTCAGCATGACTTGGCAAAGCCTGTCATGTCCATCTAGAAAAACCGCCACAAGCAAGAAAAAAGATGATGATGATGATGATGATGATGATGATGATAACAACCACCACAACACCCAACTCACAGATCCACTTACAGGCCAAAGGTCTTCTTGAATAAAGTGGTCTTTGTCTGCTGGCATAAGGATAGCAGAGAGGGAACGAATATAGCCTCCCTTGGTGGCAGCCACCAGAAAGGCCCTCTCTTGGGTCATCATCAAACATGCCTGTGAAGGTGGTGGTCTTGAAAGAAGGGTCTCTCCAGGAGATCTTACAAACTGCACAGGTTTTTATGGGATAAGGTGGTCTTTTAGATGCTGCTGGAAGCAGACTGGTAGCCAGTGAAGCTGCTGTAACAAGAGAATCACATGCTTCCTGTAACTGCCCCCGACCAACAGCTGAGCCACAGCATTCTGGACCAGCTGAAGTTTCTGAACAAAATTGGAAGGCAGCTCCACATAGAGAGTGTTGCAGTGGTCCAAATGGGATGTAATTAAGGTATGAGTGACCATCATCAGATCAGACAACTTTAGGAAAAGGCATAATTGGCACAGTAGCCCTAGCTGTGCAAATGTATTCCTGGTCACTGACAAGACCTGGGCATCCAGTTCAAGAACACACCCAAACCGCAAGCCTGAGTTTTCAGGGGGAGTGTAACCCCATCCAACACAGGTTTGAATCCCTATTCTTTGATCTGCCTTTTGACTACTGAACAACACCTCTGTCTTGTCTGGATTAGGCTTCAATTTGTTTGCCATCATCCAGTCCATTACTGGCACCAGGCACCAATTTCGACCCCAAACAGCTTCTTAGATGGAAATGAACCCTGAGGGCCACCACAAGCCAGCAACCATTGTGTTGAATAGGAATCCTCCAGCATCACCTTCTGAGAAGAGGAAGTCACTCCTCCCAGTTCCATGTTATACAGAAGAATACAATGATTGATAGTATTGAAAGCCACCAAAAGGTCCAGCAGAACTAACAGGGAAACATTCCCCCTGTCTAGTTCCCAGCATAGACTAAGGCGACCAAAGCAGTCTCTGTCCCAAAGCAGTCTCCCATGATCTTAAGTGTCCTCCTACCCCTGCAGAGGCTCTGAGTCCCAGCAAGTCTAAACATTACCAAGTAGCAATCTTCCCATGGCAAGGGAACTATAGAATGTTCTACCCCCAAGTAACCATCATCCCACCCTCCACAGAAAACCAGATCCCTGGTTGTCATGGAGGCCATGATTTCCTGTGCAATACCCAACAATGTGGTCTTAGCATGTATGTTGAAGTCCACCAGCACAACAAGCTGCAAAGACTCCATCACCAACCCGGCTAGTCACCTCGGGTAGCTCAGGAAGGGAGATGGTTGAGCCATGGGGCAAGTGGTTCACCAACAGAATCCCTATTCTTTCCCAACCAACCACCTTCAGATACACACCCTCAAAATTGGAAGACTGAGGGACGGGACACCCAGACAGGGGGATAGAGTCATGATAGACCATTGTGATTTCACTCCTTCACCCTCCAGATCTTGCTGCATGGAACGCCTAGGTGAGAATAGCTGGGAGAGGTTTACTCCTCCAGCCTGATCCAATCAGGTCTCTGTGATAAAGGCCAGGGAATGCTCTTGTGTGCATCAAAAATGGCAACCTGCAGCCTGAAGTGATACACTCCATTCTACTACTTCAGGAGTGTACTACCCAGTTCTACTGCATGTGTAGACTGGGTTGGGGTCACAAGTAACTATTACCTATCACATGGAGGCTGCTTGATATTACCTCTGCATAGGTTTTGCTCCATACATATACAGTGTCGGCCAGCACAGACTTTTTCTGCAGTGCATGGAGTGTTTCCCTGCTAGTGCCACACATTAGTGGCTATAGTTGGCACTGGCATAGCAATGTGTCCTGAGAAGCAGAAGGACATAATTCAATTCAATATTAGATTGTAGAGCTGTGTTAGCCCAGCTTGGTGTAGGACTTTCAGATACCGGGTAGATGGAACATCTCCAGGCATTCCCCTTTGACCAGTTTTGAACTGCTGGAAGAGATGGCTGTGCTGGTATAGGGACACTGATCAGCTTGGTTGATTTCTATGCTAGCTCAGTGCTATAGGTCGTGACCTTGCCTTGGGTTGGAGATCTTGTTCCCCACTTTAAATACTTAAACTGCAAACCGGTGCACAACTGCTTAAATCTCATTGAATTCAATAGGATTTAAGCAGCCTAACTTTGTAGGATTGTAACCTTATTTGCCAACATAGATCATGTCATAAGATGGTTTTGTCTAATTTAAGGACAGTATCTTTCCCCCTTCTAACCATTTAAGCTATTTATGGTTTGCAATAAATGTCAGTTGATTAAAACAAATGACAAAGATCCCAGTTTAATTTAGCAGAGCAAGTCATGTTAAAAGCTATGCTCTGTTATGATCCCCTGAATGTATTCCGGAGGCATTTTCCAGGGGCTCACACCTTTCTGTAAATGTTTTCTTTTTGTTTTCATCCACTTTGAATGAAAACCATCTCAATGTAATTAATGTACACCCTTAAGGGATAAAAATAATAGTACTGAAAGAAAGATGTGTACATGTGTGCACAAAATATAGATGCAGGGCTTAGAAAATTAAATGATACATCTACTGGAAAGTTTGCACATGTTTGAAGAAACTTGTCTAATCAAAATTCAATATTTTTGTCTTCCGTCAAAGGAAAAAGAGTGTACTTGCATTTATGATAGGCATGCAATGAAGAACAAAGCCCAGAGGGTCATACAGGACTAATTTATCTGGATTACCAATCAGATTTTTATGTAATGCACACTGCAAATTAATTATAAACTAATCTAAGAGTTGCAAGTGTCTTAATATTTTTATTATACTTTTAATTCCAGTAGGTCAATGTATAAAATCAGAATAATTACATTGGAAAAACACCTACTGGGAAAATCTGTGTTCATTAAATATGAAGTGCAAATTAAATTTGGTTGAGATTACATTTTCCACTTATTTTCTAAGGGTTTAATTCTCAAACAGGTTACTCTGGTGCAATTTTGCAGCAGCCCCACTGCTTTTAGAAGATGGGCTTGGCGAACAGAGTCCAAAGGCTTACAGAGCACTGAATGCCCTTCCTGAGTGAGTCTCCCATGGAAATAATTTTCGTTGTTTAGAAAGAGCACCCAGTGGGAAAAACTGCAAATTCTCCTACTTACTTCGAACCTGTACAGTCTGTCACCTCAATTTATATGGATTTCCTTCAGGTGCAACAACAGTTAAGTGTGATGTGCATTTGTGATCAAATCTGACTTTTGTTTGACGTATGTGACTATACTACGCAAAATAAGAGGCTATTTCTTTATCTGAATTTTCCTCCACCCCATCTTGAAAGGGTGAGACAGGTGGCAGACAATAACATTACAAATAAAAAGACGAAAATCAATTCCAAGGTATCATGGAAAAAGACAACTTATGGTTTCAGGGGTTTACCCATCCCCCCACACTCTGCAGCCCCACCCCCAAGCCACTCTAGAGAGTCACTTAACCTTCTGAAGCCTGTTTTCAGGGAAATGAATAGGGAATTGTAGACAAGGGGAAATTAGCAATTCTCCCTGTGCAAGTGGAAGCGCCTTCTGTTCATGTTCCAGGATTTTTAGATCCAAATCTATGAGCAAGTAGAGTTTTGATTACAAATGTATGAATTGCAAATCAATGGGAAACAAGGCCTATATGTAGCCTGGAAAGGATGCCATCCCAGCTAATATAGAAAACACTAACATGTCACTGCAGATCCATAAACGTCTTAGGGATGGGAGCATCAGTAATGTTTGAGATCAGCAAGATTCTCTGAACTCCACCTTGAAGCTTGGATCGCCTCACTTCCATTTTCGATTGCAAATTTGTTTTTCTTTCCATTTCAATGGGGAAAATGTGTATTCCGCTATGCATTTTTTGTTGAAAGTGCATAGCCCTATGTGCACTCCCTTCCATAGACTAAAGCTTTTTTTGGGGGGGATGCATTTTATAAGGTGCACAGTTTTGAATGTGAATGCAAGTTTGGGAATATGTGGGCTTTAAAAAAAAACTCACTTGCTTTTGTATTTGCGTTTGCAGTGTGAAGGGGGCAAATTCAAGTACAAAATGAAGCAAAATGAAATTCTCATACTTCCCTATTTCTGATTAGCTACTGGAGGAAAGGAGCCATACTACAAATTCAATATGTATAGTACTAATTTTACTACACTGTATAAGGACAAAGGCAACCACAGAAACTGTGACAACTATCACGGAATCATCCTCATCATCAGCACCACAGAGAAAACATTTGTTAGATAGTTTGGAAAGATTCCAACAATTTCCTGAGATGTAGAATTGATTCGCATCAAAATCATGAAGGAATATGAAATGTTTTCTGTGCCAGGCATGAGATAAATGCAGAAAATAAAGCCAGTAATTTGCTTTAATAAATCATTGTGTTCTCCTACACATAAGCAGGTCCCCATGGGATGAGATTAACATTTTGCGGGACAGGCCCACCTGTATGGGAGCCAAAGATAGTAGTGGTCAATTGGTTGGTACAAGGAGCAGGGAGCAGTATTGGTCAGGAAAAAACAGAGGAAAAGAGACCACTTATAACCAAAAAACCCCCCATAAAGCAAAACAAGAACACTAATTGCAAATGCACAAAATAATATCTAATTGGAATAGGCCACAAATAAGAACCAGAGTTATGCAAAACACAATGCAGCAGTTGCCCACAAAGGGCTAAATACATTAGTCTGCTAACACAAAACAATACAAACAATATTCCCTCTTAGTTCAAAGAGTTCTGCTTGCATAACTTTGTAGTTAACCACACCTATGTTCCTCTGATTACCAAAGTGCTGAATGTTTCAGTTTCTCCTCCACAGATAGCTTTAGTCCCAAAGCAACAGCGCAACAGCAAATGGCAAACTTATAAACTGCAGCATGAAGGTCATTGGCCTGCATTAACCATGCAAATATAACAAGGACCAGAGATACAAAAATTGATTCCCCATCCCCTTGCACATCAACCGTGCACATGTATGGATTCAGTTTACCTTATATAAGTAATAAGAGCCAGTAGTTCTTATTCAGCTCCCCTGTCCCCCTCATTACTCTCTCCTGAATGAAGACTCCACCCCAAGTGGGTTAAACCACTCAGTTCATGGGGGATACTCATCATCTACCAACTGAGTCAGCTATAAAAAACCTTATGTAGCAAATCATTGCAGGCGGAAGGGGGAAATAACGAGATGAAACAACTGTATATGGTATCAAATGGCCACATTTATTGAAGATCTGCAAAGGGAAACTGGGTGGGCCCTAAACTACGCCAGCAACTAGCTAGGCATTTTATATCGGGTGAAGCATTCTATGTCTGGCGAGTGGCATCAGATAATCGCCACACCCAGGCCATACCCCTTTTGGGGAGGGTAGACTGACCCATGCCACTCACCCCCCCCCCCCCCGGGCCTCATAACACCAGTTGGAGTGGCGAGAGTTAGCCTAACAGGTAGCCTTATCTCCCCACTGGGGCTGCGGAACCCTCAATGGAAGGCCTCAGGTATCACCTGTCACCAAGCAACAGTGCCACAGAATGATCACCATCCCTTTCCTCTAAGCATGCCCGCCCTAACAGCCTAAGCCAAATGTGACCAAATTAACCAATATCAGGATATTATAATTCCTAAGACACTCTCTCCCCACTTACAGTGTGAAGTAAGCAAAAAGACTCATAGCCCAGGCCAATCAGACTATGTGCCAAAAATTGCTACTCGGCCCCCAATAGGGCAACCAGTTAAACCCACACTGCATACAGGGAGGGAGCTGCACTTCGAAGAACCTGGAAGGCTGGGCGCGGCTGCCTTAAATACGCGCAGCCACCCAGCCCCTAGCTCAGTGGTGCCAAAATTGCCCCAAAGGGGAGAGAGCATGTCTTCCCCCCCCACCTGCAATTACCTCCCCACGGCCAGTGCCAGGATGTGGGGGAAGGGCATATGTATGTGCTCCACAGTATTATTTAGAATGAGTATTAAGAAAGTCGTAGTTCTGGGGGAAGGTGCCACACTGCACCCTATGATAACTCTAGGCAATGCCCCATTTTATAGTACATAATACATTCTGCTATTTCAGATCCTTAATGACTTATAACTTGTCCTTTGAAGAGGCAAATTATACACTCATATCAAGAATGTAGTCATCACTTTGGCAAATTTATAAAATATGTCTGGAATAATGCCAAGCAAACCATCAAAACAAAGATACTGATCTACCTGGCCTTCACCCTTCGGTATGTCAATGAGACAAAACCCACTTCTACAAATCAAGAGAAGAAATTCTGCATTGTCCAGTTTTACTGTTAACATAGTGTATTTTATTTAATATTAGAAAGTGGAAATGTTGAAAACATCGTTGGTGGATGGATACAGAAAACAAAAGTGCCTTCCCTATCACAGCCATAAACTACATCAGCTATGTGCGCAAATCTGTACAGTTAACCTTCTCTGTTCCTTGCTGATCAAAAAGTCTAAACAATTATTACAATATGGGAGTCCAAATAAGTCAATATTTGTAAGGAGTGAATCCAAAATCTCTCTCTTTTAATTTTACTTCTAATTGTGCGCCAGATCTAATGATTTTTTTAAGAGTGCAGAATTTCAAGTCTTGCTCACTATGTCCAGAGTCCATTGGGGTTTGCAGACTTTTGTTTCTAATGCAGCTCTTGTGTTTGCATATTTTTGTTTTGACCATTCTTGTGGTCATCCCAACATGTAAGAGATTGCATGGACACTGTATAGCATATAAACCTCCCTTTGTGTAGCAGTTAGATACATTTCTCAAGACACATTTTCTATTATCTTCAGGGTTAACAAACTCTTTTATCCTAGCCCAGTCTGTACTCACTACAGTGGCTGCATGGAAAATTACTGCTGATTTTATCTAGAGGACTGCAAGGGGCTTTGTTTATTTAGACAACTATGAACAAAAATGTCCCTCAAGCTTGAAGCTTGTTTGAATGCAAAGAGTGAGGTTTGTTTGTTTGTTTGTTTGTTTGATCTTGGGATTCCAGTTAAAAGGTGCCAGTGCTCAATATTAGCTGTTGGACCTGACTGTTGTGGCCATCGTACATAAGACAGATCACCACGGATACTGTTCTTTCTGTCTACGTTAGGTTGCAGTAGGTTTAACCTAGACACGTACATGGCTTGTTTCACATTCTTTTTGGTATCTTCTGCTCTCAAACTGCACCAATGATATTTTGGCTTGTCTACAGAAATCAGTCATGGTGTTTCTAGGGATGTGTGGATTATGTAAAATCTGTTCTGTCTGTGTTTCGTGAATTGTGCAGTGTTGTTTGTTCTGGCATCCGTTCACAGACAGATTTGATTTCCCCCCCATGATGCAGAAAAATATGCAAATAATTCCGTAAGAAAGTTCGCAACAATTTGCATAATTTATGTTAGTACATAACATTTAGCATATTGTCCCCCATTCCGTTTGACTTTTCCCCGTATATATTTTCCAGCATGGCATATGTCTCAGCAGAAACTTGTGTATTATCCTGCAAATGAATTTGCATCAATTTTGGGGAAATAACATTTTTTTAAAAAATGACAAGTCAATGGACTTCTGCAGGTCAGATTCTTAGAAGTCTGAACTCATTTTAGTTCATCTCAAATTTCTCCAGCACCCCTAGGTACTACAGTTCCTTCTTAACCTCATCATTTGAGAATATGGCATTTTTTTCTCTATGAGTGTCAGATGAAAACTGTCATAAACTCAAATGGAATTTGCATCTGTGGATTTCCTGAAGATATTAGTGTTAATTTGTTGAAGATGGCATATCATCTACCTCTAAACTTACTATTGTGGGAAAACACCCCAAGGTTGTTCAGTATTCTAAAGTCTTGAGGAATCATTTGATACCTACAAAAATCTCTGACGGCCCCTGCATGGGTATCAAATTTCATGGATTTCTCTTTCAGATGCATGTATTTGGTCCAATCAATTTTATCATTTTGTATGTTTTTACTATTCGTAAAGCACAAAGGAACATCCAACAATGTTGCTATCTGTTCATCTGTGTAACTAAACATCTCAATAACATTTGCCACTGTGTTCCCACAGGTGAAGCCTTGCAGGGAAAACCAAAAGAACAAAGATACAGTAACAACAAAGCAAAAATGGTCCTTAACAGCATGTCAAAATGGTCCTTAACAAAATCCTGGGTTAAGGGAAATAAAAATGCACAAGTAAAATTGTTTAACCTTAGAAAGTGCAAATGTTAAACACATTGTAACAAAGACATGTGCCATAAATAAAAACCTGAATGTATAAAACCTAAATACTATAATGCTAAAATGTAACAGTATAAACAGACACATGTGACACACGTTTATTTTAAAAAAACAGAATACATCATTTTGCCTAACTCTGCCTTACCTTACTGTGCCAGACATGATGTAACTTTTTCCAGGCAGAACCATTGCTGAAACCCAGTATCTCCTGGGAGCCCTATGTGGAGCTAGAACAGTACACCCTCAACAAGTGCACAGAGGAGCTGCTCCTCAGTGTGCTGATCAAGTCAGACACTTCTGTAAGTTGGGTGCTGTTTGATTGGAGATAGCATGGAGGAGGGAAGGGCCTGGGGAGGCAGTGGGGTGTGGGAGAGAACCTCGATGGGGGCATTACACAGTGCATGAAGGGAAAATAGCCAACCAGAGAACATGAGAACATAAGAAGAGCCATGCTGGATCAGACCAAGGGTCCATCTAGTCCTTGGACATAGTATTCCTAGTGTGGTCACACCGTAGATTTGTATAAAAGCAATATGATACTGGTAGTTTTATTCTCAAATCCTTTTCTAATTATACCTAACATGGAGTTGCCTTCTTTACAGTGGGTGCACACTGGTTTGACATTTTCATTGAGCTCTCCACCACAACCCCAAGATCTTTTTTTTGGTTGGTCACTGTGAGTTCAAATCCCATCAGTTTACACTTGAAGTTGACACACACAAACACACACACACACACCCCAACATAAAAAAGATTGGTGGCTGAACCAGCAACATCACCTCACCCTATCCCCATCAAAGTAAGGCTTGCACTGAATGGGTCTTTGGGATAGTTTGGTTAAACTGAAAAATCTTTTTCCAGATCCCCCAATATGGGTGGCTTTGTTATCTGCAGATTTAGTCTTCCATTCTTCTTCTGAAATTAGAGAAGGAATGAGTTAAAGAACAATTTAATTCCATGTTACTCCAGTTCACTACAATTGTGAGTCAATGGCTGAATTCGGACGACATGTTTAACAACTGTGGGTTGTTAAAGCAACAACCCATTGCGTTGTTAAACGTGTCGTCTGAATGTAGCCCAACAACGGAGCAACAACCCACAGTTGGTAAAGTAACAATTTTCAACAACTGAGATGAACAACTCATTCGCGAGTTGTTGGGGGATTTGTCAAATGACAAACATGTCGTCCGAATTGGGGCATTGTTGAAGCAACGATTGTGAGTTGTTGAGAACGAAAGATCAGAGAGCGGAGTGGCAAGAGAAGCAGAAAGCGGGGGCCGCTCAAGCACACTCACAACAGAGCCCCGGCATCGCCGCTATAGCAACCAGGATGCTCACCTCCCCCACCAGGCAGCTGGCACGGAATTCAACAAGGGGCCAGCTCCTGCAAGCACTCACGCAGGGTGCCCAGTCAGCTACCCAAATGGACAGGGAAGCGCACCAGAAGGGCACTACGGCAAAGGGGGGGAGGGGGAGACGGAATAAGCAACAACCCCAGGCACCCTGGAGCAAGGGGCAGCCCCCCCACACCAAGAGGGAGAACAACACCCCATCCAAAGTAGACCCCCACTGCACCGCCACCTCCACCCTCGCATCACCCAGAAGGACAAGGGCAGGGGAAGCGGCGACCAGAGAGCCCCCCCTCATCTGCCCAACACGGCTGGAGAGCGAGCCATTGCCGGGCCCCGAGAATCCTGTTGGGAAGCGTCGCACCTGTGCGGAGGTGTCCCGGGTGCATGAAAGCATCAATGCCTGGATCTGGCTGCACTACCCCCACCCCCTGTGAGCATCGGCTGTGGAGTTCCATCTCTGGACTGGCATCCCTCCCTAGCATGCCACCCCTCTCCACCTCATCCCCTTGGCACGTTCTGTGCTTGGCTCCCTGGGGGTGTGGCCTCGGCCATCCCCTCTTCACTGCTGTGCCTTCCAGCCACCTCCTCCCTTCCCGGGGGCAACTGTCCTTTCCGTAGGTTCTGCCCTGGCATAGTGGTGCCCATGTGCCTTATTGCCCATGTCTGGTCTCCCTGCTGAATAAAGTTTTCTACGCCACCCCACTCTCGCCTTCTTTCCTGTGTGTGTGTAAGATGCTCTAGGAGGGAGATGGGGGGGGTTGGGGGCTGCGGCGTGAGTGCCAACATTGTAATTGCAGTGCTGGGCATGGGGTGCGACTGTTGTATTGGTGCGGCCGTTCCTCCTGGCTGCCTTTTTGCCCATGGCTGCTGAGTTCCGCCCACTGACTGAGGCGGCCAATGGGGTTTGGGAGGCGTATCCTGCATCGGCTGCAATGGCGGCGCCCATGGATTTCAGCCGCAGTGCCTTCTGGGATACCTGCTGGAGGACCTACGGAGTTCGGTGAGCAGGGAAAATGGCGGCCGGGCTGTCAGTCAGAGCCGAGTAGGCAATTTGCAACCGGGGTGGTAGCCGATTCCTTGCAGCCCCTGCTGCAGCGTGTTGTCTGTAGATCTCCCACTTTTCCAACAACCATCAGTAGGTAACTCAACCACCGAGGCTCAGCGTGTTGTCCGAATTGCGCCAATGTTAGTATCTCACCATTCTGAATTCTGAATCAAACTCCATAATCTGCATGGGGGTGAAGAAAACAGATGTTCTTATTAATATTTCACTGGGGCCAGTTCTACACCTTGTGTCAAATCATTACAAATATGGAATAAAAAGCAGGAAATAACACTATGACCCCCTCTAGAAGGATTCGCTTTGGCGCCTGGCTGCCCGATTATGTGCATATTTGCGGAAGCGCATTTACTCCTAATACCTCTGCACAAGAGGTGGCGAAGCGCATTACGGGACGGCGGTAAAGCGCTTTAAAAGCCGCCGCAAATTAAAACTCGCGGTTTAACGCACATTCGATAATGCGCATAATCGGAAGTTTAAAGCGCCTCAGGCCCCAATTTGCGCTCCTCTCTTGTAGAGGTAAAATTTTTAATCAGCCTCGAAAGAGCTTTAAACCTCTCTTGTAGAGGCACCCTATGAAAGTGGTATATGGAATATGGATTGTGCCCCAACTGTTATCAGTGCACTTCAATACGTCTGTAAAGCAGTAATTTGAGATGTAGCCTGGTTCTTTTTTCTTTCACTGGTTTTTCAGTAATTTTACTGTCAACAACATTCAGCAGCAAAATGATAGTCATTATTGAAATGTATCAGCATATATATTCCTAATAAGATGAAGCATATATATTTAAAAAGTTGATCCAAAATGAATTAATGGTTTGCTGTGCATCTCGTTTGAGGTATGGCAGCCTTGCCTAGATAAAAAACCAAAGCTGTTTCCTGAGTTACTAAAGATTGACAGTACTGTTTCAGTTAAGTTTATTGTTCATACTAAACCATTACAAAGTGTAGTAAGAAAGAAAACAAATTTGATTTTGAAGTTGACTTTTTGTGCTTGGAGCATGTGATGAGGGGAAATGTTCTGACAGCTCAAGCTTACTCAAGCTTAATGACTGATCTAAATTGGAGCTTGGGAGATAAAAGAAATTCTTTAGTGATGCCTCAGTTGTCATTGATTGCTATGAGCAATTTTAAAGCTATTCAAGATGAGAATTGCCAGCTTGGTTCTAAAAGAGGAGAGAGTGGTACATAAGATTAGAGGCTGGTGCAAATGGTATCTCATAAAAAAGGGAGAAAGAGAGGTTTGTATTACTAGCATACATAGCTGATAATCACAAGTACCTATAGAGTGTTATATATCTGGAGGAATAAATAACTCATTGGAGGCATGAGCTGTGCTAGAAAATGAAAGGCAACTTACTCATTGATGATTTTTATCATCCTTAGTGACAATAAAATGGCTGGAAACAAAATACTAGATGCCAAAGGCAAGCGGCCAGTTAAGAAATGTAAAGCAGAGGCTCACCTTGTAAATTAAAGCCTGGGCAGATAGACTTACTCTGCTAAGGGTTTGCCAAAAAGCTGAGCTTTGAGATTTCTTCCCCTGAGAAATTATTCTCCAATAGCTACTGATATAGATACTTATTAATGTATTTGATTTACATGATTTTGAACCAGTGACATTTCTTTCCCAAGAAAGTATATTAGAATAAGCCAAAACAAACAAACAAAAATCTAGAGACTGATAATAAAGATATATTGGCATGGAGTCGAAAGGACTTTAAAGTGGGCCCCGCATGAGCATCTCTCAGGAGAGCATTTCACAAATGGGAGCCATCACCAAAAAGGCCCTCTTCCTCTCCCTCATGGCCACCTTCTGGAGAGGGGCTTCCCCCTCATGGGGCATCCCTCAGAGAGGGGCCTCAGCTAATTATCATAGGGTACAGGTAGATACATATGGAAAGAGGTGTTCTCTTAAATCAGAGGTATTGAATCCCAAACCCAGAGACCCAGTTTAACCTGTGGAGGGTTCCAATCCAGTCTACAGAGCTTCCCTCCCTCCCTTCCTCCCTCCCTCCCTCCCTCCCATGCCATGCCCCCTCCCAGGACAGAAATCCCCAATGGAAAAAAATAGGGTAAGGGGAGACCTGAGAGAGGTGTACACAATTATGTATGGTGTGGAGAATATGGACAGGAAGACATTTTTTCTCCCTCTGCCATAATACATGAAGCTGATTGGTGGGAGATTCAGAAGAGAAAAAAAGAAGTACTTCTTCACACATAGTTAAACTATGGAATTGGCTACCATAAAATATAGTGATGGCCACCCGTTTGGATGGCTTTAAAAAGGGGGTTGGATTAGGCTGACCAGATAAAATCCAGGTCAGGGCTCATGTAACTTTAACAGTTGTAGAGAAAAGGGAATTTCAGCCAGTGTCATTTGTGTACAATTAGTTCCTCGTGAAATTCCCTCTTCATCACAACAGTTAAAGTTGCAGGGGCCCTGCCTTCTTTTGTATATGGTCACTCTAGTATAGAGCCTGCACCTTTAACTGTTGTGATGAAGAGGGAATTTCACCAGGAACTAATTGCATACAAATGACACTGGCTGAAATTGCCTTTTCTCTACAACTGTTAAAGTTACATGAGCCCTGACCTAGATTTTATCTGGTCACCCTAGGTTGGATAAATTCCTGGAGGAGAAGGCTACCAATGGCTACTTGTCCTGATGGCTATGTGCCACCTTCAGTAGTGGAGGCAGTAAACCTATACACACCAGTTGCTGGGGAACATTGGCGGGTGGGTGCTGTTGCACCCATGTTCTGCTTGTGGGTTCCAGGTTGACAGCTGGTTGGCCACTGTGTGAACAGAGTGCTGTGCCAGATCTACACCAAGCATGATATGACACTTTGAAAACGGTTTGAAAACTGTATATGGAGGGTGTCCTGGGCCCCAACAGTTGTCACTACTGTTATAAACCGCTTTAAAGCAGTAGTAGAGATCCTACCCTGGACAAGATGAACCCTATGTCTGACACAGCATGGCTCTTCTTATGTTTGTGTGTGTTTGTGTGTGTTTGTGTGTGTGTTTAACCAACCTTCCCCATCATGGTGCCTTCCAGTTGTTTTGGACTTCAACACCTATCAACCCTAAGCCAGTACAACCAAGGATCAAGAATGCCGGAACTCGTAGCCGAAAACATTTAAGGAAACCAGAATGGGGAAGACTGGCTTAAGGAAGCTACTATAAAAACAAAACAAAAACTAACACCACACATACACAAAATAATTTCAAACAGCCAAAGAAGAGAACATGCACATAATCTATCACAGATACTTTTTAATAGAATGCTACTTTCATTGTTAAATAAAAATATGTATCAATAAATTTGAGAAAACAGGTGGTGAAGATACCCCTTTATATCAGCATGTTAGAAACAAAAGCTAAAAAAAGAAAAAAAAGAGGTGGATTCCTAACCATGACCTCCCGAGAAAGGAACCTAGCCTGATCAACAAACAAAACAAAACAGAAACAGCCTATTCTTCCCAACTAAGAGCAGATCCTCTCCTACTGACAATCCCCAACCCATTTTGCCGCCCTGCCTGACTGAAGTTTCTCCACCTCCTTGAAAGCCACAAAATACCAGCAGCTGCAGCTATTCCCCACCTCTCTCTGGAACACACACATACAAGCACGTGTGCACACACACACATACACAAATACACACACTCCACCACCACCTACCAGCCCAGCCTCTAAAGAGGCAGGAGGATTAGAGAAGTTTACAAACAGGGTCACATTTTTAGCAGGGAAGCCAAAGATATCTCACTGTGGGGGCAAAGATATTTGGGGAGGAGAAAAGCAATTCTCTGAGAGGTTTAAAGGTCTGCTCTTGGATGTATTCAAAATTGCATTGCAAAGCTGTGTATTTTTAAGAGCATTTGTTGTGATTACTTTTTGATACTTCATAACAGCTATAACACAGGTCAGTCCCAGAGGTGGGAAAGGCTGCAGCTGCCAGAATGAGGTAGCTTTTAAAGAGATGGCGTCCTGTCAGCCCCTATATTACAAACTAAGAAGGAAATATAGGGAAATGGAAGCTGACTGTGAGATGTGCGGCATCTTCCCACATGTTCTTGTAGACTGCGATCTGGTGTGGGTAGAAGCTGGGAAAGAAATAAAAAATAATGACAACAACTTTCCCTGCTTCTGTTTCATATAAGAACTGGATCTTGCAACCCATGTCAAGTAGAAAATCAGCCCTTCTAATGAAATAGTGACAGCCAGATGCGGGGGGGGGGGAAAGGCCCCCACATTTATTTATTAGATTTCTGTACCTCCAGATAATGGAAGCCCTCTGAGAAGTTCATAATTAAATATTGTAATCATGTCCCCAAATTGAGTAAACCCATGCCTCACAGAGGATAGCCCCAGATTGGCAATATCCCCCAGACACCTGGAGTCCCTTCTTCCTCCTACCTATAACAGACTTAGTGCAACCGTTCCTAAAGCAACCAAAAACAAGCCCAAATGCAGAGTTCCATTGATGCATTCTGTTCTGGAAATGAGTGTTTTGGCTCATTTCCAGGATTTGGGAAGCACTACCTTCCTATTGCACCAGCAGTCAGTCCCACGGGCACAACAGAATGAGCAGAGGCACAGTGGTGATACTGGATTAATCTTTAGTGCTTCTTTTCAAGTCCAGAGTTCCCAGCCTACATTGTAAGTTAACCACCTGTTGGCTCTCTGGCTGCAGCTGTGGTTGGGATTTGGCCCAGGAGGTGTTTGTGGTGTTGGATGGAGCTCCAGTGAGAGCTGTGATTGCCAGAGCTCTTCGTTTATACACACTACCTAATCTTTTTTGGGAAGGCAGCAAACCTTCCTGTACGCTCCAGGACATCACTGTATTCATGAACAGCAGCAGCATCTTGCCACCAGTCCAGCTTTGGTCAGGTCAGTCTCCTTGCCTTGGAGCTTCCAAAGGGTTGTGAGTGACAGGTCCCTCAAAAAATGTTTGTAGAAAAGTGATCTTTTAAAAACAATGGTCCACCAAAAAAAAAATTAATACTGGAAGAACTGGGTCACCTTCTTGAAAACATTAGCTTTGATATTATTTTGACAAAACATTTTGCCAGCAAATAGAACTCAATATTCAAATTCAGGCTCCAATTCTCCCTTCCGCTTTCACATGAAAATCTCATTATGCATGTGTATTAGGCAAGCTATATATGTCTTATCTGTGAAATGCATTACATGAGATTTAAAAATAGGAGATCAGAATTAAATTCTTACCACCTTTAAGTTGATTTGTACTGTGCACTATTATAGACTGTAATTCTGTAATGCAAAAATTTAAAATATTTAGGAAAAATAAGGTGACATAAGGATATTAAGATTCAATTAATTTTTATTTAAATCATTCACACATAGTTAACCTCATGCTATTCATCAGCTCTAAAAGTACATGTGATTTAGACTCGTGTCTAAAAAAAAGGATTACTCATAGTTATTTTCAGATACAAAAAAAGAAATGCTCCACATTACAGTTAATCTTAGTGACTAATACTCTCCGACAATATTCAGCAGGAGATTAAGAACACAGTTGGAAAGTTAAACTTGGGGGAAAACTTTAAAACAATTCTTCTAGCTGCTAATGCTTAATGTAAATAAGGGAACTAATTTAGCAGTGACAAAAGTGAGAAACAAACTAGATTGAGGTATTTAGTTTCTATGTTAGTAATGTATGCATGGATTAAATCAATGCACATTTTATTTTTCCTCCCTTTTGCATGGATTTGAAAAATTCAGGGCATCCTTTCAAGAATTAACTTTCCTATGATGCCTGTGTGTGTGTGTACACCTAAACACACACACACATACACATAAAGGCAGTAGTGATGTTTGTTACCTGTTCCTTTATTTTGATGGACTTTTTTTTTTACTAAATCACGTGTGCATTTGAATGCATATCTGAATGCACATTCAAATTCAGCTGTTGTTCATTGTTTTCAATGGGATATGCATATGAATGTTCAGTCGGATGCACATCCTCATTTTTAATGCATTCTAGCTTATGCTTGGCGTAGACATCCAGATGCCATTTTCCTCCCAAATAGGAAGTTTCAGACATAATGTGGGTTTGGGATAATTGCCCATATCAGTAGAATTTCAGTACCTGCATTGTATTAGGAATGGAATCCACTAGATTAGCACACCACAGAATTCTACAGAAAACTCCCTAAATGTCAGTGTGACCTCCCAGGCCGAATCAATGAAAAACCTTCCCAAGTACAACCTTCAAGTACAAGGGGCCTGTTACAGACTACTTCTGCAAGTACTGGTCCACACATGCAGACCCCAAAAGTGTCCAGCCCCAAAATGTAGACGAGTATCACATAGCTGTTTTAAGTTTGAAAAAATTGGCTAGCTAATTCAAATCAGCCTGTTAAATTCAACCCCCATATTCTTGGTCTCCTCTTTGTCTCAGTGCCTCCATGGCCCTTCACCAGCTTTCTTACCATTATATTCTATCCATAACAATACAAGCTCTCCTCACCTCAAAGCAGCCTCCAAACTTGTGGCTTTCCAACCCATCAATCTATCTGTGACAGCCCAGAAAGGACTCGTATAGCTAGACTATCTGAATGGAACTGCAAAACCCCCAAGAGATTTGTCAACTGCCTGGCAGGCTGCATTCAGCTCGATATGCCCTAAATTGTGCAAATCTGCCCAAGGGCTGTGCGAGATTTTGTACTGCCCCCTCCCCAGCTTTTATCGTTTCCATGTCTCCTTTGCACATTTCCCTATCTGACCTCTGATTCCTTCACCAAGATTTCCCCCCCTTTTCCTCCCTTATGCCTATTCCATTTGTCATTCTTTGGAGATCCTGCTTCCTAGTCCCAGCCCTTTATGAAGAGTTAACAGAAAGCCCAGACTCTGGGCTGAAGTGAAATTATAATTGAACTTTATTTCCTTCCTCAAACAACCAGGAGCCTATCTACACTACTGCTTTAAAACGGTTTAAAACGGTTTATAACAGTTTTGAGAACTGTTGGGGCTCAGGATGCACTCCATATACAGTTTTCAAAATGTTTTCAAAGTGTTTTATCCTGTGTGTGAAGATAGGCTCCAAGTCTCTTTGCCAGGGATGGGTGAACATTTCATTTCAGTTTTGAGAAGAATTTAGCAACTTTCACAAAGTTCTGCATGTTTGGGATTAAACGAATTTGGGATAAAAAAAACACCTCCACGTGTGGAAGAAATCAAAATGGCTGTGGCTTTGAGTGCTTAGCTCTATGGCTTTGAGTGCTTAGCTCATAAAAGTCTGGGCCTGAATCCCTGTGTTACTGCTGAATTTGAGTTGCTGTTGTGATTCCTAGCCCTCCCACCAAAATGTGAGACAACCAAGAGGCTAACTCTCTCTCTCTCTTTCTGTTTATTGTTTGTAGCCAATGACCATCACAATACAAGCACAAAGCACACAAATATAGAGCAAAACATTTGGTACAATAAAACAATAGTACAGATAAAATAGACAAAATTTAAAAACATTCCTTCTGTTTAACCCCTTCAGATTTGACAGTGGTATGGTTTAGAAAGGCTGTTCTTATCTTTCTTGCAGGGTGCCTCTACAAGAGAGGTTTAATGCGCTTTGAAGGTTCATTAAAATTTTTACCTCTACAAGAACGGAGCGCAAATCGGGCGTAGAGGCGCGTTATCTCCCCGTTAATGCGCATTTTCAAATGCGCGTTAAATCGCGAGTTTTATTTTGCTCTGGCCGTTAAAGCACATTTTCCCCGTGTGAACAAGCGCTTATGCGCATTAACTTCTTGTAAAGCGCTTTTTGGACATCTATTAATGTGCTTCGCCGCCTCTTGCCGCCTCCCGTGCAGAAGGATTAGGAGTAAATGCGCGTCTGCGATAATGCGCATAATCGCCGAACCGGGCGCAAAAGCAAATCCTTGTAGAGGGAGCCGCAGCTAGCACAAATAAGGCTATACTATAGCTGATGGATTTATCCACATCAGCCAACCACCATCTGATTTTAGAATCGTCTGTATGGCCTTCTAAGGAAATACGATATTATATTATATTATATATCGGAAATACGATATTATATTATATTGTTTCTACATTTTGCCCTATAGAGTTGATTTTTGAGTCAGAGAAAGGCCTAAAACTTCTTAATTTTCCAAGTTACAGGTTTGAAACTTGGTCACAGTGCAGACTGAGTGTTGCTAGTCATGTGTGCCAAATTACAGAACAATAGGTGCAAGCGTTACTTGGAAGTAAGTTGTCAAAAACTCAAAATCCACTGTTTCAGTTGACTTAAATGCTCTTTTTTCAAGAGACAATGTCCACAGTACTCCTCTCATGGGCATCTCACAGATGGCCTTGAGGGGACTCATCTGTGCCCAATTTCAGATGCACAGCTGCAGCTGTTACTCAGAAGTAAGCTCTCAACAACACATTCACTGTTTTTTTCTGGTGGTAATGATGCTGCTGAGAGAAATCCTCATATTTAAAGAGCTAGTCCTTAAAGTTGGGGACCTTACCGGGGATTAGTGGACTCATGTGACATAGCTTGTTCAACGAATTGATGAGGGAGTTTGCCTCTCCTCCAAGGAAAGCTAGATTTTTAAACCACACGTAACGTAAGGCAGTACTACAAGCAGCCCTACAAGGTGGGCCCAGTATGACTTACCAGCCAGACGTCGAGCCAGACAATTCCTGGGCAAAGGCGGCAGCCAGGCAGGTAGGATGATGCAGGCAGGTAGGTGGGCAGAGGTGGGCAGCAGGCATAGCTGGACAGAAGCTGGAAGCAGACTCAGGTGGGCAGATGCAGGCAGATGCAGGCAGTTGCAGGCAGCAGGCACAGCTGGGCAGAAGCTGGCAGCAGACTCAGGTGGGCAGATGCAGGCAGATGCAGGCAGCAGGCACAGGTGGGCAGCAGACTCTGATGGGCAGAAGCTGGCAGCAGACTCAGGTGGGCAGATGCAGGCAGCAGGCACAGCTGGGCAACAGGCACAGCTGGGCAGCTGGCACAGGTGGGCAGAATCTGGCAGCAGACTCAGGTGGGCAGATGCAGGCAGTTGCCGGCAGCAGGCACAGGTGGGCAGCAGGCACAGGTGGGCAGCAGGCACAGGTGGGCAGAATCTGGCAGCAGACTCAGGTGGGCAGATGCAGGCAGATGCAGGCAGCAGGCACAGGTGGGCAGCAGGCACAGGTGGGCAGCAGACTCAGGTGGCAGAAGTTGGCAGCAGACTCAGGTGGGCGCAGATGCAGGAAGGAATGTTCTTCAGCCAGTCAGTCAGTCAATCCCAAGGAAGCCAGGCTCAGGCTGCACCTGAAAAAAGAGATGGAAAAGAAACAAAACAAATCAATGAGTCCCCTGGTTCCCAGGAGGAATCCAGAGAAAGCCCATCCCTGCCCGTACAGCCTGGTCACTCAGGCTGCACATCCTTGATTGTTTTTTTAAGGCTACAACAACAACCAGCCTTGCAAGGCAGGCCCAGTACAACTTACTTACCCCCAAAAATGAATCAGCTAGACGTGGATGCAGGGAGCCAGGCACAGGTGGGCACAGAAGATGCAGGAAGGAAGGTTCTTCAGGCAGGCAGGCAGGCAGGCAGGCAGGCTGAAGGCCCCAGGAAGCAAGGCTCAGGCTGCACTTGAAAAAAGAGATGAAAACCCAAGTCAATGAGTGAGTTGTTCCCTGGAGGAAGTCCATCTCCGCCTGTGCTGCCTGCTTCACTCTTGGGCTGCACGTCCTCGTTTTTTTTTTTTTTTTTTTTTTAAGGCTACGACAACCAGCCCTGCAAGGCAGGCAAAATAGTCTGACTTACCATGAATCAGCCAGATGTCAAGCCAACACATGCTTCCCGGGCACAGATGTCAGGCAGGCAGATGCAGGCAGCAGGCAGAGATGGGCAGATGCAGGCGGAGTGCCAGTTGCTAGCTTGGTGCACAAGTATGCCATACAACTCAGGGCCTTGACCCAGAGATCCAGCTACCTCAGAACTGGCTGGCAGGCAGACAGACAGATGAAGGCAGGACAGACAGATGAAGTCTGGACTACACCATAGTCAGTGTGAGATGCTTAGCATCCCCTCAATAGGTTATGGTAGGAGAAACAGGATACCAAGGAATCCTGCCATCAGAGTTGAGTTACTGAATAGCGGGTCTCTCACTCCCCAGAGGGCTTGAGGGTGGGGTATCCCAGCAGGGGCAGGTTCCCTTTGAGAAAGACAAGCTGCTCCACTAACTCAGCGTTCAAGCAAGAGCAGTGGGGTGTCATGACATCGCCCTCCATCGAGAACACCCGCTCGCTTGGAACACTGGTCAGCGGGCAGCTCAGTCTATCTCGGGCCACCCGAGCCATATCTGGCCACATCTGGCTCCGTGATGACCAGTAGGCCAGGGGTTCGACAGAGATGTTCTCCTTGGCTTCCACCAGGTAACACTGTAGAGTAGTTGTAGCATCATCCTGACGGGTGGGTTGGTTGCCTGCCTCACCAACCACTTCCTGTAGGGAATTTGCCCAGAACCCAAGGCCTCTGCTGGTCCTGCTGGGAGGGAGGGATGCTGCTTCTGCTGCTGCAGGGATTGCTGACCAGGGAAGCCATGGCCTCCTCCTCCTGCCCAAACCTCATTTCCCGCGCAGCCCAAACTTCCCCCACTAGTAATTCTACCCGCGGGCGCCCGCAGATGGCAGCGGATGGCCCTGGCAGGAAAGCCCCATCCCTCCTCACTCTCCTTACCTGCCGGGGCATCCACTTCCTTCACCTGCCATAGATCTACTGAGAACTAGGTTTCACAGCCTATTTATTTATTTTATTTATTTATTTGTTACATTTGTATACCGCCCCATAGCCGAAGCTCTCTGGGCAGTTTACATAGGATTAAAACAATTAAAAACAATATACAAAAATTAAAACAGCAAAAACATACAACATAAACACAATACATTTAAAACCACTATAACAGCCTAAAAAAGCTACAAAAACCAAAAACAAACCCAGGCTCCTCAGATATTGCCAAATGCCTGAGAGAAGAAGAAAGTCTTGACCTGGCACTGAAATGTTGGTGCCAGGCGGGCCTCGTCAGGGAGATCATTCCACAATTGGGGGGCCACCACAGAGAAGGCCCTCTCCCTTGTTGCTGACCTCCGAGCTTCCCTCGGAGTAGGCATTTGGAGGAGGGCCTTAGATGTTGAACGTAGTGTTCGGGTAGGTTCGTGTCGGGAAAGGCGTTCCATCAGATATTGTGGTCCCAAGCCGTGTAAGGCTTTATAGGTTAAAACCAGCACTTTGAATCGGGCTCGGAAACATACAGGCAGCCAATGCAAGCAGGCCAGAGTAGGTCTTATATGCTCGAACCTTCTGATTCCAGTTATCAATCTGGCCGCTGCGTTTTGCACAAGCTTCAGCTTCCGAACCACCTCCAAAGGTTACTTGGAGGTTACTAACTTGGAGGTTACCAGAGCATGGACAACTGAAGCCAGGTTATCCCTGTCCAGACATGGACATAGCTGGGCCACCAACCGCAGTTGATAGAAGGCACTCTGTGCCACTGAAGCCACCTGGACCTCAAGTGACAGAGATGGTTCTAGGAGAACCCCCAAGCTATGAACCCGCTCCTTCAAGGGGAGTGCAACCCCATCCAGAACAGGTTGAACACCCTCCATCCGGTCAGCGGAACCACCCACTAACAGCGTCTCAGTCTTGTCTGGATTGAGTTTCAGTTTATTAGCCCTCATCCAGTCCATTGTCGCAGCCAGGCACTGGTACAGCACATCCACAGCCTCAACTGATGAAGATGAAAAGGAGAAATAGAGCTGCGTGTCATCAGCGTACTGATGACAACACACTCCAAAACTCCGGATGACTGCACTCAATGGTTTCATGTAGATGTTGAACAGCATGGGGGACAAGACTGACCCCTGTGGAACCCCATACTGGAGAATTCACGGGGTCAAGCAATGTCTCCCAAGCACCACCTTCTGCAGCCGACGTGTCAAGTAGGAGCGGAACCACTGCAATGCAGTGCCTCCCACTCCCAACTCAGCCAGTCGTCCCAGAAGGATACCATGGTCGATGTATCGAAAGCCGCTGAGAGCTCAAGCACAATCAACAGAGTCACACTCCCCCTGTCCTTCTCCCGACATAGGTCATCATACAGGGCAACCAAGGCTGTTTCCATACCAAAACCAGGCCTGAAACCCGACTGAAATGAATCCAGATAATCAGTCTCATCCAAGAGTGCCTGGAGCTGGCTCGCAACCACCCGCTCCAGGACCTTGCCCAGGCCTAGTCAACAGTAGAACGCAAGGTGGCCGCGAAGCCTAGTTCTCAGTAGATCTATGGCAGGTGAAGGAAGCGGATGCCCTGGCAGGTAAGTGGGGGCCCCCTCTCTCCTCCCCCTTGCTCTCCTTACCTACCAGGGCCATCCACTGTGGATGGCCCTGGCAGGTAAGCCCCCTCCTCACCCTCATGCTCCTTACTTGCCGGGATGGCAGCGGAAGGCCCCGGCTGGAAGGAGCGCGAGGGGGAGGAGGAGGTCCGATCCTCCGATCTTATCCGAACTGGATCGGGTCCTTTCGGACTGGTTCGGATGAGATCGGACAATCCAGAAGCCAGGATTGGAATCAGGCTCCAAGTCTGATTCAGAATCCTGACAGTTGCCACCTTGGCCTGCAGAGCCGCCCATCAAAGCCACTTCCACTGGCTTAAACGTTTGCTAGCCTGCCTGCCTGCCCGAGACAGAGGTTTTCGCGCGCAGGAAACCTCATGGGGCGCACGCTCTTCCTCGCTGCTGCTCCCCTGCCCGCCTTGGCACCAAGTCCTCCTGCCCCTGTGTTGTGCCATAGAAGAGCTCGGGCAAGAGTGGCGCCCCTCGCTTGCTCTTCTCTCTCCCTCCTTGGATCTGTCCACTTAGCAGCAGCCCTGGGAGAGCGGAGGCAGCGGGCGCTAGTGGGGGGCGCTGGTGGGGGGCGCTGGGCATTGGGTGGTGCCTGGGCACCAGGTGAACCAGCTGTGCGCACGCCAATGCCAGTGAGATGAAGTAGTAGTTGGCATCCAACACTGGACAACAATGAAAATCAAGAACCCCCATCCCCACCCATCATCTGTACCTGCAAGGTTGAGAAGTTTGAAAAGTAGCACTGGAGGCAAGGCTAGACTAGATCTGTACTAGGGTGCATCTCAAATTCTGAACTGAATCAGACTGATTTGAACAGGTTTAGGATGCATCCAAAGTGAAGTAAAGGTCCCCCAAATTGCCCTGAAGAAAATCCAGGTCATCCTGAAGCTTTGTGAGTGATTTGAAGATGCAGAGGAGAAGGCGAGGGAGAGTTGAGTGTGTAGATTTGTAATTGATAGGTCTAGCTTCTAATCAAAGGAAATGATTTCACCAGGGCTGTTCAATAAAAGTGTTTTCGGGGAGGGGCACTGAAGTAATATATCGATTTGCTTCTGGTCTGGTCTGCACTTTTGCTAGCTCTCTCTCTTCTCAGCAGACATGTTTAATGAGTTGTGATGCTGGTTGATTTTTGGCTTGTGTTTCTCACCAATATCAATTTTATCTACCTCTAAACCAGTTTCCTTCTATATTACAACCAATCCTTTCCCACAATTGCTCCGTTTCCAATTGAGTCTCCTTTTTGTCCCCTCCCCCCACAATCAACATGAAAGCTGCCTGTTGTTGTTGTTGTTATTATTATTATTATTATTATTTTACAACATGTCTGAACTGCCCAAAAGCAGAAGCTCTCTTGACATTTCACAACAATTAAATACAACATGATAAAATATAATATAAATGTTTAAAAGTTTAAAACTACAAAATAAAATAAAAAATAAACCCATCACAAACCAAATTCTGAACCTATCCTACTGAAAATTTATAAGTTTCTTCCATAGGGTCATCTCTATGTTATATGCCATTTTCATACAAATTACCCACAAAAAATATGGAGTGGGGAGAGAAGCAAGTCCAAAAATAAACGTTTCAAGGCTACTCACCCCCAACATTGCTGTGGTAAGCAAATCCTTAAAAAAAATGCACCCCAATTTGTAGGGGCTGCTCTTCCACAGCACCCCTGCATCCATGTGACTGAAATATGGCAGGTTTCATCCCATCAGAATGGGCTACTATGGCTTCATAGTCTATCAAATTCTATAAAAAAGCAGCAAACATATAGCCATTGAATGACAGTGAATGGGGGAGGCATGCAATTTCATTTCTCATAGTGTGGTTCTGAAGCTGTTCAAGCTGGATCAGGACTAGGGTTTTCCCATCAATGATGTGCTGTTCAAGGTATGGGTAGCTTGGCAACAATTTGAGGATGCCCACCTTGATTCAAATAGATGTTCAGGTAGATAACTCACATTCTATATGGTGAACATTTTCCTTAGTAGTTAGAAGGTGAGTGAACATTCTATGACACCACAATAAATCTCTTAGAGACTGAGTGGGTGACTCATTGACAGGCAACATCGTGAGCGTCATCACACGGGAGGTTTAATGCACATTTGCCATGACTTTGATCCACTTTTTCAGGGTTGGACTTGCTCTGGGTGAGAGAACAGCACGACGAGGACGATGTCATGCCAGTCCAGTGCTGAAAAAGTGGATCAAAGTCACGGCAAATTTGCATTAAACATCCCGTGTGATGACACTCCTAGTTTATGTTTTATCACATTAGCAGAGCAATCCCAACAGGGGAGGGAGAAGCCATGATGGACAAATAGCCAAATCTAAAGCCTTGCTGAGCTCATGTCAGCAAGGCAGAATGGGAGTGGGGGGCATCATTCTTCCATCTTATTATTCCTTTTCAGTCTCTCTCTCTCTCTCTCTCTCTCTCTCTCTCTCTCTCTCTAGCTTACATTTTCTCTCCCATTGGTTTCTGCCTGTTCCAGGGCTATGTCAAGGGAACAGAAAGCTTTGGATCAGGTGACTCCAAAGCCGCCTCTGATCTGCCCCCAGCACGACTCTCTTTTGCCCTCTCTGCAGTTGGAGCAGTGACATTGGAGAAACAACAGTGGCTGGCTTTTCTGCAGTGGCTACAGGAAGACATGCAAAGGTGTATCTCCCTCTCCTCCCCCAGAAAGGGAGATCTGCCACATCCTACGGCTCCTGGGACACTCTTCCACAGACCACAGTATAGTTCCCTAAATCTTGTCATGCAGGAAAAAAATACATAGCTTCTAGATTCATATTGCGTCTAGTAACCATTTATGGTAGTTTGGTTACTCATTTATAGCTTTTGCTTGTCCCTGCCCTCTTTTTTTCCTCACCTTGATTCTTCTGAAGTTCTTTTCCTGGTGTCTTTATTGCTATCATCTCTCTTTCCCATAGGTTTCCTGTTCTTGGTTTTCTTTTAGAAAAGAGGAAAATATTTATTCTTTTATTGCATACGTAACTGAAGTAAAATGTTTTAGGCAGTATTTGTGGGTTTGTTTAGAATGCCAAAGTCATGTGAAATTTCAATGTGTTAATAAGGTACGTAATAACTCTAAAATGAAAAATAGGTAAGATGGTAACCATCTATGCATCATGACAGATAATGGGTCTTGTTCCAGAAATCGTATCTAAGTTACTATCGTGGTTTTACACAAGATATAATCATCATTAACTTAACACTCTGTTCTAGCTATTACAGTCTAATTCAGGAAATTACCTTAAAAAAACCCTGAAAGATTACAGAGAAAATGGGGGGGGGGGAGTAGTTTTGAATTCTAGTGTACGATTTGCAGTTTGGAATCCGGGTTGAATTTCAGGTCAACCTCCCTGTGTCCTAGTTCATAGGGCTAAAACAGTCATGTGAACGGATGCTTCTGGCAGAATCTCTCAAATATTGGTAGGTTTCAGTTAGGGCTGTGCATCGCTTCAGATCTGAATCCCAAATCTGAGGCAAATCAGGGTGATTCGGATGGCTTTGTAACAGATCCGAAGTGAAGCAAAATAGATCCAAATCGGTCTGAAGCAAATCGGCATAGTTCAAATAGATTTGGATTGATTTGGACCTTTTTTTCAAGCACAGACAGCCTGTCTGTACTTGCAGTGTTTCTTTTGTTAGAGTAGGGAGGGGGAGGAGTTGGGGGGGAATTGGCTGTTAAGTGATAGCTTCATCCCCCAATCCTCCTGAAGTCTCCCAATTCTCTCCAGTAGCCTCCAATTACAATGGTGGAGGAGGGCTTAAGGACAATCAGGAGACCGAGCTTCCTTCATCCTTGCTCATTGTGGGTGTCGTGACTCGCTAACTCCTTGCATTCATTGAAGTCAATAAGGAGGCCTCTTAGGAAAGCAATCAATCTTTTATTTAGCAAATTACCCCTTCCTTCAGTCGAAGGGAGTTAAAAGTAGAAAGCGATTTGCCCCAAGGCGTAATTTAGCTAAGCAAACAACACAGTTGATCCATTCAAGAGAAAGAGAGAGTCACTTCTGAGAGAAATCCAAATCAAGCTTTTTCTGAGCCACTAATCTTTCCGAGCGCCGCTTCCTGACCTCTTTGATCTGTGCGCTCTTTTCCCTCCTACAGAAAATGGCATCTCTAAGGTTACTCTCTCCCTCCCCTTCTGAAGAGGAGGGCTGTTTATCAGCTGGAGGGTTATTTACATCACGAGAGATAAGCACTGAAAGCGAAGCTATGGGAACCACATCTTCCCCTTCTGGTATGGACTGGAATGTCTGAGTTCAGAATCTGATTCTGAATTAACGTCTAACAGTCCTTCGCCCTGAGCAAGGGGAGAGGAATTAGACAGAACAGTGGATTAGACTCGATATGGAGTAGGGTGTTTTGGGCTGGCTAGTTTAGGTTTCTTATTGGTGTGTGTTTGGGGGCATTGTTTCATGGATCTCTCTTGAGCCTTCCCCTTTCTCTCACTGTTATCTTTTGCCTCTATTTCTCTTTCTGCTTGTCATTTTTTAAAAAATACTATATATATATATATATATATATATATATATATATTAGGGGTGTGCACGGACCCCCCGGATCGCATCGGGACCCGGATTGGGACCTCCAATTTTGTCACGGATCGGTTCGGACAAAATCGGAGGCCCCCCGGACCGGATCGAGTACGATCCCGATCCAAAAATTGGAAATTTTTGGATCGGCCGCCATTTCCCCCCCCATAGACTTGCATTGCAATGCAAGTCTATGAGGAAAAAATGGCGGCGGGTGGGTGAGGGGGGGCCTAACTCCCTCCCCCCCGGGGCCGTCCGCTGTGGACGGCCCCGGCAGGTAAGCCCCCTTCCCCGTGCTCCCTACCCCCCCTGGGGCTGTCCGCTTCCATCCGCTGGTGCCCGCGGGTGCCAGCGGATAGAAGCGGACGGCTCCGGGGGGGGTAAGCCCCCTTCCCCGCCACTGCTTACCTTTTCGGCCCGTCCGCTCCCGTCCGGCGCCGGCGGCTACCGCCAGCCGGCTTTGCGGCTTGCTCTTGAGTAGCGCGCCGGGTGATAACCCGGCGCGCCACCCTGGAGCAGGCCGCGGAGCCCGCTGGTAGTAGCCGCCGGCGCCGGACGGGAGCGGACGGGCCGGAAAGGTAAGGGCCCCCCTCCCCCCCTCTGCGCACCCCCTCCTCCCCTCCACGCACCCCCTGCTTACCTTCCCGGCCCGTCCGCTCCCGTCCGGCGCCGGCGGCTACTACCAGCGGGCTCCGCGGCCTGCTCTCGAGTAGCGCGCCGGATGATGTCCCCTCCTCCCCCCCCCCCGCTGTCCACTTTCATCAGCGGGCGCCCGCTGGCGCCCACCAATGGAAGCGGCGGTGGGCGCCAGTGGGCGCCCGCCGATCCGCCGATCCGCCGAACCGGTTCGGACCCTTTTCGGATCGGTTCGGACTGGATCGGCGGATCCAGCTGTTGGATCGGAAATCAGATAATTTATCCGATTTCCCACTGGACTGGACTCGGATCGTGGATCGGGTCCGATCCAGGCACATCCCTAATATATATATATATATATATATATACTTCTAGTTGTTAGACTTTAGTGTGTTTATTCCAATTCTTCCCCCTTTCCTTCCCCTTATTCAATTTTTCCCTGAAAAAAGCAAATTATACCAGTTCATTACACAAATACCACTGCATCAATCTGCCTGGAATTTGAAAGACATGAGCACCTCCACAGTGTCTGTAAGGTTTCCACATTTTATGTTTGTATCATGAAAAATGAAAAAAAGTTATAGCACTTTGCTTTGAGTAGTTTCCCTAAAAATTTACCAATTGATTGCACCAATACCACTGTACCAATCTCTCTGAAATTTGGCAGATGTGATCATCCCCACAGCATCTATAAGGTCTCCAAATGTCATGTTTGTATTATGAACAATTGAATAATGAAGAAAGCACACAACTGCAATACAATGAAAGTATTTCAAAGTTGTTCAATTTGTCAGCTGCTGCCTTCTGTTTTTGTGTAAATGTTTGTATTATGAACAATCAAAAAGTTACAGACATTTCTTTTTTCCAATGCAAGTCTATGGGAAAATGAGAAATCCGAATCTTGATTTGGATTCGGATCCGAAGCAAATCAAAACAGGTCCAAATCAGTCTGAAGCAAATCGGGCCCGATTCGGACCCTCCAAATCAGGATCTGAAGTGAATTGGGCAGTCTGTGCACAGCCCTAATCTCAGCTGCACTTTGTTGGGAGCAGTGACAGCAGCAGTTGTTAGAGTCAATGCTTGGTGGATGGCAGCTACCATTTTAAATTTCCATAACACCCTGCCATGTAATGTAGCATTCTTCCAGGTCATTGCATTAAATTAAAATGGTGATCCCAGTGGAGGATGGTAGTTCCAATGTCAGCGGGGTGGTGAATTCACTCCGTGTTTCAGTCAGAACCAGCCAGACCTCTAGAGGAGCTATCCAAGGTTGCATCTTGATTCACTAGTAGCCAGGATTTTTTTTTTTTATGGCAAATATCACAGGTAGGCCCGGTGGGTTGCTGGAGCCCTAGCAGCTCATGAGGACATCACATGCTGATGCAGTCCTAGAAATCTCCAGTGTTGTTCCCTACATTAAAAATTAATGCTGTGCCAAAAATCTCTTCCACATTTTTTTACCATTCTCATTCAACTTGATAGAAAAGAAATAGCTTTCAAAAAGCAATTCAAAGGAGAACAAAATTTCAGAGACAGTCTCATGGGCTGGGTTTGTGCATCTTGCGTGTGTCTTAACAATGAGGTGGTCTAGGAGTATGCACGAGTGTCCTCTCTTTCATTGGAAAATCATATTTTCAGCAATCTGTAGGAGAATACATCATGAGGTAATTTCTCCTGTAGGGCTTTTTCGGATCAGGAAGTGCAGCCTGGGAGGCTGTAGAGCAGTGGAGAGATGCTTATAGATCAGGGCCTAAGGAATTTTCTGTCACTATTACTCACGATTCCCCAAGCTGACTCTTTTCCGCTGCCACCAATTCTCTTAGAATACTCTAATATACCTCCTAGTAGCCTGGTATATGAGGCTTAGTTGTGAGATGGGCACAAACACTAGAGACAAGATAAACCATTAAACAAGTTTATTAATTAAAGGGATATTTTGTATATACTGTAAAGGAGTACTGATATTTACTTCACAAAATGCTTGCTGACACTTGTTAAGGACTCAAGAGACACTATTGCTGCTACAAGGCTCTTCATGACCTTTTTTTCCCTCAGACCAAAATTCCTTACACCTCCGCCCCGGCCAAAAACACTCACAGAAGGTCTAGCTCTTGGGTGCAGTCTTTTTCTGACTACCAAAGTTCCTCCTGTTGTACTTCTGGTTGCTTAGACAGTTTATCTAGGTTTTTACTGCCTGTTTGTGTAACCATCTTCTATCAAGATCTTAGGACAGCCTCCTGGCATAATACAGCCACCCGCTCCCTACTCCTGATCTTCACCAGTCACATATGGTTATCCCACAGAGAAAGAATAGCTTAATATTAGCTATTCAATTTCTCCTCAGCTTTCAGTTAGTTTCATTAACCAGTAGATCTTTTCCCTCACTCCCTTCTCACAAATGAATTCCTTAACTGTAAACTTCAAACTGCTCTTTTCTACCTAGGGGGTACAATGGGGGTCTGCCAAAGGAAGTGAGGCAGGTGGCTACTAGGAGGAGGGCTTTCTCCGCTGTGGCACCCCGGCTGTGGAATGAGTTCCCCAGAGAGGTTCGCCTGGCGCCTACTTTGTACTCTTTTCGTCGCCAGGTGAAGACCTTTTTATTCTCCCAGTATTTTAACAGTTAAATTAACTCAATTTTAATCCTTGCTGTTTAAAATTTGTATTTTAATCTGTATTAATTCCTGCTGCTTGGTTTTATTCTGGTTGTGTTTTTATATTGTATGTTATTTTGTGTTTTTAGATTGTGGCTTGTTTTATATTTTTAAAATGATTTCATGGTTTTAATTTTTGTGAACCGCCCAGAGAGCTTCGGCTATGGGGTGGTATAAAAGTACAATAAATAAACAAATAAATAAATAAATAATGTTCAAGGTGATTGTCTCTTTCTCCCTGTAGTCAGAACATCTGTAAGCAACTACTACACAGACCTTTGACAGTAACAGAGCAAAGCCTCAGGCCTACTCAGATATATCATAGATTCCAAGAGTAGGGTGACCAACTGTCAGGATTTCCGCGGATTTGTCCTGGTTTTTGTTCTATCCTGGGTGTCAGGGGGGATTTTCGGTAATTTTCTACAATGTCCTGGAAAGACACGTTTTCCCCTTTAAGGCTGCTGTTAGCATGGTGGGAGGGAATGATGTGCTTTCTGGAGGCGGGTCATTTCCCTCCCATTGCTCCAATCACAGCCTTAAAGGGGAAAGTGTATCATTCCCAGACATTATAGAAAAGGCCCTGATTGGAGCAGTGGAGGCAGGATTGCCACACTTTCCCGTCCTCTGCTCCAATTGGGGCCTTAAAGGAGGCAGGGGGAATGACGCACTTTCCAGAGGCCCAAGAAAGCTGCTTTCCCGCCCACCCTCCCAGCTTGTCCTCTTTTTTGGTCTCCCAAATATGGTCACCCTATCCAAGAGGCCACACAAAGTAAACATTACAGAACAACATATACATGGCAGTTGTTTTTTTCCACATTCACACATACCATATCATCTCTGATATTGTACTTCTGATCTGGTATGATGAACAGGAGAAATTTCTAAGCAGATACAACATTAGTTTCATACAGTTCTCATTCTAAAGCTATAAGACTTTCCTTTTTCCTGTTTCTGCGATGGAGGAACTTGTTCCTTCCTTATTAAACTTACAGAGGGTTCACACATTCACTTCAATTCAGAGTTCATTTGTATACAATCAATTGTGTTTATGGATTGGCTTGTCTATTAAAGGAATGGGAAAGCCATTCAGGATTGAGGAGCTAGCTGTGTGTATTGGCTTGATCACTGGCTTGAAGTTAAATGAGTTTTATTGACCCACTATGAGGTAACTCTTTTTACCATTATGGGTGTAAAAATGTTTGAGTATCTATTGTTAGTTTAATGGAGGAAGAAACTAAACCACATGAACCTTGATAGGGCAAGATAGAATTATTTGCCTTTAAGCTTATTTTTGCAAGTATGATTCTCAATGACTTAATTTCAGATTTATGAGAAATTAGTTGCAGTTAGTTTTAATCAGCATCTATCCAATTTGCACCTCCTGAACTGAAGATGGATTCAAAATCAATCGTGATTCATGGACCTCCCAAAATGTTTGACTGCAAGTGTACATTTGAATAATGTGTATGAAAAGACACATACTTTTGAAAACCTTGCACACACATGCTTTAATCAATAGGATAAGAATACATACATTTCAAATATGTGTACTATTGATGCATATATTTTGGGGGGAAATACACATGAAAATATGCCCATATTTTAATGTGATTTTTTTAAAAAATTACAATTTGATACTGGTATGAGATGGAATGACTTAATTACTTATATTTTGCACTTAAGATTCATAATGAGTGATATCTACCTTCCTAGAGATAATGCTTTTTCAGCAGTGTTATTCATAAATGTATGTTTTCCTGTTTAAAACTAGGTTGGTCAGGATTAAGATATCACTGTTTATGGGCCATTAAGTTATAAGGTCTGTATTAGTGTGTAGTTAATTATCAGAGCTGGATGACAGTAATTCCTTTTAATTTCACACTTCTGTCTTGTGTTGCAACATTTTATATTGCTCATTTGAAAAGTACTACTTAATTATTGGAGAGAAAAAAAGTCTCACAGCAGAAATGTAGTAACAACCAATCAGATGCTTATTACCACATTGCTGCTGTAGCACAATACATATATTTTCAGGAATTGCATTGCATTATTCATGGGCTATAAGTACTTCCATATGCGTATACCTCAACTGGTTCTATAACTCCATTATGCAACATTCAGTAACTTGGAGATGAACTTCTACGACTGAGTAGGACTGTGCTTGAAGTGATATCAGTAAAAACTCTGTCTATGGTTTTTGATCTGTGATGGTTGTTTCACACACAAAGCCAAGATGGGGGAAAGTTCAAAATGTGCCAACTGAAAGGCTGCTGTGAAGGAATGTCAGCCATTTTGTGTTGGGTTTGAGGGGTTATACCTGTATCTTATTTTACCCAATGAGTTCAGTCAAGGCAATCCAACTTTGAGCTTCTCCTTGTAAAAAATAAAGGGGGAAAAGGAAGGAGCAGATTTTGTAAATGAGTAGGATTTGCAAGTGAATATTTTCCAGAATTTTAAGTCTGTGCCACCCTTTGCAATCGCAACCAGGATAAAGAGGTGAGACACTTGGTATGAAGTTAACTAGGACCACAAGTTGCTGTAAGTCAGTGGCTGAGCATGCAGCAGGCCCCAGTTGTGATCCCCACCATGTCCAGGTAGGGCTGGAAAAATTCCTGTCGGAATGATGACAGTACTGGACTTGATGGACCAATGGTCTGACTTCCTACGTTCCAATGATCCACAACTTTATTAACGTAACCACAAATTCAGATCTGCAATGGATCACCTATTTCAGCATCTCTTAATGCACAAGGCACTGCCTCTCCTGCCAACTAGATGCTGGCAAGCCTGGCTCATCCCTAAATCCAGGAATGGACTACCTGTCTTCATCTCCTCTGGTCTCCATTGCTTGTCAGTGTTGTGGTAACCCATCTTGAGTCACATCCCTCCTAGCCCCAAGACTTGGAGCATATGCATCAGTCAAGTTTCGTAAGTGTTACTTTTTCTGCCTGTGCATCTCATAACCCTGAATGGCATATCTCAGGAATCCCTTTTCACTTCCTTTGTGCTTCTGGGTGCTCAGATCACCAATTATTGTGCCCTACATCTTTCCAAACTGCCCTGCTTTGTGATTAATTGCCTTAGCCTAGTTCAGACACCACACCCAGCACTATCTGTCAATATCCTACATGTCAAGCACACAGAGAAATGTCTCCAGAATTTTCACCCTTTCCCTCATTTTTTCAGATATGATTTCTTTTTGGCCCTCCTCACAACGAATGGTAGAAAACAAATAGAAAAATGTGGCACAGCACTAGTTCAGACCCAGTGTTCAAAGCATGCTTCATCACAGTACCCTACTTCCCCTCCATAGCAGGAAGTGATACTGGTGCTTGAGGGGCAGGAGCGGTATTCTCACATAGCTGGCAGACATTAATGAAGGTATGAATCCAACAGCCACCTTTTAAAATAATGAACACAAATAATGTCAGGAAGCAAGCACCCAAAAGGAACCAACATGGGTGATTTTTCACCCCATAATAATATAATCACAGCATATGTTTTTATGATGTTTTATTGCTATTTTAATAATGTCTGCCAAGTTTTTAATCAGTTTTATGTATTTTATCATGTTTTATGTTTACTGTTGTTCCCTGCCTCGATCCAAACAGAGAGGCGAGTAAGAAATAAATTTATTATTATTATTAACTACAAAAAAGTGGTTTATGCTGGATGATACTGAGATGTATGGTCCAGAGATGGTCGTGATCCATACTAACTTTGGTTTCATCTACAAAACATGCTTTAACCCACTGGAGAAGAGTGACTTTAGTCCAATGGGTCTGTTCCATTAAATCCAGAAGATGAATAAACTGTACTTGCATCATTTTCTATCTAGGCCAACCATAAATATACATGATTATAGCTCAGCAGTCCTGTGGGATCTTCTTTTGTTTTCTATTTCTGTTGAACTCTCTTAGGGCTTTCAGAGAATATATCTGAGAGAGAAAATAAGCAACAAAAAAAATTCTTAATGATATCACCAAGACCTTATGAACTCCATAACAGTATCACTTTTAGTAGAGGATATCCAACAGCAGGCAGGCATCTTATGGTTCTGTGCTATTGGTAGTTACTATCAGCTTCGGCTGATATGCCAGCTGCACCCCTTCCTAGAGTTGGAAGACCTAAAGATGGTAGTGCACGTGCTGGTAACTTCGTGGCTCGACTTCTGTAATGCGCTATACATAGGGCTACCTCTGTGCCTAGTCCGGAAACTACAATTAGTTGAAATATGGCAGCCAGGTTGGTCACGAATACACCTAGAGGTGACCATATTACACCAATTTTAAAATCACTTCACTGGCTACTAATTAGTTTCCGGGCGAAGTACAAAGTGTCGGTCAGGTTTGGGTCCAGGTTACCTGCGGGATCGCTTTCTCCTCCCCGCACTCTCAGGTCCTCTGGGAAGAATTTATTACAGTCAGCCAAAGCTAGGCTGACAACTGTTACCCAGAGGACCTTTTCTTCTGCCACTCCCAGACTGTGGAATGGCCTGCCGGGAGAGATTCGCCAACTTAACAGTCTTCTGGAATTTAAGAAAGCCATAAAGACTGATATCTTCCGGCAGGCCTACCCAGTTGAATTTTTTAGATGCCTTTTAATAATTTATTAGTTTGATTTGTTTTTAATAATTCATTAGTTTTAAATGTTTTTAATCAGTTTTATGTATTTTATGCTGTTTTGTATTTAATATTGTTCCCTGCCTCGATCCAGGGGGAGAGGCAGGTAAGAAATAAATTATTATTGTTGTTGTTGTTGTTGTTGTTATTTATTTATTTATTTATTTTAGCACTTATATCCCGCCCTTTAGCCAAAAAAAGGCTCTCAAGGTGGCTTACAAAAGTATTTCTTAGGACAGTCCCTGCCCACAGGCTTACAATCTAAAAAACCTGACACAAAAGGAAAGGGGATTGGGAGGGAGGAGGGGGGGGAAAGTTTGCAAAGTTCAGCAGCTGCTTCCTTTCCGTCTCCCTCTAATAGCCTCATACAGATCCAGGCACGATGGAGAGGTTCCTGGCTGCTGCTTCCTTTCCCTCTGATGGCCTCAGCAGCCATTTTTGCTTCTGGCCCCTTAATAGCTTATGTAGTTTGGAAGAAGAGGGAAAATATTGTCACCTATGCTGGGCTGGGGATGGGGGGGGAAGAGGAGATTGAACCTCTTTCAGCCTGAAGACTGAATTCAGTTTCAGAGAAGTTCTTGGGGCTGTATTCCATTGGTCAGTAGGTCTGAAAGTAAAAGAGGTGGGGCCAAAGACAATGGGCCAGGGCCAAAAATACCAGCATATTTTAATTTAGAACCAGTAATTAGGGTGACTCTATGAAAAGGAGGACAGGGCTCCTGTAACTTTAACAGTTGTGTAGGGAAGGGAATCTCAGTAGGTGTCATTTGTATGCATGCAGAACCTGGTGAAATTCCCTCTTCATCACAACCGTTAAAGCTGGAGGAGCACTGCCCACTTTTGTATCTGGTCATGCTAGGCAGGGCTCCTTCAGCTTTAACAGTTGTGATGAAGAGGGAATTTCACTGGGTGCTGCATGCATACAAATGAGACTTGCTGAAATTCCCTTTTCAATACAACAGTTAAAGGTACAGGAGCCCTGTCCTCCTTTTTGTATGATCACCCTAAGTAATTAATATGTTGGAGAGGCATTTCAACCTTCTAGGGCTTCTTTAAATGAGTTATTTATTGCATACTTATTTGTGGCCGCTCACGGAAGTTTCCCGGTCAATTAAATGATACTGTAAACAAATAGAACATCTCCTATGGTCCCCCCCTTATTCTGTTTTAAAATAGATCAGAGAAAAGCTGAAATTAACCCTTAATGGAGCAAAATCAGCAGCATGTAAAGTTGGCATTGCACTATGAAGTTGCCGAGGAAGGCAGGAATAACTTTAAATGGAGGTGAGGGAGAAGAGGGTAAAATGCCTCCCTGCAACAAAGGGAGGGAGGCAGATCTGATCCCCATGTGTCTACTAAGAAGTAAGTTCCATTGTATTTGATGATGCTTACTCCCAAGTAAGTGTGCTGAGGGTTGTAAACTTACAGCACAATCTTACTCAGAAGTAAGTCCTGGTTTCCCGGGGGCTGTGAGGAAACAGACGAAAACAAGACTTCCCTTACATGCTCCTTTGCACACATGCCAGAGAGGGAGGGAGGATCTCCCTTGATTCAACTGACTGCTGTTTAAAGGATCAGGATCCTTTAAATCCTTCTCCTCCTGTGTAATCCAGCTCATAACAATAGCACCAAAGAACCAGGAAGCACAACAGTGCTGGGTAAACAATGGGATTTCCCTTAATATAGAGACACTCATATAATGGGGGTGGGGGACTACACAAAAGCCAGGAAACCACCAAACAATCAGTGTTCAGGGGGAAGGGGGTGGGGCTAGGGGAAGGGGGCTGGTCCTCTGGCAAACCACAAGGGCCAGACTGGGACCCCAGGAGTGCTGGATTTGGTATTTGTCTCTTAGGTTCTGCACCACTGATCTATACTAAAAGCAAACTTTCGTCCTGAGATAAGATGGCTTTAAAGCCAAAATGGTGCTACTGATAAACAAGAAGGAGGCATCAGCATGCTTGGGGAACCCCAGGGTTTTCACAAGCCAAAACAAAACACTTTATCCCACAAAAACAGTCCAATGAGGAATGAGCAGGCCCAGTGCCCATTGGCAACTGAGATTCTGTTGGCTATGGAGAGTGAGGGGGGAACGGACTGGAGTATCTTGGCTTCAAATAAGGCATGGAGGGCTAGCTGGAACACTCAGTACAATGTTTCGTTGCAGTCCCACGTGTACTTTCAGCTCCTGACATGCAGGAAGTGCATTAGCTGGGCAGAGAGGCCTAATATTTATATTTTTCAAGTAGTATTTCTTCTGTGCATCTGCCTTTGTCACAAACTTTGCCACTGCCTGAGGGAACAATTTATGAAGCTAAAAATAACATTTCAATTCCTGGATGATGGAAATGCCATTAAAGAAAAATAATAAACTTATCTCTGGATTCTTAATACTTCTAAGAAGCTATTTCTGAAGCCAAGCACAAAACACAGATGGAGTTGTGTTAATGTGGGCTTATTACTGATTGCTGATTCCTTTTTGGTCGCGTTCAGTTTCCTTTGGGGGCCAAAATGTGCTGTTGTCATGATCACAGATCTGACTGTATGACTTACGCAGTGCATTGGTTTGGTCTGAAGGCCAGTACAATACTTGATATATAGGTATACTTACTTTTTATTTCTCTCATAAGAGCCGTGCTCTTTGTACAGCATTAAGCACAGTTTCATGGGGGGGGGGGGATAATAAAAAAATTGCTGCAATGCAATCTGTGTATTAGCCCCAAGACATTTCCTCAGAAATATTCATATCTCCCTGGAAATTTAAGTCCTAGGCTATCATTTTCTAGTTCTTGCTATGCTGACATCTGTTTGGGCTAGCAGTTCAAGTTTGCAGACTTGTTCTGTCTCTTCTGTACCTGCCTGGCACACAGCACTTCAGCAAAGAACAGAAATCAATGGAAAGAGAGAGGATAGCCATGCAGCAGCTCCGTGCAGCTTTGGCTGCTGCCAGTTCCTGCATCTCATCTTCAATACGATGGTTGACATGTGGAATGAGGGTCACTTGGCAGGTGATTCCAATATGCACCTGTTTGGCACAAGGAGATGTCATCCCTGCTGCTTTCTTTCTTTGCCCGCCTTTGCTGCCATTATGAAAAGTAAAAGAATCCCCAATTACACACATTTTTAAAATCCAGGAGTAGAAGATATTAAATGAAATTGCAGCCAGAATGGAGAACACAGCAGCCTCTGTAAAGCAGATGCACAAATTGGAAGATAAGCATTTGAAATAATCTAATTTCCTTAGCATTGCAGACTTTTGTGTAATTTGATTGTAGACTTGTATGTAGGCCCCCTAAACTGATTTCAGAATAGTTGGCAGCAGTTGGTGGACGCTTCCTTGGCGTGTGTTGTTATAATTTTCTAGTATGCCAATAATTTATAAAGGAGATGTAAATGTTTGCAAAGGAAATGCTTTAAGCAGAAGAATGGGCCTCACTACAGATTTGCAAGAGTACTGTATCACAGAGACATTGGAAAAAGAAGTATGGCTCGTTGTCTCCTATTGAAAACAGCAATGGGGAATATCTAGCACATGCACCTAATCCGGCCTGCGAAGTTTCCCATCTGGCCTGCAGAAGCCAGAGCTCCTTCTGTTGGCCACCACCCCCTGGCCTGGAGGCTGCTGGGGGCTTGGAGAGGACGTGTGGAGAGGAATCCCCTTGTCAAAATATGTCACTGCATAATACTATATTATAGAGAAGCTGATCTCTAAAGATGTTGAAGGCTAGGTATTAGGGATGTGCACAGACCACCCAGATCAGATTGGAACCGGGATCGGAACCGGGGTTGGTGTGTCGGATCAGATCGGAGGCTTTCCGGATTGGATGCCATTTTAGGTGTTTTCGCCATAGGTTTGCATTGGGGGAAAGAAAGCTTACCCCCAATGCAAGCCTATGAGGAAAACATGGGGGTGGGTGAGTTGGGGCCTAACTCCCTTCTCCCTGTCCCTCCCCCTCACTTGCGCTCCTTACCTGCCAAGGCCATCCGCTTCCGTCCTCTGCCATCTGCTGGTCCCATCTACTGAGTAACAGGCTTCGCGGCCTGCCTCTCAGTAGCGCACTGGGTGACGTCATCACCTGGCACGCTACTGAGAGGCAGGCCGCGAAGCCTGTTTCTCAGTAGATGGGACCAGCAGACGGCAGTGGATGGAAGTGGGCGCCCCGGCAGGTAACTGGGGCCCTCCCCCTCCCCTCCCGTGCTCCTTACCTGCCGGGGCGCCCGCTTCCATCCGCTGGTCCCGTCTACTGAGAAACAGGCTTCGCGGCCTAGTTCTCAGTAGAGCGCGCTCTACTGAGAACTAGGCTGCAAAGCCTGTTTCTCAGTAGACGGGACCAGCAGACGGAAGTGGGCGCCCCGGCAGGTAAGCCCCCTCCTCCCCACTCATGCTCCTTACCTGCCAGGACCATCCGCTGCCATCCGCTGTCGCCCGTGGATGGCAGCGGATGGCAGTGGACGGCCCCAGCAGGTAAGCCCCCTCTCTCCCACTCGTGCTCCTTACCTGCCAGGGCCGTACGCTGCCATCAGCTGGCCCCTTCTACTGAGAAACAGGCTTCGCGGCAGAGCTCAGTAGTGCGCTAGGTGACATCATCACCTGGTGCGCTACTGAGAGGCAGGCCACGAAGCCTGTTTCTCAGTAGAAGGTATCAGCGGATGGCAGCGGACGGCCCCGGCAGGTAAGGAGTGTGTGTGGGGGGGGAGGAGGTCTGATCCTCTGATCTTTTCCGATCCAGATCGGGTCCTTTTGGATCGGATCGGATGAGATCGGACGATCCAGATGTGGGGATCGTAATCAGATAATTTAATCCGATTTTGGCCAGATCGGGTTCGGATTGTGGATCGGACCTGATCTGGTGCACACCCCTACTAGGTATCACTGAAGTGATAAGACTTTAAGGGCAAAATTCTATGCATATTTAGATAGAAAAAAGTCCCACAACCTCCAACATTCCCCAGCCAGCTTTTTCCCCGGTCTAAATTAGGATTGTGCCTTAAATGTGGGAAATACATTCACAGTGTCACACGTGAAGCACACATGCAGCAGGATCACATGGCAAATATCTCCCCCTAGAATATATCATTCAGACTGTAGGCCATGGATTGCAAATTTGAATTCCATCACATGGGGGAAATAATCCATGTACATAGTAGACTAGCATATCACATAGAAAAATTCCAGGCTAGCCTTCTCTATGTCGGGAGGATATGTACTTATTTCTTGTCATACCATAGAGGTCCACTGGCACAGAAAATTGTTATAATATATATTTGACTGTACGATGAATAAGAATAAGAATAAGAATGCTGGATCAGACCAAGGGTCCATCTAGTCCAGCATTCTGTCAAAACAGTGACCAACCAGCTGTCCATGAGAGACTCACAACCAGGACTCTAGTGCAACAGCACCCTCCTGCCCATGTTCCCTAGCAACTGGTGTACATAAGTGTCCTGCCTTTGATTACTGAAGTTGGATCCAGATTTAGGTGTGTGCAACTGAGCTGACAGAAGCAGATGTCCACACCACTACTTATCACAGCAGCACCTCCACCCCTTGAAAATGCTGTGTAGAGGTTGGAAAACTCTGCTGAATGGAATGAGCTGTGGTGCAATAGTGGAAGGGAAGGGGGATCTCTGAAAATTGGGCATAGGATTGGGGCATTCCACCTTCACATGCCAATTAAGCTTAGAAGACACAACTCCAGAAACAGTAGAACTCCTGCCTACCCTCTTTCCTTTCCTCTTTCTAGGCTCCCACTGTCTCCTTCATGCTGCCCAGTAGGAGGCCATGTCTACATGGGGGATTTTTCCCTGGGTCATCCCTGTGCATCTAAATCAAAGCACAGTGGATCCCGAAAGCAGGCAGGGATGAACCCTCCATTTTCCCGGGATAACTGTTTTCTCAGATATCCTGATTTTCCCCATGGTCCCGGGACGTTCCCAAGGACCGTGGGTGGTGTGGGCACACATCCCAGCTTCTTCCCTCTTCCTCGCGAGTAGTGGGGGTCAGCAAGAGGGAAGGAGCCAGTCTGGGGGGAGTCCAGGGGCATCGGGAGGGGGGGGCTTTTTTTTTTTTAAAAAAAAAACCTTACTTTTTCAGAGGAGCGTAATTGTGCTCCCTGCTCCAGTGGCTTAAAAAAATGGCAGGCACAATGTCCCTCTTCCCTTCTGGGACGTTGCAATTCAGTTTAGAAGCTGGGGGATGATCCCAGAAGCAGGGAAGTCTGGGATCACCTCCCTCCCTCCCTCCCTCCCTCCCTCCCTCCCTCTACACCTTTAGGTGTAGAAAGTGACTAAGGCTGCCTCTACAAGAGAGGTTTAAAGCTCTTTCAAGGCGCTTACAATTTTTTACCTCTACAAGAACAGAGCGCAAATCGGGCGTAGAGGCGCATTATCTCTCCGATTATGCGCATTATCGAATGCGCGTTAAATCGCGAGTTTTATTTTGCTCCGGTCGTTAAAGCACATTTTGACTATGTGAACAAGCGCTTATGCGCATTAACTACTTGTAAAGCACATTTTGGTCATCCGTTAATGCGCTTCGCCGCCTCTCGCTGCCTCTCGTGCAGAGGTATTAGGTTGTAAATGTGCTTCAGCGATTATGCGCATAATCGCCTAACCGGGCGCAAAAGCGAATCCTTGTAGAGGGGACCCTAGTCTATTTCTCTCCTTCTGATCCCCACCCTCAAAACTGCCTGTTACTTCCTCATAACCATCCCCTCTTCCCTTCCTCCTAATCTTCTTCCTTGTCCCCTATCCACTCCCTCTCCTGCCCCACTCTCCAGCCCTCAACCTCCCCTCACCCATTCAGCATTTTGACCACTAACTGAATGGGTATCTCTTTATTTTATTTTGAATTTAATTTATGGAGGTAACGATGACTGATGAGTGAGGGAATTAACTGAAGGGGAATTCATAACATTTTGGAGCAGGATCTGGGTGGGAATTAGGAAATTAATTGGTGGTAAACCCCTGATTTGTCCTTGGATTGCTCTTGGATTAGAATGCTTCTCAAATTTTTGAAAGGCCATTGTGGTGCAAAAGTTGTTTTTTAAAAAGACAAATGGAAAAAGGTACCATGTGTGTGTGTATGTGTATGAAAGGGCTCATAAAAAAACAACCAGCCATTCTACTTTCTATGTTTGTTTCACACCATTACAAATTCATTTTAATTGAAGAGGAACTACTGATTTGGTATCAACTAGGACAGGGTGCAAATTAATGTTTTAATTTTATTTGAGTTTATTCAGATGAGAAATTAATTGGCTGGCTTTGCATTCTGTGAAATTTAAATAAATACTAGAATTTCTATATTTGCATATGTAGGTATAAATTAGCACATGCAAATTTATGCATATTTGCATCCTATGAGCCTGGGGCCCAAATCTTTTAAATGCTTAGCAATGCCCCTGCACAGGATCCTTCCACAAGTGGAGCCTTTCCTTCCATGGAAGGCAGATCTTGGATCTACCGCAATAAGATTCATAGCACTATTTATTTTGTCGAGGTCCTAAACAAGGCTGGCTAGTTACATTGTGCAAGAGGCATCTCACAAATGGTGTGAGCATTTGTCCAGATGTCCAAGCCTATCATGGAATTCAAGGTAGTGCTAGGCCTAAATATTCAGCCTAATGATTTCCATAAATTATGTGGTGGAGCAGTGCAGAAACACCCCCTGAAGATCAGATTGGTGGGTAAATTTTAAGAATTTCCATCTTACCTTAAATATGAAGTGGCTGACATTTTTATTGTTGTTATTATTGTTTTTCTTTTTGTTTAACACCAAAAAAGGCAACTTGGTGCTACTTCAAATGGTGGGTTTGTTCCTCTCTGGCCATGTTCCGGGGACCGAATGCTGCTTGGGAATGATACGACATCATTACAAGTAACATCATTCTCACATCCTACTTTTAATAAATATAACTCCCTATAAATACCCAGTTGTTTGAGATGTACCCCAGACATTGTGTTTAAATGGTAATCAGAATGCTGTGCAAATGTTAACTAACTGAACTGTTACAATCCCCAGTTGTGCAGCAAAACATATGATTTGCATTATGCTGAGGAAAGGCTGAATTATTGAAGAACCCCTGCAATAGGTTACATTTTAATTTCTAGGGGTGACAGCAGATATAATGCAAGAAGAGATCACAGAACATCCCTTAACTGCAGGCTGAGCCTCGTTTCCTTCCAAATTCTCAATATAAATGACAGGTGAGTATTCCAGGGAGCTGAATGCTGGCTCAGCCATCAGTCTTGCCCATCGCCTCTATTTTAGGCACACTGACAAGTTTTTTATTTTATTTTCAAACACATTGCATAAAAGTGTATGTGTTCATGTGCAAACTGCATCGAACCTGAGAAAGACCACAGATCAGTCGTTTACATAAAGAAATATATTGAATGACATGGATTATTTAGATCCATTTCAATCGGGGTTCAGTCCTGGTTTTGGAACAGAAACTGCCTTGGTCACCCTGTGGGATGACCTTTGCTGGGAGGGGGACGGGGGAGTGTGACTCTGTTGATTCTCTTCGACCTCTCAACAGCTTTCAATACCATCGACCATGTTATCCTTCTGGATAGGTTGTCTGGGCTGGGAGTTGGAGGCACTGCGTTGCAGTGGTTCCACTCCTACTTGGATGGCCAATTCCAGAAGGTGGTGCTGGAGGATTATTGCTCTGTGCCATGGAACCTTGGTGATGGGGTTCCACAGGGTTCTGTTTTATCCCCTAGGCTGTTCAACATTTACATGAAACCGCTGGGAGAGGTTATCTGGAGATGTGGGCTGAATTGTCATCAATATTCGGATGACACCCAGCTCTACCTCTCCTTTTCATCAAACCCAGGTGAGGCAGTGGCTGTTCTGAATCAGTGCCTGGGCACGGTAATGGACTGGATGAGGGCCAACAAACTGAGACTCAATCCAGACAAGACAGAGGTACTGTTTGTGGGTGGTTCATCTGTCTGGCTAGATGATGTTCACCGTGTCCTGGAGGGGGGTTGCACTCCCTCTAAAGGATCTGGTTCATAGTTTGGGGGTGCTCCAGGATCCAGAACTGTCAGTTGAGGCACAGGTGGACTCAGTGGCAAGGAGCACCTTTTATCAGCTTAGGCTGATATACCAACTGTGCCCTTATCTGGACAGAGATAGCCTAGCTATAGTTATCCATGCTCTGATAACCTCTCGTCTGGATTACTGCAATGTGTTTTACGTGGGGCTGCCTTTGAAAATGGTCCAGAAACTAGGGATGTGCACAGTAAAAAAAATTGGATTGGAATTATTGCTTCAGATCGGATCGGAGGCTTTCTGGATCGGATTGGATCTGATTCTGATCCGAAAACTGAATATCTGATTTTCGGATCAGACTTGATTTTGGAGGGGGAAAGCCTGTATCTTTGGTATTTTTAATGACAGAATCATGAAACTTTGTACAAGTGCAGATGGGATGTTGCCAGTCATGGCCCAGAATTGCAGACACAGGGGTGCAGGTGTTACTTGTAAGTAAGCCTTCAAAAGTCACTTTTTCACCAGTCATCTGTTCTTTTTTCAATTTACTCCTGTGTCTCAGCCTGGGGCATGCCACATTTAAAATGTGTGTTGTTGTTGTTTTGGTAGAACATCGTAGACCAGGTCCCCAGTTGGGGATCACACTGAAGGGCTGTATGTACGTAACTCTACCCCCTTTTGCAGACACAGGGGCACGGTTTAACTGAAATGGAATTGTGAAAAATGGGTTTGCCCATTGCATGTAAACTGCAAAGTGATTTCACTAGATCCCATCCCCAGAAACTGAACTCAAACTTGGGGAGTGTACAGAAGATCTGTTCTGCCCCCTTTTCACAGACACAGGGACATTTCTGAAATGGAACTATTAAAAATGGCTTTTGCTGTGGTAAGTAAGACCATTGCAAAGTGCTCTCTCATTAATGTGAGGAGCGCACAGAAGGGGTATACATTCGCCCCCATTTCACAGACACAGGGGCATGGTTTAAATTGAATGGCAGGCGTTTTATTGAACTTTGGGGACTCTGCTGATGCTCCCTTGAGGGGAACACCAGCATCCCTTGGCTTAAGCAAGCGGAGCGGTGAGCTCCACTCGTAGGTGAGATCTGGCACACAGCAGCAACAGCAGCAGCAGACAGGCATTCAAAGGGTGAAGTCAGGAACGGAGGGGATTCTGCTGATGCTCCCTTGAGGGGAACACCAACATCCCTTGCCTTAAGCAAGCGGAACGGCAGGCTCCAATATCACCTCCAGTTCCAACACACACTCCTTCCACTCCAACTAACTAAACTCCACAGAGAGCCAATAGGGAAAGACTGAGAATATATATTGGGTTTCTACTAAGCCCTCCTCCAGCATTGCAGTTGGAGGCTGCAGGAAGTCTTTAACAGGATTGGGTGATGCATTGATGAAGTGTGAAGCACAATTGGTGGATCAAGCTGTCAAACACACACACACACACCCTCCGCCCCCTTTATGGAAGTTTAAAATAATAAAGTTAATAAACCACTCATTGCCACTACAGTCTTGCACCAATTTCTCTGGAATTTTGCACACATAAATAGACACAAACAATCTCCCATGTCAGGGAGTTTCAACTTTCTACCTTTTAAAATAACACAGCACATTCTTTCTTTGCTGTAAGTCCAATGCTAAACGCCATAATAAACCACTCATTGCCACTAAAGTCTTGCACCAATTTCTCTGGAATTTTTCACACATGAGTAGCCACATCCAATCTCCCATGTCAGGTTACAGCACATTATTTTTCTAAGTCCACTATCAGTTTAAAACGCCATAAAATGGAGGTCCGTTCCACTGATTTTTTCTGATCCAGATCAGGTCCCTTCGGATCAGATCAGATAGGATCGGATGGCTGATTGGATTGGATCGTTTTTATCTGATTTTTGGATGGATCAGATCTGGATTGTGGATTGGGTCCGATCCGCTGCACATCCCTACTGGAAACTTCAACTGGTACAACACAGTGCAGCCAGACTTTTCGACACCAGGTGAAGACCTTTTTATTTTCCTAGTATTTTAATAATTTGTCATCTTAGTCTTTTAACTTTGCTGTTTTAAATCTGTATTTTACATCTGTATTTTACATCTGTATTTTACATCTGTATTTTACATCTGTATAAATCTCTGCATTGCTGCTCGGTTTTACCCTGGTTGTGCTTTTATATTGTCTTTTTATACTGTTGTTTGTTTTACATTTTGATTTGTGTCTGATGGTTTTAACTTTTGTGAACCACCCAGAGAGCATCAGCTGTTGGGTGGTATAGAAATTAATAAATAAATAAACCAAGGGTGTTGAATTTGTTTCAGCCCAAGGGTGAAATTTAAGTTTGGAGAAACTCTTGGTGGGGGCAGGGGACATTCCAGTGGTGGGTGGAGCCAAAGGGAATGTGGGCAGGGCTAAAACACCAGCATATCATAGAATCAAAGAATAGTTGAGCCTGAAGTGTCCTAAGGCCATCGCGGCCAACCCCCTGTTCAATGGAGGAATCCACCTTAAAGCATACCTGACAGGTAGCTGTCCAGCTGCCTCTTAAATGCTTCTAGTGCTGGAGAGCCCACAACCTCTCTAGGTCATTGGTTCCATTGTCACACTGCTCTAAGAGTCAGAACATTTTTGCTTAAAGCTCTTACTGCTAGTAACTAAGCCACAGGGGATGTATTTCCACCTTTTAGATTGGGGAAAGCTGCACAAAATCCAGTAAAACACCCAATGACTGGTGGTTGGGGCAAAGGGCTAGGGCTAGGGGTGGGATTGTAGGAAGGTCAGATTTGGCCTGCAGGCCTGACAATCTGCACTCCTGCTGTAAACACATTGGAAGCCAGTGAAGGCAATGCAGCAGTGGAGTTCTATGCTCCAAAATGCAGCATTTTTTACTACTTCTTTTCCAGCCCCATATACAGTGTGTTAACATTAATCTTACCCATTCAGTTCCCATTATCACATCTGTTTTTTCAAAATCCACAAATGTTTCCTGAGCAAATCATATAATGTATGACAATTACGGCTTCAGAATTAAGTATGTAAGAATTAATTACATACTAAATTCTAGGTATGTAATCAGCATTTTTGCTGTTGGCTTTTGACTAAATGTTCTCGCCTTGGTTACAAAGCAAAAGCAAAAACAAAGCATTTGTGTTGTTTAATTTTTCTTCTCACGTCATGGTTCTATACACATTAAATGAAGTCTAATCCCTCCGGGCTCCATTTGCCCTCCAGAGCTTACTCCATTTTCCTTATATATCCCTCTCGGTCATATTGATTAGGCAGCTGTTTTCATGTAAAGACATACTTTGCTGTTGTGGAGCAGTGTTCAGCAGGTGTTACAATGCAGACAAGTGTTGACAGTATAAGAATTAAATTAACACCCAATAAAATTTTAACACCTGGCCTGATAAGCAGCAATATCATTGAGTTTCACCTTTTAAGAAATTGATTCATGCTACTCTAGCATTACTTTGACTTTGGAAAACAACATACACTGTGTGCTGTCTGGAAAAAAAAGAAAAGAAGAAGAAGCAATATTGAAATAAATGCTCTGGTCATTATCTCCCTATGTTAATGTTTTTCATGTATTGATGCAATATCCCAAGAATTTCTAGTAAAATATAAAATTATATTGAAGAAAGAGAGATGTTGGCCTTGTTTAAACGTACAGGAACATAACTCAGTATCTTGATGACTTATCATTAGGTGACTTATAACTGACTGTGTGAATCGCCGACATAGAATACTAGGGATGTGCACTGGATCGGACCCGATCCACGATCCGAGTCCGGTCCAGTGGGAAATCGGATAAATTATCCGATTTCCGATCCCGCAGCTGGATCGGCCGATCCAATCCGAACCGGTCCGAAAAAGCTCCGAACCGGTTCGGCGGATCGGCGGATCGGCGGGCGCCCACTGGCGCCCACCGCCGCTTCCATTGGCGGGCGCCAGCGGGCGCCCGCCGATGAAAGTGGACAGCGGGGGGGGGGAGGAGGGGGGCACTTACCTTCTCGGCCCGGTGGCTCCCGTCCGGCGCCGGCGCCTACTACTACTAGCAGGCTCCGCGGCCTGCTCTAGGGTGGCGCGCCGGGTGATGTCATCACCCGGCGCGCTACTCTAGAGCAGGCCGCGGAGCCTGCTGGTAGTAGTAGGCGCCGGCGCCGGACGGGAGCCACCGGGCCGGGAAGGTAAGGAGGGGGTGCGTGGAGGGGAGGAGGGGGTGCGCGGAGGGGGGAGGGGGGAGGGGGGCCCTTACCTTTCCGGCCCGGCGGCTCCCGTCCGGCGCCGGCGCCTACTATTCCCAGCAGGCTCCGCGGCCTGCTCTAGGGTGGCGCGCCGGGTGATGTCATCACCCGGCGCGCTACTCTAGAGCAGGCCGCGGAGCCTGCTGGTAGTAGTAGGCGCCGGCGCCGGACGGGAGCCGCCGGGCCGGAAAGGTAAGGAGGGGGTGCGTGGAGGGGAGGAGGGGGCGCGCGGAGGGGGGAGGGGGCCCCTTACCTTTCCGGCCCGGCGGCTCCCGTCCGGCGCCGGCGCCTACTATTCCCAGCAGGCTCCGCGGCCTGCTCTAGGATGGCGCGCCGGGTGATGTCATCACCCGGCGCGCTACTCTAGAGCAGGCCGCGGAGCCTGCTGGAAGTAGTAGGCGCCGGCGCCGGACGGGAGCCGCCGGGCCGGAAAGGTAAGGAGGGGGTGCGTGGAGGGGAGGAGGGGGCGCGCGGAGGGGGGAGGGGGGCCCTTACCTTTCCGGCCCGGCGGCTCCCGTCCGGCGCCGGCGCCTACTATTCCCAGCAGGCTCCGCGGCCTGCTCTAGGATGGCGCGCCGGGTGATGTCATCACCCGGCGCGCTACTCTAGAGCAGGCCGCGGAGCCTGCTGGAAGTAGTAGGCGCCGGCGCCGGACGGGAGCCGCCGGGCCGGAAAGGTAAGGAGGGGGTGCGTGGAGGGGAGGAGGGGGCGCGCGGAGGGGGGAGGGGGGCCCTTACCTTTCCGGCCCGGCGGCTCCCGTCCGGCGCCGGCGCCTACTATTCCCAGCAGGCTCCGCGGCCTGCTCTAGGATGGCACGCCGGGTGATGTCATCACCCGGCGCACTACTCTAGAGCAGGCCGCGGAGCCTGCTGGAAGTAGTAGGCGCCGGCGCCGGACGGGAGCCGCCGGGCCGGAAAGGTAAGGAGGGGGTGCGTGGAGGGGAGGAGGGGGCGCGCGGAGGGGGGAGGGGGGAGGAGGGGGCGCGCGGAGGGGGGAGGGGGGAGGGGGGCCCTTACCTGCCCGGCCCGGCGGCTCCCGTCCGGCGCCGGCGCCTACTACTACCAGCAGGCTCCGCGGCCTGCTCCAGGGTGGCGCGCCGGGTGATGTCATCACCCGGCGCGCAACTCGAGAGTAGGCCGCGGAGCCCGCTGGTAGTAGCCGCCGGCGCCGGACGTGCCGAGAAGGTAAGTGGCGGGGAAGGGGGCTTACCCCCCCCCCGGAGCCGTCCGCTTCTATCCGCTGGCGCCCGCGGGCGCCAGCGGATGGAAGCAGGCGGCCCCAGGGGGGGTAGGGAGCGCGGGGGAGGGGGTTTACCTGCCGGGGCCGTCCACAGCGGACGGCCCCGGGGGGGGGGAGGGAGTTAGGCCCCCCCTTACCCACCCGCCGCCATTTTTTCCTCATAGACTTGCATTGCAATGCAAGTCTATGGGGAAAAAAATGGCGGCCGATCCAAAAATTTCCGATTTTTGGATCGGGATCGGACTCGATCCGGTCCGGGGGGCCTCCGATTTTGTCCGAACCGGTCCGGGACAAAATTGGAGGTCCCGATCCGGGTCCCGATCCGATCCGGGGGGTCCGTGCACACCCCTATAGAATACCATGAAATTTAAGATGAGATAAAGTGACATTCAGGCTGTTTGATCTGTGATGGTGGTTGTTTCAGCATCCTTCAACTGTGGGAGCAAGGTGGCAGCAGGGAAGTACTGAAGTATGCTAGCTTCATGAAAGGGCCTAAATGGTTTGGGTCCTGCCAACCTCATGTAATGGTCTTCAAACTCATCTAGGTGGATTTCCCAGCCATAGGTCCTTACCATGGAATGTATATCTCTGAACCCCAGTTTATTGGCCTTAGAAGGAAAAGGCCACTGATAGGTCCCTCCTTCATTGTAACTTCATTAAAAGTACAGATGTCTGCCTATACCTCAGTGCCCATGGTGCATTCAGTAAATCTCTCTTTGATTGTAGGTGTCCAGAGTTAAGGATTTCCCTCAGGGTCAACTGTGCTTTTCTGCCTTTCTTCCGTCACCATAATTCTTCCTCCCCACCCTCACCCCACATTCCTGTTTCATGCCAGGATTTCCTTGTTTCAGATAATGGAGCTCTAGTCCAGAAATATATACCAATCTATAGTTATTCTGCCATGACTCACATTCATTTTAAACCATTTGTTCTGGTGCAGAGAAGCTACCTAGGGTTTACACTGGCACCTAGAAAAAAATGCTTCTAATAAATAATTGTAAAAGATTTCACAGCCTCAGTATAGGAGGTTATATCAGAAAGAGACTCCTGATAGACATAAGAAACCTGATGAATACTTTAAAGATTTCTCAAAATTGATTAGAGACTCACTCACTGGACATTCACAGATGAAGGAGGGAGATTTCATGGCAGTCTATAGAATGCCTAACCTGAGGCTTCAGAAATTATTTGAATTCCCCCAAGTTATGTTTACTTTCAGAGTCTGACTCATTTGCTATGGGTGAGATTAGGTAGAATTCAGAGGAGACCAAAGTAGTGGGGATGAGAAACCCCAGGGAGTGTAGCATTACTTTGCTGGGAATTCCTTCTATTAGATTTGGCTTCAATGGTATCACTATCTGTCTTATCAATGCATAACATGATATGTAGTTTGAGGACTGTAGCAACTACATTAGACAAGTAATTAAAGATATTCTATCAGTCTTTGCTCCAGTTAGGGGCTCAAAAGACTCCTGTGACTTGAAAATCCTTTAGAAGAAACTTCAGCTGATCAGCTCCAATCTTACCTGGTTGGAGAGCGCCTGGCCACAATTACCCATATTCTGGTGACCTCCCGTTTAGATCATTGCAATGCATTGTGTATGGGGCTGCCTTTAAAAAAACCATTGATGTAGAACAGGGCCATGAGATTATTAACTGGAATTGGGCCATATTATGCCTAGGCTTTGTCAGCTGGCTCTCAGTCCCTTTCCGGGCTCAAGGAAAATGCTAGTTTCAACTTTTAAAGCTCTAAATATTTTGGGACCAAGTTACATGAAAGAGCTCCATCCTACCTAAACATTAAGAACTGCTCAAAGTGTCCCCACAAATTGAGGTGAAGTGGGAGAGAAAGAGAGAGAGAGAGAGAGAGAGACCGAGAACCCTTTTGGTGGTGGTTCCCTGGTTACGGAAGAAACAGATCACATGCCCCCATCTTTATGGTTCTTTCGGTACCAAATAAAAACCTTTTCATTCACATAGACCTTTTAAATAACTTACGTCTTTTAGCCTGGGCTTCTCAGTTTAAATTTTGTGTTTTAATCATTTTTATTGTTTTATACTGTTTTAATCTTGTATTTGTTTGTGAGCTGCCTGATGAACTTGTGCTATGGGGGAGCTATACAAAAATACAGTGTATATACACACACACAAACACACTTACACACACACACACACACACACACACAAACACACACCTAGGACCAACATTAAGCTTCATGACTATTTAAATATGAAGCACTAATTTTGTAAAAGAACCTCATTGCCGAAGACTTGATTTATGTCAGTAAAATGTGGCTTATTCAGCCCCTAGTGGGCCTTAAGCTACATTATATAATTGCAAAACTGCCAGCAAAGACATCCGTTTTGTTCATTTTAGGGCAAAAGCAATATCTGAACTCCCTACTTTTTGTATGCCAGCCCATAACTCTCTACAACTGATGTTTTATACTGCTCATTGCTTTCATCAGGCCTCCCAAAACATGGCCAGATCCTGACATCACTGGGCAGATACTTAGGTCACATATTTAGACCAGAACATTTTCTTTTCTACAGATATTGGTCCTGGTTAGATGGAATGGCTAGTACATTTTCAGTGGCTTTAAATATCAGCACAGTGCAGGTTAGCTTCTATATATTGCATTTTTTGCAGTATTTGATTAGTCATAATGTCAATTTTATTTACCTGCATTTCATTTTGATCGCAGCCATAAAACTGTGTTCTTAAATGTCAATAATAATTCTCATCACAGAATCATAAAGTGAAGGGCAAAACACATTCAGGAAACAGCTAACTCCACTTAAAATCACTCTCAGTATTCGCATACAGGGCCATTTATAAAGGTTATATAAGAGCATGAATGACTTCATGATATGCTGATGTGTTCTTGTAACAATAATGACTTAAAAGTGCTAGTGAGTGGGGAGGAAGGAAAGGGGTTGAGATAGTGTGTGATCAGGCTAATTCTTATGCAAGAAGTTTACCTAAAAATGCATCCATTCCAATTTACTCTTATTTCTCCACTTGCATGTTCCTCTGGACATAACCTAGGTTCTCTGATGAGTCCATAGGTTAGCCAGGAGGCAAACAGTACAGAACAGGCTGCAATCCTTGCTACTAGAATGTCAGGGGAAGCTGCATAAAGTGGCTGGCACTCCACGGATTTGGTCAAATACGGTTCAAAATTATACCAAATCTAAGCATACACACATGGATATGAAGGTACAGACTAGGGGCTACATATTGCAGAAACACTTCCAAAGATAGATCAGGGTTCAAAGATTCTCCTTGGGTCCGTTGTCCCATTCCTCAAGCTGATAAATCAGGGCCTATTGAAACTCCTGGATTTCATTTGCAATGGGAAAAAAGTGTCCTGTTAAAATGAGAGTTTTGCAGATCATCACCTGTGGTGAGGCATGGACCTAAGCAGCCAGACTAGGCTTAGCCTGGTGAAAATAACCAGTGGATGAGAAACAGAACTGAAGCATCCTTCACTCTTTTGGTTGTTCCCTCTGTGGTTGTTTGTGGGTGGCAGGGACTGTCACAGTCTGTCTCTGTGAGAGTGAAGTGGAGGTCCATCACTCACATCTGGATTTCAGCATAGGACCTTGCTCTGATGAACAGGGAACATTCTGAATTCAACATGGGAAGCCAGCTTAGGGCCTTGAGTGATTTCAGCAGGATGAAACTGACCCAGGAAGCTGGCACCTTTATGATTTCAGCAGCCAATTGGGACCTTGCCTCAGGAGGCAAAACACATTGACCTGGTTCACACAATCACAGTGTGGTTAATAAGCCATGGTGGTTTGTTAACCACCCTGTGCATGCCAGCCACATGCTAGCTGGATTTACATAATTACCCCCACTGGAACGGTATTATGTCCAGATCAGGCAACTGTGAGTGGTTGTGGGGGTTAAAAACCATCCATAACACCTGGGGTGTTTTGGGGTTGTTGAGTGGTTTGTTAACCATGCCAATCAACCATCCTCACTGGGTGTGGACATCACAACAAGCTGCACCAGTGAGCATAATTGTGTAAACCCGACTGGCACATAACTGGCACCATGCCTTAATAACCACCCTGTGATCATGCAAATCAGCCCACTGAGGCCTTGAAACCCTGGGTTTTATATTGTTTCAAGGAAGTCTTCAAAGACACAAAGACTGTCATAAGAAAGCCACAAAGAAGTTGCGGGAAGATTCTCAAGTATCGAAAAATGCAGCCCTGGGTGAAGACACAAGGGCTGATCATCAATAAAAGACAAAAGAGGGTACTTCTGGGAAATGAGTGCTCCACCCTGCAGAGCTCTTTCCCAACTTATGCAAAGTTGTGAACCCTTTTCAAACTCTACAGTTTCTCTGTCTAACACCTGGCGGGTGCTCCCTGCTAATCAGGAGGGGGAAATTACTTCAGGATTGGTTTCTTGCATTTTTGATTACTTTTACCCCTTGCCTGTCTTGAGGTTTGTGATTATATGCAACTTCAATTGATACGGTAATGCCAAACTTGTCTTGCACACATGACCTAAAGCTGATGAGCAATCTCCTTTGCTAATATTTCCAGCTAAAAACTTTGTTAAAGGCATTGTACTTACGGCTGCCAGAATCAGGGAGCATGCAGGACCTCCACTTCTGCCAAACTGCCTGCTAACACAAAAGCTTCTAGGACTAGGGTTCCACACATGACAATATGTTAATTAGATAGTGTGCATCTGTGTGTCTCTTTGTGGTTTTGCTCACAAGCAAGCATGCAGGGCCCCAATAAGGACCGGATCTGATGCACCTGGGCAGGGGAGATTTAACCCCCCCCCCCCCGTCCCACATAAGGGCTAAAAAGGGTGGGGAGTCTCCAATGACTTCGTAGAGGAGGGGTGAATATGGAAAGACACCCAGCTGTAGAAGGGAGGTTTAAACCTCCCCTACTCATATAGAATGGTTCTAGTGTGGATTGGGGGCCACACACACTTACTTGTGAGTAAAAAACAAAGAGAAGGGGTGCACACTGTGATTTTAATCCTTGCTGTTTTAAATTTGTATTTTAATCTGTATTAATTCCTGCTGCTTGGTTTTATTCTGGTTGTGTTTTTATATTGTATGTTATTCTGTGTTTTTAGATTGTGCCTTGTTTTATATATTTTAAAATGATTTCATGGTTTTAATTTTTGTGAACCGCCCAGAGAGCTTCGGCTATGGGGCGGTATAAAAATGCAATAAATAAATAAATAAATAAATTCAAAATATTGTGTAGTTTGACACTTTGAAAAGGTGGGGAGAGAGTTAGTTCTTCTAAGGTCCTTCTCCTCTACATGACTTAGCTTAGCTCAGCTTTAGTGGATACTCATCAGGTCCTTTCTTCCACCATATTTGTGCAGAAGTAGGGTTGCCACCTCTTTTTTAATGGATAGGCTCTTAATCTTTAACAGCTATGTGGCAGGGCAGATACAATATTGTCCTCTCCGTGAATGTATTTAATTTGGCCATTACAGGTGGGTGAGTATTTTGATCCTGTTCTTTTTTGATAAGAATTTACCAAAATTTGTGAAGTTCTTCATATTCAGGACAGAAAAAAACCATAAGATTTAAAATATTACAGTGCAAGAGAAAGCAAAATTTGTCCATGCCTACCCATTTACACACTTCTAGGCAACAAAAGTACTAATTTGTTAGTCACTTCGTTGTTTCTGCTGCAACAGACTATCACAGCTGCCTCTGTGAATAGGGTCACCAAGTAGCCCCCCGCCAAGGCACTGACCAGACCTATATCTGCTTAGCTTTAAAAAGGTGACTGTATCTTGTGCCTTCAGACCATGCTCTGGACTTGAGACAAACATTTGATCTATCTTGAATTGAGACATACTTAACCATGTTTCTTTTGTGGCAGGGTGGGCAACTTGTGGCCCTCCAGATGTTTTGGCCTACGTCTCCCATAAACCCTAGCCAGCATACCTAATGGTGAGGGATTATGGACATTGTAGGCTCAATCATCTGGAAGGCCACAAATTGCCCACCCCTGCTTTACAGCGTGCTTCAGCTTCCATCCCAGAAAAAAAAGCTGTCCAAAGGAACAAGAGAACTTTCTGTATATTATCACTTTCATTTACTTTTCCTTTCAAGCTGCAACCAGAGAAACCAGCATCAGACAATGCATTATAATAGATTCTTAGAGGAAGAAGTAAGTCTAAAAATAGGACATAGAGCTGCCTCTGATTTCCAAACACAAATCCTTTCTGGACAACACTTGCAATGTCGCTACTAGCGACAGTGTAGAATTTTGGAATAGACCAATTTGCATTGTAGAAATGATTCACTTCAACAGACAACGTGATAGAAGGGAAAAGCACCAATGGTAGTTGAGGAACTAAAAGAGACTGGCTCTGGTGCTAATGTAAAAACGTTCTTTATTCAATTCTAAAAAATTTTTTTAGAACAATCCTTTAGACACCCCAACATTTCGGATTGGAAACAATCCTTCAGGAGCTATATTAAAATAACACAAACAAATGTTTATTAAATATATACGAAAACTATTCTGGCCATTGGAAACAATACCCTACTTTTTCAATTGTAAAAATGTGAAACTAAACTAACATGATATACTTTCTTTACATGCTTTGCATATTTGCATTGTAGAAATGCAATTTGCATTGTAGAAATGATTCACTTCAACAGCCACCATGTGGAGGCGGCTTTAAATTAATCTTTCCAAGTGGCAAGCTGTTCCTCTAAAGTGGCCTACCACTTGGAGACGTTAGATATTCAACAAAAATTAAAATTGGCCAAACTTGACATTGTGTGTGGTGTGTGCTTTAAAAAGATACTTTATTGTAGAAATCGAAATCACTTCTCTTTTAGTTAGTTAATTCATTAAGGTTTGATCTGGTTTCTTCCGCAAGGATCTATGCAAAGTGGAAGTTGGGAAACTTTGCCACTGCCATACCTCTGTATCTATATTGAACTGAACAGATGATCCCCCTTCCATGCAGACCACCGTCCTAATAGTTTTAATAGGAACATCATAAGCAAAACAGCAGACGGAGAAATGCATTTTCATATATTTAACACATTTGTATCTCATCCTTTCTCTGAAGAGTTCATGGTGGGACAATTGGGACTTTCCTAATTTATTCTCTCAACAACCTTATGAGACAATGAATTCTTCCTCAACCTGGCTCCCTCTAGATGTGTTGAACCATAACTCCCATATATATTTTTTAAAGGTTTCATTGTTATATTTTTTAAAATCCAGTTAAGGTCTTTTATTAGAATTGTTGTATTTATTCCATTTTTTGTAAACTCCTGATCTATTTTATCTCATGTACAGTGCTTTGTTAGAAAATGCTATATAAATGATGATGATGATGATGATGATGATGATGATTCATCTCTTTCTCACTCGTGGCATTTTTTTTCTAGACGGACATGATGGGCTGTGCCAAGTCATGCTGTCTTTTACAGATTAAGGAATTTCCTGACAATATGAGCATGTTTTAAGTATGACTGCTTTCTGAACGTTGGTGTGGCTGTATGTTGGTAGGCCCAGTTTCTGAAGGTTTTCTGTATAATTTTTTGATGTGATGCCGGTGACTGATGTGACTAATGGAATAATTGTGACCTTTCCTGACTTCCATGGCCAGTGATGTATATTTTCCTCTCTTTTCCCCTTCCTTTTCAACAATATTTTTTGTCATTCAGTATTGCTATGTCAGTGAGGTACGTGTTTTTCTTTTTTGTCTATGACTGTTATGTCAGATCGGTTGCAGGGTATTGTCTTTAGGATTTGTGATAGGCAGGTTTTATATTGCATTCTTAGTTGAGTTTTTACTATGGAGTGGTTTGTTGGAATCCTAAATATTTGTATGTTTTCATCCATGTTATCTAATATGTCACTATTTAGTGTTTCTGCTGTTTTTTCTTTTTTCCCATTTTCCTCTTTCTGTGTGTAGCATCATGCAGTTTCCTATTCAGAATTCCATTTTCATTTCTGTCGTCAGTTCTTCAGTGATTCGCAGGAGGCCTTTTATCTGTGTCAATGTTGAAGCATAGATTTTGATGTCGTCCATGAACATCATAGAATCATTATTATTATTTCCTAGCCAGCATGGCCAGCATGTTTCTTAGCTGACCAGGATTTAAACTCTGGGCTCCTTGGTTAAATTCCAGCACCCTAACCATTATACCACACACTCTCTATCTGCATTTGGGCCAGGGTGTTCTCAAATGAAGGAATGAAGGAATAAACAATAATTTAAACACATGCACTGAATTGGCTATATTTTCTCTCACTGGTGATCTTGGATGTGATTTTGGATGCAGCATCTATAGATCAGTATTTACTACTACTAATAATAATAATGGGGCGGGGTGCTATCAGTATGCTGATGACACCCAAATATATTTCTTTATGCCTTCGATAACAGCGTCAGCTAAGGATACTGTGTCTCCTCTGAATGAATGCTTGGAGGCGGTAATGGGCCGGATGAGGAAAAACAAACTGAAGCTGAATCCAGACAAGACGGAGGTGCTTGCTGTCAAAGGCCACAACCTGGGTTTGGAGGTGTGTCAACCAGTTCTGGATGGGGTTACAACCCCCCTGAAAGACTGTGTTCGCAGCTTGGGGGTACTCCTGGATCCGTCGCTCCAAATGACAGCCCAGATAGATGCGACAGCCAGGGGTGCTTACTATCAGCTTCGGCTGATACGCCAGCTGCATCCCTTCCTAGAGTTGGAAGACCTAAAGACGGTTGTGCACATGCTGGTAACTTTGAGGCTCGACTTCTGCAATGCACTGTACATAGGGCTACCTCTGTGCCTAGTCCGGAAACTTCAACTAGTTCAAAATATGGCAGCCAGGTTTGTCACTGGTACACCTATGGGTGACCATATTATTCCAGCTTTAAAATCGCTCCACTGGCTGCTAATTAGTTTCCGGGCAAAGTATAAAGTGTTGGTTATTACCTTTAAAGCCCTACATGGTTTGGGTCCAGGTTACCTGCGGGATCGCCTTCTCCCATACAATCCGCCCCACATGCTCAGGTCCTCTGGGAAGAACTTACTACAGTCTGCCAAGACTAGGCTGACAACCGTTACCCAGAGGACCTTCTCTTCTGCCGCTCCCAGACTGGAGCGGCAGAAGAGACCCGTCAACTTAACAGTCTTTTAGAATTTAAGAAAGCTATAAAGACTGTTCTCTTCCGGCAGGCATATCCAGTGGAATTTTAGAATGTTTTTGAATGTTTTTAGGATGTTTTAGGATGTTTTAATGCAGTTTTAATAATGTGTGTCATGTTTTGGTCAGTTTTATGTATTTTATCATATTGTTGTTCCCCGCCTCGATCCAAACGGAGAGGCGGGTAAGAAATATATTATTATTATTATTATTATTATTATTATTATTATTATTATTAGAGTAAATAAGAAGGAACTTACATCTTGTGTGTCTCTATCATAAGATGTGAAGGTATTCCATTTCTTCCAGTGTGTCTATTGAAGTCTAACAGTCAATTAGACATATGACTAGTTCAAGAGCTGAACACAATGCTTGGTCTATATTGTTTATCAGGGATTCCAACAAAGCAGATCATTCAGCATGCCAGCTGCATTACAAAGTAAAAAAGTTCAGGAGTATCGCTAGGTCTTCAGTGAGTTGCATGGCAGTGGCATACAACAGAATTGTTAGTGCCTAAAATGAAACAAAAACAGCGGAACACTGAATGCTTGTTCGATATTGATGAACAGGCATTGATGGATCGCCTCCATGGAATTTAGACCAGGTTTTTACATCAACACAATCATGCCTTCCAGTGTTATCAAATATGATATACTAGCCTTCCCCAACCAAAACACCTTCCAGATGTGTTGGACTGCAACTCCCATCATTCTCAGCAAGTATGGCCAATGAGAGGGAGAGAGAGGGGCATGGCTGTTTCTTTTTCATAAATAATATCTGCTCCAGCACAGGTCAGGTTTCTTTGGCTGGTCTAAGTCACATTCTTATAACTTAACTCCAATGGTGCAGTTACGTCATTTTAGACCCTCAACTTAATGATTTTATGGGGACACCTTTAGATGGTCATGTGTATTATTTCAGTTGTAAAGCATACAACTAATACTTCTCCCTCTTCCCCAGAACTAATACTTCTCCCTCTTCCCCATTCCATGCTTTACAACTGTTTCTGTATAAATAGTTTACCAACCCTGAAACAACCCCCACAAGAAATACTATGTGTTCAGAGTGTCATGCTTTAAACTTATTTTAAACATGGCACCATTACGACTAAAGTGCAAGGAGATTTAGTAACTATGATATTCCATCAATCAGATGTAACTCAAGGATAGGAAAGCCAGTCGGTGTAATTGTTAGAGTGCTGAATTGGAACTTGGGAGATCCAGATTCTGGTCCCCACATGGCCATGAAGCTCAGTTGACTTAGAACCAATTACTGACTCTCAGCCTAACCTACCTCACAGGGTTGTTGTGAGGATAAGCAAGATATAAATGCAGCAAATAAATATATAGGATTGTGTGATAAGATAAAAATTTATAGCTGGGGAAAGACCTAAAACCCATGCCACATGATAGCATTAAAATCTTAAGTCATATCACTTTTTTGGGATACTTTTTCTTCACTACTCTCTTTACTGAATGTAAATATTGTTTTCAATATAGAAAGGAAAGAAGTCACTCATTCTCATCATGTTGTGTTAAAAATCCCTTGCCACAGAATACATACATTCACATGGGTAGCGAGTAATTTCCACAAACCTGTCAATCCATGGCTCCTCAGAGATACACATTTCTAGAGATGATGCTGTAAAGCTGTTGTGATCTTATCAACTACTGTCTGGAGAATTTTTACCCTCTTTTTTCTTTTTTTAAGATAAACTGGTTGCGGTTACAAATGCAGTAGGCCAATAACTCAGATAGTCATTAAATAATATGTGAACCCTTAAGACCACTTTTGAGATGTGATAAACATGTCATCACCTGAAGGAGATGTATCTGAGTAAGTCAAGGCCAAATTTTATTCATTTTAGGGAGATTAAATTTAATAGATTTTTGAATCAATTTCTGCCATTTTAACACACAACCAAGCACCAAAGTACTGACTTTCCAATGGATTCACTCTCCGGAAAGGTTGACAGTGGAAACACACAAGCTATCCTCTGAATTTCAGAGTGGCAACTTCTCTCACCCCCCCCCCCCCACTGCATTATATTCTATTGGATGTATCTGATTTTGAAATGTTTTCTGTATTTAGGACTGAAAATAAAATATTTCTGATAAAAATACAATTCCAGCAGCAAATGCATAAATAAGGAAGGCCACTATCTTAGCACTCCAAAATAAGTAAAAACCCAAACCTTAAAGCCATTTCAAGAGATATTCAAGCACCAAGCTGTAATAAATAATGTAAAATGCTTCAGCACATACATACCATTATAAAGCAGGTTATAAATTAGAAAGCAAGTCATAATTTAGAAGTAAACTCATGCAACAAAGAAAATATAGCGTGGAAAAAATGTTTATAGTTCCCATTTATCATTAGATTTATAGAAAATATTCTTCAGAAATAGAAAAGAATCTTAGTCAGTAAAGCTTAATTTTTCATTCCACCTATCAAAGTTATTGTAGAACATCTATCACGATTGGACCAACTGTATTCCTATATGTAATTTCCACCTAAAACAAACTAATATTTTAAATAAATCTAGGTATGTGCAATATTGTTTGAATAGGTAATGGCCCAAGAATGAGTATTCCATCTACTTTATATAACTTTATTTACCTATTTTTCATTAAAAGTTTTGCATGCTTGTTAATAGGATTTTTAATTTTCATACACATGCAAGCCATCTAGATTCTAGAATATGCTGTTCATTAAGGATATAATCCTATGCATGTTTAGACAGAAATACAAAAATGTTGGACTTAAAATTGCTTTCTTATCGATAGATAAAGGAATGACCAATGTGATGGGAGGAGGATGGTGGCTTTCCAAGATGGTGGAGTGGAGACAGTGGAGAAGACCAACATTGCAAGCATGATTTATATTTGCTGGTATAACCAGTGGTTTTCAAACTGTGCTATATGTTCATGGGACCTGGGATATTACTGAGTATGCTCAGTAATGGGAGATGTGGTACCCATGACTCCTGACTCCTCTAAGAGGGAAACCACAAGCCAGCAGAACTACATCTTTCAAAGTTTCTGGTATCCTGAATTCTGCCACATGCAGCAGCCACTATTGTAGGTGTTACCAGGTGTTATGAAAATGGCTGAAAGCAACATACAGGTGGGAAATGGGGCTGTGCTTAGTAGCTCAACCCCTGGTGTCATGTGTATTTAATAACCCACCCTTCTACCATCCACACAGACAGTATGAGCATCTACAGGGAACAGAAGTTCATAAGTACATTTTCATGCAAGCTGGAACCCTGCTGTATGAACAAAGCCCCCCTTCCTGTGCACACCAGGAAGAGGAGCTAATCAGTGCATGCAATATTGGGGTGCAGAGCTACTCAGTGTGGCTCCATTCCCCACCCATGTGTTGCTTTCAACAGTTTAGATAATGCCAGAATATGGCTATTGAAAGGTTGTGGCATGTTGCAAAGCTCATCCATATGTTTGCGTCACTGCCCATGATGCCAGGTAAGGGAGAGAGAAGGGGCTGGAGAGATGGAATTCCATGGATGCGGCACTCACACTGGTCATGGGCTGGGTTTGATGCCACTTTAAGAGGGGCTGACTGGGGATAGAGAAGTAATGAGGATGGTTGACTCTTTCCCTGCCTGCCACTTCCAAATCACCTTCCCATGCATCTTTTCACTGTAGGTTATCAACTCCAAGTTGTGGATTCTTCTGACCCTAAGTATGTTGCTACTTAGGAAATGCAGGTTCTGGAGTAAGATGGCCACAATAATATACTTTCCAATATCAGCTGTATTTGCCATACGTGTTTACCTAGTTGGTGATCAAGAACAATAGTAAATTATTATTAATCTGAAAGCCAGGTATTCACAAACCATTTGGGTGGCAGTTAACCAATGAAGCAAGAGTAGCTTGTAACTGTGAACAATTATTTTAACAGAAGGTTTTCACAAAAAATCAAATATTTTTAGTTGTGCATTTTTTTGAAGTACAATGTTGGAACATACTGAAGTGAATACTTCCTCATCAAGTATATCTTCCTAAATTATTAGTTCCTCATGCTGATATTGAAAGAAATGATTTTGACACCAACTATATTGCACCATTGTCAGTTAACTTTGAATGGCAGTATACTAGATACATTTATACTTCTGTCAATCAGATATCACAATCAGATATTGTGTATTTTTGCGTACTTGGATTTAAAACAGATGTACTTTGATTTAAGATGCTACCCCAGTCTTAGACAGCTGATACAGCAAGCAGAATGATGTCTGTCAAAGCAGTTACAACAGACTTGACAAGTGGGATAGGTCCCTTCTACTATACTACTTGTCTGTTGCAATATACTGTAAAATAATGCAATGTTGTATTAGATACAGAGCAGTGCAGCTATATAGTTATCATCATTTACAGTCTATATGGCAGCCTTTCTTCAACCTAGTGTCCTCAAAATGGGTTGGACTGTAACTCCCAGGTTGGCTGTGAATTATGGGAGTTGCAGTCCAACATAACTGAAGGGTGTGCACAACACATTTCATTAAGGTGTGTACCCAGGGAAATTTATTTATTTATGGCAAACATTTATTGAATATGCATTATTTTTATTCATTTATTTATTAAACACTGTAGACACTGATGCCCTACTCTGCATTCAGCTTCCTTGACCATGAGAGGGCCATTGCAGCTGTGTGTGGGGTGGGGGTGGGGAATGAGGAGACATTCCTCAAGCCCCAGCATTGGTGAGGCTTTGTGGTGACTCTGGCTGGAGGAGGGTCTTTTGAGGTGATATTAGCCTTTGGGGGCCTCCTCCTGGCTTCTTTGAAATGTGGCTCCCAGCAGAGAGATATTATTGCTTGAGACATTAGGGTGTGCTTGGGCTATATCACCCAGAAAGCTGCTCAGGAGGGTTTCCCAGCCCTCTGAACCAGATTTTGAGGGTGAACCTCCCAGACAGCTTTCGCTGTTGGGCGGTGTACAAATGAAATAAGTAAAATACCCCATGACATTCTGATCAACAAACATGTATTCAAAAGCCATGTATTTATTTATTTTTTGAAAAATGTGCACTTTGAAATGCACATTTCCTTTTTTTTAAAAAAATGTTTCTTTGTGCTGTAATCAATAGGGCAAAGTGCAGGTTTGAATAATGCACACAGAAATGTGCACTTCTGTTTGAAATGTGCACTTTTCTCATTCAAGATTATTTATTCAATAGAATCATAGAATAGTAGAGTTGGAAGGGGCCTATAAGGCCATCAAGTCCAACCCTCTGCTCAGTGCAGGAATCCACCTTAAAGCATACATGACAGATGGTTGTCCAGCTGCCTCTTGAATGCCTCTAGTGTGGGAAAGCCTACGACCTCCCTTGGTAACTGGTTCCACTGTCGTACTGCTCTAACAGTCAGGAAGTTTTTTCCTGATGTCCAGTGAAATCTGGCTTTCTGTGACTTGAGCCCATTATTCTGCATCCTGCACTCTGGGATGATCAAGAAGAGATCCTGGCCCTCCTCGGTGTGACAACCTTTCAAGTATTTGAAGAGTGCTATCATGACTCTCCTCAATCGTCTCTTCTCTAGGCTAAACATGCCTAGTTCTTTCAGTCCCTCCTCATAGGGCTTTGTTTCCAGACCTCTGCACATTTTCCAAAAAGATACACGTTTTTCTAATGTAATTGCAAGTTTGGGAATGTGCAAACGTCTTTTAAAAATGCATTTGCCTTTGAGCTTGGGAAGGAGCAAGTTCAGATGATTTGGGAATTGAAATGAAATTCTCAGTCATCCTTAACAGCTACATATCTAGTGTGCGTCTCCTCCCCGTTGTAAGGAAAGATGATCACCCCCACCTCTAGTTCAGCCCCAGTTACTTTGTTTCTACCCTCACAATGACAATAAAAATGAAGAATGGAAAATCTTTTGGTCTGTTTCTCCTCAGTAAACTATAGCACCCTATAATGATATACGAGACATGCTGTTTCAGGAGAGAATCTATTGCACCAGCATTCATTCTCTGCTTTCCTTTCCTACTTTTGTAGCTAATTACCATGAACATTGAATCTACAATGAAAAGAGATATGAGCCTGAAATTCTCTTGATTATGCCCTTCTGCCAAACATGGAAAGTCAGATTTATTCTTTTGAAAGGGGTCAGAATGGATACTGATACAAAAGGAAAATTTTGATTGAGAATCAGGAAGTTATTTAATATCTTGGCCAAGTAGAAGCAATACATGGAGCAATTTCAATTCAGCCACAGCTGCTATTTGTGCTGTACTATAGGGATTGAGCCCTATAGTCAGTCACCGTGTACATGAGACCATGCCCTTATCTTCTGCTTTAATCCAGAAAACATGCAGTCCTGACGTTTTGGTATTCACAATTGCCTCTACATGATTAGTGTAGATTAAAATTCCCACTTCAGGGCTAAGGATCTGAAGATACAATGGCAAAAGTGTGTTGTGGGGTGACTAATGTGTAACTTGCTCTGTAACAGATAAACTGAATAGACATTTTAAAAAAAAATCAGGATAGGTGTAGATAGGGATGGACAAATCTGTCAATTCATATCTCTCTCACTTTCTTATTTTTCCAGACTTAAACTTTGAGGATTAAAAAAAAGGTTTGCAGGAAAATCCAGATGCATTTTTGTACATATTTCTCTTGACATACGCGTACACATCTTTATAAACAAATTTGCTAATGTAATCTCTTTTTGAACGTTATTTTCACTAATAAACAATTGTGTGTGTATGCATTTTCTCTTAATATATGCTTTTTGGACACATTTTTGACTGGCCAACTGTATTGCAAAATATGGAGAACTGCCAATTTCAAAGGATAACTGAGTTTTAGTTCGTACGGCTCAAAAGTGCAAAATTTGATGAGTTAGCATTAAAATGCAAATTGCATTGATTTCTCCTCCACCCCTAGATGTAAAGTAGGATTGGGTAACATGTGGCTTGAAGACTACATACAACCTCCCAACACCCCCCCATTCATTTAAAAAAATGATAAAAGTCATCCGTAGTGGTTATGGAGCACTAAAGAATTCAAATTAGTTTGCAAACAAGCTAATTCTGACCCTTTTGGCACTCCATAGCCACTAGAGATGCCATTTTTAATCTTTTAATTTGATTTTTCAGCATCCACAGTGTGTGTATGTACTCCTCAGTTAAGTGTTTGGGGGTGAAAATGCTCACCCCGACATAGAGGAATATGCCATTGCATTTCCTGAATGTTGTAGTCCTGGGCTATCTGCTGCATAACACCTACAAGAGTAAGTCATAGGCCTGTGAATTAACTCAGTCCTCTTTATTGCTGAACCTGTACCTATAAATTCCCATTTACTATGTTCCCTATTCTAACACTGGCCTGAGGAACTCTGAAAACCTTGTGTTTGACATCATAACACAAAACAAAATCACCTCAGTCCATGTATTGCAATTTTTCAATCAGTCCTCATGTTTGAACTCTTTCACCAGCTAAGGTTTTCAAATGCACATTTGCCAAGGGTGGCAAAGAGGTGGTAAAGGGGGTTGGGGAAAAAACTCCACGTGAGGGAAGGGTGAAACACATGGCCTTCTTGTTTCTTCCTTTCCTCCCCTTCCATGACTTTGTAGCACAGCAGCAGCCAGGATCCTCAGAACCATATTCACCATTGAAAGCACCACACTAAGAGATCCACCTAACAGTTTGCATTGTAAGTGGGGAGATTAGGTTTAGACATTTTGCAGTGAAAGTTCCCCTAAGAAACTTTATGGTGCAATGGATTTGGGTTCTGGGATTCCAATTTGGATCTGAATATTATCCCTCTGCCCTTCCATAACAGATAGCCAACCTAAGGTGGTTTTTTTTTCTTGAGTCCCCTATGCCTACAGTCCTTGTCATTCGCAGTCAGTTATCACAGGGCTCCTATTCAGACAAGAATAAAGTCTGCAGAATTAATAAATGGAGGAGGTGGTATTTTGCTTGCTAGCCCTGCCTCCTCCACATCTTCATCAGATCTTCTGAAAATTTAAATGAAGTTTGCAGAGCATAAATTTGATTAGATCAAAGGCCTATCTAATCTAGCCTTCCATTTCCCACAGTGGTCAACCAGATGCCTCTGGAAAGTCCACAAGCTGGACATGAGAGGCTCTAGCATTTCAGGTTCAGCAGCAGAATTACATTATGTACCTTAAGGCCATTCTCTCAGCCGTACACAAGTTAAGAATAGTAGAGGAATCTTGCTGGATGAGTCCAAAGGCCTATCAGCATGCCACTGCATACAGTGGTCAACCAGATACCTCTGGGAAACCCAAAAGCAGGATGCTCTTGGCTTTCCTAGTGTTGTTCCTCAGCAACAGGTAATTCTGAGGCAGTGACACTGATCAGGATTACCTGTTATCTTTCTACACATTGATTTTTCCACACATCAATTCTATGTATGTATGTATGTGTTGGCTCTGATTCCATCATGTAAAAGAAGTTGTTTGTTGCTAGAACCCAACTGGCTTTGATTTTGAGGCAAGTCTCTCTGACAGTTCAATGACACCTGCCATGTCATTATGACTGTGGAGGAACCCCAGTCGCAATCCCCAGTGTTCCAGTGGCAGTGCAGTGGCCTCTAAGAACAAGGCATTTGAGAATGATTAGTTATTTCATAAAGAAACACCCCAAAATGGAAGGTAAGCAGAATTCCAGTGGTGCCCAGATACTGAGACAATTAACATGGAAAATCTTAGCAGAATCTATCTCTATCTAGCTCTCTATCTTACATATTACTTTTTTAAAAAAAATCTGAATAATAAAAATAATAGCATATTTCTCCTGGAGGCTTGCTGTGTACAGCAAGCAAAGTTATGCCACATGCGAAAGCACCAAGATAAGCTTGTTTCATTTTAAAAATAACTCACTTTTTGAAGCTGTAATGGGATTTTGCTGAATTCTAAAGGGAATTTATGCAAATGTTTCCAACAGCATCATATATTCAAAGAAGAGAAAAATAAGAAAGAAAAGTGGAAAAGAAAGCAAGGCTGTTTTTTGAAATATGGGCCAAAACAGGGAGAGGCGATAATCTAGATGCTGATCTGTGAGTATGCCCAGCGTCCATGGGATTGCCTTGGGAGTGTGAAATGGGAGGTCTCCTGGAGTATTTGGCTCAGGACTCATTTAAAACATTCACACACACATGCTCACATCCAGGTAAGACCTCCCATTATGCCAGCTGGACTGAGCAGAGGGGGTAGTATGCATTCTTCTCCCGGTGCTTAGCAAAAAAAAAAAAAAGAGAGAGAGAAGGGCTTTTTGGCATATTTCTGTGCCTGCAGAAATGTGAGGTTGTCAACTCATTCCATAGATCACATTAATACATTTCTTAGGAATGCAGGGAATGTAGTATCAGTCTTTCTCTGAAAAATGTCGGTATCTATCTCTAGCTGTAATTATCTGTGACTAATAACAACTGTTACAACAATACCTGTGGAAAACCAAACCAACCCCTAAAAAGATGAATTCAGGGTTGTGTTTTTGAAAAGCAAATGCCTTTCATTTATGGTTGCAGAGAAAAGCTTGGAGATGTGTGGGCAGAGCTTAGTGAAATCCAAGAAGCCAGAAGATGCCCAAACAGGGCTTCTGGTGCTAGGGGAAGAGCTGAGGTGTCATGCTGGTTTAACAGAGCCCATATTTCTAGATAAGCAAGGTCAGTAACATTGGCTCCTCCCAGTGACAAGTACTCATGTGACAAGGGAAGCCTGATGTGTGTCCAAAATCCCACCCATCTTTTCTAGCCACTCCCACCACAGCATCTGTTGGCTCATGCCATTCACCATTTGCTTCCATGCCCTCCCTAACCCACAACCACCAATTAAGACAGGATCTGCACTACTGCTTTATAATGGTTTATAACATTCTTGACAACTTTTGGGGCACAGGACACATTCCATATGCCATTTTCAAATCAGTTTCGAAGTGTTATATCCTGCTTGGTGTAGAACTGGCTTTAGATAGCGTTTAAAAAGGGTAGCCAAACATTAAGATCTAGTGACATGTATGAGCTGCCAAAGCTAAATGGAAACTCTATATTCAGAAGTATAGTACTTCTGAACACCAGATGCTAGAGACAAATAGGAGAAGGAGACCCTATAAGACCAGGAATATATATATATATATATATATTTAGAGAGAGAGAGAGAGAGAGAGAGAGAGAGAGACATCATGACATAGTGTAGGCAAGGGTGCAGAGATGCTTTCATCCCATTTCCATTTTGAAGAAGCTCTCGGGGGCTGCAGTCCTCACTTCTGCTTCAGCACAAACATGGCCTACATAGAAGTGGCCTGGGGATAGGGTTAACAGCTTGATGAGATTGCAAGCATCATCTAATGAGCCCAAAACAAAGTAAAAACCAACGGTTGCTCTTAAGATGGCAGGTTGGCATTCTGTGAATACTGAATAGAGTTAAAGCTGCTTCAGTGTGGAAAGTAAGACATAAGAAGATGTACAATAAGATAAAGCTCTGCCAAACCATCCATTTGGGTTACACAGTGAGAGGAGGGAGTTCAATAATCCTTTGACAGTGAACACAAGAGCCAGCAGACAATGTGCAAAATGGAGTGGGAGGGGCTTGGGCCGGGGGATAAGTTGGGCTAGGTGGGATACGGGAATCTGAACCCAAATCAAGAAGAGAGCAAAACACTCCTATGTTGCAGATGCATACAAACCCTGTGGAATATTTTAGCTGTCCTAGACATGAAGGACTATGCATTTTTGTTGCTTTAGGCTAGGTCTGCATAAGAACTCTGCAGGGTATTAAGTTTGCTCACTTAATACCCTCTACCCTGATTCCTTCAGTGTAGAGCATGACAAACATGATCTTGAGAGGTGTCTAAATGTTTTAAATTACTGTAACATCAATATGCTGACTTCTCAGTCACTCTCAACTTCAGACCTCTCTGCTCTGTTCTCAACTGAAAATATCTGAACTCTGTCCTTTGATGTCCAATTGCCAGAAAAATTGGACTGAAAATTGAGCATTGATGTGCTCCTACCAGGGATGGAAACTATCTCTTCATGGTTCTATTTCATTTGTTCCAAAAAGAGGTGGGGTAAAAAATAAAACACCCAGATGCTTATATCCATTTTTTATATTTCTTGGGTAAAGTAATGTGTGAGGAAGGTTTGATGTGACAGGGGCACTGTTTATGTTCTTCACCACTTGCTTTGTCTTCATTGTAACTTAGTTCATTCATGCTGCTACCTGTTCAAAGGTTTGTTTTATTTTATTTTCATGCTGTGAGGTTTAAGCTATATGATTTCCCCTCCGTTTAGGTTAATTCATTGCTTCCATTCCTTTTCCTCCCCCTAGTTCCTTTTCATTTCTGTATGCTTTACGATGTGATCATTTCCACAGAAGTATCTGTTTGTTAGACGGGCAGCTAAGGCAAGAACATTTCATTAGGTTAATTTCATTTAGGTTTTGTTAATTTTATTTCCTCTGGCTCTTTCACTTTAGTCTGTTATTTTGTGCAACTTCACAGCTGGTGCTTCCATTTAACAATAAAGAGAACTGAATATACTATGGAGATAAAGCTTTGTTTAGATGAAGCTGCTAAATGTCTAGAGAGTGAAGAAAACCAGAAAGCCAAAAAGGGCTTTCAGTTGACAGGTTCTTTACTTCCATGCTTAAATTCCCTCTTTTGAAATTGGCGTGCTCATGCAGCTTCTGAATTGAGGAGGGCTAATTGCAATTTGAATCCAGACCTCTCTGAATGAAGTTCAGGCTTGGCTCACAGTATGTTCACCCCATAGCCATGTAGCTAACATCAGCACTGAAGAAAAGTACTTAACATTGTAGCATTTTGGATGGCAGTATTGCTGAATATGGCAGTTTCCCAGGACTTCTGAATCCTCAGGGTCCAGGAGCCCAGGGATCATTTTACAGCTCCCAGTAATCTTGGATGATGCTGAGCCTGTACATTTGTACCCAAGTTACTGGGAAATGTAGTTTCTCAGTGCTACTAGGTCCCAGAAACCCTGTAAAGGTATGCTTCCTAGTAATCCTGGTGCCTGAGTTACTGCTCCTATTGCTTTCTAGAGAACTTCTTGTCCTTACTACCAGCTGAATTCAGGAGGTAGAGAAAACTATAAATTAGGAATGTGTAAAAAAAAAAATGGATCGGAATCAGAACCCGAACTGGAAGTGATGCCTCAGATTGGATCGAATTGGAGGTTTTCCGGATTGGATCCGATCTGATTGCGATCTGAAAATCGGACGTCTGATTTTTGGATCGGATGCCATTTTAGGTGTTTTCACCATAGGCTTGCATTGGGGGAAAGAAAGCTTTCCCCCAATGCAAGCCTATGTGGAAAACATGGGGGCGGGGGAGTGGGGACCTAACTCCTCCCTCCCTGTCCCTCCCCCCCTCTCGCTCCTTACCTGCCTGGGCTGTTCGCTTCCGTCCACTGCTGCCCACTGGTTCCTTCTACTGAGAAACAGGCTGGGTGGCCTGCCTCTCAGTAGAGCGCCAGGTGATGTAATCACCCGGCGCACTATTGAGAGGCAGTCCGCAAAGCCTGTTTCTCAGTAGAAGGGACCAGCGGGCGGCAGTGGACGGAAGCGGATGGCCCCGGCAGGTAAGTGGGGACCTCCCTCTCCCTCCCCTTCCCCCCCACTAACACTCCTTACCTGCCAGCGCCCTGCGCTGCCGTCCCCTGCTTCGGTACTACTAATAAGCAGGCCTTGTGGCCTGTTTATTAGTAGTACGGTAGCAGCAGATGGCAGCACAGGACGCTGGCAGGTAATGGGGGGGCCTCCACTTCCCTCCCCCCTACCCCCACTTGCATTCCTTACCTGCTGCCTCCTTGCTGTCCTCCATTGGTGCCCGCTGCTTCAGTACTACTGAGAAACAGGCACGCTGAGTGATGACGTCACCCGGCGCGCCAGCGCTCTATTGTGGAACAGGCCGCAAGGCCTGTTTCAAAGTAGTACGAAGCAGTGGGCGGCAGTGGACAGCAGTGAGGAGGCAGCAGGTAAGGAGCGCAAGTGGGGGGAGGGGGGAGGAGGTCTGATTCTCTGTTTTTTCCCAATCCGGATCGGGTCGTTTCAGATCAGATCGGACGATCCAGATGATCGGGATCGGAATTGGAAAATTTTATCCGAATTCACCCGGATCGGGTCCAGATCATGGATTGGAACCAATCCGCTGCACATCCCTACTATAAATGCCCATGATCCATGGTGGAATACAACATTCCTTAACATTCCTGAGCATTTCCAGGATAGTTAAGAAGAGGCTTTTTTTCTTTAGTGACCCCAACCCATCAATTTCTGGTTGTCTGAACCTACTTCTTTTCTTGGAAGGAAGGGTTGTTGTTGTTGTCATTGTTGTTCTTTTCATACAGAGTGGGTGCTGGGAACCCTAGTGTTTTTCCTGAGTATTCTTAGCTGGGCAGGGAGCAAATATGTTGCAGAGGGCAAGCCAAGGATTGGTTATCCACCGCTGCTGCTCCTTTGGTTCAAGTAACCCACCACTATTCTTGGCTTTCTCCACACATGTCCCTCAGCAGGATTATTAACCACACTTCACTCTAGCCCATTTCACTTCCTTTTCCTACTTGTAGCCTTTGTCTGTTCAATGACACACCTTGTTTGTGTGTGTTGCTTCTGGATTATGTTGTGATCCAGATGTATTACAAGTGTTACCTGCTTGGTTCTCTGATTCAGTTACAACTCCTCCCCTCTATTCTACCTGCCTTGCCAGCTCTTGTGCATGTCCATCCATTCATTAAGAGTATTTAATAGCATCGGTACCTGAGTGGGTTACAATGAATAACAACAACAAAATTCCTGTCATAAAAATCTATCAGGTCCAATATCTAAACCAGCCTTCTCCAGCCTGGTGCCCTCCAGATGCTTTGGACTTCAGCTCCCAGCATTCCTCCTCATTATCGATGCTGGCTTGGACTGATGGGAGTTGACATCCAAAATATCTGGAGGGCAGCAAGTTGGAAAAGGCTGATCTAAAAGAAAACCAGGCAAAAATGTAAAGCAATATTCCAGCAGCTTAAAATTATTAATCAAAGTTTGGGTAAAAGCCCTCTGAAATCAAATATTAATCACTTGTCTCCAGATGCCAGCAGAGAGACTTTGTTTGTTTTAATGACCTACTTGGAAACAGTCCACTTGTCTCTAGAACCATGAGCCAGAAAAGCTTCTTGAAGAGGAGCTGGGGCTCAATCCATTTGCCCACATAAATCCTTCTTTGGCCTGTTACTCAGGAGACTTTATTCATTTATTTGTTTGTTTATTTCATTTCTATACCACCCAATAGCCAAAGCTATTGAGCAAATTATAGTTGCTCTAAAACCCTCATTCCCCCAAGGACACATTGGACCCTCCAATGTTGCATAGACAATTGTCTTGTGAGTCCTCAGTCTAGTCTTTGTGGGGGGGGGGGTTTGCCGAGCTACAGAAATAACATTCGTTTCTCTGTTGATTCTGTTTTTGAAAATAGATAGGAGGAGGAGGAGGAGGAGGAGGAGGAGGAGGAGAAGAAGAAGAAGAAGAAGAAGAAGAAGAAGAAGAAGAAGAAGAAGGAGAAGTCTTCTTTGGATGTACTGTAGCATCTGAATACTCCCCTTTTCTCCATCCATCCACATTCTACTGGCCTATGAAACAAGTGTCTGACAATCTTGCAGGGACTGTTTCCCGAAGTTAGCCGACGGAATGAACAATTTTGTGCAGTGCTTGCAAGCATGCTAATTAAGGTTTAGCTACGCTAAGCCTTCCAAATCTCTACACTAAAATGTCTGTATTTGTGAATTGCATATAAACAGAAATAGGAAGCTCTATCTCTGAAGCTTTTCCACAACTGCGATAACAGCTAAGAATATATCAGCCAGCTCATATTGAAATAGTGCCTGTGGCATAAAAGCAATAGGACTGTGTTCACATGTGTTTTGCTTGCAACATGTCAAATTACTGTCATGACACAATATAGTGTTCACCAAAGTCCCCCCCCCCCGCCCAGTGCTATGCTGTAGGCTAAGGCTTCTGCCATCTAAGTTTGATTTACCTACAAATTGGCTTATCATTTTCTGTTAGAGAAATAGCAGAGGACATATTCAGGAGTCATTTCCAAAGCAGTAATGCAATGCAGCAAATAGGATGATAACTGAGCTTACATTTTGTTCTCCTTGCTTGCTCATGTAAAATATCAGCAGCCAGTGCATGAGTCCAAACTACGCTGGTGTACATACGTGCGCACAGTGATGGATGCATTCAACTACAAAAAAACACTATTGGTTGACCAACCTGTATTAAGCCGAAAGTGGATATTATGAAACATAAGAAAGTTGTATCTAATAGAACTTCCAGTTTCTGTTTAATTCTTCTTTGTATGTTTTTCTCCCGCCTTTTATTACTCATGTGGGATTTATTGAAAAATTAGCCTGTTGGCATTTGCTTTATATTTGATGGGTTTTTTATTTAGAGGATTTTTTGTTTTGTTTTGCAGCACACTGATGTCTGCCATTTTGCGTTGCGATTGGGCAAAAACAATTGTTGTCTGGTGCAAAGGTGCTTCATTATCTGATTATATATATATATATATATATATATATATATATATATATATATATATATTAATGGAGGCACAGCCGTGCCTCCATTGTTAAGGGTCGTCAGTAAAAAAAACACATTCCGCCATGTTAAAGTGATAATTGGGGGGGGGTCATTCTAACAGCCATAAAATCGAAAATGTTTCATCAACCTTTCTGAAATTTACAGGTGCCAGAAAGAAATGTTTGTTTTACATTACCTGAAAATTTCAAGAAGTTTGGTGAAAGATTGAGGGAAGGAGAGCAGTTTAAGTTAGAAAAGGAATACAAACCTGTCTCCCTGCTTTTGTAAAATTTACTTCTGGGTTGCTACTTTTTGTGCTCACAATTTGCATAATTTCTAGAGCCTTATTAAGTAATCCAGTGGTGGGGTCTTCTTCCTCCTTGACTGTAGTTGACGGAAAGCTTTTCGTTTTTTTAAAATTCCCTTCGGTTGACTTTTAAGGACTATTTTAACCTCTCATTCAAGTCAATGAGGCGGCCATCTTCCCTCATAACGCGACACACTCTCCCCCCTCCCTCCTGCCTTAGAATATGGGGTGGGTGAGTGAAATGGCCGCTGCCTCTAGCACAGACCTTTTGAGTGGTGAAGAAGAAGAAGAGTTTCTCTTTTCTCTTCTGGAACATGCATTCCTTTGGCTCTGAGAGTATTTTGGGCTATCTTCATAAGGCCAGTTTGCTCTTTTGCTCCCTGGTGAAGCAGGGTGTGGTTTCTCTGGATCCATGATAACCTGGTCTTCAGATCTCTCCTGGGAATAGGTGGCTATACCTTTCTTTCTATCACCCCCACCCCATTCACACACAGTGCTCCTTCCCTCTTTTCTAAGAGTTTGGTCCATACTGCTATAAGTTGAAAGCTTCAAACACTTCATTTAATTAGTTTGGGCCGGTGTTAAGTTTTAAGTACAACGTTGAAATCTTTCAAAGTGATTCTGGGCCTACAATATTGGTTTCGGCCTAGTCACCCTGTTTTTCTAATAAGGTTTAGAAACAGTTGAGCTGTCGTTTATTTTGCATAGTGTACACACATGGATTTTCTTTCTAATCCTTGCAGTCTACACTGGCTCCTTCCTTGATGTGTTTTTGGATGCAGACAAACCCTTTTTTGTTCCAGCAGGCCTTTGGCAAAGAATCTGGACCTCTGTCTATACCTTTGACTTTTAAATTGTTATGTATTTTAAATGTTTTAAATGCTTTAATATTGAAAAGTATTTAATTATATTTTTAACTTTTGTATATTTAGGCTGACCATACGAAAAGGAGGACAGGGCACATGTAACTTTAACAGTTGTAGAGAAAAGGGAATTTCACCCAGTGTCATTTATGCAATTAGTCCCTGGTGAAATTCCCTCTTCATCACAACAGTTAAAGTTGCAGGCACTATACTAGAGTGACCATATACAAAAGAAGGCAGGGCCCCTGCAACTTTAACTGTTGTGATGAAGTGGGAATTTCACCAGGAACTAATTGCATACAAATGACACTGGCTGAAATCCCCTTTTCTCTACAACTGTTAAAGTTACATGAGCCCTGTCCTCCTTTTCATATGGTATATAGTATATTCCTATTTATAGGTTTTAGCTGTATATGTTTTAGTTTTGTAAGGCTGCCCTGAGGCCCAGCATTGGGCAAAAGGCAGGATACTACTACTACTACTACTACTAGTAATGTTTCAGATTTCACTTCTGCATCTGATGATCTTTTGCATTTACTTTTCTTTATAAACCATTCATATCTTAAGACTTCTTGTGTGGCATGTTTTCATTGGTTTAACAAGTTAAAAGGGGTATTCACTGTTTTCATGCTTATGTTATAAAATCTATTTTCAACAGGCCTAGTAACTTCAAGAGTAACAGAGTTGGGGAAAATCCTCAAACTCTTTGCTATCAGAGGCACTGAGTAAGGGACCCCTGGAGATAATTTAGACTGACCCCAACCACAAAACACTATTCCCCCTTCTGAAGAGATCTGGACCACAGACTACTAAAGACAAACAAAGTAGCAGGCCATAATAACAGTTCTCATGTGGCCATTTGCCTTATGAGGCAGGCGCTCTGTGCGCTACCAAATGGAGGGACTAACAGGCCATAAAGTTGCCTGGCTGGGTCTGCCAGAAATCCAGCCTCAACACTCCTTGAAGGTCCATGTTCCATAGCACCTGCTGTCAGATGAACTTGAGGGAATCCCACCCTCCACCCCTGGGTTTAATTTACTGGCTTCCCCTGGCTGGACCTTGCAGGAAACTATAGGGACAGACAGAGCAGAGCACACATAGAATACTGAGACTGGCAAATCTAAAAGCAAGTGTGTTGCTTTTCAAGAACCAAGGAAATGCAATGGGTCTTACTTTTGAGTAAATATCTAGGGATGGATATGCAGCCTGTGCAAGAACTGAGGAGGGTGACCATATTTGGGAAACCAAAAAAGAGGACACCTAGTGGGGGGGCAGGAAAATGGCTTTCTGGGGCCACCTTAAAGTCCCTAATTGGAGTGGAGGAGGGGAAAGCATGTCATTCTCACCCCACCCCACCATTCCAATCAGGACCTTTTCTATAATGCCTGGGAATGACATGTTTTTCCCTTTTAAGGCCTTGATTGGAGCAGTGGGAGAGAATGACACACCTCCAGAAAGCATGTCATTCCCCCCTGCCACGCTAATGGTGGCCTTAAAAGGGAAAGTGTGTCATTCCAGGTCATTATAGACTATTGCATAAAATCCCCCCTGACACTGAGGATAAAACAAAAACCAGGAGAAATCTGGGGAAATCCTGACAGTTTTTTATTATTTATTATTGCATTTATATCCCACCTTTTTTCCGCCAAGAAACCCAAGGCGGCATACATAATCGTCCTCCTCTTCATTTTATCCTCACAATAGCAACCCTGTGAGATGGGTTGGGCTGAGAGTCTGCAACTGGCCCAAAGTCACCCAATGGGTTTTATGGCTAAGTGGGGAGTAGAACCTAGATCTCCCAGCTCCCAGTCCAACACTTCAGCCACTAGGCTACACCCTAGTGGTCACCCTAGAATTGAGCCATGCCAAGTTGGAAGCAGATCTGTTCGTGCCTTGATATTTAGGATATTTTTTAAAAAAGTTTGACTTCAATTTTTTTTCTAAAATTCAAGGCATGAACCAATCTGCTTTCAACTTGGCATGGCTAAAGCCTTACTTAAGAGGTACCATGGTGCCAAGTTTCATCTCTTCATCTTTACTTTCTTTCTTTTTTTTTAATGTACTGCTCAAGGCCCTAGACCCCAAAGAGGAGTATTGGGTTTGGAGTTTTAAAACTCAAGGCATAAACAGATCTGCTTCCAACTTGGCATGGCTCAATCCCTACTTAAGAGCTACCATGCTGTCAAGTTTCATCCCTTTATCTTTAAAAATGATGGAATTGTAAGCATTTTAGTTAATTAAAAAAATCAAATTGAAGTTTTAAACATTTCTAAAAATCAAGGGGTGAACGGATCTGCTTCCAACTTGGCATGGCTAAATCCCTACTTCAGAGCTACCATGGTGCCAAGTTTCATCTCTTTATCTTTAATTTCATTTTTTAAACTTGTACTGCTCAAGGTCCTGGACCCCAAAGAGATTTCTGTTTGAACTTTAAAAAATTCCTAAAAATCAAGGCATGAATGGATCTGCTTCATACTTGGCATAGCTATATCCCTACTTAAGAGCTACCATGATGCCAGGTTTCATCTCTTTATCTTTAAAAATGAGGGAGATGCAAGCATTTTGGTTGATTTATTAATGTTAAAAGTGAGTTCAACACATAACACTAGCTTTGATTTTATATTGGATGTCAAGATGGTATAACATTCTGGCTGATGCCGGCTTGGTTGCCAACTGTATAATATCCAGTCATCCGTTACACAAAGCCATGAAATTCATTAAACAAAAAACCTACGGCTTACAAAAACAATGTTAAGGCTCTACAGATTCCAACCAAGCATCAAAAAGCAGGGAAATTGGGAGTTAAGGCTCACAAGCCTTAATGCCACATCCTCCCTAAGGAGGCAGAAAGTGCAAGTGAAATTCTCATTCTCCCAAAGCAGATAAACCATGAGAAAGGGTGGAGAATATGATATGCAGAGGTGACTGTGGGGTTGTGGAAAACTGATCACGAACAACTTAGGGCCACCTACTCTTCTTTTTTTGTTTAGAGCAGCCCTTCCCCAACTTGGTGCCCTCCAAAGGTGTTGGACTACAACTCCCATCATTGCAAGTCAGTATGTCTCATGGTCAGGAATGCTGGGACTTGTCATCTCAAACACCTGGAGGGCAGCAGGATGGGGAATGCTGTTCCATACCCTTACCAAATACAGGGTCTGCCCAAGACTTTTCTCTCACACACATCTCGCATATAGCAGCACTCTTGATAACAAAAGGGGCACTATTCATTACAGATCTAGAACCAGAGCATGTGTCAGGCACTTCCAACTTTTGGTCAATATCCTGCCTTTTTTTCTTTAAATGTATTTATAAATACATGTTTTTTTTCTTTAAATGTATTTATAAAAAATATACTGTTCACTCCCCACAATCCCTGCACAATACATCATCTCATCAAAGCAACAGTGGAGCAGAAGAGGTTTAGTTTGGCTGTCTTGAACACCTTTCAGATGAGATTAGTTTGCAATCCTATACCTCTTGGGAGAAAGCTCTAGTGAATTCAGTGGCACTGGCTTCTGAGAAGACATGTATAGGAGTCAACCTTCTCCAGCCTGGTGGTCTCCAGATGCGTTGCACTGTAACTCCCATGTTATGTATTATGGGGAAGACAAAAATCAATTCATACTTAATTTTAAAATAATACGCATGAAAGAATTAGGTGGTAGCTCTGTCTTTGATCTCACACTGCTGAACAAGTAAGAGAAATTCTTTATCTGATATTCAAGAAACAGACATCCTATGCCATGTGTTGAAAACTAATGTTGATGTCTGAAGGGCTATCTGCATTAGGTATTCAAGATTCATTCATTGTTGTTTCATTTGGTTTTGACAGTTTATTTAAAGTGATGCAGCTCTTTTGTAGTTCCTTGATTGATCACATATCTTAATGCTGGAAAACATCATACTTTAGTACAGATGTGGGCAGAAAATAGAACTATCCTGATGATTTGGACATCAACTCGCAGCATTCCTGATAACTGCCCATGCTGATAGGGGCTTTTACAAGTTGAATTCCAAAACATCTGGAGATCTACATTCTGCCTTCCCTTGTTCTTGAACAACATTCCCCAACCTGGTGCCTGTCAGATGTGTTGGGTTGCAACTCTCAACATAAGGGATGCTCTAAGAAATGAGAAGTAGCTGGTCCTAAGTTGTTCATCATCATTTCCCACAACCCCACAGTCACCTCTGCAGATCAAATTGCATATCTAGATTTTTGAGATGACAAGTCCCAGCATTCCTGACCATGGGACATACTGACTTGCAATGATGGGAGTTGTAGTCCAACACCTTTGGAGGGCACCAGGTTGGGGAAGGGCTGCTCTAAACAAAAAAAGAGAAGTAGGTGGCCCTAAGTTGTTCGTGATCAGTTTTCCACAACCCCACAGTCACCTCTGCATATCATATTCTCCACCCTGTCCTCATGGTTTATCTGCTTTGGGAGAATGAGAATTTCACTTGCACTTTCTGCCTCCTTAGGGAGGATGTGGCGTTAAGGCTTGTGAGCCTTAACTCCCAATTTCCGTGCTTTTTGGTGCTTGGTTGGAATCTGTAGAGCCTTAACATTGTTTTTGTAAACCGTAGGATTTTTGTTTAATGAATATATATATATATATATATATTCAATAAACAAAAAAACTGTGGTTTACAAAACAACGTTAAGGCTCTACAGTTTCCAACCAAGCACCAAAAAGCAGGAAAATTGGGAGTTAAGGCTCACAAGCCTTAACACCACATCATTCCTAAGGAGCCAGAAAGTGCAAGTGAAATTCTCGTTCTCCCAAAGCAGATAAACCATGAGGACAGGATGGAGAATATAACATGCAGAAGTGACTGTGGGGTTGTGGAAAACTCATGACGAACAACTTAGGGCCACTTATTTCTCTTTATTTTGGTTTATAGCAGCCCTTCCCAACCTGATGTCCTCCAAAGGTGTTGGACTACAACTCCCATCATTGCAAGTCAGTATGTCCCATGGTCAGGAATGCTGGGACTTGTCATCTCGAACATCTGGAGGGCAGCAGGAGGGGGGGACACTGTTTTATATCCTTACCAAATACAGGGTCTGGCCAAGACTTTTCTCTCTCACAGTTCTCACATACAGCACCATGCTTGATAAGAAAAGGGGCACTATTCATTACAGATCTAGAACCAGAGCATGTGCCAGGTTTATTGAATTTCATGGCTTTGTGTAACAGATGTCCAGATATTATACAGTTGACATCCAACTCAATGTCAGCAATGATGTTACACCACGTTGAAATCCAATATAAAATTAAAGCTAGTGATATGTGTTGAACTCACTTTTCAGATTAATATATGAATCCCCATAGGTATGGTCTCTGACTTTTAATAATCATTCTAATTTGTGCTTTTCAAGAACTAAGGAAAAGCCAGTGTCCAGAGATAAACACTTTTTATGACTGCCTAGTAAAAAGAAAGCAATTCATGTTTTGTGTCTTTATTTGGAGACAACTTGAAAAATTGTTCTACTGGAATTAAATATCCCTGATTAATTTGGGAAGCACACAAGATGATACGGGAAAATATCCTGTATTATGTTAATAATTATATCTCACTTTATGCTACATGCTTTTTCTTCCTGTTTGCATCTTAAAGTAGCAGATTGTGATCAAGTTTGTGGTCAAGTTTGTGGTCAAGTTTCAAGCCTGCACAGGCTGCATTTCCATCCATAGATATTCACTCAAATGTAAGACCGATTGAATTTCCTTAGTTCTTTAAAAGCATATTAACTATGTGCTTTGTGAAGAAGTACCTCTTTTTACATCTCCCACCGATCAGCTTCATCTGAAGACGACTCCTCCCTGGGTCTGGGGTGCTCATTTGGGAGATGTGGTGCCTTCCCTTTGCCCTTTGTACCCCTCATACCTTTTTTGGGTGGCATATCTGCTTGCGAATTAGCCTTTATTAATCCAGTAAATGTGGATGCCTATTGCTTCCTATGGGCAGGGACTGTCTATTGCTCCTTATGGGCATAAACTACATATGAATACAGGTCTGTGAGAAATGATGCGATACACTCACTTTTCGCCCTTCCTAATACATTTTTTTCCAAACTAACTTAGCGCTAATACAGTCATGAATCTCATAGTAAAAACATTAATTTTTACTGTGTTGACATTAAAGAATCCATGTATGTGGATTCTTTAATGTCAACACAGTAAAAATTAAAAATTACAAAAAATCACAAGCCAATGTGGTGTGGTGGCTAAAGTGTGGGACTGTCTATTGCTCGCTATTGGCAAGGAATTTCCTATTGCTCGCTATGGGCATGGACTGTCTATGGATCCTATGGACAAGGACTCTCCTATTACAAGTCTACAACTTCCTTTTGCAGGCAGCAATACGAAGCTTGCAAGCAGATCCTGCTGCTCCCAGTCCAGCCTAAAGCTGGCCTTGGTACTTGGCATGCTTATTTTCAATGCCCAGAGAATGAACTTTTGAACAGGAGCTGTGTCAGGTGATTTTGCAGATCCTGTCACTCAACTCTGAAAGGTCTTTTGCTAAATAGATGGAATCAGTGGAGGCTGGTGACTCTGATTTTGGTAGGACGATAAATCCATTCTGGATTTCTGTTAGAACCAGTCAGAACTTTAAAGCAGGGTTTTTTTAAAGCAAATTTTCCAACTGCACAAATGCCCTGTCAGACACACACACCCTGCCCCCACCCAAGCCAAACACATTATTTCTCTTTCACGACTGGACAGATTATCATCAACACTAGTAGCACCTTAAACTTAAAGACAGATTGACAGGGCCATACGGATACCCAGTTCTTCATAAACACATACATATAACACATAACACATGTCTTATTTTTTTCACCACTTTTTTCAACTGGACATTATCAGATTTCCAACTACACATTTTGCTGCCTGAAGCAATCCAGAACACACTGTCCGGGAATTTAGTGATCTCGGTTCGCTTTTCACAGAGTAAGTGTGCTCCAGAAATCCATGCAAGGAAAAATACTCACACACCAGCGGTTCTCTTCAGTAAAAGCTTTACTGAGATTCAGTATTTCCTTCAATATATTTACAGCAGTTTTGGTCATCAATATAATACAGGTTACCAGGAAGAATCACATCACATAACATCATCACCGTCAACCATCTAACACCAGCATCAAATAACTATGAGACATATACAGATATATATACACATTTGAATGGACAATGACTATGCACAAAATATAGAAAAAACTCCAGGAGAAAAACCACTCTCTCTTTGACCTTTAAGAGCAGTAGATAGAAAAACAATCCCCTGCTAATTGACAACCAGGTGCAATAATCAGTCCTCTGGACACTCTGCAACTGTCCAGTATATTTTTATTCATCTGTTGAGAAATTTTACCTCAACACACACATACAAGCAACCAGTGCTAGTACCAGTGACAGCCATTCTTCCTCCTCTAAATCAGCCTTCCCAACCTGGTGCCCTCCCAATTACCAATTAAACATGTTGGAACTTACTTTTAAGTAAACATACGGAGGCTCTCGTCTTCAGCTGAATCTCTTGAGTTTATTATAGGCTGTTAGCAATGTTATAATATAAGAAAATCCACTAGGAGGCAGTCACTGGAGAGGAGGGAGGGGGTTAAGTCACTCAATGGCCACCGCATTGAATAAGTCACTCAAAATGGCCACCGGATTTATTTAAAGAGGCACAGTTTTAATTTAAAATCTAAAGACGGATTTTTTTAAAAAAAGAAAAGTAGTTCCAGCTACACCAGAATGGTAGGAAGTAGACTCTGCCACTGGATTAATTAATAAGGCTTCCAGAAGGTAAAGAGAGCTGTGCAAAAATAGTCACCAACTCTCAGTCCAATTTTCGGTTTCAGTTTCAGAGCATTCTTTAACCTTTTTACTTTAAACTGCCCTCCTGTCTTCAATCTTTCACCAAGCATCTTGAAATTTTCAGGTAATGTAAAACCAACATTTCTTCCTGACACATTTAAATTTCAGGATGATTGGTGAAAAATTGTCAATTTTATAGCTGTTAGAATGACCCCCCCCCCCCAATTATCACTCTAAGGTGTTGGGTCGGAGCTTAACAATGGAGGGACATTAATATATGATGTGTTGGGGACTTTAGCGTCCATAGCTGTCTATATTGTGATGTATATCATATTGCTTTTGTTTACTGTATATTGCCATATGTGTGTGTGGAGGGGGTTGTTTTTATTGAAATGATTCAATGCTGTTTACTCGCTAAGAACAAGTCCGGTCCTCATAGTCTATATGCAATAGATGGAAGGACTCTAGAGTTAAAGGGTCATCTGAAGAGAGCAGGCATAATCTTAAATTGGAAAATACTGTGACACTAGCACTTCACTTGCCAACAAATTCTAATTTCTGTAACAATAGCACAGCCTCTCCTGGAATGTGATACTTCAGGTGGGACAGGGGATGCATGTTTGAAAGTTCTACCATAAAGTAATGAAGGGAAAGAGCAAGGCTGAACTTTGTCCTTGTCATGTTACCTTTCTATCTGCACTGAAGGCAGGCAATATGCAACTGCAAAGCTGCATCCTAAAGTGATATAGTCTAGGAAAAGTTTTGTCCTTCTATATACTGGCCCATGGACTATCTGTAAGATGTGTTCATGTATTTGAGTTAATTGTCATCCTAAAATGAAAATGTGTTATGTGTCCAGTTCATTTCAAGATGTGTCAGGAAGTTTGGGAACAGCTTTGAAGAGGGATTATATATTGAGATCCAGCCAGAGTTGCCCAGGAGGCTACAGAATAAATTCAGTGCAAACAGAAAGCCCAGGCAGTGCAAACATATTCACATTGTTAATATGCTGTGAATGCCCCTGAGAAGAAAGTATCAGTGCCTATTCATACCTATTTATTAACTCAACAGGTCTCTTAACAAGAGACCCAGTCCAGTACAGATAGCCATGGTGGGCTGGGTGACCTTGTTAAATCCTGTCATCTCATTTCATTTTGACTAGAAAAGACTAGCCATTCTGTCATTCAGCATGGAACTGTACAGTACTAGCTCTTCAACCCCTTTAGGGGTCTTTAGAAAATGCACGTATAGCAATGTCACTGTCTATTGAGAATAAATTGCTGCTGAATTTGTAGTACTCCTTACAGTTGGTTATATCAATAGTGTTCTGCTGCTGTGGATTTTCATACATCTTTAGGGCTATATTCCGTTTTGTTCTGTGTTGCTCTTCGAAATATTCCATGTGTTGCCATGAATTCAAACTTTTCATAGGTTTTGACATACAAAACTAGTTTTAGAAAAACAAAAGAGGACTTGGAAATATTTAGGCTTTGGCTTTTTAAGAATAGCCTGTTGGTTTATCAAATATTTGCAAACACATAAAACCACCTCGGAATTGAATCAAATCAACCCAATAAGATTGTTTATACAATAATTGATTTTGCCTACATGCTTCTTTTCTGCAAAGTAGTAACTTACAGAAAGCGTCTTTAAAATCATTGAGGATGGGAAACTGGAGGGGAAAAACAGAGTAGCAGGGAACATAGTTTTAATTATCTATTTCACATTGCAAGATATCAGGGCTAGTTTTACACTAGGGTGACCAGATAAAAACCAGGTCAGGGCTCATGGAACTTTAACAGTTGTAGAGAAAAGGGAATTTCAGCCAGTGTCATTTGTATCCAATTAGTTCCTGGTGAAATTCCCTCTTCATCACAACCATTAAAGTTGCAGGGGCCCTGCCTTCTGTTGTATATGGTCACTCTAGTATAGTGCATGCACCTTTAACTGTGTGATGAAGAGGGAATTTCACCAGGAACTAATTGCATTCAAATGACACTGGCTGAAATTCCCTTTTCTCTACAACTGTTAAAGTTACATGAGCCCTGACCTGGATTTTATCTGGTCAGCCTATTTTACACTACTGCTTTACAGTAGTATTGAAGTGTACTGATAACTGTTGAGACACAATCCATGTTCCATATACCACTTTTATAGTGTTATTTCCTGCTTTTTATTCCACATTCATAATGATTTGATACGAGGTGTAGATCTTGCCTAGGTGACCTATGTGCTTGCTCAGTTTGTCTGCTGTCCAGGTGCTAACCATTGATAGCTTTTCTCAAGGCCCTGTTCTCAATTCTCATGATTCTTTATCTTTAAGCTAGACTTGAACTTTTTTAAAGCAATTTTTATTATAAGTTTCAACAAAACAAACAAAAACTACATACTTTAAAGGACTCAGTTTCAAATAGTACAACACTACAAAAAAGTTATTACATATATCCAAATATATGTTTATTTAGGCTGACCATATGAAAAGGAGGACAGGACTCATGTAACTTTAACAGTTGCAGAGAAAAGAGAATTTCAGCTGGCTTCATTTGTATGCAATTAGTACCTGGTGAAATCACCTCTTCATCAAAGCAATTAAAGTTGCATGCACTATTCTAGAGTGACCAGATACAAAAGAGGGCAGGGTCCCTGCAGCTTTAAGTGTTGTAATGAAGAGGGAATTTCACCAGGAACTAATTGCATACAAATGACCCTGGCTGAAATTCCCTTTTCTCTACACCTGTTAAAGTTACATGAGCCCTGTCCTCCTTTCCATATGGTCAGCCTAGTTTATTAGTGCATGACACCTATATACCACTCTTTCAAATGTTGCTAGTGTTGTTAGGCTGTATCATAGGTGGTGAGCTTTTGTCTTTCCAATATTGTAGTATCAGTCTTTTGGTAGTCAGGAGGGTGCGAAAAATCCATTGATCCTGACTTCTGAGAAATAGGTACATCATTAAAGAGAACATGTACATCGGTAAATATCAAAGAGCTTTCCAAAGGGGAGGCAACTATTGGGACTTTCCAAAACATATGAATAAAAGAAGCATTAACTGAATGTAGGCTGACCATATGGAAAGGAGGACAGGGCACATGTAACTTTAACAGTTGTAGAGAAAAGGGAATTTCAGCCAGGGTCATTTGTATGCAATTAGTTCCTGGTGAAATTCCCTCTTCATCACATCAGTTAAAGTTGCAGGCACTGTTCTAGAGTGACCATATACAAAAGAAGGCAGGGCCCCTGCAACTTTAACTGTTGAGATGAAGAGGGAATTTTACCAGGAACTAATTGCATACAAATGACACTGGCTGAAATTCCCTTTTCTCTACAACTGTTAAAGTTTCATGAGCCCTGTCCTCCTTTTCATATGGTCAGCCTAACTGTATGACACCTCCAACAATTAGCCAAGTTAGGCAAGCCTTTATTAAAGAGACATTGTGGGGTTCAATAGATTCAAAACCAAAAGTATTGCTGAATAAGACATAACTGGAGGTTCATAAACATATCAGATACTAATGTCTAAACTGTGTTCCATTGCCTAGACAAAATAAGACATTCAAATTCCATTCCTGCAGAAGACCTCATGGTTCATATTTATTCAATGATAATAAGTATTTATAAATATGAACTGTGGGTTGATATATCTGGTCAGCTTCAGTACGTGTTTCCAATAGCGAAGGCAGTAAAAGCCATGGGGCCGAATCCAGATTCTAATGAGTGTTGCAATTGCAAATACAGCCATTCAGCTGCAGCAGACAAATCAAATTTATCTCGCAAAGCTGAAAATAGCAAAAATTCACCATCAACACCTAATAATTGATGAAAAAAATCATTCTATCCATCCACAACTGCCACAAAAATATTTTCTTTCCAGTTTTTAAATCTGGATTGCCCCATAAAGTCAATTTGGCAAACAGTAATTGGAAGGACATATATGCTACACATCTCTGACCACTGAGATTTTGGGAGGAGCTCTGTCCACCTCATTAGGATGAGAACCTAATGCCATCCATTTGTAGAGAGGCTCTAGAGAAGAAGATTCTAAAACTGACCAAGATGGGAAATCAGATCTAAATGGAAAAGGCCAAAATTTGGTACAGGTCAGCAGATAAGCCTGATGATATGTAGCAAGATCCGGAAAGCCAAACCCACCTTTTCAAATTGGCAGTTGCATCCTTTTCAGATATATTCTTGGTGGAGAGGAACACTCTCCCATTTTTTATTTCAAAACAGAGCATTAAGTTTTTGAAGATTTTCCCGGGTATAAGTAAGGGGATCCCACATATCACATCAACAATTTGAGGTATACTATTCATCTTGAATGTATTAACCTTACCCTATGAACTCAATTTAAAGATGCCCATCTATTTATATCTCACTAGCTGATATGCCCGGCGTTGCTCAGGTCCGTGAATACTGTTTATGACATTTATTTGATAAATAATATTTTTTTCTGCAACTTATTCATCTTTAGGTTGCTTGGTTGTTTTTAGTTTGGTTGAGTTCGTAAATTGTTTTGTTCGAATAAATGGAAAATTGTGTTAATAAGAACTGTATTTTAAATTAGAGCTTCATGATAAACCACATTTTTTGTTTTACCTGAAATGCCTATACCTCCCATCATGCCTTGGCTGGAGTAACTGTCAAAACTTCAAAAACAATTAGGACACACAACACCCTTTCTACCAGTGAAAAAAGATCCAAACCTAAAAATATGTTTTCAAAATAGACCCGGCATTGCTCAGATATCTGAATAACATATAGTAGAGAAGCGGATCTCAGTGGACGTGAGGAACTGTTGTATGCAAGTGCTCTGAAGTTATTATTATGAAAAGAGGAAAGCAGCCAGAATACAGAATACTTTATTGGCATAATTTACTATATAATATCTGCATTTAACAGAGAGCCAGGATAGTCAAGGCACCTGGTGACTTGGTCCTTTTATCTGACATAAAAATACTTAAAATCCAAAAATTTTTGGATTTTAATTTAATTTTAATTTTTTTTAATTTTTTTTTTAATTTCTGGGTACATTGTACAGCCAGACCTATCAGCGTGCCAGATTTCAAGTTTCTACCCGGCATTGCTTGGACCCCCTAAAATATTTGTCTGTGAGGTAATCATCTTAAAGTCGCAGGCATCAGTGCTAGGCCTAAGAATTACCCTTTAAACAAATTAAAGTCATTTCTTTTTTTTCCTCTCTCACCCTTATGACAGCTCTTCAAGGTAGGCCAGTCCTAGGCCTGTGAGGTAACTTTAAAACAAATTAAATTATGTTCTCCCCCTGTCTCACCTTCAGTGCATGGCCAGGGCTGCCTTGAAGCTGTCGCCATAATTTTCCTTGTCCCCACAGTAAACAAAAACTACAACTCCCAGCATGCCTTTTGCTGTGGTCCCCGACTTGCCCAATGGGAGTCCTGTTGCTGAAGCTCATGGGAAGTGAAGTCTGGCTGAGCCAGTTCACACTACACCGTGCAATCAGTGCCCATAGGTAGGCCGTGAGGGAGCGGGTTTGCTGACTGATGGTTTGCTTGGTTGCCGTTGGCAACAGGCCCAGTGCTGCAGCCTCCTGCTCATGATGGGGCCTAGCAACTGAGGCAGTTGGCCCCAGGTGCTCTCCCTTCAGGCCCAGGAGGGTGAGCCACTACCAGATAATGGTTGCCAAAGCCTGATAAGTCTTCCCTCCTGCCCAAGGCATGCTGGGAGTTGTAGGCATAAGCCTAGGTCCCTGAATAACGTGTTAATCTTTGAACACCATCTGAGATATGGTGGGAGAACGGGCCTTCTTAGTTGTGGCACCCTGCTTGTGGATTTCTTTTCCCCAGGCAGGCTGGCCTAGTGATTGCATTAATGGTTTTTAAGTGCAAAATGAGTTTATTTATTATTATTTTCCAAGGCATTTTAACTTGATGACATTTTTTTCATGCTGCATTTTTTCCTGTCATAACTAAACCACAACATTCCAAGACAGAATTACTGAATAAAGTTTATGATTTTTACGTAAAAGCTTGACTATACCATTGAGACAGTAGAGTGAGTGGAGGATTGACTGACATAGCTATGGCTAGAATGGAACAGTGGGCAGGGTTAGTGGCAGTTGGAGAAAGTCAGGTAGGACCACAAAAACAGTTAGGTCATGGTTTGTTCACCCATACTTTATTTTAAATCAGCTACTCTACATGCCAGTACTACACCTTCCAGCATGTCTTTGGCAGCCTGCAGGTGCCCACTTCCTCTGAGATATCCTCTTGTTGCTGATGCTGTTCCTTGATAGAGCATCGAGGAGTAGCATCGCCAAGGAGGGGAGGTAAGTGGCTATCAGTGGATGCACCCAGCTCCGGCCAATCCTGCTGGAGATTGCCTTGGCCTGTGCTTCTCACCCACTAAGTGCTACATCAGGAGCCTGTACTGAAGGTCCGGGGCTGTGCTGGGCATTTCCCCCCTTTGTCAGGTCTGTTTCTGGGCTTGCGCAGAGTGCTTCCCCCTTCTTCCCTCCCTCTTAAGGGCAAAGGCTACACACTTGTTTCCCCCAGATTCTGAGAAAACAGCAATATTAGGAAGGAATGCCTTTGAGCATGTTTGGCCTCTCAGAGTCATACTGTTGTATCTATTGTATCTCAAAGTCATGCTGTTGTATTTTAAAACCACATAGAGGGTGGGAGGAGGCACCACAAATGGATGCAGCCCATTTATATGGGTTGTTTCTTTTTATGTGGAATTGGTTTGACTGCTCGAGACCCACCTTAGGAGTCAGTGTTGCAAAAAACATGCAGCAGCCACTCAAATGGCTGCCAATGGCCAGTAAGTCTGGCCTCCTTCCCAAGGCATGTTGGGAGTTCTGCCAAAGGCATGCTGGGAGTTGTAGGTGTAAACCTAGGTTTTTATTAAATTATTTAAAAATACCTAAGGACCCCAAATTCATGGTTTTAGATTTTTCTGGTATATTGTACAGCCAGACCTATCACTTTGTCACCGTGTCAAGTTTCTAAGTAATCTGGAAGTGGGTAAACATTTCCAGACATACGTGATGCACACATACTTTCCACTTTATAGGTAGATATGAAATATCATTAACCAACTTGTTTAGATTGAACTTGACAGCCCTTCAAATAAGAGGGCTGTCTTTTGTAAAGTAGGACCATATCCTAAAATGAACAGATTTTTTTCCTGGCATTAGTTCTGCGATTAATACAATAAAGTTCTTTGGTCATTTATGGAATCTGTTGCAACTCCTAGTATAATAAATACATGGTATTTAACATGTATTTACTACAAAGGTGATGTACCTCTTCCACCAAGAGCTGAATTTCAATGTGGAGCTCTCAGGGGCTGCATTGCAGTGGTAGGTGGGGCCAAAGGCAAAAGGAGCAGGGTCAAAATACCTTGAGCTTAAAGCTCTTACTGCCAGTAACTATGCCGTAGGAAAGGCATTCCAACCTTTTAGAATGGGGAGGTACTGAACAAAAGCCAGGAAACAACCACCAAAGGATTGGTGGTCAATAGAAATGGGGTAGGCTCAGGGGTAGGTGATGTAGTCATCTGGGAGGTCCAGATTGGGACCGAGAAGAGCTGGATTTAGTCCCTGATTCTGCATCCCTGATTTACTACAGTATGATGCTGCTATTATTATTATTATTATTATTATTATTTACCCGCATCTCCCTCTGGATCGAGGCAGGGAACAACAACAACACCAACAATATACAATACAATATACAATACATAAACAGATTAAAAGCATATAAAATTAATACGTTATTAAAATCAACAAAGTCTTAAAATTCGACTGGGTAGGCCTGCCGGAAGAGATCAGTCTGTACAGAATGAAGTAGTGCAATAGTTCTTACTCAGTGGATGTACAATTTTGTATAGCGAGATAAGGCAGTGGCTTGGATCCTGAATCATGAAAGGAAGGGGTTGTGATCTTGCAGAAGGTCCCAGTGGTGGAAGAGAAGGAGGGGAGACCCATTAATTCCCTTCCCCCTATAGCTCCCGCGATTTCAGAGGATTTCCACAACCCTCTGAAACAGATGGGGGGGGGGAATGCAAGAGGCTGTTTGTTGAAAGAAGGATCAGTGAAGGTCACCTCTCTTGCATCCACTGGTAGAGTATCCTGTTAGCAGAACGCTCACAGGCTGGTCTCACTTCCACAAGTGAACTCTGAATCCAAGGAGTAGGTAGTAGGGATGGGCAAATCTGTCAGTTTCTCTTTCTCTCAAATTGGATCTTTTTCTAAAGCCCAAATATGAAGAAATGTGCAAATTTGGCTAAAATCGTATTAAAAACATACTGAAACAAAATTCTCAACCATCTGAACTGACCAAATTCAAGAGGTAGTGCTATTCCCAGCATAGAAAGGACCATGTTGTACCTTCCTGCCACATAGCTGTTAAAAATGAGGAGCATATCAGAAAACCAGGTGGCAACATTAATTCAGTACTAATATGGAGCCTATCTACACTACAGCTTTAAAACAGTTTAAAATGGTTTATAACAGTTTTGAGAACTGTTGGGGCCCAGGACACACTCCATATACAGCTTTCAAAACTTTTTCAAAGTGTTTTATCCTGCGTGTGTAGATAGGCTCATGGTTGAATATAAAGGGCTTCAAACCCAGGCTCTTGATTCAAGTACTGAAATCCCTGGGCCTGGATTAACAAATCTGCCAATTTTGGTTTCTTCTGCATTTGATTTTTTTAAAAAAATCTCAAATTCTTTTCATTTTGAATATGGAGATATTTGTGAATTTTGGCAAATTCTTATCAAAAGTGAAATGAAACAAAATTCTCACCCATCTCTAGTAGGTAGTGCTCAGTTCCCCATTTGTTAAAGAGAAGACTGGAAAATGTTGAAAGCATATAATAAATCTTTAGGAACCAATTGCCTAGGGAAGCTGTGGGTTCTTCCATACTGGAGGCATTCATGATGCAGCTGGACAGCCATCTTTCAGGTATGCTTTCAGGTGGATTCCTGCATTCAGCAGGGTTTTGGACTCGATGGCCTTATAGGCCCCTTCCAACTCTACTATTCTATGATTCTATGGACTGAATTAGGGTTGCTGCCTCTTTTTTTATGACTTACCATCTTTAATAGCTGCATAGCAGCTAAGAACGAATTAGGACCTTTCTACACCATACAGTGTAGCGGGAGAAGGGGGTGGCAATCCCAGAACTAGCCGCTTCTGGGTTCGTCACTGCAATGCACATCAGAAGTGTGATGACCTGGGCTGCTCCAGGGCCATCGCACTGTCGCGCCAGCCATTTTGTGGTTCGGGCGGAGCGGAGAAGAGCGCTCTAGCGCTCCAATGAAAACAAGATGGCAGACTTGCCCCCACTCTTCCCTCATGGTCACGGAGTTGTGTGGTGCGGCTCCATACTAATTTCTGCTGCTGTGCTTACTCATGAGTAAGTACGGAAGTAGCCAGGACTGGCGGCCACATCTCCCGCGGTCCTGGGAACTTCCCGGGACCATGGAAGAATTGGGATTTTCCAGGGATCCCTTATCCCTTGTAAATCCTGTGGCCGACCCCCCCCCCCCCCGAGTCCCTGTGCATCATTTGGACTCACAGGGACCAGCCGGGGGCCATCCTAGGCAAACAGCCTCGTGCAGAAACGGCCTTGGTCCACACCATGCTGGGAATAGCTATACCTTTTGATTTCAGCCAATTCAGATGGCTGAGATTTTCATATTAGTTTGGTTAGTACAGGGGTCCACCAAAAGCTGCAAATTTCTTCATATCTGGGATGGAAAGGACTTGAGATTTAAGAGATTTTAATGTGGGAGACAGTTAAACTCACGATTTGCCCATCCCTAGATGCAGCTTTCTGTTGAAGATACCCTTGGTGGAAACACTGGATTGCCTTTACATAATGTGTGAAATGACCAATACAGAGCGCCAAACAGAGGATGTGTTCTATTCCAGTACTAAACATGTTCATAGCACTATGCTTGGATTAGTTGTGCAGCTGAAGAACCTCATAGGATAGAGCTGTGTAAAAAGTTGTAGGCTGAATTCAGCCTTTAATTCAGTAATAATCAGTTTGCTTTTTTTCTTTAATGTTAAACCCTTATTTGACAAGGACCATGTCAAATTACACATTAATATGTAGAACAGGTTTAGAGATATTTTAAATTAAATTTTAAAATTCAGCTTCATTCTTTTCTGACATAATGCTGTACGAGGATTACATGTATCTGCAGGAGATTAACTAATTGGAAATAAAACATTTGGCAATGTTATTAACACAGGATGATCAACTAAAAATACATATTCACAGAAAGATTAGGCCATTAGTTGTGCAGCTATAATACAAATTATAGATAGAATAACAAGGAATGGATGAGAGAGATTTGATTTCAAAAGCGAAGGCATAGCTACAAAGGGGAAGAAAGTGCATGATTCAGAAGCATGATTGTATGAGAAGGGAGATTAAAGAAATATAAAATAAAACTGTTGAAATGTGGCAGGCCCAGATCCTGGCCATACCACCAATAAAAAATAATAATACTTGCAGCATCTTAGCAGCACCACAAACCTTAATATGGTGTCTCTTCTGATCCTTCTATGATGCTTTGGTTCTCCAGTGGTGTCCGGAGAACCAAAGCATCATAGAAGGATCAGAGGAGACACCATATTAAAACACCATATTTTGTGTTCCTAAAATCCACACAAAATATATAACACAATCAGAACCAGCCTCTTTGGTCTTGGTTCAAACTGTCATTGAGCTTTGCCTTAGAATTGAGGTAGAAACTTCACCTTGCCTTGTGTTCCAAAACCTCAGATCACTGACTACAATGGGAACATCAACAAATGCCCTTTAACTTTTTTAAATGTTGGGGAGAACTGGATGAAATTGACAGGCTTAGTAGCCTCTTGTGAGGATGTGATGAACCTGCTGAATTTCAGACAGATAAGCACAGGGTTGCTTGTACAATGGGAGCTTGTTTTCCTTCCTTTTTTTCTTAAAGGGATAACCATAGTTTTTGTAGACAATTTTCTGTGTTCTGTATTGTGTGGGTTGCATAACTGTGTTTTACACGCACACACACACACATATATGAGCCATTTTTCCAAGCCCTGAGCATTTCTGTTGTCGCTGCTACAAGCAGACACCATCACAAAAAGCAGTGAAGCACTGAAGCAGCAGAATACAGCCTAATCCACACTAAGCAGGATATAGCACTATGAAAGCGGTATGAAAGTAGTATATGGTATGTGTCAATGGGCCCCAATACAGTTGTCACTGCACTTCAATACCACTGTAAAGCAGTAGTTTGACTCCTGACTTTTATATACCGCTTTCATAGGGCCCTTCTACACCTACGGGTGTAGAGGGAAGGGAGACAATTCCAGATGTCCCTGCTTCTGGGATTGTCCCCCTCTTTCCATATGAGGAAGTGTGATGACCCAGCTTCCTTCTGGGCCATTGCACAGTTGCTCCCTCCATTTCCCCCTGAAGGATCCGAGAAGAGCGCACTTGCGCTCCAATGAAAAAGTAAAGTGTTTTTTTTTTAAAAATAACCCCCAAAATTGTTTCCCCCTTTCCCTTGATGGGCATAAAGTTGTGTGGCATGGATCCATGCCCATTTCTGGTGCCTGCTTACTCACAAGTAAGCGGGTACCAGGCGGGATGAGTGCCCACACCTCACGTGGTCTCAGGACATTCCTGAGAATGCAGGAAGAATCAGGTTTTCCCAGGGATCCCTTATTCCTGGGAAAACCCATGCCTGTCCTCCCCCCCACCCCAGGAGTCCCTGTGTGTCATTTGCATGCACACGAATGACCCAGGGAAGTCCCGCAAAAAATGGCAGGTGTAAAAACAGCTGTAGTGCAATATCCTGCTTGGCATGGATTAGGTATACGTCTCTCCCAAAAGCACTGTGATTACATGTAAAAAGGAGAGCCCTGGTAAAGGCATTCCCTGTTTGGAAGCTACAGCTGTCAGTTACATAAACAAGCTTCCTTCTCTGCTGCTGTCCCCTCCCCCGTCTGCTTGCATCCTCCATTTATGAGTTGTTTGGAGACTTAAAAAATGTATGAAATTGGTTAGAAAAAGTGAAAACAAACACCCTTCTGAATCTTTAAGATAGCTTTAAAGCCTCACTGTGGACAGCTTTGGATCCAAGTCGCCGGTCAAGGTCCAGGCCTGATTCAAAGCACTAGTATTAACTTTTGAAGCCCTAAACTCCCTGGGGCCAGGTTATGTGAAGGAACGCCTCCTCCCACATGTACCTGCCTGGACCCTAAGAACATCCTCAGTGGTCCTTCTCTGTGAGCCCCTGCCAAAAGAAGTGAGGCAGGTGGCTACCAGGAGGAGAGCCTTCTTTGTTGTGGCACCCCGGCTGTGGAATGAGCTCCCTAGAGAGGTTCGCCTGGCACCTACATTATACTCTTTTAGATGCCAGGTGAAGACCTTTTTATTTTTTTAGTATTTTAACAGCTTATTATCTTAATTTTTAACTTTGCTGTTTTAAATCTGTATTTTAAAACTGTATAGATTTCTGCATTGCTGCTTGGTTTTACCGTGGTTGTGTTTTTATACTGTATTTTATATTATGTTTTTACACTGTTGTTTGTTTTATGTTTTAAATGGTTTTCATAGTTTTATTTTTTGTAAACACTCAGAGAGCTTCAGCTACTGCAATAATATGCAAAATAATTACTGCAATAAATGCAATAATAAATAAATAAATAAATACTATTTTCAGGCAGCCCAACTACCCTAAAGTGGAGTTATTTGCTTCAGAATTGTGCTTTGTCAGTGGCTTTTGCACAGTCCTACTATTCAGGCATTCAATCCACATTCCACTATGTTTGCACATGCACCCATTTGCACTACTCATATACCCTCAGTCTTGCACACACTCCTTCATATACCACTTTCTTTCATGTACATCTATCTGTTCACAATACTATATACATATCCTATTGATGTAGGGATGGGGAAGAAATTAATTCAGTTCACATTTTAATGTGAAAACTCCTAATTTCACACTTTCAAACCAATATGTGAGATGAAACTCAGTTATCATTTGAAATTTCACTTTCCCGAATTTTGCAATGAAGTTCTCCAATCAAAAAATGTGTACAGAAATGTGTGTGGTAGTGAAAATAACATTAAAATGTATTATATTAGGAAACATTTCTTGCCAAAAATGTGAATATTAGGCACAATTGTATACAACAATGTGGAGATATTTTCAAGCAAACTATTCAAAAAAGATTAGCAAAGTTCGGTGTGAACCAAATGTAAGTTTGGAAAAATGCTCAAAAGTCAGGATGAACTGAACTTAGAAATGGAACAAAATCAAAATATTTGTCCATTCCTATCTACTACTCTCCACACAGAGACTACTCAGTTGATAGCGTTTCAGCCTCCACTCTGTGCTCCTCTTCTAAGGCGGCCATCCCTCTCTAGGCCCTGTGGACTGCTGACAGGTTAAAAAAAAAACCTTCTGAGAAGTTGGATTGTGTATAAAACATTCCACAGCAGCCACGCAGCAAAGCTAGTGGCCAGAGAGAGCTCATTTCAATCAACTGAATGAAGCTAGAACTCTCACAGTCAATAGTTATGGAGTCTTCAAACAATGATGAAGCATACATTTATCTCTCCTTCTTTCTTTTATTGGGTTTATGTGATTTTTTGGGGGGGAAATTGGCAAGCCATTATTTTCTGGCAAATTGGCATGTTCTGTACTTTAATTTGATTCCTCGTTTGTTTCTTTATGACCAGAGACTTGCCCTACCCAATTATCCAAAGCTGGCTTTCACTTCAAAAATAGATATATAGATTTCTAGAAACTACGGCTAGAAATATTAAGCTGCATATGACCATATATCTCTGTTCAAGGACAAACTTGCTACAATAACTCAAAAGTTATGCCTTCAACCCAGCAGCCCCTCCTGTCATTACAAGAAGAAAGCTGGTCCCACAGCTACATGTAGACAGGGGGCGACCCTCTTATTTCCCAAAGAGAGGGGTGTTTGAAAGGGAAGGAAGCGGTGTATGACTCCCCAGCCCTGTTTTCTATATTTCAGCTGCTCTTTCCCTGTCAACATTTTACCATCTGTGTGAGCATGTGTGTGTGTGAGTGTACGCAAGCGCAGATCTTTCCTGGCAAAGCTGTTTAAGAGAGCTGAACCCACAGCAGCTTATCTAGGGGGAATTCCCCTCCTTCTCTGGGGTGAAGAATTTGGCCATTTGTGCTGTAAATGATCCTTGATGCATGTAGATATCCAGGGTTGGCTTCAGAAGGTCAGTGCCGGTTTCTGCTATACATGAATACACTCATAATGAACATGTACGGTTGTATGTTCTATAGGCCTGTGAGGATAAGAACTTCATGTGCTCCCACCACCCAGTCTCAGTGTGGACAAAAATGCCAATTCCCATCTTGGTGTAAGACAGACATGCATATCTTATGCCCTGTACATGTGTAATGCCATTTTGCAATCACTGGATTAAGGCCTTAGTCTGGTTTTGTGCTCGCCTCTTATCAAGCAGTTTCAATTTTCCCATCACTGCCTCTTCCTGCCCCCACCCTGATCTCTTTCTCTTCCCTTAGGTTTTTAGCCAAAATGTGCTTCAGAGCTGGCTAGGGGCTGGCTTTTGAGGACTGGATTGCTCACAGCAACCATGCTTTCCAAGTTAGAATTCTTCATGTACTGATTCATCCCCAGAGGAGGAGGAGGGATGGGGTAGTGTTGGCGGCACTCCTAATCAAATCAAGAACACAAAAAAGTCTGTACTTTGTAATGGATTTTCTTGTTTTGTTTTCACACTGGGAAGGAGAGTCAGGGAAAAGAGCATTTAAGACCTGCATGATACATGTTGCATAGAACAGGGTTTTTCCTTCTCAAATCATTCATTTTTATTGACTCGGCCCTCTCTGTAAGTCAGTCCTCAGAGAACCTTGGGCACATGGCCAACATTTTTTTTAGTTTGAGCACTATTAACACTGAGGCTTTCAACAACCCAGTACTATAAGAATGAGGCAATTTGTAAAACAGTTTAGAATCACTCAGTTCTAAGGAGTGGTTAGAAAGTTGGAACTATTTTCACACACTCCTTAGACTCCAATCTCAAGACGTTACTGTGAAGAAAATCAGGCTTGTATAAATTCTTTATATAGATTATGCTTGCAATTGCACTGCTGCAATTGTCATGGTGAGATGAATGGATCAGATCTAGCATCACAATTTTGCCAGTGGAAAGATAGCCCCGGGGAGACGATTTGGAGGATGCATAGGGGGCTGCAGGGGGATGAGAGGATGCAGAATTCCCATTCTTCCAGCAGTATCCTCAAAGGCTTAGGCATGAGTTGGGCACCGACACTGTTTGAAGTATTAAATTGAGAGGTTTTTTAAGGGATATTTTGTGCATAAGGGAATAGAGTGATATTCAAATTATAGCCTGGGGATGCTTAACCATACTTAAATTAAATATCCTTGGTCACTGTACTTATTCCCTGCTAATACTTATAAGTACTCACTGTACTTATTTCCTGCTAATAAGCTCTCAATAACTTTCCCCACAAATCCAATTTTCCTTAACTCCACCCCAGCCAATCTCTCTTGGGTTGTCTTCCCTTGTCCTCCTGTTGCCTTTGGCTTCTGGGATAATGATACACTATCAGGGACCACTTGCTGATCCTCTTTCTGAATGAATCCCCCCCGGGTGCTGAATTCTGCCAGAAGTATCACCACCTCAATAGGCCAGCCTCTTGCGCTCCATAATCACCAGCTCTAGATTTCAGGTCTCCCTCCAGAAGAGTTCTCTCAGACAGGCTTTCTCTTTCCCCAGCTCTGAATACTGCTTCCTTTAGCTAACCACCAGTACAAGTTGCGAAATTCCTATCCTCTGCGATCCAAAGCAGAGCCCTAATTTTAATGTCCTGATGTAAATAATTTTGTACGTGTTGCATATAGTGTATTACTTTGCTGGTCTGTTTGACTGTAAATAAAGTTCTTCTTCTTCTGTCACCCAACTATCTATCACTCCCTTTTCCAACTGTCCCTAACTGAGTTTAACAGGCTTCCCTGACCCTTTTTTCAATTCATGGTCAATCATCTTCCCCAAGTAACTCCCAAATGTCAATCATCTTTGTTGACCAACCTGACCAAATTATGATTTAGTCAATTGAACTGAGTGATAAAAATAGGGATGTGCATCATATCGGATCCGATGTCCAATACTGATTAAAATTGGAGGAAATCGGATATCCGATTCATGATTTCGATGCACTCCCTTGAACATCTGATTTTTCCCAAGCAATTTTTTGTTCTCCAATTTTAATCGGAGAAAATCGGAGTATCGGACACCATTTTGAGTGATTTTCCCCATACCCTAGTATTGTGTTACAAAAATGCCTATATCTTTTTATTTTTAATGATAGATGCATGAAACTTGGCCACATTAGAGATGGCATGTAGTTAGTGATATGTGAGAAATTTCATAAACATAGGTTTAAGTGTGTAGTGGCAAGGTAGTTTTGGAGAAATGAGGAAAGCAACACATTTAACTTTTTTATTTTTAAAGATAGAAGCATGAAACTTGCCCACATTGCAGTTGGGTTTGAGATATTTATGTGTGAGAAATTTCAGAAAGATAGGTGCAGGCATTTTGTGGCTATGAATTTTTTACTTTAAAAGTTCCAAAAGTTCTAAAATGGTGGGTTTGACAGCTGACAGATGGGGGAGAAGATGGGGAGGGGGGTGCTGTTTGACAGCTGTCAACCCCACCATTTTGGAACTTTTAAAGTAAAAAATTCATAGCCACAAAATGCCTGCACCTATCTTTCTGAAATTTCTCACACATAAGTACCTCAAACCCTCTGCCATGTGGGCAAATTTCATGCTTCTATCTTAAAAAATAAAAAACCTAAATGTGTTTCTTTCCTCATTTCTCCAAAAAAATGACTTTTCTGGATGACTCTTCCTGGTTGGTTTTCTTTTTATCCCTCCTCCCCAAAACCGAAAGTATAGTTTCAAACCTGAAGAAATGAAACTAAAGTGGGGAAATTAAACTACTCCACTCAGGGATACCCCCTTCCCAACAGAAAACCCCAGGCCTTAAAGGCCTGACCTTTTTATCTTGCTTCTGTAGGCTTCAAACCTTCACAGCTTGACTACTGTTTAAAGTTTGAAATTACTCCACTGAAAAGCATTGGGTTTGAGGTGACATGTAGAGATCTGGAAGTTCTATCTGTGATGGTATATTGTGATAGTCCATTCAAGAACTTATTGCTTACATGAAGGAATGAACATGCCCAATCCCAAACAACAATATACTATCACACATTTCTATGAATGGCTGCAGAAGTGTCACCTTTGCATCCCAGAACATCTAACTGGTGCACTAAAGATGCTTCTTTAAAAATTCTGTCTTGTCACAAAAAGTGTCATCGCCATGCCATTCTCTAGAAAAACCCTCACTATGACAACTACATTATACCCAAGTAATTGAGAAATGTGTTCTCTCTTTCAGAGAGCAATGAAAAGCCATCCCCATTTTGAACATATGTTGTGAGCTTGGGCAAATTATCCTAGGAAAGAGCTGAAGGTACAAGCTAGTGATGATGCCATGTTCCCAAAATATTTTCATCGGCTGCAGAAATTAATCATGCAACATATGTCAAGCGATACAAATGATGTGGTTGTTATGGTTACTTATTGGTTTGTTTGTTATGGCCAGGATCCAAAATTTCCCAAGCTTGTGCCGAAGTGCTTCGGCACACACTGGAGTTTCTGCAGTCTCCTCTTTTGACTGAAAGAGAGTTGGCTTATTTGCTAAGAGGAGCATAGTCCACCCTTCAAAAGGAATGGATCAGCAGGTGGAAAGTGCTCCTTTCCTGGAGCACTAGACAAGACAAAGAGAGAGGTTGAGTATGATTGGGACTGGGAATAGGGATGTCATGTGAATTTGAACAGGGGTTCTTGAACGAATAGGCTGGCCACTTTGCTCAAATTCTTGCTAACAGCATTGACTGTTGCGAGCAAGCTGTGCCCATCTTGACTCTGATTGTATCCTTCCCCCAAACTTATGTTGGGGCAGGATATAACTGTTAAGAGAAGGGGAAAAATGGCTTACATCCTGCTTTAAGTAGCTCAGAGTTTCAGATGGTCATCAAGCTTTGATTTGCAGTAAGCCTATATGCACCAGTTGCTGGGGAACATGGATGGGAGGGTGCTGTTGCACCATGTCCTGCTTTGTTTGTCCTTAGTTGACAGCTGGTTGGCCATTGTGCGAACAGAGTGCTGGATTAAATGGACCCTCAGTCTGATCCAGCATGGCTCTTCTTATGTTCTTATGTTCTTATCCAGGGCAGAGTTTTGCTTCAGTTTATTTCCAAAGCTTTGGAGATCTCAGCATGCAATATAATGGGGATTTTTAAAACACACAAACACACGGTTAGATGTTTTAATTTCATAGTAGAACTGGATAAAATTAACAGGCACAGTAGCACCTTCTGAAGAAACAAAGACTGCAGAATTGCAGGCTTAGAGACTTTAAGAAAGGGGGGATTTAAAGCAAGTACCAAGTGCCCCAACCCCTTTTCCCCAGAGGTGGTCTGAGGCTGTTTCTACACTGGCCTTTTGACGTGGGATTGCCCCTGGGTGGTCCGTGCATCCAAATGATGCACAGGGTCTCCTGGGAGCAGTGGGGATGGGCACGGGTTCCCCCCAGGGATAAGGGCTCCCGGGGGAAACCTGATTCTTCCTGCAGTCCCGGGAATGTTCCAAGACTGTGGGAGGTGTGGCCGCCCGTCCTGCCTGGTGCCCGCTTATGTGCAAGTAAGCGAGTACCAAAAATGGGCATGGAGCCGTGCCATGCGGCTCTGTGCTCATCAAGGGACGAGGGAAGCAAGTTCACCATCCCCAGGATGGTGGGGTAGGGTGGCCAATTTTAGGAGCTATTTTTTTTAAAAAAAAGGACTTACCTTTTTGTTGTAGCGCAAGTGCGCTCTTCTCAGATCCTCCTCCCCCCAAAATGGCGGGCGTGACTCTGCAACGGCCCGGGAGGAAGCTGGGTTATCACACTTCCATGTGCATTTAGAGCGACGTCCCCCCTCCCTCTACACCTGTATGGTGTAGAAAGGCTCTGAATATCTCTAAAGTGGGATGCATAGGCTCAGAACTTGGCCTTTTTTATTTTTTGGAACATTCCTAGCCAATGAGACAGTAGATTCTACATGGGGCTTTTTGAGAGTTTCAGCATTTGAAAAACACTTTGAGATGCTTTTTTTAAATTGTTTATTATTATTATTATTATTATTATTATTATTATTATTATTATTATTTTTCAACATAACATAATACAACATAAACCTAAACAACATAAAATACAATACATACTGCATACCCCCATGCTCCCCTCCCCCCAGAAGACCTTCAATTATACATTATTCTTCTTTCCAAAAATGTAAAGACTCTTTTGAAGGCATTTGCCCCTTCCCCGTTCTTAATACATATTCCAAAAATAAACTCCATATATCTCCAAAATCATTCTTACTGGACATTCCCCTCTTTATTTTCATTTTACACGTAAGCTTATCATTAAGTGCCATGTCCCATATTTCTTTATACCATTCTTCTATGGTATATATCCCTTGCCCTTTCCAGTTTTTAGCAATCATTATTCTGGCGGGAGCCAGGAGGTTGTTTATTAATTCTCTCTTATTTATATTCTCAATACCTTTTTCCCATATTGCTAGTAGAGCCAGCTGTGGGTTTAATTCCAAATTACTTCCAATTATATGACTTATTTCTTTAAACACCCTTTCCCAAAATTTTTGTACATGTTTTCAGCTCCACCACATATGGAAATAAGTTCCAACCTCCTGACATCCCCTCCAACAATTCTTGGACACTTTTTTATCTATCTGATAAAATCTTACCGGCGTTAAATACCATCTCCATACTATTTTATAATAATTCTCCTTAATTCTAATCGACAAAAGCTTTAACAACTTTGAGATGCTTTTCAAGAGTTTGATTGAAACTCCTAAAAGTCTCAGTCTCTTCAGAGTGAATGGGAGGGTGATTTTCCATCTCTAACTGGGAGTATCTTACAGCTGCTGTTGTCTGTGTTAGCTAGGGTGGTGGTGGGAGGACTTTTCCAGAAGCTAATACAACTTTTTGGGATGCTAGTGAGCGATTCTTGTACTTCCTCATTAAAATGATAGAATATGAATCCACCCACAAAATCCCAGGTGCACGAGTAGAAACCTCCCCACACAGCCTTTTGTTTCCTGGTTTGGGGTGGGGTGGGAATTTATTATTGCCACCAAATCTTTGATGTGAACTAATTATAGGCAACCCCCCCAGTCCAATTTTTTTTTTTTGAGATCGTTCTAAAATTAATCTCATTATGTCAATTTGACTATGCAGCTAGATGCCTCTCTGCCACTAACCCTATGTTGATCTTCAAAGCCCTAAATGGCTTAGGAGCAGTCTACCTAAAGTTACACTTTCTCCCATATCTTCCTGCCTGGCTGCTAAGATTATCTTAGAAGGTTCTTCTCTGGGTGCTCCCACCCACAATGCTGCCATAGGGAGCTACCAGGGAAAGGACCTTCTCTGTAGTTGCCTCCTTTCAATAGAATGTCCTTCCAAGAAAGATTCACCAGGCATCTTTATTGTATACATGTAGGGTGCAATTCTGTGCATGTTTAGCCAGGAAAAAAAATGTCCTACAACTCCCAGCATGGCCGGCTGGGGAACACTGGGGATTCTGGAACATTTTTCTTTCTAGACATGCATAGGATTGTGCCCTTAGACATGAGGCTAAAACTTGTCTCTACCAGAAGACATTTAATCATTAATTTGCTGTCTTTGCTATCACCTTTACTGGTTTCCTTTTTAATGTTTGTAGTAACTTATTTTTTCCCAAAATTTCAATCCGCTGTATCATTATGTATCATTTTACTGTTATGACTGCAAACTGCTCTGAGGGCATTTGCAATAAAAGAAAGACCCTCTCTGCAAACTCTCCCAACTACTGCTTTTATTTCCCAAAGCTTGTTGCCAGAAGGGAATACGCTCATTTTGAGTTGGATCAAACTTTGGGTCAATGGAGGTCTGAAACAAGCTCAGGCTCATGAAATTATATTTCTGAACCCTCTTTTTGAATTCAATTTTATCAATAAAATGAACAGTTTCTTGTCATAGCCTGTTTTATCAACAGTTACCCAAAGCAAATGACCCAATCCTGTGTTCTGTTGCCCATTTACTCTGTGTCTGGCTAAGTTTGGTACTGCTGCACAGGCTCTAAGGAGAGACTATGCTGAGGTATATTTGTATTGAGAGCCAGTTCAAGACATTTTGCTGCCTGAGGCAAAGGATAAAATCCCTCTCTCCCTGCCCCCATTCCACATGCAGACACTGGACAGGGCTGGATTAGGACTTGCTGGGGCCCTAAGCCATATCAAGATTCAGAGGCCCCATTCCATAAAAATAAAGACAATGACAGTGCATTACATTATAAGAGACAGGGTAATGAATGGATATCACCCAGAGTTTGGGAGGTGCTTGTAGTTAAACAGTGTTAGGGTGACCATATTTTGGAAACCAAAAAGGACAACATGGTCAGCCTCCAAGGGAGCGTTCCCACCCACCAACATGTCCGCCCCCAGGGGTCCAGCACCAAGGGGGGGTGCCCACATGTCTGATTTTACAGCACACAATTAAGACAAATCTCTTCTACATAACATCTTAACGTTAAAATCGCTGAAATAACCAGTGAGACATCCAATGTATCTGAAATTAACTTCACTCACTCCTACTTTTGTAGCTTTTGCTGACTTTGTTGCTATACTCTGTGTGATACATTCTCCCCTTCCCTCAAATATCTTTTCTGAGTGTATCCTCACTTTGCTGCAAGCTCCTGCTTAACAGGGCTTGCTGTCGACTGGCTGGCTTTTTTATTTTTTTTAGTCTTAAAGTTCAGTTTTGATTTGAAACTTGCTACAAATCAACAGATGAATAGATCTGTTTGATACTTGGCATGGCTAAACCCTTACTTAAGATCTATCATGATGCCAAGTTTCATATCCTTATCTTTAAAAATGATGTTTTTAAAATAATAATAATTTTAAAACCTCAATTTTAAAAAAAAAATCCTAAAAAATCAATGAACAGATGTGCTTCAAGCTTGGCATGGCTAAAGCCCTACTTAAGAGCTATCATTATGCCAAGTTTCATATCTTTATCTTTAAAAATGATGGCTTTTTAAAAATAATAATTTTAAAACCTCAATGTTTTTTTTAAAATCCTAAAAATCAATGAACAGATCTGCTTCAAACTTGGCATGGATAAAGCCCTACCAAAGAGATATCATGGTGCCAAGTTTCATCTCTTTATCTTTTAAAATGATGGAGCTGTCAGAATTTTTGTTAATTTCCATTGACTATAAAGTAGAGCTGCACTTTTGGTGGGGGAAGGTTGAAAAAAATCAGAAGATGTGTATAAAAGCACTAATAAAATAAATAGTTTTGAACTTCTTTTAAACTGGTTCAATGTTTGCTTATTGGCTCCAATAATAAATGCTGTGTTGCCACACTTTCTCTATACAAGGCAACTCTGATGTAAGTCACACCAGACTGCATCTTAGTTATCTTACATCTTAGTTATCTCCAACATATTTAGAGGGCCCTCATAATATGAGGACCTAAGCCATGACTTACTTGGCTTGTTCCTAAATCAGGTAACTGACACTGGAGATGGAGCAGTATCTTCCACCACAACTGAGGCATCAAGCTAGCTTAGAGGGCATAGGGCAGGCTGTGTAATGCACATAGCTCTGTCCTCCAGCACCTTCCTGCCACTCAGCATCCTCTCATTCTGCCTTGTTTGCTTGTATCATGCTTTATGGTCTCTGGGGTCGCATGCTAACTAGCTGGCTGAATCACATGATGCTCCTGTAGGTCTGTTGCCAGATGATGACATTACGGACTGTAAGTAATAATATATTTTTATGTTATATTTCTAGTTTCCTGCTAAAAATGGTGAGCATGTTGTAGTTTGGCATTCAGCATTTATTTATCACAAATGCCCAAACAATGTCATTCCATGTTTCATATGAAAATTAACTCACAGCTTCCGATTGTGAATTTTTTTCACCTAGGTGCATTGCTTGTGTTACAGATACAACAGCAGAAATGTGAAAGGTTTTACGATTTCAGCTCCGTTGGTGCTTTGAGCTGGTGCCCTCTAGTGAAAGGCAATCAGAGTGGCTGATCTCTGCCAAGAAGATATTTGGAATGAAATCTAGATTTGAAATCATTACTAGTTGAGCATGTGTGGCAAAAATGTGGTGCCATGACACTGGAAGCTGTTTGCCCAATGAGGTTTATACAAGCAACATTCTTACAAACACATACACACCCAAATATTTAAACAACTGTTGGTGGCAGATACAAACAAACCTAGGAGAAAATGGTGCCTTAGAGAAAAGCTAAAAGCGAGGATGCAAATATGACTGTAGATATCATGGCCATTTTTTAAATGCCCTTCTGCGCTGTTGCATTAGTCATAATCTACGGATAAATTAATTTCCACATTTTCTTGAAGTCTGTCGTTATGTATTTGCTATCAGTCGCGTAAATCCCATTTCTGTGAAATGTCTTGAAAGTCTGCCATGGATAGGGTAAGCCGGCTGTTTGTTTTTACAGAACCTCCTGTTCCATGCTAGCAAAGCTCTAAATCACACCCCGGTTTTATTAGAGAAAGTAACAGACAAAGTGGCATTTTAAAAAATGATGCCAAGAAAACATGACTCAAAAATCCCAAACAGATTTGTTTGTTTTATCCTCACCTTTTAATCACAAATAGAATTATCCTTTATTCACAAATACAGTAAATCTAAGCTTTTAGTTGAGCATTTAGTGGAACGTCTACCCAGTAAGCTTTGCTTATGTTGCAGACAGCCACCCCGAGGAGTGATTGGAATTTAAATGTGATTCCCTTATTAGTTTCTGCTAACTGCAAATATCCCAGGCACTTAATTAAGTGGCTGGATAATGTATGAATGCTCACTTCTGCCTGTCATGCAGAACAAAGTGATGTATTTAGATTCTACGCACAATATGAAATTTAATGACACAGGCAACAGTCATTTAGAGAGAGAGAGAGAGAGAGAGAGAGAGAGAACCTTTTGTTTTTCATTGTCTTCATCTTTTGCCTAGGCAGCTTCCATCTTTTGTAAAAGGTTTGGCTAGAGCAATGATAGAACTGTCTGCCTTAAGTTAATGCTGCCTGTGGGCAGTTAGTGTTTTCATACCGGATTGCCTATTTTCTGGTGTCTTATCAGTCTGCAAATGAACACCCCACCCCACCGTCCTTTATACCAGATTCACATTCTGATAGCATCTTAGCATAATAAAGACGTTAGGAGAGAGAAAGAAGGAGGGGTCTTCATAGTATTTCTTTGCTAGGCTTGACATTAAAATACTGCAGTATCCGAATGAGTATTTTCACTACAGCACAGAAGAAGGAGCTGCAAAAGGGAGGAAAGCAGGAAAAATGTGAGGCTTGCTTCTGGAGTTGATGCTTTTTAAGAGCTCCAGTGACTTTCTTTCGTCCCACTGATCCCTTTATAGATTTTCTAATAGTTTATATACAGTCACAAAATCTCCTGGTTTCTGACCCACTGTTCTTCGGTATCCATGGATGTTTCCTTCAGGGACATCACACAGGTTTTTCGCCTATCTTGCTTTTTAAAAAAGCCTATTCACTGAGCTCAATTAATCCTCTGCAGGCCAGACTAGCTGCATAGTTCTCCCTCTCTCCCTCTCTCCCTCCCTCTCCGTCTCTCTCTCTCTCTCTCTCTCTCTCTGTGTATAACCAGATCAGAACATGTGTACAGTAGTGCATAGTCATTTGGACAGCTCTTTGGCCAGATCTGGCTGCTATTGTCATGTATTTTATAATGAATTACTGTCCCACTGTTTTAGCTATTGCAGCTCAGGCTCCAGAACTTGTCTGGTCCTTTAATTAGGGGTCTAAATATCTCTCACGTCTGCAAATACTAATTTCAATTATCTGTGTACTTCCCTGCAGATGGCTCACTACAGTTCTTCCTCCAGCATTTGCGCTTTTGAAGACTAGCGTGTTGGAAAAAGATGTGGCCACAATGTGATTCTCTGCATAGGAAAGACAGGCAACACCTCCGGAAAACATTCAGATAATGTAGTAGGACTAGTCTGCTTGAGCAAAAGTGGTATAAAATGTTTAAGTTTCTTAATTGTTTTCATGCTGTTTTAAGTGTTGCATTTATATTATGTTGCAATGAAATGTAATGGAGAGAGCATATAGAGAGATGGGGTTGGATCCAGATTTAAGTTGGATCCACTATGCTGGTGGAAGTGGACTTCCCTGTGCCTTCCTTCCCAGGGCAGCCCCACCAGCCCCCTTAAAACGCAACAAAGAGAGTCAGAAGACCCTACTGAATGGGGCAAGCTATGATGTGGGGTGGAGGAAATCCCCCGCAAACAGGTGAAGGGATCTTCCATGAAAGCAGATCTTTCTCTCGCAGAAGGTGGATCCTTCAACCAACCTTTTTTCCCCCTGCCTTTATCACAATATTAAAATTGTAGCTCTTCCAAAGGAGCTGACAAAAGAATGTACTTCTTCACAGAGGAATATCACATGGCTTTTAAAAAGGAATTTAATCAAAAACAGCCCGTTCCTTCAAAGGAAGTTGCATCTTTAAAGTGTCAGATGGTCATGTATACTCCACCCAGAAGGAGTCAAATTTTGTGGTTGGTAAACAGATTATGGAAATGGATTTCCATAACAATACCCATCAAAATGACAGTGACGTTTTGATGATGGATGTAGTAATAACAATAAATTCCAAAGTAAATATTGTGGGCATCCATTTAGTTTTTTTTAAAACACACACACACACACACAAATATATCAGCTAAAATATACGTGACCATGGCAAGGAAATTTTGCTGTTGCTCCTCTGAAGAGACCCTAGTTTCCAGGGCTGAACCTTGACATCAAAACCAGTGTGTACACAAACAAAGAATCTGCTGCTGGAATTTCTCCAAGCATCTTCTTCAGTACGATATGATCGATCACCCAGTATTTGTAACATACTGATTAGATTGTAAACTGGCTTGAAGATTTCTCTTAATGGAAAGGTGGGCTAAACATACTTGCAGTACTTAATGAATAAATTACATGGGTGAGTATCTTCTCTACTGAGGCTGCTTCTTGTGTGTTTACTTGTTCTGTTTGGTTGTGGTGGTGGTGGGGGCATTTCATATTTCCCCAGATCTTGAAGGCAAAGAAAGCCTATTTTGCTGCCTCCATTGCATCCTCAAATGGCCATTCAGTGGAGCTCTTTCAGGTGGTTCAGGGAATGTTATATCATTGTCTGCAGTGAATGGACTCCTCAAGGATCTTTTTGCATCACATTTTGAGGAGAGTTGCTTGTCTATGCAGTGAATGTAAGGTTGGCCTGGAAGCTGCAACTAGTGCAGAATGCAGCAGCTCAAATGTTTCCTGGAGCTGCCTGTTTTCAGCCTGTAACACATTTAATGAGTGAACAGCACTGATTGCCTATTTGCTATCCATCTAGGTTTAAGGTTATATTATTGATATATAATACCCTAAACAGCTTGGGACCAGGATATTTGAGAAAGCACCTTCTGCATTGGCAGCCTACCTGGTCATTGGGAGCATCAGATGAGGCACTCCTGATGGTTCTGCATGCACCTGCAATCTGTCTGGAGTCCACTTGAAGACGAGCCTTTTGTGTATTGATCCTTTTATTGAACTTCCTGACTGCTAATGTCACTCAGGCACCAACATTTTTTTTCATATTTGGCACCTGCTGAAGACATTTTTGTTTAAACAAACCTTCCCTAACTGACCACCCACAGTTTTATTGGCATAATTTTATTTTAAAATTTTATTCTTTTTTAGCAGCTCAGTAATTTTATTATATGTAAAGCGGTATATAAATCTTGTAAAGAAATAAAATAAATTTCAACCATCTCCTACCTAGTTGGAGATACTGAATGGCACTTATTCCCAGGTAACCGTGCATAGGACTACAACCTGCAGTACATCTTGCACTGCTTTGCTTGTTGGTCAATGTAATAGTTTCATATTAGGTGCCTGAAAAGCTGGAGACTTATTCAGGCATACATCTTCTGTATAGAATGAACACATAAGGTGGGTGGGGGAGAGTGAAGACAATAATAATAATAATAATAATAATAATAATAATAACAACATTAAAACAAATGATATAAAATACATAAAACTGATTAAAAACATATAAAAACCAATACATTGTTAAAATACCAATAAAACTCTTAAAATTCAACTGGGTAGGCCTGCCGGAAGAGATCAGTCTTTATAGCTTTCTTAAATTCTGAAAGACTATTAAGTTGGCAAATCTCTCCCGGCAGGCCATTCCATAGCCTGGGAGTGGCAGAAGAGAAGGTCCTCTGGGTAACGGCCTAGTTTTGGCTGACTGTAGTAAGTTCTTACTAGAGGTCATGAGTGTGCAGAGCGGACAAGAATGATAGCTCCTCGCCCCAATCAGCATTCCCTTTGCCCAACAGGAGTTGTGGGGAATAACCTCTGAAGTGGGGAGCCTTGGCTACTCATGCAAACACTCCACATGATTTAGAGCTTTGAAAAGTAAGGGTAGAAGGGTCTCTGCACTGCAGATGTTTGCCTCCTAACTCAATTCAGGTGATGATGACGGAATTGGGGAAGGGAGCTAGCATGGTTTTCCCATTCGCCCCCTTCTCATGTTCATTCTATACTGAAGAAAAATGCCTGAAAAGGGTTTAGGAGTCTTGACCTTCTGGTAACATTTATGTTTACACCCACCCACCCCCTTCATTATTGGTGGTTTTACAGATGTTGTTCAAAGGTACCACAATATAAATAACATTTAAAATGAATGCCTTTGTTAAGATTTAATTTATTTAGGTATGTATCTATTTAAAACATTTCTATTGAAGGCAGGGTAAAACATTTAATTTTATTTATTATATTTTGATACCACCCCATAGCCAAAGCTGTCTGGGTGATAATACATTATTTTAAACCTAATACATAGCAATAAAGCACTAACATTAGACAACCACGATAACAGACAACGAATTAAAAAATGAGGCAGCCAGGGATTATATAAATTAAAATGCCTGGGTGAGTAAAACCATCTTAAACTGGTGCTGAAAAGATTGTGAACAAATATTGTACAAATGATTATAAAGTAGATGCCAGTAGGGAGGGCATTTCCAAAGCTAGGCTTCCAAGTCAGAAAAATGACCATAAATCAGTGAAGGGTAAAGAGGCTGTGGCTTAATTTTAAATAGTTTCCAGGGCATAGTATGAAATATAAATGTTGTTGCATCAATTTGAAAGAATAACCATAATCCTATCAAATGTAATTTATATGGAAGTGGGAAATTGCTAAGTTCAAAATATTTGTGTTCAAAAGATGAAACTTCTAAAAAAAGATTGAGGAGATTGGTAAAAAATAAACTAAATCTCTCTGGAATGCTTGGAAGTTACTCAAAACCACAATAATAGAAGTTCAGCTAGAATCTATACAACAAAGTATATAAAGTACCACCAAGTCAAAGAGGTCACCAGCATGGTTAATGAGCAGCTTCAAGGAAGCTATTAGAGGGGGAAGGGATTCCCTAAGAAAATGTCTTGCCCAAACAAAGAGAAGAAAAAGGAACACAAACATGGGAAAAATAAATGCAAGTACACAATACAGGATGGAAAATAGGATTTTGTAGCGCTGATTGCAAAAAATAAATTAAGACCAACATTTTTTTAAAAAAACTTAAATGCATCAGAAGCAGGAAACCAGTTAGGGAGGCAGTTGGACCACCAGACAATAAGGAACCTAAAGGAGGATAAGAAGATTGCAGAGAACTGAATGAATTATTCATTTCTGTCTTCACTGCAAAAGAGATAGGGCTGATACCTGTGCCTGAACTGACATTTTCAGAAAAAGAGTCTGAGGAACTGAGGCAAACAGTAGTGACAAACTATGAAGTTCTAAATCTTACTGACAAATCAGAAACAAACAAATTCAATGTGAAATTGCTGATCTTCTCTTAAAAATATGTTAACATGCTCCTAAGATCAGCTTCTGTAGCAGATGTCTGGAAAGTGGCCAATGAAATACCATTTTTTAAAAATAATAATATAATAATCCAGAATCCAGGAAATTACAGGACAGTCAATTTAAGGTCTGTTCCAGGAAAATTGGTGGATAGCATTATTAAACATAAAATTATCAAGCTTCCAAAGAAGAATCAACATGGGTTGCTGCAAAGGTAAGCCCTGCTTCACCAAGGTGTTAGAGCTTTTTGAGAGCATCAACAAGCATGTGGAAAGGGGTGATCCAGTAGGCATTGTTTACTTGGACTTTTCAAAATGCATTTGACAAAGTCCCTCGCCAAAGATTCCTGAGCAAACCTACCAGTTATAACAGGGGTGAGCAATTTATGGCTGTTGAGATGTTTTGGCCTATAACTCTCATCAACCCTCAACTTTGGCTATACTAACTACAGCTGATTGGACTTGTAAGTTGCCCACCCCTGTATTATGGATTGGTTATGGGTAAAAGAACAAAAGACAGAAAACAGGAATAAATGGACAATTATTGAAAATGAGAGATATAAAAGTGGAGCTCTGCAAGGATTTGCATTGTGGACCAGAGGTTAATTCATTCATAAATGATCTGGAGTTAGGGACGAGCAGTAAAGTGTTCAAGTTTGCTGACACCAAATTATTTTGGGAAGTTAGAATAAAAAGGGACAGCAAAGGGCTCCAGAAAGTTATCTCTAAACTGGGGGAATGGTAATTAAAATGGCAAATGTGATATAATATAAGCAAGTGTAAAGTGATAAACATTGGAATAAGAATAAATAAATCCCCATTTCATATATATGCTTATGGGGTCTGAGATAGGGTGACCAGATAAAATCTAGGTCAGGGCTCATGTAACTTTAACAGTAGTAGAGAAAAGGGAATTTCAGCCAGTGTCATTTGTATGCAGTTAGTTCCTGGTGAAATTCCCTCTTCATCACAACAGTTAAAGGTGCAGGCACTATACTAGAGCGACCAGATACAAAAGAAGGCGGGGCCCCTGCAACTTTAACAGTTGTGATGAAGAGGGAATTTCACCAGGAACTAATTGCACTGGCTGAAATTCCCTTTTCTCTACAACTGTTAAAGTTACATGAGACCTGACCTGGATTTTATCTGGTCACCCTAGTCTGAGAGGTGGCAGAGGCTGACCTGGGAAGTCATCTTGGTGTTGTGGTGCACAGCTTGATGAAAATGTCAACCCAGTGTGTGGCTGCTGTGGCAAACGGCAAATTCCATTTTGGGCCTCATTAGGAAAGGATTGAAAAAGGAGTTCCTTGGGACTGCATACTTTGCTCTCATATATTGGTCAGAGGACTAAGGGCCACTGGAAGGCTACTCGCCTTGCCTCCCAGGAAGAACAGCCAAGCCAGAGAAGGAACAACTAAAGGGAGCTTATTTTGCTCTGCCCAGACAGAAAGAACACCTATAGGAATTTTGAAACAAGTCCCTGAGTTTTGCTTTTCCCTCTTCAATCCAGTCCCTTTTCCTTTTGTGTCATGTGTATTTTAGATTGTAAGTCTAAAGGCAGGGAGTGTCTTAATATTAATCTTTGTAAGCCACTTCAGGAGCTTTTTTCAGCTGAAGAGTAGGGTAAAATGCTGCCAATCAATCAATAATAAAATAAAACTGCCAACGTCATAATGCCAATATGGAAATCTATGGTGTGACTGCACTTGGGATACTGTGTACAGTTCTAGTTACTGCATTTCAAAAAGGCTATTGTGGAGGTGGAGAAGGTGCAGGGCCACTCAAATGATCAAAGGGCCAGAACAACTCCCCTATGAGGAAAGATTATGTCCAGGGAGTTTTACCTTAAGAAAAAAAAGTGAGTAAGGGGGACATGATAGAGGTGTGTACAATTTTGCATGGCACAGAGAAAGAGGATAGGAGACACTGAACGTTCTTAGAGATGGATTTGATCAGAGAATTGTAGTAGTGCTAACCACCCAAATAGATAGTAGATGAGAAGAAGAGGAGCATTAGAATGTTTTGGGGGGGGTAGCTTAAAAAGAAGGTGAATAAGGGATGGGCGAGAGATGATAGAGGTATATACAATTATGCATGGAGTGGAGAAAGTGGTTAATGTTAGAACCCAGTGTCTTCCAATGGAGCTGTAGTGATGGCCACCAACTTTGGTGGTTTAGAATACAGAGATTCATGGATTATAAGGCTACCAATGGATATCAATGATATCTCCATTATCAGAGACAATATGCCTCTGAATACCAGATGCCAGGGAACTTAATGGGTAGAGTGCTCTTGTACTCATGTCCTACTTGTGGAATTCCCATTGGTATCTGGTTGGCCCTTGTGTAAACAGAATGCTGGACTAAATAGCCTCTGGCAGGGCTCTTCTTATGTTCCTATGAGATACATGCTGCTCCTGTACCCAGCCCTATGGATACGTGTGGAGGAATTATGTCACCTTCCATGTGGGATCATTTCATCAGTACACCATCAATAAAGTTGTGGTTGTTCAATCATGATATGAATGGCAAGGGGACTTCTCATTCAAGCATAATTAGTGTCAGCCACTAGAGGATTAAGTGGCTTCCCCCAAAATGATCCTCCTAAGTTTGCCACCTGTGAAGGGAGCTACAAGATTGGCAAGCAAAATTGTAGGTCATTTTTTAGGATCGGCACCATTGACTTTCACGGTGTTACCATGTCATAGAATCATAGAATAGTAGAGTTGCATAAGGCCATTGAGTCCAACCCCCTGCTCAATAAAGGAAAGCACACCTGAAAGATGGCTGTCCAGCTGCCTATTGAATGCCTCTAGTGTGGGAAAGCCCAAGACCTCCCTAGTGGTCCAGTAAGTCTGACATGATTCCCAACTTCAATAGCCTATGGCATGATCCAAATGACAATTCATGAGTCAAGTAACCCTATTTATTTATTTATTTATTTAATTTCTATGTAGCCCAATAGCTGAAGTTTTTAGGCAGTTCACAAAACCCCCAGGAAGCCACCCATCACCTGATGATAGCACACAACAAGTACCTTGCAAATTCTTAGCTGTCCTCCACCACAGTGGAGGAGGCCTTTTCCTCTGGAATTTATGCAGCACTGTCTTCTAAAGAAGATAATTCAGGACAGAATCTACTTTCTTTGTCTTAGTGCTCCAGATTCACATCAGCAACTGCCCTGGATCAGTGCTGGCTATCTGCCATGCTGCTTTGTAACCACCATCAATGATGACCAGGGCTTCCTTCCCCAAAAGTGGTGGTGGAGTTCTCTACCTGCATACCTCACCCACTTGTAAGTTGCCACTGTCCAAATTACAACATAAACTTGGTAATGTTGTTTAGTCTATAACTAGAAGAATCAATGGATTTACCTGACTTGGCAAGGAGGTCAATGGTGCAAGGCTTTGAAAACAAGTTGCTCAAAAATTCCTTTCAACTGATCACTGTTGCCTAATTACATCCAGACATAATTACTTTCTTGCATATCTAGCTCATCCATCATCATATCCTACTTCTTTATTTTTCCTTCACAAACTATTCTGTTGAGGTCACCACATGGAATTTATCTGATCTTACCCTCCTCCCACGCTACATATAATATTGGCAGAGAATGGCTGCTACACTTCAAGTGATTAGAAAATGAAATTTGTACTCCACATATAGGGATGCCTTTGGATCCAAAGTCAGTTTCTATTTTGCTGCTGAAATATTTCCTCCAACTTTATTTCCACTGCCATATACTATTTGTTGAGCCAAAATATTGCCTATCACTCTTTTCTAGAACATTTTACTGAACTGCAAATGATATTCTTCCTTATTTCCATATCTAGAGGCACAAACTATTATATGAAATTGGTTCTGTGCAAAAGAACATTCATAACACTCCGCTGAGGATGCTGGACAACTGATCCTAGAAGCACAATCTGTTACAAGAAATGAGTTCGTTCTTTCAGTATATTTGTCTTTCTGTATCACATTAGGGATTACATTAGTATTACATTAGGCAGGTTCAAACAAAGACCCTCATGCATTAAAGCATGTGTGAGGGAGCTGGGGGGACATGTAGGGCCCTTCTCACAATATCTGAATGCATGGCCAGTGGGCACATTGGCAGCAAAGGGTGTAGCTAGCTCACATCGCTCCAAGGCACCCTCACACTTTCTTTTAACCTGTGGAGACATTAATCTGAGCCACCGTACATGGTAGTTTCAGAGAACATAAAAATTGTCCTCTGCCAAATAGGGAGGTATCCAGTGATTTATGCCTCATACATAGAAATGAGTAAGACAAGGGAACAAGATGGCAGTCAAGTGTTGGAGTCTGAAATCTGGAAAATGTAATTCACTTGCCCCATCAGCACTTACTCTTCTTTTAACTGTATACTTATTGGTTTTACTCATCACCAAATCAGGTAATAAACTATATATATGGGCCTTTTTCAGTTTTCCAATATGCAGAGCTATCAATATGTTTTACAATATGGAAGGGCAAACTGTGACCCTCGGCCTAATTTCATTAATCCCTCGGCCTAATGCAATCAGTTCAGACCTCTGGCAAGACAATCTGACTTTTCCCTGGCAGCCTTCTCCTTGAGGAGGGAGAGGGAGAGAAAATGGGGTGGCAGAAAGAGAACGGGGATGAACCACCCACTTTTGGCTCTGCCCACATCTAACTTCAGCCCCACCCACTGTTGACATACAGTCCACAACAGATTACGTATGAAGGAACACAGCCCTAAACAGGAAAATCTTGATCCACACATGATTTACAGTAAAATTCACCACTAAGATAAGTCAGAAGTATGAGTTTAACTTAAGGAGCTTAAAATTTTGTAAGTCCATCTTTTAGAGACACATACACATATATGGGGTGTGGGGGAGGGGGGAGAGAGGGAGAGACTAACATTTTTATTAGGGATGTACAAGTCCCTCAGATAAGGACAGAATTGGAGTCAAATAGGCCTGCTTCAGAGTTATTTAGACCATCTCAGAACCTGAGACGATTTGGATTTCAAATGGGCCAAGCTAAAGCACACTGGTTCTGAGACTGTGGAACTACTTCAGAGATTTGAAAACATTTTAATGTTTTACTTTTTCTGGCTAATTTGATATGTGAACCTCCCACAAATGTCTCCAGTCTCTCTATAATTCAAAAACAGAGGGGGTGGACAGAGCAGGAAGTTCTGTGATTGATAGCTGTGACTTCCAACCAGGGAATGTCTTTACCTGAGCTCTCCTTTTTATTTCTAATCACTTTCTTTTGGGAAAGGATGTAGCAGGAACTGATCAGTCTGCTGTTGCACTGCTTCCTGTGACTGTGTCTGTCTGAAAGCAGCACTGCTTAGGGTTTCCAGGAATGGCTTGAGAACCACCACCACTAACTGGGCGATGGTGCCCCGCTGTTGCCTGGCTGACACCAATTCTCCTGTCAGGTATACAGAGTTCCATCCAATTCCAACAACTTGAATCAAACTCCTCTGGCACTTTTCTCCTTGGCTACCTGGTACAGGGAGGGCAGTACACCACCTTCCTGGAAAAGGTGGCCTGTGCCGGCTCCAGGTTTCTTGGGCAAGACGCCCTCCATCAGTGTGTCTACCTTCTTGCTGAAATTGTCACCAGCTGCTATTGCACATCCCACTCTTTATCATCATTGCTACCAAAGAGCCAGCGCACAATAACGAAGTGGCATCTCCTGCTGCTGCTTCCTAGCACCACCATTGTCTGGGCCAGGCTGAGAGGCGGGTGAACAAGCACGCTGCAATGGTGAAAAAGAGGTGCAACTCCAGGGGGTTCTTGCAGTGGTTCCCTACTGGGGTTTTTTGGCAGGTGCTCAACAATGCTTACATTTGCTGCAGGCAACGAGGTAATGTAGTTTGGAGGTGAGGGATGGGAGAACCGAACTGGCCATTCCTGCTACCTCCTCTCTCACTGTTCTTAAAGTAAAGCCACCATGATGAGCTAGGCTTCTCAGCTCTGAAATGATGTGTGAGAAGGACACCCCACCCCTCTGCCTGCTTCTGCTTAACAGAGTAGGTTGCTGGTGCTCTGAGGGCTTTACAAGCAGTAAGAGTTTTATAGAGTGCATCAATCACTATTATAGCATTCTCTCTGTGTGTGCATGTGTGAAACACAGTAATAACACACACAATAAAGAACACCGCAAATTGCCCACCAAAACAAACAAACAAACAAACAAAAACACTGGCAGGAAAGGGATTCTCTCTTAATGAAACCTCAAAATGTTAAAGGCATTGAGCATTTCTAGTTCGCATAGGAATTTGATATTCCCATTCTAGTCAATGGAGATGACACCTGAGGCTGCAGAAAATGAGGTGAGGCGAGCGTCTTCCTTGGTTCTGAAGCAAAGCACAATGTCAGCCTGAGGCAAGGCTACCCACTATCCAAGCCAAGAAGGTGAGTTCTGAGGCTTTCCCCTGCTATCCCCCCCCCCCCCCCGCACCCAGTCCTAATTATTAGGGTAGGAACAATAGAGCTGAAACAAGTTTGCACACCAACACTTTTTCACAAATTCTCCTCAGTAAGTGTTGAAAATGAATATTATGCAGTGATTTTCTTGGAGTTCTCAGATAATTTCAACTACCTCAACACGACCACCACCAGCCCTCAGGATCATTTGTGGTTTCCTCAGCTGAACCAGAAACCACTCAGGCCAGCCATGTGAAACCACAATTGTTAAAGTTCCTATGCGACATGAATGCCTCTAAAACTCTGCCTTGCTGTGTCATTTGTTTCAAGAGCTGGACAGTCAGGTAAGAAATGTCAGCTTGAGCACTGAAGTCACTTTAAAATAATGCTTTCTTTCGTAGGCTGACCATATGAAAAGGAGGACAGGGCTCATTAACTTTAACAGTTGTAGAGAAAAGGGAATTTCAACCAGTGTCATTTGTATGCAATTCGTACCTGGTGAAATTCCCTCTTCATCACAACAGTTAAAGTTGCAGGGGCCCTGCCTTCTTTTGTATATGGTCACTCTAGTATAGTGCCTGCACCTTTAACTGTTGTGATGAAGAGGGGATTTCACCAGGAACTAATTGCATACAAATGACACCGGCTGAAATTCCCTTTTCTCTACAACTGTTAAAGTTATATGAGCCCTGACCTTGATTTTATCTGGTCACCCTATTGTATGGGAACCTGCTTCATTCGTGGTTACTTTTTCTTTCTTTTTAATATATTATTTTACTTGGTAAGGCAGCACCCAAGGACCACAATGATTTGCTTCCCACCTCGAGGTATATATAATAAATAGTTGTTAACTTAAAAATATACTATGCCATATTTAACCGCATACAGTCAAAGTAGATCTAATGATTATGCATGTGTGTAAATTAAGGCCTGCTTCCACAGATACGCATAATAGTACGTAGGGTTTGACCACTGAGCAAAATAAGGTTCATGGCTGCAATTTAGGAGGAAGGAGAGGTGAATTTTATATCCTGCTAATGAGTACTCATTTCCTTAAATATTAAATGCCTGCTGTATATTTCTTGCTTGAATAGAAGGATCATTTATGCAGCACTTGCTATGATTCCACTGCCCGCTCCTCCCAAACATAATTCTGTTCCTTGAAAAGAATTCTTGCTGTGCTAGGCTTGTGCGGCATGGCAACCAACCTCACTAACATTTATTTCATTTGGTGGACACTGACTAAAGACTGCAAGAACAAACATGCTCAATATAATATATAAGTGAGAATGTGGCATTTTGGTTTAGCCTAGTTTTGATACATAAAATAAGAGATTGTTTTCCATTTAAACGATGAAAAACAAGAAGAGCTAAAAAAATAAAGGCATGCTCTTTGAATAAATAGCTAAGAGGAGCATCATAATATGAAGGTCTGAACTCACAGAATTGCTCAGATGTTTTTTCTTTGTTTTGTTTTTTTACACAAATCCAGTATTTTCAGAAGCTTTAAAAATGCAGCTCAGAAAGGAGGAAAACTTATATCTAGGAAGGTGGCCTTTAGATGAATTAACACATTTAATGACATTTAGCACATTAGTGTATGAGATATAGGTGTTAAATATCTGGAGAAATATGTATAAGAGTTCTGTGAATTCTCTAATTAGTCTTGTGAATTCAAAACCAGCTGGTCATTATATTTAAGAAAACTAGATTTGATTTAAAATGAGAATATAAAAAAGTATCCCCGGACCTCATTCCTGTTTCATGGCTTTCCGAAGTTGAAGATTAATATATCTGCCCCTACACCCCTGGCCTCTTCCTTTGGGAGATGTAATAATAAACCAATATGTGGTTACTCACAGGAAATGACTTTTCCATTTTCGACATCATAGTGGCCCAAGCAACCTATTTCCAAATAATACAGAATCTTTGACCCCAACTGAGCTTAAGATCATAGTTTAAGGAAGAGTTTTCTTTGTGTCATAAATGGTTATACTGATGTATTTCCCAGCTGGACTCTGACTAGCTCAACTTCCATTTCGGAATCTAAATCCATAATCCATCCTTGCTATCTCAAGAGATGGAAATAGTGTTTCATTTTTTAATTTTAATTTTTGCTGTTTTGGTCGTATGGATCTGGGGCTAGAATTATTTCCTCCAAAATGCTCCTCATTTTCTGTGCCAGTGTCCATCATTTATCTCAATAGACTGCACAAGGTTTTCTTCTTCCATACTGGTTTAAAAATGCCCCTTGAATGGATACAGATTGTATGGCCACACTGGGGGCTATTGCATTTGCTCAGTTTGAACCCCCATGAATAGCTATTGTTGTTGATATTATATTGGGAGGAATTATTGTCCAATAGTTGTTATGTGCCCTGAATTGAAATAACCTAACTCATTTCACCCGAGACTCTTCTGGTTGGAGCTGAAATATAGTGCCGGAGGTGAAAGACTAGTCTTATTAGAATTGACATTGGGTATTAGGGTTAACTGCTCTTCCCTAGGAGCACGGATATATTATTACCCAGCCGTTTAACTCCATTATTATCAGTCTCAGGACCAGCTGAACTCTCAGGGCTGCTTCGCATGTGATGGGTTCTACACAGATCTAACCTTCCATTAGAAAATGCATATGTATTCTGCTTCCACATTATCATATCTATGTATCTATTGCACTGGATGTACACATGGTGTAGTGATGTTAAGCAGTGGTGGACATGTCCGTTTCCATGTCCATGTGGCACAAAAGACATGTATACTGTCGTCACATATAGTGGGAAACATGAGCTCTATGTGCATGTAGTAAACTTTGTGAAAAGTTTGTGTCACTTAGCAACTTGCTGAGTAGAAACTCATCTAGTCCACTCTAAACTCAAAGGGCTGCTTTTTGACCAAACTCAACGCTGTTTTTCAATCTTGACCTGAGCAGGTGGTATGAGTGTAATACATAGCAACGTGCCTTGGTTCAGACAAAGAGCTTAATGACTCTTTAGAGTGTGCTATCAAAGATGAAGCCATGCCAAACCAAGAGAAAGAGCTCCTTTGTATAATAGAACAGCAGAGCTGAAACAATATCCTAGGATCAAATATAGAAAGGACCCTTATGGCATATTTATATTCCATAAGGGGATATTTATTCACTGAGTGTGCCCTGTGGTGGTCTCTTACAGAAGAGTTTGGCAGCATTACTCCCCTACATCACTATTTACCAATCTTATACAGACTACATTAAGCTAATCTGGACTGATTTTTATAAAATAATATTAATTAACTGTGTAATTCTGTGATTGTTTTCTTGCAATCAGTCCCACTGTGTTTAATGGGGTTTATTCCATAGTAATTGTATTTAGGATTGGAATCTAAGGCTGCAATCCATTTATATGCCCTTATCTGAGTGTCTCACTGAACTCAGTGGACTTACTTCAGAGTAGGACATGCCTATGATTACAACCATAAGAGTGGAGCCACACCATGTTCTATGTAGGCCCTCAGCTGCTCTTTACCTGACCTGCCAGAGCCCTGGGAAACCCAGCCCGGCACTAGGTTCCCCACCAGCTGGGTGGCAGAGAAAAGATTGCTGTTCCAGCATTTCTCTTAGCAGCCCCAGGACAGAGGTCTTGATCGGGATCAGGATCAGGGGAGAAGTTTAACTTCACTCTCCCTCAGCAATTCTATCCCCTGATCTCAGTGGACAGAGAAAAGAGGTTGAAATCAAGTGCCTGGGGTGTTGTTTTTTTAAAACAATAATAAAAAATAGAAGACCCCTAAACAACCAGCCACACTTTTAAAAGATATGTTGAAATGCTGCCCACTCTCCCCAAGGATAAAAGTTTCCCAAATCCCACCCCCTGCAAAAGAGGCAGAAAAAACAATGCCTCTTTCTCAGGGAGAGAAAAAGTTCTCAAAAATAGGGGGCAGGATTTGGCACAGCACTATTATAAATATTAGGAAAAGTTTTGCACAAAAATGAGCAGATAAGAGCCTCAAGGAAATGTGCTGTACTTACATTTTGAAATTCCTGAGGAAGGTGGAGAACTTTGCTCTGTTCTTCTCCAAAGTTCAGTTATGATGAAAAGAAATAATAATAGTAAATAAAATACGCAACAGTCTGAGAGCTCGCTGAGGATAAAAGAATTAAATCAAACAAGACAGCCGAGGGAGAAGGCTGCTGCTCACAATCCCGTGTTCCAGCCGTGTGCACAAAAATGGGTATATTAGGCAACATCAAAAATGCATCTATGACTGCCATATCAGCCTGCACACACTGAGGCCCTTCTTGCATGCCTGCCAGGAAAAAATCAAGTTGGTGGGTATAAGGAAAAGTATTTTTCCAGTGCTAGCAGAATGACTGTAGAATGCACTTTCAGGTTGGGTCTAACAGGCCCTTTCATTATATGTATCATGAAGGGGCTTTACAGATCCACTTATTTTTCATGACTGTTATTGGTTTTGTATGTATTCATTTTTAGTATTTTTGTCGGAGTTTTTAAATGGCTTTTTTGTGTTGGTGCCTATTCATTTGTTACGTTGTTATTTGTTGTTTTTGGAAACTGTCGTGGGAGGGGTTTTCACCCTTAAAGGTGGTACCTAAAACCTTGTAATATGTATGAAATGAATAATTTCTCCAAGATTATTAGTAGATGACATTGCAACCAGCATGCCCCCCCATTTGTAAAGTGGAGTTACAGATATATTGGTACGTGTGTATGTGTGTTTAGAGTGAGAGAGAGAGAGAGCATGGACATGCTAATAGTAGAGCAAGTATGCTAGGGTGACCAGATAAAATCCAGGTCAGAGCTCATGTAACTTTAACAGTTGTAGAGAAAAGGGAATGTCAGCCAGAGTCATTTGTATGCAATTAGTTCCTGGTGAAATTCCCTCTTCATCACAACTGTTAAAGTTGCAGGGGCCCTGCCTTCTTTTGTATATGGTCACTCTAGTATACTGCATGCACCTTTAACTGTTGTTAAAGTTACATGAGCCCTGACCTGGATTTTATCTGGTCACCCTAAAGTATGCACTAATAGTAAGATGGATGAAGTTATGTTTCCCTATCCATCCCTCAATTTTATGCCTCTGTCATCATATATTGCTTGGCTCATGGTGGCTGTTACACAGCATGTGTTGTTCATGAACATCTCTGGATCAGTACCAAAACAAGAATGCATTTTTGATATAGCTCCTGGTGAATGCAAAGAACAGCAATTAGTTGTTGAGCCAGTGATTTAAACAACACAACAACTACCACCATTGTTACAGAATAATCCTTTGTTGTTTGAAAGATACGCATTAGCATTGGTTTCTGTTCATTCATTTCCCAGCAGGTGTCTCTATACTGCAGCTTTATTGAAAGAGAATGAGTAGGCTAGGGCTAATTGTATAAAAATGTACAGAAAAAGAGTGACACATAATAGATGGACAAGTAGTTTTGTCTTGTGAAATGCAGTAATGTACGTTACAAAGACTGTGGATAGCATATCTGCTCCTGCATACATGTGTGATAAATTCATACATTATGTGCATAACTAAAGCATCCTGTATTACCAATCATGCTTGCAAAAGCTGTTCAAAATGGCAGGATTTCAACAGGGATCTTATTTAATATAATTTTTTTTAAAAAAAAACCAAATAGAAAACAAGTTCCATCTTTTACTTACTATGGAGAGCCTTAATAATGTCTCATGCTTTGGCATGTATAAATACATAACCAGTGTATAATAACAGTTGGAAATTCATCTTCATCAGCAACTAGAAGGAAACTATTAAAGCCTTAGAAAGATAATGTGCAACCTTTCCTGGGATCATAAATGTGGAGGTTAATGAAGACTGTAGGCAGCTGATGGAATTGAGAGTGGGAATTAGAGGGAGGAAAGTATAAGTTATAAAAGACAGTGATCATTATTCTAAAGGTTTCCAGGTTGTCTTAGCTTATGGAAGACCAACAGAACTTCATTTCATTTGCAACCAGATGCAGGGCACGTGTGTGTGTGTGTGTGTGTGTGGCAGGGCGGACGACCATCTTATCATTTAATTGGCAGTGAAAACTTCTTTTAGCCAAACAAACCGCATACTTTGATTGATCTCTGTTGTACTTCCACACAATTCTAAATGGAATTCAACACCCTAACTCTACATATAAAAGATCAGAATTCTGTTTTGCATTTTCTTTTAGTTGCAGATTCCATGCATCAGAACAATCTGAGGTGAACAGCGTATATAAAAAAAGGAGCATCTAAAATCCTACAAAGGCTTCAGGAACTTATATTAGGGCTTGTAAAACTCTTCTGATAGCATCACTGTCCCAGGAGGAGCAAAAAAGAAAGAAAGAAAGGGCTGACAAATATTTTCTGATATAAATATTAATCAGTAGTTTGCCACGTATCTTGTATGTGCTCAATTAGATATTAAAAAAACATGACAGGTTCTAGTCATTGTTCTCATAAAATGGTTAAAAAAGTAACAAATGACACACCTAGATAGACCTTTCAAGCAGACAGTTATAGTATTAACGGTATATTAGCTATAGCAATAGCTTTAGCAATTAGTATTTTGGTCATATGAGCAGGAAAGCTTTGCCAAAAAGTCTGTCAATGTGGATCAAAATCAAATCTCTATTCCTTCCTAGCAAACAAAAACAAATTGATTATGTTTGAATACTGAAAAGAAACCAGAAAACCTAGGGAGAGGGAATCTTATAACTATACTTCTAGAGCATTCCACACAATTACAACTTGGTGTAGCATTAGTATTCAGTAATGGTGAATTGATTCCAGTCAATTAGTTGATTCCAGTCAATTCATGTTGATTTCCTATTGATTTATAGAGGGAGAAATGTTGTATAGACGTTCTTGTATTGCACCCAATGAAATTAAGTTGAAATTGTTCATTGTTTTCAAAATAAATCTATTATTTAAACATTTAAATATTTCAAGAGCCAACAAACCAAGCGGAAACTGACAAGATTTCGCGGAAAGAAACACATTCACTATATCTATTCTGTTTGGTTCTTGCATTACTTCCTCATCCACCTACATTGTTGACCGTAATAAAATTTATTATTATTATTATTATTATTATTATTACATTGCCACCAGCTTCTTTCCTTCTCTCTGTAGTTCCTCAACTAAGGTGACCATATAAAAGGGAGGACAGGGCTCCTGTATCTTTAACAGTTGTATTGAAAAGGGAATTTCAGCAGGTGTCATTTCTATGCATGCAGCACCTGGTGAAATTCCCTCTTCATCACAACAGTTAAAGCTGCAGGAGCCCTGCCCTCTTTTGTATCTGGTTACTAGAGTCACCCTACCCTCAACCCAGTCCTCCAGTTTCAAAAACCTTGTGAAGCAGCTGATCTTTCATTGCAGATAGTTTAGTTTCTTTATACATTAAGTTTCCTCATACTTCCTTTCTGTGGAAGGTACTAGGTTGTCATTAATTGGTCCATTCAAAAATTCCAGTGTCAATGTGGTGTTTTTTTCCTTCTTCTTCTTCTTCCCCTTCTCCAGCATCTTGGAAGCAACATATCATGAGATTGTGGTTTCTGGCAGTTTCTGGTTTCAATAATAGTGGGTGATGGGATGAAGTTGGAAATGGCCAGCATTACGAATGGTCAGAAGCAGAACATGAACAGCTGGGACTAATGTGAAAATCCATGAAATTATTTTTGGATGGGGAAGACTTGTAAGACATTACATAATGTAATCCATGATTTAACATATTTATTTGTGAATCGTAAATGCTGTGTCCCACTCTTGAATGGTTTAGGGGACTTTTGATACCTCATGTTGCGTGATGGCATAATCATACAACAGTGGCAGGGCAAATGGCTATAAAGCGATCAAATTAATACCTGAAGGGTACAGCAAACTAGACCACCGTAATATCCAGAAACAGAGCTTCTATGCTCAGGGACAGAATCTGTTCATTTCTTTTTCAAACTTAGACCTTGCTATTCTATCCAAAGTAAACATTCAAAACAACATACAATTTAAAAATGGAGGCAATTTATTTCAAGAGACATCATCAATACCAACTCAAAAATAAAATAATCAATGCATATAATGAAAACAGCAACAAGTACACATCTAAGATATGGGCCAGATCTAACCAAACAGGATATGACACTTTGAAAATGCTTTGAAAACTATATATGGAGTGCGTCCTGGGCCCCGACTGTTGTCACTACTGTTAAAAATTTTAAAGCAGTACTGTAGATCCTACCATCGTTTCTGTAAAATGATTTGGCTCCAAGTTCTTGAACCTAGTGTGCCTTGTATTATTGTTAATATTGACAACTTTTGATTCCAAGAATACAGAAGCCAGAGTTTGCAGTAGCCAGGCCAGATTTACACCTTGTGTCAAATCATTATGAATGTGGAATTAAAAGCAGGTAATAACACTATGAAAGCAGTATATGGAATGTGGTATGGAATGTGGATTGCACCCCAACAATTATAAGTGCACATGAATACCACTATCAAGCAGTAGTGTAGCTCCAGAGTTTAGTTGCTTTTCAGACACCAATACCCATTAATTAAAAGAACACTGTTTTGCTGGAGTGACCCTCTGAAGTAACTCATCCCTGCTCTAATGACTCTGTTTATGAATGCAGATTCACAGGAATTTGGCAGTGCATGTATATATTTATTTTGAGATTGTGTTCACAAGGGGCAGCATCCAGTGGTACCCATGCACAAATGGGACCCCCCCGGCAGGGAAATTTGCTCTTCCTAAAGCAACAGAAATGTGCTGGAATATGAATTTCTGGAATGAAACTAGTTAATGGGCTCACAGAAGGGAGCTCTGATGACCTTCCCCATTCTTGAATGAGCATTTTGGCTTATTTCTGGGATTGCTCTAGGAAGTGCTAGCTTCCTATTGCACCAGTAGTGGGTTCCACCTATGCAACAGAAATAGATGGATCTCCTGCATGCTATTAAACTGCCCTACAAGTTGAAGGGCTTGCAGCTTGTTGGTCCAGTAACAGCTAAGTCGATGTGCAGTGCATCGAAGTCTGTATCTTTAGCAGGGGATTGTCGATCCCCTGCTAATATATTTATATTTGGTGTTGTTCCCCGCCTCGATCTAGATGGAGAGGCGGGTTAGAAATGAAATAAATAAATATGTAAGGCAGCTATTTGGTATAAGTCCTTTAACTTCATTACATGCTACCACTTGATTGTTTGTACCAGGACAAACTGGAATTTGGGGCAAGCAATTTCTTTGTCTTGTGAGGGAACATTGATCTACACCTACCCTCCACCAGGAATTTAGCTTGTTAATCGCCCATATGTGTGATGCACAGAGACCACGAAGAAGAAATGCAGGTTGCTTACCTGTAACCATAGTTCTTCTTCGTGGTCTCTGTGCATCACACATATGGGCTCCGCACCGGCGCCGAGCCCCAATCGGGAAACTTCACTAGCTAGCTTAGTGCTTTTTGGCGGGAACCCCTCCCCCACCATCCATTGCGCATGCTCCGGGTCCCGCCCTACCTCAGTTCTTCTTCGACCGCTTAGCTGTTAGCCTCGCGGGAGACTTCTCCGGATCTGTTCCGTTCGTAGTTTTTCTAAAAATAGAATAAAATAGTTTCTAGGTTAGCTTAGTGTTAGTATATTGTTAGTATTGTTGAGATAAAAAAATAAAAATAAAAATTATATAGTTAATTAATAGGTTTTAGTCGGACATTTGTCCTTAGAAGTTATGGCGCAGTCTGCGCTATTTAAACATTGTTCCCATTGTAGGGCCAAATTAACCCTTACGGATGGACATTCTTTGTGCCTCATATGTTTGGGGGAAGGGCATGTCGTAGACTCTTGCCCGCATTGCATGACCTTTTCCCGCCAAACCAGAAGAAATAGGGCTGACAGACTTCGTAGTCTGTTATGGAGTAAGGCCCTATCGGCGGTTGATCGACCTCGCCAGCTTTCCTGTTCTCCACGTCCGTTGGATTCGGATGCAGAACAGTCTATCTCCGGTGAGCGTAGGCGGACGCCTCTAAATCGCTCTCAACCGGCATCTCCCTGCTCGCCCTCTATGGGGGAAGCGGCAGAGGCACCCTTGCCACGGCTTGTGCAAAAAGCACCCAAAAAGGCAACCGGGTTGAAGAAGACCGGAAAAACTAAATCTAAATCAGCAAAGTCAAAGCCGTTATCGTCGGCCCCGAAGCAACTCTCGGCATCGACACACTCATCAGACGTCGCAACGGCGTCGAAAAAGCACTCGACATCGAGGGATGAACGATCTTCAGCCTCGAAGCGGCCGGCGGCATCGGATATAGACATCCCGTCGACTTCAAAGCGCCCATCGACATCGACGAAGTTGTCGACACCGAGACATCCTTCGGTGTCGAAGAAGCACCCTCCGAAGCCGGCTTCGATCTCGAGTCGAAAATCAGCATCTTCGACGTCGAGGCGAATGGAGCCGTCAGCGATGCCGATGTCGACAGCTTCGATACCGGCGCAACAACCTTCAGTACCAGTGAGGACGCATTCGACATCGACACCTGCTCGCCCGGCATCATCACCGATTCCTTCTCTTCACTCCACTTCGATAATCCACAGAGCAGCATCTTTGCCTCCACGACCAGCTGATCAGTTGTTGGACTTGGACATTGGTTCTTCTGATGTGGAGCTCGTAGAGGCCATCCCCTCGGATGCCTCTAGTGACCACGATGTCGACGCCCAGACCCGTGTAAGGTATTCACAACAACCTTCGCCGGTCGGTATCGTGGCGTCTCCGGCGTCGAGAACTTCAAAGACATATCGCTCTCGTTCTCGTACACGGTCCCGATCTCGCTCTCAGTCCCGACGTTGGGATTCATATTCTGACAGGTCCAGGAGTAGGTCCCGTCACCGTAGCGCCCCGCGCTACCGTTTTGACCCATATACGGGTAAACGGATTGGAAGGTCACCCTCGCAACGTTTGCGACAACACCACACCACTCGACAGCAGCTCCCAGTGGCACCCCAGCAAACATCAACAGCACTTGTGCAGAGGCCACTCTCGCCGACATCAGCTGATGGCTATGCTTCTGACACGTCGTCAAGTCGGTCTCAGGCCCCATCGGTTCCGTCGCCACCTGGAGACGTTGGACCCACTGACAGACCGTCGCCTTCATTGGAACTAGGTTCCTTTTCGGACCAGATGCAGAGAATGGCGCAATCGCTTGGCCTTGATATCAATCAGCCTCAGGATGACTTGGCTGATAAGATTTACGATGTAATGTACGCGGAACCAGCACCTCAACTTACCCTGCCGTTAGTGCCTACACTCCTCAAAACTTTTAAATCTGCATGGGAGAACCCAGCCACGGTGGGTGCTACGTCAAAACGTCTGGACACATTGTACAGGGTCAAAGACGTTGACGCTCCGTTTCTGAGTAGCCACCCGAGACCAAATTCCATCATAGTTGAATCATCGCAAGGGCGTTCCACTAAGAGCCATTCTACCCCTGTTGACAGGGAGGGGAGGAAATTGGATGCATTTGGGCGCCGTATTTACTCGTCAGCAACGTTAGGCTTCAAAGTGGCAAATTATCAAGCTACCATGGCCAGGTACCAACTCTTTCTCTGGGAGAAAATTTCTACATTAACAGATTATCTCCCAGACGACCAACGTGAGCTGGCTCGAGTGTTCCAAGCGGAGGCAACCAGACTGTCTAGACAGCAACCAACAACTGCAAACCACCAAACGGATTGTGCAGCCAAAGCTCTGGCAGGGGCGATCGCATTGCGTCGCCATGCGTGGCTACGTTCATCCACGTTGCCATCCGAGACTAAAACACGCATTGAAGATCTACCGTTTGACGGTGAAGGGCTGTTTCATGCGTCCACGGACAATACGATGGATGTCATCCATAAATCAAAAGTCACGGCTCGCAAGATGAGCGCACCTGCGCAGCAACAAATGCAGCAGCAATCTCGTCCGCGACGCTGGTATCGGCCGTTCCAGTACCAACCTAGGCGACAGCTAGATCGTTCCCAGCGTTTCCAGCCACAACAGCCGCAGTCCTCCTCCCAGCCTCGGAAAGCTTCCAATAGGTACACCAAGACACGCAGGCAGGATCAGACAGCGAAACGACGTCTTTGACTCCGTTCCCATATCTCTACCAATACATCACGTCACCAGACTTCAACCCTATCTGCAGCGCTGGGCGTCTATCACGAGCGACAGATGGGTGCTCTCCACAATTTCCGACGGCTATCTCATAGAGTTCCAAGCCATCCCTCCTCTGGGCACCATGAGGATAACTATGCCGTCCCCCACATTGTTACAGGAAACAACAACCCTGTTACAGAAGGGGGCAATTGTCCGCGTTCCCTCGCGGTTTCTAAAAGCGGGTTTTTACTCGCATTACTTCACGGTTCCCAAGAAAGACGGCGGGCTTCGCCCTATAATGGACCTCAGACACTTGAACAAATTTATCAAGCCCAAAAAATTTCGCATGATCACTCTAGCACAAATCCTACCGCTCCTCAAGCGGCAGCGATGGTTCACTCTAGTGGACCTCAAGGACGCTTACTTTCATGTTCCGATCCACCCCTCTCATCGCAGATATTTGAGATTCGTTATAGGAAGGAAGGCTTATCAGTTTTCAGTCCTTCCCTTTGGCCTCCGGACTGCACCAAGGGTTTTCACAAAATGTATGGCGGTGGTTTGTGCGCATCTCAGGTCACAGAACGTCGAGCTATACCCTTACCTCGACGATTGGCTAATCGTCTCTCCGTCACGGTCGCGAGCACTATCCGACGTCGACCTAGTCACGTCCTGTCTCACCAACCTCGGCCTACAAATAAACAGAGAAAAGTCCATTTTTCGCCCGACGCAGACAATTCAGTTTATAGGGGTGATCTTAGACTCGACCGTAGGACGGGCGTTCCTACCCACGGAGCGCGTACAAACCATCGTGTCTCTTGCCTCGCAGCTTCGTCGGAGCTCGCGTGCAACAGCATTCGCAGTACTTCGTCTGTTAGGCTTCATGGCCTCTGCGGTGTTCGTTGTCCGCTGGGCACGCCTCCACATGCGCCCTCTGCAACAGGTGCTCCTCCGCCGTTACCGTCCCTACCTAAACCCAAGAAAAGTAATACTTACAATTCCATCTTCTGTCCTTCCGTCTCTCCGTTGGTGGTCGAACTCAACGCATCTGTCTCAAGGCATGCCTTTTCACCAGAAAGGTCCCTCCCGAGTCGTAACAACAGATGCCTCTCTGGAAGGGTGGGGAGCACATTTCGACGACCTGAAAATTCAGGAAAAATGGTCGCAGTCAGAGTCTCGACTCCATATCAATCTCCTAGAGTTACTAGCTGTGAAGCGGGCCCTGCACGCTTTCTTGCCACACCTTCAAGGGCGACATGTACGCATACTGTCAGACAACACCACTGCAGTATGGTACATCAACAAAGAAGGCGGGACAAGATCTCCTCGCATTCTGCGTTTGGCATTGGACATCCTTCATTGGGCCGTTCGCAAGAACATCTGCCTGTCTGCGCTTCACATTGCAGGTACGGACAATGCAAAGGCAGATGCTCTCAGCAGAGAATTCACAGACACCCACGAGTGGGAATTATCTCCCGACGTACTCAACCGCCTTTTTATGAGATGGGGCACGCCCTCTATAGACCTGTTTGCGACTTCTGCAAATGCTGTTTGCCAGGACTATTGTTCTCGGGCGGGGATTGGACCTGCATCGCTCGGAGATGCATTCCAGTGGGACTGGTCCAACGGCTTCCTATATATATTTCCTCCGTTTCCGCTTATTGCAAAAACGGTAGCCAAGGCCAGCAGATGTCCCCTGAACGCGATACTAATAACTCCTTGGTGGCCGAGACAACACTGGTTCACCACCCTCTCTCGCCTGTCAGGTCAACAATGGTGGCACCTGCCCAGGATACCACACTTGCTATCCAAGCAGGCAGGAGCCATCTTGCACCCGAACCTGCAGTCTCTACGCCTCACGGCGTGGAGGATCCAACCAGTTGGCGGTCTCTAGATGTGCCGCCGGCTCTCCGTTCCATTTTTGAAGCCTCCATCAGACCTTCTACTCGAGTTTCATACACTAGAAAGTGGAACCGTTTTCTTAAGTTCGCAAATGACAAGGGGTTTCCGGCTCACGATGGCCCCATAACAGGGATCATTGATTTCTTGTACTCACTGCATGCAGAAGGGCTTAAGCCCTCGTCTGTCAAAGTGTATCTAGCAGCCATTTCAGGGCAACACGCCAAAATAAATGGCTATACGGTGTTTACACATCCAATTACGAAAACCTTTATGAAAGGCCTACGTCACATGTTCCCACCAGTTCGACAGATTGTTCCTCAATGGAGCCTATCAGTAGTATTGACAGCTTTAACGACAAAGCCGTTTGAGCCGTTAGCTACAATTGACCTTCGGCTACTAACGCTTAAAACCGTATTTTTAGTAGCTATAACATCTGCTAGGCGTGCTTCAGAATTGGCAGCACTAATGGTGGATCCTCCCTATACTCAGTTTTTTCGAGACAAGGTTGTGTTACGTCCTGGTCCCTCGTTTGTTCCGAAAGTTTCTTCCACGTTCCACATCAACCAGGATATTGTTCTCCCCACGTTTTTTAAGCCGTCTGTGGACCCTCTTTCTACAGCCTTACACGCCCTGGATGTCCGGCGTGCGTTAGCCTTCTATAAGGAACGAACAGACTCAATACGTAAATCTGAAAAACTGTTTATATGTTATGGGGGAAAGTCAAAGGGGCTGGCAGTTTCTTCCCAACGTCTAGCCCATTGGATCATTGACGTTATCGTTCTGGCTTATCAAGTTCTTGGCAAGCAACCCCCTGCTTCGTTCGCAGCGCACTCGACGAGGGGACAAGCCACCTCGGCGGCGCTGATCCACGGAGCAACAGTACCAGAGATTTGCAGGGCGGCAACATGGTCGAGTGCTTCAACCTTTGTCAAGCACTACAGACTGGACGTTAGAGCGGCACGAGACGCTTCATTCGGTCGAGCAGTCCTGTCCTCTATTTGTCTATAATCCTCCAGCGTGCATACCCTCCTCCGGTAAGTTTGGCTGATTACTCGCCCATATGTGTGATGCACAGAGACCACGAAGAAGAAATGCAGGTTGCTTACCTGTAACTGTAGTTCTTCGAGTGGTCATCTGTGCATTCACACAACCCACCCACCATCCCCTCTTTGCAACGCTAAGGTGTATGCAGGAGGATTAGGCGCATACGCTTCCAATTTAGTACCTTGGTGTGAGGCCATAGCGGTCTCAGAGAACTGAGGTAGGGCGGGACCCGGAGCATGCGCAATGGATGGTGGGGGAGGGGTTCCCGCCAAAAAGCACTAAGCTAGCTAGTGAAGTTTCCCGATTGGGGCTCGGCGCTGGTGCGGAGCCCATATGTGTGAATGCACAGATGACCACTCGAAGAACTACAGTTACAGGTAAGCAACCTGCATTTAATGGGCTCACAGAAGGGAGCTCTGATGACCTTCCCCATTCTTGAATGAGCATTTTGGCTTATTTCTGGGATTGCTCTAGGAAGTGCTAGCTTCCTATTGCACCAGTAGTGGGTTCCACCTATGCAACAGAAATAGGGGGAGGTGCAGGGGCAGCCCAAGGATTTGTGACTAGCTATTCACTTGTATATGTCATTTTTATATTAATATTAAGGAAAAAATAAATAGATATGTGAGTGGGGGTGGATATAGGGTATTTCAAATATAATTTTGCACTTTCACTTTCTTACCTACTGATGCTGATAATCAATGACACTTTTACCACTGAAGTCAACCAGTTGAGAATACTTTTGGAGACTAACTGGAACAACAGTATACATTGGATGAAATAACACTGAAGGATAACTATAGTATTACATCTGCCAGAAAATATTAGCTTCAAGAAGTGTGAACGATTGATATGATGGTTTGCTGTTTGCAAGGACATATGTTTTTGATCAGTCTGGCAAGAGAAAGAGGAAAGTACATTCAGGTTACACAAGCCAAATTTTGAATATACAGTATGAAAAAGAGCATGAAGGATGTGACCTACTTGTGTTGTTGTGACTTAAGGCCACTGATGGTGAGATGTAGTTATCATGACTACTACTATCTCTGGAATGATTGTCTCAAACATACAGGAAAATAACCATCTTAGGACACAATCACAGTTGCAAATTACATTGTCACAAAATCCTATTTAATTCAGTAGGACATCAGAAAACATGACTGCCTGGATTGCAGCCTTAGTAATTGATAAGGGTCACTGTTGTCTGATCCCACACTAGCTGATATACCCGCCATTGCTCAGACCCCCTAAGATATATGTGTACAAGGTAATAATCTTAAAGTTGTAGGCCAGTGCTAGGCCTGTGAATTAACTTTTAATCAAATTATATTTGTTTCTTTTTTTCCTCTCTCACCCTCATGACATCCCTCAAGGTAGGCCAATGCTAGGCCTGTAAGGTAACTTTAAAACAAATTCAATTTGTTTCTCTTTTCTCTCTTTCTCTCTCACACACACCACCAACACATGGTCAGGGCTGCCTTGAAGCTGCTGTCATGATTTTCCTTGTCCCCACAGAAAACGAAAACTACAACTCCCCACATGCCTTTCGCCAGGGTACCTAACTTGACCAATGGGAGTCCTGCCATTGAGACTAATGGGAAGTGAAATCTGGCTGAGCCAATCCATACTGCACTGTGCAATCGGTGCCCAAAGGTAAGCTGTGAGGGAGCAAGCTGGCTGAGTGACTGATGGTTAGCTCAGTTGTTGCCATCGGCTACAGGCCCAGAGCTGTGCCCTCCTTCCTTACTGCTCCCAATGGTGCCTAGTGATTGAGGCAGCCGGCTCCAGGTGCTCTCACTTAAGGTCCAGGATGGCAAGCCACTACCAGATGATGGCCACCAAAGCCCGATAAGTATTTCCTCCCAGCTCAAGGTGTGCTGGGAGTTGTAGGCATAAGTCTAAGTCCCTGAATAACATGTTAATCTTTGAACACCGTCTGAGGTGTGGTGGAAGACAACTGGAGAGCAGGCCTTCTTAGTTGTGGCACTCTGCTTATGGATTTCTTTTTCCCAGGCAGGCTGGCCTAGTGACTGCATTGATGTATTTCCAGTGCCAAGCAAATATTTTATTGCCTCCCAAGGCCTTTTAACTTGATGAGTTTTTTTATGCTGCATTTTTCCCTGTTGTCACTAAACCACAACATTCTAAGACAGATGCAGGAATTACTGAATAAAGTTTATGATTTTTATGTAAAATCCTGACTATACCGTTGAAACAGAAGAGTGAATGCAGGAATGAATGATAGCTGAGGCTAGAATGGGCAGGGTTAGTGGCAGTTGGAGAATGTCAGGTAGAAGGAGAACAAAAACAGTTAGTGAGTTAGGATTTATAGATAGTGACCTGGTTTGCACATAGTGACATGGCTTACTAACCCATGCTTTATTTAAAATTAGCCACCCTACATGCCAGTACTACACTTCCCAGCATGTCTTAGGCTGCCCACAGGTGCCATCGCCGAGGAGGGGAAGTAAGTGGCTATCAGCTGGGACTGCCTTGGCCCACGCTTCTCGTCCACCAGGTTCTCCATCAGGAGCCTGTACTGAACCGCTAGGGGCTTTATTAGGCCTGTTTCTGGGCATGTGCAGAGTGTCTTCCCTTCCTCTTAAGGGCAAAGGCTGTGTGTGCACTTCCCCCAGAGTCTGAGAGAACAGCAATATCAGGATTCCTTTGAGCATGTTCAGAGTTCGGCTTCACAAAGTTATGCTGTTGTATCTAGTTCTGATTTTAAAACCACACAGTCCATTTATGTGGGTTGTTTCCTTTTATGTGGAATTGGGTTGACTACTTGAGACTGAAAGGGTTGTGAACAGCATGCAGTAGCCACTCGTCCGTGCACTCACAATGGCCACCAAAGGCTGATATATCTGGCCTCCCACCCAAGGCATGTTGGGAGCTGTAGGCATAAGGTTAGTTTTTTTTATTAAATTCTTTAAAAATACTTTAAACCCAAAATTTTGTGGTTTTAGATTTTTCTGCTACATTGTATAGCCAGATCTATCAGCATGCCAAATTTCAAATTTCTAATTCATCTGGAAGTGGGTAAACATTTCCTGACATACATCCCACACACATACTTTCTGCTTTATAGGTAGCGATGACAGAACTTATATGTAAATTACACTTCTTCCAAGGAGCGTAGTGGGGATCTAAATTACATTTTTAAATTGACTTTTGATTACTTTTCTTTTATTTCCCACACTGGCAAACAAACTGTTCCTCCCAAAAACCCAAGTAAGCACCTGCATTTAAGTATTGGCCATTACATCCCTAAACCAGGCCTACAAATCTAATGGAAGATGAAATAGCCATGGCTGGATGAGAATATCATTTCAGTTCAGTTTTGCTAGGAATTGACCAAACCCAGAAAGTTCCCCATATTCTGGGGGAGGGGGGGGGGAGATGAGAAAAAAACAGAATGTGGGAGAAACGAACCTGACAGATTCATCTATCTAGGTTCAGGGCTTTGAACGTTTTGCTCTTAAAGAACTGGGTTGGAATCACTGTGCATTCAACTATGTTGATGGTTAGTTATAGTTGCCACCTCTTTTTTTTTTTTTTTTTTTTTGGACAGGTCTCATCTTTAACAGCTATATGGCAGGAAAGTACAACATGGTCCTTCCCATGCTGGGAATAGCTGTACCTATTGAATATGGCCAGTGTAGATGGCTGAGAATTTCTTTTCAGTTAGTGACTAGAGAACTTGCAGGGTAAGCACCTACCCTGCGAGTTTGCTGAGCAGTGCTCAGCTGGCCCTGCTCCGGGAGCTGGCCCAGCCAAGTGTTCAGTGAAGCATACCTTCCGGGGCCTCTGGAAAATGCACAATTCCCTGGCACACCATTAGCATGGCTGGGGGAATTGCACACTTTCCAGAGGCCCCAGAAAGTGTGCTTCGCCTTCCTCCCCCCTGCACCTATCATAGTTCTAAAGCCCCATTTCGGGTGTGGGGGGAAGGAGGCAAAGCACGCTTCCAGGGCCTCTGTAAAGTGTGCAATTCCCCCAGCCATGCTAATGGCATACCGGGGAAATTGTGCAGATACTAGAGGCCCTGGAAAGAGTGCTTTGCCTTCCCCCACCCCACCCCACCCCAATCAAGGTTTTAAAGGCCCTTTTAATCCAAGGTTAAAGTGATTTCTCCAAGGCTGGGAAAAATAGTGATTTCCCCAGCCTTGGGGATATCGTGTTTCTCCTCCATCTGCTGATGGGGCATTAAAAAGCCCTGTTAATAGGGATTTTAAGGCCCCCATCAGTGTGTGTGTGTGGGGGGGAGAGAGAAATGCAAGTTCTCCAAGGCTGGGGAAAAGGACAAAGGATGCAGGTCAGGGAGGAACTGTTCTGCCCTGAATTGCACCCTTGCCTTGGGGTGAAAATCCGCCAGGTGTGTCCACCTGGGCCTGAGAGGGCTGGATGCGTGGCTGTCTGCTGCCCTTGTGGGCCCAGGCAGATTTTCGCTCCAACACTATTTTCAGTTCACGTTTGATAAAAATTTACCAAAATCTGTGAATTTCTTTATATTTGGAAGAGAAAGGACTTGAGATTTTTTTTAAAAAGAAAATTGAATCTGGAAGAAAATGAAACTGACATCCATGCATTCCCTATCTTTTGTTCACCTTTTCTCTCTACTTGAAGTAAAATGAGTTTGTACACAGGTTTGGAGGAAAGGAGAAGAAATGAAAAGAAACAGCTGCAGCTGCCCTGTGTTTCATGTGATTGGTGTTTTTAAAGGTAAAGAATTGGTCTTCTAGTTGCAACCAGCCAACTTTCTGGCTCCAATGATGTTTATTATCCCTTTATATACGTGGTTCTGCCCCATCCATTACAGAGCAATGCTGTGCAATTGCTCTGTATATACATCTAAGCACTCCTGGAAATCAGGATAGGATCAATACCATTTAATAACTTTATTTAATACTTCATTGATATTAAGTGTTATTTATGTATTGTTATCACACCAGGCCTGCTACAAAGCTTGGATTTTAATCCAAGTCTACAGGCCAGAGCGAACTGACTAGTCACTAAACCACTGCTCTCATGTACCTGCTCACATCTGATTGGCTCTATATGATCCATGCATGTTTCACAGAGTTCAATGGGATTTACTCCCCATTAAGTAGGATTTCAGTCCAAATTTGCTTTTCATACTTTCTATCTTTTTTTAAAAAAAACAACTCGGCATATCATTATGGAATAAAGTTAAACATAATGATGTGTGCACAAGCAAAACTAGAGCTTGTCAAAGTTCTCCAAATTCCATCTTGATGCGCATTCCATCTCATGTCTGTAGCAGATTGTAATCCTTGTCTATTCCTCCTGCATGGAAATCTGCGAGTGTTTTTGTGTATGTTTTCCCACAATGTATGCATTAATTGTGCACATCTATGAAATGTATGTACTTTTTTCCAAATGATTGAAGTGGTTTTTTCATATATATATATATATATATATATGCATTTTCACACACTTTTTCAAACGTATGCATGCGTTCGAAAACATCATTTTTTTGGTTTGTGAATCACATTGCAAGCTCAGAAATGTATGGACCTCAACCACATATTGTGTTTTGTTGTTATTTCATTTTAGATCCATCCTATATACAGAATACCCTAGGTGTTTGAATCCATGTTCGGTCCAGGAGGTGACAACTGGGTAGGTTCTGATGAAAAAAAAGGAATTGAATCAAATTTTCAGACACCCCTAGTTAAAAATATAGGGCAGTATCCAATGCTGGCAGCCCACCATTGCCAATCACATTGTGCTAGCAGTGCTAGCTTCTGGTTGTGCTAGTGGTCATTCCTGCTAGAGCAAGAGCAGTGTTGGATACTGCCCACAGACAACAAACAGGAAAAACACACATAACAATTCAATAAGATTACTAATTAAGGGGGATAATAAATTCACTGATTACAGTTCTTAGTTAGCATACCATGAGTATACCCAGATCATTTAATGCTGTAGACTGTAATTGGCAATGAAAGGTGGGCCAAGAAAGAAAGAAAAAAAAGAAAGAAAGAAAGAAAGAAAGAAACTAGCTAAGTTAGCTGGCTGGAATTTTTAAATTACCCAAAGAATACCACTCAAGAGAACTTATGAAATAAAAATTAATGTTTGGAACAAGGTTACTTCATCACACTTGTATTTGAAATTGGATTCTGCGTGGGTGGTGAGCTAAAGGCCTGATTGAATATAACTATGACAGAGAGAGAAGAGAAGTGAGGAGGATAGGTATGCGCAAGAGCTGAAGGATGTCTGAAAGGCAAGGAGCCTAGAAGACTGGATTGCAAGTTACAGCTTTCTGAAGGCAAAATTTGGAAGGCGTTTGCCAGAACTGTTTAAATTAATAGAAATTGGCAGAACAGAAGCCAACTAGTGGATTAATAAGAGAAGTGTAAGCCAAACAAAACATAACATACCTTACTCTCTTTGTCAGTCACAAGGGTATGAGAGAACAGCTAGCTAATACACAGGCTATGTACAACTCATATGTTTGTCACACATATCCTCCCTGACGAGGCCCGCCTGGCTCCAACATTGCTATTTTTTTGGCGCCAGGTCAAGACTTTCCTCCTCTCTCAGGCATTTGGCAATATCTGAGGAGCCTGGGTTTGTTTTTGTTTTTAGGCTTACAGCTTTTTAAAGTTATTATAGTGGTTTTAAATGTATGTGTATATTGTATGCTTTTGCTGTTTTAACTTTTGTATATTGTTTTTAATTGTTTTAATCCTATGTAAACCGCCCAGAGAGCTTCGGCTATGGGGCGGTATATAAATGCAATAAATAAATAAAATAAATAAATTACATTTAGATCCTGACCCTTGTCCTTGAAGGAAACCTATATTCTTTGGAGGAAAAAAAATAGTTTGTAAACCTCTGGATAGGGATTCTGCTCATTCAATGTCCTCTACAGCACCAAATACATTGTGATTGTTATATATACATCTTAATAGCGATAGAAGTAGTGGTACGTCTTGCATAAGCAATTAACATATATGTAATTTGTGTTTAAATGCACATATTCAAATGAATATGAAATGGTGAGTGATTCTGAAATATTATGGCAGGCTCTGTATCACAGAAGCATTTTAATGGCTTCCATTTGGTATGCATTACTCTCATCCCTCCATATTCATAGAGCTTCTCTACATTGAAACAAACATACTTCACCCTTATCGGGCTTTCTTCTTGCAGAGTCTTTCTGGGATAATGATGGGCACAATATGTGCTTCTCCCTTTGCTCCCCACCTTTTTCTTAGCTGTTTCCTTTAGAATCATAGAATCATAGAATAGTAGAGTTGGAAGGGGCCTATAAGGCCATCAAGTCCAACCCCCTGCTCAATGTAGGAATCTACCTTAAAGCATCCCTGACAGATGGATGTCCAGCTGCCTCTTGAATGCCTCTAATGTGGGACAGCCCACCACCTCCCTAGGTAATTGGTTCCATTGTCGTATTGCTCTAACAGTCAGGAAGTTTTTCCTGATGTCCAGCTGGAATCTGTTTTCCTGTAACTTGAGCCCATTATTCCGTGTCCTGCATTTTGGGTTGATCAAGAAGAGATCCTGGCCCTCCTCTGTGTGACAACCTTTCAAGTATTTGAAGAGTGCTATCATGCCTCCCCTCAATCTTCTCTTCTCCAGGCTAAATATGCCCAGTTCTTTCAATCTCTCCTCATAGGGGAAGTTCCATATGTTCCATTTATACAACCAGCAGATGGTGCTGCAACTGTGCAGTCATATTGCACTATCCTGGAAATTAGGTTTGCCGCGAGAGCCTGACTGGGTGCACAAAAGCAGTGGACCCCCCGCATCTGGCCCTCACTGACTCAGTTGGGTGCCCTCGGCGCAAGTGCTGACAGCAGCCACTGCCGAAATTGTGCATTTTCCCCTCCATGCTAGTAATGGCCACAATTAACACGGGGGGGGGGGGAAGGAAGCCAGGGTGGGTGTTTGTTGAGTGCTTGCGGGTCCCGCAAGCGCTCGTTGAAGGCTTGTGGGGCAAGCTGATTCAGTGGCAGGGCGAGCACCCACAGGGTGAGCACTCACCCATTTCGCCCATCCCTACCGGAAACACACCAGTTACTGCATTTTCAATTAGTTAAATCATGATGGAATAAAGCTGAAAAATGGTGAGAGTGGCACTGGAGAATGGCAACATCATGAAAAGGACCTGAAAATGTCAATGAGTAGCCGATCTGTGTGAAGCTCTGTGTGAAGAAGCCCATAGTGGGTGAATGGGTTCTAGCCTATAGCTCTGCCTTGAGTGGGCTAGCCAGTGGGTGGTGGGCACTGATGAGGAGGGAAGAGAGTAGTATTATGCCAGGTGGAAGCCACTAGAAGTAATTCTGTGTTACAGAGCCTGCCATGATATGTGAGATATCCATTTGAGTATGTACATTTAAACATATTTAAAATGTTAGTAGCTCATATTGCAAGTACCACATACCAGGGCCGCTCTCCTTTGGCTCCACAATGAAAAGCATCACTATTAGGGTGAACAGATAAAATCCAGGTCAGGGCTCATGTAACTTTAACAGTTGTAGAGAAAAGGGAATTTCAGTCAGTGTCATTTGTATGCAATTAGTTCCTTGCGATATTCCCTCTTCATCACAACAGTTAAAGTTGCAGGGGCCCTGCCTTCTTTTGTATATGGTCACTCTAGTATAGTGCCTGCAACTTTAACTGTTGTGATGAAGAGGGAATTTCACCAGGAACTAATTGCATACAAATGACACTGGCTGAAATTCCTTTTTCTCTATAACTGTTAAAGTTACATCAGCCCTGACCTGGATTTTATCTGGTCAGCCTAATCACTATCAGCTGAAGCAAAGTTGAGCCAGGCCTTGGAAAGGCATTTCCTTGGATGGCAGTTGAGGCCAGGCTATAATAGTGGTATGAAACTGTTCAAGTAATGATGTGAGACATGGTGATAGTGGCAGGTTTCCAGATGACTTGCAGGTTTCTGGTGAAGTATGGGTGGGTGTTTTTTGTGAGGAAGAATTTGGGAAGGTTAAATTTGGGTCTTTTGGAGATATTTGTCTGATAATTCCTGTTTATTTATGTTTCAGGGACAACCGTTGCAGCCTATTGCCCTCCTTCTACCTTCCTATTCATCTGCCTCTTATTTCTCCCTCCCAGCTAGGGATGTGTGAATCAGCAAAACTCATTCTCATTGAAGTCCTTCGATTTCCATCCTAAAGGTTATTCCGACTTGTGTCCATATAAGATTAGAAACTTTGTGTTTTTTTTTATTTTTTCGCATGAAAATTCATATACATTTTCATGTATATTTTTTTAAACCTACACATCAATTGTGCGCTCTTTTTAAATGTATGCCGTTTATCCCATGGTCTAGAGTATATTTGTGCACAATTTTCAAATGTACATTTTCTTTCATGCATATTTTTAAAATGTATACATTCAGTATTCCCTGCACTTACTTTTGAGTAAAAGAAAGACAGAAAGATAATGACTAGCAGCATCTTTAAAATAATGTGTAGTTTGATTCTCCAAGAACTGGGGGTGGTGGTGGTAAAGAGTATACAAGTGGGGGGAATGATCAGGTCCTCACACTACCTTTCTGAAAGAAGAAATCCCTCCCATTTCATTCTGTGTGGTGGGAAAAGGAAGTGCAGGCCTCACACGAGGTATATTTCACATTATATTGAAGATGTGTTTATACTATGTATGCTCGTTCAAACGGCAGTGAGAATCTAGCCCTATTCTGTCTCTTGAAAATCTTAAGCATGGAATGGACACAGGGATGGTCAGTGTGGTGTAATGGCTACAGTGTTGAACTGGGAGTTAGGAGATCCGGGTTCTAGTCCACACTCAAGTCATAGACCTTCACTGGGAAATTTGAGGCCAGTCACAGACTCTCAGACCAACCTACTTTACAGGGTTGTTGTTGTGAGTATAAAGTGGAGAGGAGGATTATATGCTGCCTTGGGTTCCTCAAGGAAAAAAGGTGGGATATAAATGTAATTTTTTTTAAAAAAATGTGTCTGCCAGCCCCACCTCTCCACACCTGAACTCCCAGTGTTGACATGGATGATCTGAAGAGTTGAGCCTGTCTGTTGCTACACAGCCCTGGGCTGAAATGCAGCTGAAGGCTTCATACTGCCAGTCTCAGACTGCAAAGCAGAGTATTTGCCTGCAATTCTCCCCTCCACTGTAGTCTCTTTCCACACACAAATCTTGTACTGTCCCTCAGTATTGCACTCAAAAGACTCTTCCTCAGAATCTCCCATGGTTTGGGATCCAGGCATCCTGCACGGAGCTCCACACCCATGAGCTGAAAATACTGCAGGGCCATTGTAACAGTGTTGTGCCAGAGCTAATACTTATAAGGAGCCTGAGCATCAACTAGAGGCATAGGAGACACTGTAAACATGGGATTGTAGGGAGGTGGAATCTTGACTTTTTTTTAGCCTGAGGGATGTGTGACTGACTCAATGTCAGCTTCATGGCCAAATGGGTCTAGAACATGGATTTCCTGAATCCCAGTCCAACATTCTAACCACTACACCACACTGAAAGCATGCACTCTATAGCCCTTTCTTTGACTAGCTCTTCCCCATTTGGTTGTTTGGGTTGATGCTGCATTATTTTATTTGATTGTTTGTACCCTACTTTGGGATTACTTCATAATGAAAACTGGGTGAAAACTAATTACTTTTGCTCTTTTCGAGGAAATACAAATTGCAACCCACTATGTAAGAAATTCTGGTCTTTTAAATATTTCATGGGAGAATTTCAGTTTGCAAACTTCAGCTATGAGTCTTGTGGTCTTATTATATGAGCCCCTCTAATCTAAAACTATTTTAAAGGAGGCCATTTGAAAAGTTTCACTTTTATGAAGAAAATCTCCTAGTAAAAGTATGCCGTGTGCAACAAACAAGATGTCTTAAATCCATTTATGAGTAAAGAATGGAGACTAGCTGTCAAGATGTTTTGGGGTGTTTTTGGATGTGTGCTGAAGCTGGTACTTTGACAGCTCTGTGGAGGTGGAAAGGATTGAATATTGTGATGGATAATAGGGCACATTTGCTATGGAACTGTTCAAATAATATTGTCTAGGAAAGGTAAGGTAGGGAGAATCTTGGTGCAAAAATAAGGAGTTCTTATAAATGCATCCTTACCTATTATTTTTGTTATCTCAAAGGAAAAACGAAGTACAATTAAAAAATGGCAACTTTTTGCAATATGTGTGCACCTCCCTTGATGGATTGAGACCTTCATGTGAAAAGGATGCTGTACACATAGTTATTAGGATCTCTGCATCTAGCATTCAAAGTCTGCATGCACAGTGGACTGAGCACTGTGTGTACATCAGCGACTGATAGCCAAAGCTTTCAGCTGTTTGGAAAGTAATCAACACTGTTAAAAACAGACCGTGCCAGCAATCTGTTGATCAGCTGGGCATCCTTGCATCTCTGGATTTGGGCCATAATAATTTCCTTTGTACTTTCAGATTCTACTAAGAATCTAGTAGATCTGACTCATGTCTTTCCAATCTTGGGTCAGTTCGAGTGAAAAGGTGTCCCCTGGCATGTATTGAGTACCTTAGCGATCTGGGAAACAAATATTTTTTTCTGAAGGGGGAAAGCATGATGAATCTACAACCAACCCTTCTTGGAACTGCTAGATTCCTCTAGTTAATCCATAGAGCATTGACTGTGGTGTCCTGGAAGCAGCACAGAGGAACAACTGGCAGAAAGGGACTGACTGGGTACAAGAAACACCTAGCTCTCTGCTTCATCTGCTATTACATGCTAGCAAGAATACCTTCTTGCTTTCTCTTCCAAGCTCTGCTTGCTTACTTTGCTGGTCTGTTTTACTTTGCAGATTGCTAGTAAGGGTTTGCAGCTGGGGACTGTGTTGTGGCTGGATTGGGCTACAGCCTCACCTATGATTGGACCAGCTCTGGGTTCATAAAGAACCAGCACTGTCATGGGCAGCAGGGTTGGCTCTGAAGGGGCAACACCACAGGGAATTGCTCCTCTGGATTCCCCATTGGGTGAGCTGCAGGAGCATCCCCCTGTTGGGTTGGGAGTAGGATTGTTGTTGGGTTCCTGTGTGGGAGACAGGCCTGTGACCTTGACCTAGAGTGAGAGCCTGGGTGGCGGATGTTGTGGTAAGTGTGGTGCCCCCCCTCCCCAGAGAGAGTCAGCAGAGAAGAAAGGTAGGAACTGAGCTCAAAAGCTTCATTCAACTGGATGTGGGATGTAACCATCCATGTAGTCTTATTTACCTGCCCTAACTTATCATCATTGCTCCTTAAACGTTTGCTTCCTTCTTTCCCCTTCCTTCTTTTTATTCCTTCTTTTCTTATCCTTGTTATCTCTCTTCTTGTTATTTTGTTTGGGGGAAAGCAGTGACTACAAGAAAGGATGTGGCAGGAGGAAGGGAGGGTGACCTGGAGATAGAGGTGCCCTATAACAGTTGTAGTGGGTAAGGGAAGGTATAGTATGATGGGAAGTAAACATCAGGAAAAGTGGGGGACCCAGACAGCTACAAGCCATTTTCCTCTGATCCCCTCTTCATCCTGTTGGCTACTGCACCCTCTCACCTGGTGGTCATGTTGGTGAATGCCAGGTTAGTTCGCAGCAAAACCTCACTCATCCATGATATGATCGTGGATGAGGGAGCTGACCTGGAGTGCATCATGGAGACCTGGATGGGTGAGGTAGGCAATATGAATGTGACCTAGCTTTGCTCATCTGATTACTCAGTGCAGCACCTGGATGGCCAGGTGTGGGGGAGTCACCATGATCCATAAAAGTTCAATCTCACTCACCAGGAAATCCCTCCACCCTGGGATAGGCTGTGAGGGCTGTACCTTGTGTTGGGTCAAAGAGACAGATTGAGGATACTATTGATGTACTGCCCACACTGCTACCCAATGGATTCCCTGACCAAGCTAGCTGAGGCAGTCTAGGATGTGGGGTTGGAAAACCCTAGCACTCTGGTCCTGGAAGATTTCAACATTCATGCTGATGCTGCCTTAACAGGACCAGCTCAGGACTTCATGTGCTCCATGAAAACCATGGGGCTGTCTCAGTTTGTCACCAGCCCAATACAGGGCAGAGCATACCCTTGACTTGATCTTTGCCTCCATACATGAAGGGGTTTTATATTATCATATTGCATATTATGGTTTTAATTCTGCACTACTCAGAAAGCTTCAGCTATTGGGCAGTATAAAAATGTAAATATTATTGTTATTATTAATAATACAGGATCAAGTTATAGCAACCAAGAACTACCAAAAACACACCATAAAAGATTATAATGTAACAACAGATTTATTTAGGAAATGTAATCAATTCCAAGAAACAATAGACCATGTAAAAAGAGAGTGTAAAATTCTAGCAGGAATACAGCTCAAAAATAATTCACCAACAACTGGCCATCAAATTCAACCTCATCAAACAAGCTACACCATACTATACATACGGACCCGAAACAATCCTGGAAAATGCAATTCATAAAATATCCTGGAATAGAACAGTTCATACAGACAAGACAATACCTTTCAACCAACCAGACATAACCTTTCTCTGCCAGACACAATGCCACGACTGAGTCAAGTTGAAGTCAATTTATTTGACCTATTTAATTCCACTTCAGTTGTGTGGCAGTCTACAAGTAATGCTCTCAGAGCAGAGGAACCCATATACAACCTTCCTCTGGCAAGTGTCTAGTACCACAGCTGCTGATGTACAGAGAAACCCTTGCAAGCAAACAAAACAAAACAAAACGGTCGCTCTTGCACAGGGAGATGAGAATAGGAGAGAAAAGCTTGGCAGTGCGTTGTCAGGTCCCTCATGAGCCTTAACTTTTCCAAGTGGGAAAAAGATAAAATCAAAATAGAACAAGGGGAGGTTGCTACAGAAAAAAAAAGGAAAGGAAGACACTAGGCGAGGGCAGCAAAAGCTCCCCTGGAAGATAACAGGGGAGCGTTTATCTTCTAATTGGGGGGTGTCCTCAGAACAAAAAGGGCAAAAGAAGATCTAGGTAAAGCTTGTTCTTTACTGTGGGTTATGTGTGCTACGCTGAAGTAAGAACTAATTTGAGCTCATTTCCTACCTGGGGTGCAAATGGAATTCTGTGTGAAAAACATTTTTGAAGGTCACTAAAAGTTGCTAATGTTAATGTGTACTAATGTGTTTTTGGTATTAGCAGTGCTTGTGGCATGCTGCTTTACCCTTGCCAGGGCTGATTGGCCAAATACAAAGGTGAGATCAGGATGGCTTGAGGGGAGAAATAACTAGATATAGAATAAGGCATATATATATATATATATATATATATATATATATAGTTCTCATACCTTTTTAAGTATTGCCGATAAGACACACCTATTGTGCACTGTAAAAGAAGGGCAGCTATAGTGTCTGCTACTGCTCACTTCTTCTGTCTTCCTGTAAATGCTTTTGCTTTGCACAATCTCACAGAGAGTAAAACTTTTGAGAGTCAAAGGGCACACCTTTTTACGATTATTTTTCTTTTTATTATGCATTTAACAAAACAAAATAAAATAAAATGTGGAAAAAAAGAAAAGAACATATATGCATAGAAAATTCAACATTGCATCGAATATGACATTCTGAAAGAAATAAAAAAGAGATTATGTGTAAGCTTCAAGAAACGCAGACCAAATATATTTATCCATTCACGAATGGTGCCTATATACAACCCGTTCAAATGCCGATAGAGTTGTTATGGGCACACTTCAAATGGCAGCAATGCTGAGTTCCTTGGAAACATGTGCTAGCTTAATATTTGTTTTTTTCAGCTGCAAGGTGCTTTACAAATTACACATAATGGAGCATTAAAAAAGCCATCTTCCACCTGCATTGCATTGCCACATTATTCTACTGCATGTGTAGACCTGGCCATGAAGCCAGTTTGCCGATGCTGCCATATTTGAGTGTGACATGTAGACTGAGCCTGGATTGGGTTAAACCAAAGTTTAGATGAATTCAGTGGCATTCAATGGGAACACTGACTTGAATGCCTACCTGGCTGCCAGAAAAACAGAACTCAATCACGTTACAGCATATGAAGCAAAATGTTGGCCTCTCTGAAAAAACTGAGAATATGTCCCTAAGACAAAACTGAGTGAGGATATTTCAGGGCCTGTAGATATTTTCCCCAGTGACTGTTTCATTGTTTATGAGTCAAATACTGCAAACCCATAACTCCAAGACAAATGATACTATTATAGTTATGCCTCATGCTGTGAACAGTGTGGTAGATATTTCTACACAATTCATTTCAGCAAAATGAATCAGAACAGCTAGACTAAATATGTTTTTTTCTTTCCTTGTTATAATAATGACTTCTTATTACTGCTGAAACCTTCATTTATCAATGCAGAAAGAAAAGTATTAATTATTTCATAATTATTATTATTTGTCTTTTATAAATAATAATGAGCTTATCTCTAAAGCCATGATAGTTCAAACTTTTCTTTTCCCATAAATCCTGTTCCAGGTAACCAAATTTTTAAAGAACTTTCCATTTTATTTATCACCCAAGTATTCTGATTTGAATAAATGTCAGTATGTGATTTGGAAGACCAATTATCCTATATCAATCCTAAACAGTGCCCATAAGGAATTGCTCTTCCAGTTGTCTCTCATTTAAAAAGGACAAATTTGCTATGTGGTAGACCTTTTAAGTGCAGTGTATGTTTTGTAACTGAATTACACATTTTTTTCTTCTAGGCAAGAAGTTGCCTTATCCGTAAGGTCAATGACACTTTCTTCACTTAATTTCTGTTATTATTATTTTTTAAAAAAATAAATCCTCACTTCTTTTTAATTTAGTGACCCCCAATGACAGTCAGATGATCATATCTTGATTTAATAATCCAAGATATGAATGAGCCCTTTGGCTGTGCATGCACCCCCTTTGCTCAAGCCAGTAAAGAAACCAAAACATCTTCAATTAATTATCGCTTTCTCGTTCACAGCATTGGTGCAAGCTCTGCTGTCACTTGAGGTGGGAGAGCACAAACATGCTACTGCTTCTGCTGCCTCACCCCATCCCATTGCCATGGCCACATCACTTCCCCCCATCATACCACCATGTTGCCTCCACCATTATGCTGCTGTGGTGCCTCTCCTGTCGCTTCACGCATCCCGATCTCCTGCCCTCTGGCTCACTTTGAGGATTCTTTCAGAGCGACCCAGAGGGCTGGTGGGCTCTTGAAGAGCCATGTTGACCAGAAAAAGTGGCCGGTATGACTCTTCCTCCAAGCCAGTCATTGTGGGATAGGTGTCCCAGGAGATCTCTTCACCTCAAAAAAACTTGGCAAAACAGATTAACAGATCCATCCATCCTCATGTTAGCAACCAAATACTGTCAAATACTAAATATTATTGCATGTCAACCATTAAGTACTATCAACTAGCATAAACAAGTGATTTTCAGATTACCTTCTGGTGATTGCTGGGATTCTTTGGAATATGAACATAAGAACAAGAACATCAGAGGAGCCATGCAGGATCAAACCAAAGTGTCCATCTAGTCCAGCATTCTGTTCACACAGTGGCCAACCAGCTGTTGCCCAGGAACCCATAAGCAGGTCACAGATGCAACAGCATCCTCCCATCCATATTCCTTAGCTTATTACCTCTTCTACTGGAGATTACCCAGTCAGAAGATCATTAATGGTGAAGATTCTCCAAAAGACAGTTTGCTCACCATGGCCCTTTCTACACCATAGGGGTATAGAGGGAAGGAGGGAGGGCAATCCCAGAAGTACCTGATACACACCATCAACACACAGGGATCAGCCGGGGGCCATCCTAGGTGAAACACCTGGTGTGGAAAGGGCCCATTACTCATGTGCAACCAGTGGTGGGGTATATGCACAGTACAAAACAGGAGATAGTGAGGCACACCAGTGTTCCAGATGAATGGAGTGCATATCAGAGATGATCATCCAGAATCATATTCAACATCCAAGAGTTGTGTGGCAGACTCTCTTGGGTTTCTTTGGCAGTCCAATCAGTGTGGACGGTCTTCTCCAGAGGCAGAAAGTTTAAAAATCATCTGAGATCCACCATTGCATAATAGATATCAGTACTGTCAGCTATTAAGTACCACTGCATATCAAGTATCAAATACTGTCAAATATTAACTCTCAGATCTCAGACTTTGAAATCAAAGTTCTTTAATTCTAAAATATCTCAAACTCTGAAATCAAATATATTATCTAGGTATTCATAGAATTTCTGAAAAAAATATTTGGAATGTTGGAGCAAATTAATTTTATCTCCTGTTGTTTCATAGAGCATTTAGTGGGAGCTGTAGAAGCAGGTCAGATTCCAGAGAGTTAGCACCTTCTCAATAGCTAACTGTGGTGTATCCTCCTACTTGTGTGTCAGTTAAGTAATGAGCTCTATAAAATTAGCAATCATATAGTAGTAATGGCACCATGAAACCCCATGGCAGTATTGTTGGATTAATTTGAAGAATTAGGAATAAAGCAAGAAGTGGAATTGCTATTCTTACTGACAATGGTTGCAGAAAACCTGATAGCTCAGTAATGCATTGGGAAGTAAAAACGGTGGTCCTTGATAAGATATTTCACATGATGACATTTAGAGAAGGACAAATGAGACAAATGGGTTATATGGACTCTATTAATAGTTTTTTTCCAGAACTGGAGAGGGAAAACTAATCTCAAACAGATTAACTGGGTTCATTTGATTCTATTTTAATTATTTGTTAATTAAACATGTGACAATAAACAGAACCTGAGTTAGTACTGCATTGATTGTAATTAAGACTTTTAGAGTAATAGGAAATTCTGAGTAAGGAATATGGACGTGTGACTGCATTTAATCTGAAGTTCTTGTTTAGTATAGTATCCTTTTCTGACATTTCTGTTCTTGTTGACTCAACATTATTGCTACATATATTGGATTATATCCAAAAGCTAGGTGTAAAGGGGCTTTACTCCCCATTCCTCCTCATTAGAGTCCCTTGAATCTTCTGAAAAGCTTCTTCTGGGACTTGGGTGGCCCTCAGGAAAGGCCAGGGATGTGGCAAGGGTGGTTACCCACTGTATCCCCACTTTCCCATTGCCACCCAATTTGTCCTACCCCACAGGCCTTTTCTGATGGCCCCTAACCTCCAGGAAAGGTGTTTAAGGTCTCGGGGGGGGGGTGACTTGGTGAATAAAAGTCCTATTGAACTGGCAAAAAAAGGAGAGAAGCAGGTTCTCAGAATGCTAAAATAATTTATTTCCAAGCCCAACGTGTTTCGGCCTATGTTGTTTTTTAAGGCCTTCTTCAGGGGATTGATAAGAGATGTCTGCAGAAATACTCTTAACAGGATGATAGTCTCCTATGATAATTACTGACGACTGTAATTATCGTAGAAGACTATCATTCTGTTAAGAGTACTTGTGCAGACATCTCTTATCAACCTCCTTAAAAAACAACAACATAGGCCGAAATGCATTGGGCTTGGAAATAAAAGTATCTTAGCATTCTAAGAACCTGCTTCTCTAATTTTTTTGCCTGAGTTGAATGCTCTCCTCTTTTTCGTTTTTGGTTTTCTATTGAACTAGCAGCCTTTCTTTGGTAATCTTTTGGACATAACTCATTTTATTTAGTGCACATGTAACTTAGATCCTGAACACCTTGAGGACAGGATTCCATTGTTTTTAAAAATGAACAACTTGTTATATGACTAGTCTTGTTGGGGTAAGGCAGGCAGAGGACATGCTGTGTATGCAAAGGCCTCACTTTCAGGCCCCTGCTTCCCCAGGTAGGGTCAGGAAAGATTCCTGCCTGAAATCAGCCAGTGTAGACAGTACCACAGTAAATGGATCAATGGTCTGACTCAAAATGAATGCAAGGTCTGACTCAATATAAAAGCAGCTTCTTTTGTTCCAATACATTGTTTAAAAATTAAGGCTGCAGTTCTTGAACCTGCTTACTTTGGAATAAACTCCCCTGAAGAATTTACGTGTGTGTTAATATGCATAGAATTGTGCTGTAGATATGTTATCTCTCCAGATGCTGCATCACATAATCGATGTAGGGCCAAGCATGTATACTATACAGTGGATTGCCTCCATTTTCTTATAGGAATTCAAATACATATTAGGGTTTCTTTTTGTTTGTTTCCTGAAAACAGATTGGGTAGAGGTAAAAAGCGCAGTTGCCAAATCGATATGGCCATGTCCTTCTCCAAGCATTTGCTGTTTTGAATTAGGATATAAACCTTCAAAAATGATACCAGACATTTTTCATTGACTTAACTTAGTCAAATTGTTCAGAATATACAAGCAATGAACCAATTAAGAGGACCTTGCTGAGCAGAGCAGCGCAGAAGAAAGCATATAAGATGGATGGAAACTGCACCCGAATCCTAGCACTCACAAGAAGACAACAAGTAAAGGGCAAAAAGGTCATTGAACAAATATTTTAATAATGCTTTATTTGAAATTCCATCAGTTACACATTATTAGCTCTGCTATGCTGCAGAAACACAGGAGGGATAATGTGAAGTGCCTTATTTATAATACAACAAACCGCAGCACCTCCAGGGCATACATCGTCCAAACAATTGTATTTTGCAATTCATTGCTATATTTTCTGAAAGTCAGCACCTCCCCGCCTTGCTTTATGTGCGGTCTAGCAAGTACAGTAGAAAAGATGGATCCATCTAAAATCTATGGGAATGATACAATTTATGGAGCCGAGAGCCCCAGCCCTTTTATTATGCCGATCACGAGCATAGTTATTGGATCAGGGACTTGCCTTTTCTTTCTTTCTTTTTTGCTTGCAATATGTCTATTGATGATGTCAGAATACATAAGAATAATTAATGGTATGTCTCGACAGCCCCATTTGCGAGGTGTAGGGTGCAAATAAAGAGACGAGACAAGAAAGTTGGGTATAAAATGGGCCACTTTTATTCAAGATCTGCAGAAGGGGATAAAACCTATGCGGGCATCCTCTCTTGGCCTCTTCCAGGCCAAATCTTAGGAATGGGCGAACGATTCTCTGACCTCAAGGTGGCAGCATACGTTCGCCACCCCTTGGTCTTCCCCCATATGGGGTTGGGAGGCCTTCCTTTGTCACAACACCCGTGCCGCAGGGCTCCGAATGTGTGAGTAGAGTTGGCCTCAAAGATAAACCTTATTCCCATGATCTGGTGCCGTGGGACTCCCAGATGTGGGCCTCAGGTATTACCCTTTACCTCAATGGTTCCTGAGAATGTTCACCATTTGAAACGCCCCTAAGGATGCCCGCACCTACCGCCATGGGGACTGACAAGCCACTTGATTAGTCACCCCCCCCATCTGGCCTCTATCGCTAACTTTAAACCCCTCTGCAGATCTGCCAACAAGTCATTGCTGCAGTCCGGAAGATGTACACCCTCCGGACAGTATAGCTCCCTCCGTGAAAACACAATGACAGGATGTTGAATACTGACATCCCCATATTTAGATAACTCCTTAAACCTATCGGAGTTCACCCTCCTACGTGCACGCTCCAACGCTAGAGGGTCGCACCCTCTCTTCCAGGCGAGCCTGGGCAACAAGCAAGACCACATAATGAGCATGCCGGGCCAACGCTGCCAAATGCTCTCAAAATCGGCCATGGTCTGCAGTTCATCCTCCTGCGAGTTCACCTTCCTGCGAGCACGCTCAAATGCCAGAGGGTCGCACCCTCTCTCCAGGCAAGCCTGGGCAACAACATGACCACATGATCAGCATGCCGGACCAATGCTGCCGAATGATTTCCAAACGGCCATCGCTTGTAGAATCAGGGCCTTGCCTTTTAGCAAGCCCAAATCGTTCCCCCCTAGAGGGATCAACAGGATTCGCGGGGGGAGGGGGGACCACAGGCACGCTGAAGAAATAAGGGAAGAAGACTCTCCCACCGCATGCCAAGTCTGCCCAGCCATAGAATGGGCGCATATTGACTCAGCCCCAGCTGAGTTCCAAAGCTGGAGGAGGACGCTCACCGAACGGCCCCAAAAAATCGTGCTGTGTCCGCATATGATCGCGCTCACTGGGGTCTGCCTTCTCCATGTATCTATAATCAAACATGGACATGTCAGCAACACAAACAACTGACTACTTCCCAGGAAACTTTCTGACTGTACGTCTTGAAGGCAGAGGAATGCCGTCTCCCCGCGGCTTGTTTCTGTGTGGGAGAGAAACCTGCGCTGGCCACCGTTGATGCGGTGCCTATTCGAAAAGAATGGGTCCCAAACAGATCCATTGGGAGACCCAAGTGCCTCAAAGCCCGCTTTTATCACCGACCCAAATTGATACTTGGTCAGTGTAGATTCGTCCAAATGACCAAAAGGAATCCCGATTCATGCTTTTACTGGGCAGAGTTCCGCCAGAGGTGCGGGAAAATTGGCAATGTCCGCCCCTTTTCCCCTTTGATCTGTTTTATAATGTCGTAACCTAATAGTGACTCTTGAGTCTGGGAAGGTTGCATCCCTACACCATAGCGCTCTGCCTGTGCTATCAGTGTTTGATGCTGGTACAAGTTCAGAAATCCTAAAGGCTCCAAAGAATGCCATCGAGGCGGCCACATGACAAAACAGAGCCTCATAATGGGAAGAGCATAGCTCGACCCCGGCCGTCCCTAGTGCCATCAGGGACACTGGGATCCTCACATCCGGGGCTCCTGGCGACACTCCAGCCCAGCCCTTGATAGTACGCCTAACTCCATCATCAGTGGCAGAATCCGCTACACCGCGGATTCTAGCCAAAATTGACAGAGCAGCTGGTTAGCATCCTATGTTGCATGCAGCTAACCCAGTCTTGCGCAACATTGTACAGAATTGCAATATCTGGTCAATCGGAATTGGCCAATGCTATATAAATTGTAGGTGGTCAGGAATTCCTGAAACTGCCTACCTGCCTTGCGACAGACTGTCCCTGTGCTAGTCACCACAGACTGCCACATGGCTTGCTCTATATCGGCCCTCCAATATCCCATAGCGTTACTGGCATCGATTTCGGCAGTGGCCGAGCCCCAGGAACCAGCTCCTGGAACCTATGAACCTGCTGACGCGATGAAGCGTCAGCAATATCATTCTTGATTCCCGGCACGTGCCATGCCTTGAACCAAATGTTATGTGACAAACAATGCAAGGTGAATGCCATGACAAGCCCCATCGCCCTGGGGCTACGCGAAGTCAGCGTGGTGACTACCTGCGCCGTGGCTTGGTTGTCACACCAGAAGTAGACTACCAAGGTAGCCATTTGTGCCGCCCAGATGTGCAGTGCCAAAATTTGGGGAAAATTTCTAGGAATGTTAAATCTCTGCCAATACCTCTAGCCAACCAATCCGCAGGACATCACTCGGCACACCATCGATCCTAGCAAATTACTCCGAACCCAGAGTGCCGGCAGCGTCGGAATGGGCCTGCATCTCAGCCTAGAGAAGCAGGTTGTGTTGCCAAAAGACACATCATTGTACTTGTTTAGGAATGTAACCCACGTATTCATGTCTTGCTGCCTCAGGGTCGACACACGGACCCTATGGTGTGACGAGTGAAGGCCCTGCTTGGCTGCGCATGAGCGCCGGCTGAAAGATCTCCCCGTTACGATGACACAGCAGGCAACGTTTAAATGCCCCACTGTCTCTTGTAATTGGGGCAATGTCACTTTGTGTGAGCCAACCAAACCCTGAAGCTTATTGAGAAGTGTCTGCAGCTAGCCCAGAGGCGATCTGCTGCCCTATCCATTCTAAGAATGAATCAAACTTCTCAAACATGGCACACGAAATGGAGCATCCCATGGGTAATGCCCTGGCGACGTAAAATTGGTCCTGGAACAAAATCCTAACAGATTGAAGTCACGGGGATTGAAGGGCAATAGGCGAAACCCGGGTTTTATGAGGTATTTGCCCATCAACGCCCCCGCTCCGTTCTTGCGGATCAATGCCACTGCCGAATCTCATGAAACATGTCTTATTGAGCATAAATGCTCTGGTAATGGCAACATTCACAGACGTTTCCTCGGGGAAGGACGGGCCATGAATTAACCCGTACTCCCCCGGTGTCTTCTGTGGCACTATACCCAGAGACACACACAGGTCGGGAATAGGTGGTTTATCGAAGGGGCCCAGTACCCTCCCTGAACTCCTTTAGCAGTTTTTTCCCGGCACCGCGGCTTCCCTTGCCTGTATAGAATGCCCCCACAAACAAGGCACTCATGCCTGTATCAGTAGGGGGATTTTGGGCAGAAATCACGGGAACTAAATTCCCAACAGGGTGGGCGGAGTTGAACCCCCTGCCCCACCGACCCACTCAGGGTGGTGGCGGGTTGAGGCTTTTCCAAAAGGTGACCGCTATCCACCCAGTCTCCCTGACCCGGTTTGGCTGGCATCGTAAACTGCAGCCATAGGTAGTTATCCTTAACATCCCACTGCAAAGTGCAGTCGAAGGTGGCCCTTCTACGGAAGGATCCCACATAGGCCAACCCGGCCCCGCCCTCGTATTCCCTATACGCCCGATAAATTATACCGAGGTATTTTGTGAGGATGTAGCCCTTGGTAGGGAAGCATTGCTGGACAACGCCCATATATATTAAGAAACCCGGTAACCAATTATTCCAGGTCCTGGCCACCCTTTCTTCCGTAGCTTCTTGGCTTCCCTCTCTGCCATCCTATCTTTGTCAACGTTCTCTGGTTCCCGGAATAATAAGGAAAACATCTATAAATTCCCCTTTTAGGATCTTGTCCCTTGTAGCCGATAAGAGGTGATAACCCAGAGGAGCCGCCGTATTCCCAGTAGGAATGGCCGACCTCTCCATGTCTGCTAAGGGGTCCCTGTCTGCCGTGATTAACGTGGCAGCCGCACCGACAGGACCCTGCCACACCTCTGCACAAGCTGCCATGACAACTGGCACCTGCGAAGCTGAGGCCTCCCCCAGCTGGGACAGCCCGTTTCTGAAATCGGATTACCCTGTGTTTGAACAGAAGTGTCCCTCGATGCCTCCGATGTCGCCCTAGTGTCACTTACCGTACTACCGTGAATTACAGCCAACGAACCCAGGTTGGTAAGCTGAGATGGTGCCGTGCCCGAGCTACCCCTGTCACTTTCGCCCCGCATTGGTCCACCCTCCCCCATAGAGGATGGAGGCGGAACGTTCACCTGCGGTGTCCCCACTAAGGTACCGCCCAAGTGTGGTGTCGATTATGCCATCCCAGGCAGCCATGGGTACGATCCCCAAGGAAGGAAGGCACCCATAGCCTGCACCGGGGACTTAAAGGTGTTCGCCAACTGCTCACCTGGTCCCTGTGATGAAATGCTTGGGACTGCAGACTGAGGTAGCACCAAAGGTCGTGCTTGCTGACCATTCGTCGCCTGGGCATCCTGGGAAACCACTACGGAAGGAACCTGCCTGTCCGTCGACTGGCTGGAGGAATCTGCAATAGCATCCAATCTAGAATTGATAGATGACAACAAACTATCTAACTTTTGGTGCCTGGTCTGCCGCTGTGGTGTGAGCAATGAAACCGTCTGAAGCTGATTTGACACGCTTGAGGGTATGCCCCTCCCCTCCTCCAGCGATTGTAACCACGCCAAAGTTACAGCCAAGTCGGAGTTAACTTCCTCGTCGGAGGAAGACTTGCTCCGAACACTAGGCTGTTAAGCCGGTGGACGTGTGGCTATCCCTTTGCTTTTCTTTCCCCCTAGGCCCTTCCTTGGATACATGTTGCCTATTAATACGTTCTCTGTCCTGCTGTCTAATCCTGCCCACTACCACCAGTTAAAGGGCACTCGGCCCAAGCGCCTGTCTTGATGCTCGCAGCCTACCCATGCGTGCAGTGATAGAAGAGTGTGACTAAAACCACACAAGACTAACTAGGGAATTACTTGTGAATGAAAACCATAAAGCAGTGCAATGGCACCACCCAATGGCCAAACTGGGGATCACTTGTGATTATAATAATAAAGGAGTGAAAGGGCACCACCTCACGGCTAAACTAAGGAATTACTTGTGAATGCAGAGAATAAAGCCGTCTAATGGCACCACCCAGCGGTTAAACTAGCAAAGTGCTTGTGTATACCCTAATAAGAGCACTGGCGCCACCCAGTGCCTTAACTAAAAGAACTTACAGAAGCCCCCCCCCCCAAGACTCAAAAGGGCGCGAAGCCCTTGCAAACTCCCCAAAGCCTCTGCAGGAGGGATATGCCCCACCCAAAATGGCTGCTCAGGCCAGTCCTGAGCCCGAGGGGTCGCTGTAGGCCCCTCCAGAACTGTGCGGGGACAGCCCGTCGCCGCCTCTCCCTGTAAAGCTGCAAAGCCTAGGCTGTTGAAGAAAAGGAAACCTCACAGCCCTCTGCGCGAAAGCGCAAGGGTCCAACCCACGGCTCAGGACCCCCTCAATGGTTCCTGAGGCAGTCGAATGCCAGGCCTCGGCAGAGAGATCCCCTCCAACCGGCCTCTGTTAAGCACCCGTCCGCCTCCCTATGAGAGCCGTTCCTGACTGCTGTCAGAAGCGGCCTCAACTGCAATAAAGCCAGCTGGGCGGCGAGCTTTGCAGCGGCTTGCTGTTGCCACGCGCTCCGGGAAAGGGGTGGCTGTGTGGGCGGGCGGGAGATGTAGTCCGCGCGCACCCCCCGTCAAAACCCCAGCCCAGCAGCTGCGACCCTTGGTAGCCAGGCGGCAGGAACGGAGTGGCAGAGCACGCCCAGCCCCCACCATCGGGAGTGAAGGATCCCGCCCGTCGGCAGCCGCCGCTGGGCCAATAACCCAGGCGAGGAATCCTCCGCAATTGGGCACGTCCGCGCCTGTTCCCTGCTGGGAGAAGGGAGCGGTGGGGGGGGGGGGCTGGCCGGCTCACCCCTCCAACCTGGGGGCAAAATGCCCCGAAGAATTCCGAGTGCTGGAGCTCTGTCTCCCCGTCAATGCCACCTCAGCCCTCTCCCGTCAGCCGGCTATTTCTGGCTCCAAGGCCCGGTCTCCCGCGACTCCAAGGCCCGGTCTCCCGCGACTCCAAGGCCCGGTCTCCCGCGGCTCCAAGGCCCGGTCTCCCGCGGCTCCAAGGCCCAGTCTCCCCTGGCTGTAAGGCCCGGGAAGAGGTCTCCAACAGCCGCGCACTTCACCCTGCCGTAATGAGGTGGAGACCAGCTGCGCTTGGAAGAAGAGGGCGGGCAGGCCCGTCAGCCGGCTATTTAAGCCGCTCGGCTCTGCCCCGCCCAGTGGCACCATCTGTATGCTCCAATCCAAAGCATCCACCTCGTCTCTTCCCCCCCCCCCCCGCAAATATCATCCCCCACCGACTGGCTGGGGATTTCACTCCAGCAAGTAGTGAAGACATGGTTGATCTGATCTGTGCAAAGAATAGAGCTCGCTTCAAAGGTAGGCATGATTGAGCCACCTGCAGATGGCCTGGCCCAGACCCCAGCAGGGCCCCACTGAAAAGAGCCCCCTGGAGTTGCTCCTCCTCTTCCCCATTGCAGCCGCCTTGTCTAGGCTGACCATATGAAAAGGAGGACAGGGCTCATGTAACTTTAACAGTTGTAGAGAAAAGGGAATTTCAGCCAGTGTCCATTTGTATGCAATTAGTCCCTGGTGAAATTTCCTCTTCATCACAACAGTTAAAGTTGCAGGGGCCCTGCCTTCTTTTGTATATGGTCACTCTAGTATAGTGCCTGCCCCCTTTAACTGTTGTGATGTAGAGGGAATTTCACCAGGAACTAATTGCATACAAATGACACTGGCTGAAATTCCCTTTTCTCTACAACTGTTAAAGTTACATGAGCCCTGTCCTCCTTTTCATATGGTCAGCCTAGGGAAGAAGGCTGAGGACAGCTGGCGATAGCTCGTATCCCTGGGTCCCATCTTGTCCTCTCCCCTTGCCCCACCCACTGAAATGCCCCCTTACACATCTCTATGAGCTCGTGTTTGCTCGAACTTCTAGAAACAACCAGTGTGGTTCTCTCCGTGCCGGCTGCAAGGGTGTGGGGAAGGAGCGGGGACTTCGGACACCTGAGTCCATAGTCGGAGCAATTTGTCCAGCCTTGCATCCAGGAATCTGAAATATCTTATATCCCGCAGCCACTGTCTAGGGGCTACAGGATTTCCTCCATGGGAAAGGTATTTTCACTGAATACTGAATATTTTTTTAAAAAACAAAACGGTTGCATGAAAACTAATAAGCATTTTTGTGCACCTATCTCCTAATATATGCATTTGTGTATGCATTTTACTTAATGTACACTTTTTGCAAGCAATTTTCCTAATATAATTCATTTTTATCATTGTCCTTAAAACACAAATTGCAACACAGTTTTTGATTAGAAAACACTGTAACATTTGGAGAAATGTGAATTTCAAAGGATAACTGAGTTTTGATTTACAAAGTGAGAGATTAAGAAAATTTACATCAAAATGGAAAATGAATTAATATCTCCTCCATCTGTAGAAAATGGGTGGAAGACAGGTAGGTGAAGGTCACCATAGGCATCTTGCCCCAACTGGATGGTTCCATCCCACAACAAGATCATTATCACCAACTGCCCAGAGGGATGGATCCTTATGAGTTATTTTTTAAAATTTTGTTTACAGTTCTTTTATTAATGCATTGTTGTCTTACTTGTAAGACATTGTTGTCTTACTTGTAAGATGTCCCAAGACATCTTATCCTGAAAGTTGAAATATAAATTGTATTCAATAAAGTAAATACATAAGATATGCATAAGATATACCACAGAAAATTGTCTGCTTAGAAGGTGTGCGGTTCACTTGCATTTTTAACTTATTTTAAAAGTTCTTCAAACATCCTTTCCTCCCTGCCACACACACATGGCCCCTACATGCCAATGTGTGTGCTAGCCATACTCCCTGGTGGCTGCACACTTATGTTCCCTTCACATTGACACCATAGTTGTACAGATGTACAGGTGTAGTGATGTTCCACGTGAATGGAAACCGTGGAGGATCCCTATGGACATACATGTGTAGGACTCTACACTGAGGTTGAATATGCAGCCACCATGAAGTTCAATGGCATTATGACAATGCATTCTCTTACACTGTTAAGTGAATGTTCTGTTGCTGTATGAGGTCAGTTCTATTCCCTGTTATTCTAAGTTAGCTTCATCTTAGAGAGGGAGGAAGAATAGAAATAATTAATAAAGTACTCAGAAAAGGCCTGCTTGTATTTACTTTGGAGGCATTGTTAATTTTGGTTTTAGCACATTTTAAACTTTATCAAGAGTACAATCTCATTCAGAGTAGAATGGAATACTGCTGTTTGGCTGAAAGCATGTTGAGCCAAGGCTGATTATTTTGCAAAAGCTTACTCATACACAATAAAAGTAGTCAGCACTTCAAAATTATATTGAATTAATTTAAAACAGAGCATAGAAAACAAGGTCATGCTTTTGCGTATATCAGGAAACAATGTTGTTCTGCAAATATAAGGCAGATGGTTTGAAATGCAAAGAAAATAGAGAAATGTAATTCAAACATATCCATCCATTCATACTAGTAATCAAGCAAGCTGTAAGCCTGGCTGCAGTTTTTCCACACATTTAATAATTTGCAGTCAAAGTCTATGAAATCAGGTCACTTAGATCATCTCCAGAAGACAACTGACCACACTCTTAGGGCCTGTCTACACGTCGTCCTCAATGCGCCCTCCCCGCGCCACAAGCCGCTGCATTTTGTCTAGTGTGGCTCAAACCTCCGAGATTCTGCTCGTGCTCTCGCGGCTGCCGCCGCCACCCTTTCATCCCGGCGGGCCCCAGGGAGGGAGGAGGGAGGTTTGTAAACAAAAGCTAGCAATTGGAAATCCCTCTCCCAGTCCCTGGCTTTTGTTTACAAACCTCCCTCCTCCCTCCCTGGGGCCCGCCGGGATGAAAGGGTGGCGGCGGCAGCCGCGAGAGCACGAGCAGAATCTCGGAGGTTTGAGCCACACTAGACAAAATGCAGCGGCTTGTGGCGCGGGGAGGGCGCATCGAGGACGACGTGTAGATCCTGCCTTAGTCTGGCACTAATGCACTAAACTGGAGGAAAGGGAAGACAAAAAAAATGTGGGCAGCTAAAACACTGGAGGTAGATTTTTTTTTTTTTTTGGTACAATGGCAGTATGACTCCATACAGAGCCTATGTTGTGTGTAAGCTAAATGCGTGTCATCATCATCATCGAGCATTATTTTATTATCATTATTTCATCATTATCATTATTATTAAAAGAATGAGAGGATAGGTCCTACCCTAATGGACTTAAAACGTTCTTGCATGCATTCATCTACTGAACTACCAACTGGGGGCAAATTTAAATGTTATGGCAGTGACATGGTTGCTGCTAAAAATCTCTTCCATGCGTTTGTGCCTATGATAACATTGGGAATCAGGTTCCCACATAAAATGGCTGGATTACTGTTGGTATGGCTACTCTGGAAGAAATCTTAGGTTGAACAGGGGAATTATCACTGCCAACATCTCAACTTTTCCAGGCAGTTGGGTATGCCTAAATTACTCTTGTAAAAACTCTGAAACATCAGATTATCAGTAGCACAGGGCAGAACCAGGGGGGTGGATCAAAGGTTCAAATCCACAGTCACAGTATTGTGATTAAAACAAAGAAGGATTACACTCACACTTTGGGTTCATCTACACCTAAGGACCTAGCACGAGGGAGGGGGGAGGATCACAGACTTACCTGCTTCCATGATCCTCCCCCAGTTTCTATACAGCTGCATGACATCCTGGAAGGAAAGAAGGATGTCACGGGTGCCATTTTATTTTATTTTTTAGAAGACGAGCTGGTTGCGCAGCCCCGATCTGGCAAAAAAAGTAAGATAGCCCCCCCACCAAACTCTGCGCCCAACCCTCCTACCATCCCAGGGATGGCAAAATTGTTGCCCCCCACTCCCGAAGGATATGAAACCCCCCTCCCAAACAGCTCCGTGCCCATTTTGAAAGCTGGTTTACTCACAAGGAGGCGGGAAGAAGCTGGGACAGACACCCACTCCCCCGTGGAGCTTGGGATCTTCCTGAGACCATGAGAAAGTCTCTGCCTATCCCTGGTTGCTCCCGGGATCCCCGGTGCATCATATGGATGCATAGGGACACTCCTGAGCTGATCCTGGGATAAATGGCTGATGTATTTCTAAATAGGCATTTTTCTAAAAATAGGCATATTTCTAAAAATGCCTATATGGTAAAAGAGAGAGAGAGCGCACATACATACTTGTGTCAGAGATTTCTAGGATTTCTTTCAGCTGTAAAGTCTGCTTTCCAAAACAGGGTTCCAAGGTGTGGGAGAAATGCAAACCCCAATAGGAATGTTAACTGAGAGGAAACAAAGAAGAAAAAGCAAAAAGTTCATTACATGGGAGGAAGCTCTGAATGAGCTTTGAACTGGATATCTCATTTCCTGGGAAACTAGATCTTGGCCTTTCCACAGGAAAAGACTGATAGGGAGAAAAAGTGGTCAGCCCTCTCTTGGGAAATTGTCCAATTGCAATTTTATAAGCTATGGTTTGTGGAAAGCCACTTTGGGCTGAGAGATGTCATGTTTATTGTCTTTTCTCCAACTATATCTTCATAACAACCCTGTAGGACAGACTAAGTAGAGAGTTGGTTATTGGCCCCATTTCATGATTGAATGGGCCTCCACAGTATTATACAAACACCCCAATGTAGGTGGGACAAGTGGGAGCTCTGCTGCCCTCCCAATGCCCTCTTACTTCACCACCTGAGACCAGAGGCTCAGGCCCTTTCTACACCATAGGGGTGTAGAGGGAGGAAGGGAGGGCGATCCTGGAAGTACCTAATACACACCATCGGCACACAGGGAGGCAGGGAAGGCGATCCCGGAAGTACCTAATACACACCATCGGCGCACAGGGACCAGCCGGGGGCCATCCCAGGCAAACAGCCTGGTGTAGAAACAGCCTCAATATGCCTCACTGGAGGACAGGCCCTGCTGGCTGATTTATGTGTGCAATAGAATTTTGTTTTTGTTTTTCATGGATCCATTCTATGCACCTATACATATAATGCTTTAATCAGTTTTCTGTATTTTATATTGTTTGTATTGATGTTGTTCCCCACCTCGATCTGGAGAGAGAGGCGGGTAAGAAATAAATTATTATTATTATTATTATTATTATCATCATCATCATCATCATCACTTAAACCGTGCAGTGATCTCCCTTGGGAATTCCTATTATTATTATTATTATTATTATTATTAATTACACTTATATACCGCCCCATAGCCGAAGCTGTTTGGGCAGTTTACAAAAATTAAAAAGATTGAGCATTAAAAAGACAATATACAAAATTTAAAACCATAAACATAAAACAGCTGTCATTAAAACACTTTAAAACATTTTAACTATTAAGCCTGGCCACAGTGTCAATCCAAACCTCTTTCCAAATGGTCAAGGCCTAGCTTTTTGACTGATTATGTGACCTGTTGACTGTCTGAAATGCTGGATATTAGTTTGGACATGTTTTTGACTTGCTTCTGGTGGTTCTTTTTTGGCTGTTTATATCTTTGTTTTTAAACCTATTTCATTGTTTTATCCTATCATTAGGCACCTTGGGGGACCTACTTGACTGAAATGATGAACCAAAATATTGTAATAGTTTAATTAACAAACATAATATTACATAATAAATAATAACTGGAATAAAACATGCTACATGTTCACACAACAGGAAAAAAAACCAATTTTGCCCACAATCATTTTCAGTTAAAGTGTTCCATTTACTGAATGCTGTCCCAGAGAGATTTGCCAAGCAACAACTCTGGTGTCATTTTGGTGCAGTGGGGGTTGGGGGGAACCCCTTATTTTTTCCAATTTTTTTTAAAAAAATATTTAATCGGCTGTGCTGCTGTTTTACTGTTGCCTTGATTCTACTGTTTATTTATTGTGGTTGGGTTGGTTCCAGTTGTTGTTTAATAGAGTTGTTGATTTTACTGTTGTTTTTCGTGTGGTTCTCTAAATCGTCCTGGAAATGTTTCTGCATTGAATGGAGGGGGCACAAATTTAATCAGTCAGTCAATCAACCAAACCTATCAAACAATCAATGTGGGAGCCCAAGGTATGAATTTTCTTAATTAAATAGGATAATCTCAGCCCCACTTCGGAACAGTCTCTCTGTTTATACCTGTCAGATGACCTACTTCTAGCAAAGTATCCTCTTCGGTGATAGAAAACACCTGTGAAACCCTCAGAGCTGTAGAAATCTCACTGTTGGTAGGACTCTGGAAAGAAAAGCCTTGCATAAAAGCGATTCTTTTCCCAACTATAGACTGAGGTAAATCCCTGCACATATTGCTTGAAGCTAAATTTGCATATAAAGATGACATGTTAGATGTATTCCTAACAGCACCAACTATTGGGAGTTCAATGAATTTGGCATATTTTCATCCTAAACAAAAAAGGGTTTTTCTTCCAAATGGTGTTAAATGTATTCTAAACATGCAATGCTATACTTGTGGTTTGTTAAACAACCCTGAAAGTTCTCTAGCTTATGGGAGGGGAGGGATTACTAACTGGAAAGACTGAAGAGAAACAGCTGTGCAGGCTTTGAGGTTCTTTAAAGAAATTATTGTTATGGACATATGCCTGCAAAAGAGGTCAAGCAGAGTTTAGTGTTCCACAAAAACATGTTTTTAACCACTCTAGTTAAGTCTTTTATTCAAAGCACATGAAGTGCAACCCACACAATGTGAGACGCACCTAAATCTCATGAAAATCAATGTGGCTAAAGTGTTCGTTTTTATAATGAAACTTCATTGATTTCAATGGGACTGGCGTCACAAGCCTAAATATATTTGGCCCAAGCAGGGCCAAACTATGCATTCAGAAATATCACATTGTATAGCCCACTTGTAACCGTACCACTTTGCTCATGTGATCAATTTAATCCTCTCTCTGTCTCCCTGTCTGCAGAAAACTAGCCTGTCGGGGAGAAGGATTCAAGCACAGCCAGTTAACTGATGTGATGATAGCTTCTTATTTGTAGGGAGGTGTTTTTTAAAAAAAATAATACAAAGATTCAAACATGCAACCACTCATATGAACTTGGGAAGTGCTGCCGTCTAGGGAGGCCTGTGCTATATGGCTGTTTTTATTGTGGCTTTCTTGGATCTTGGTTGTGTGCTCCACTGATTTCAATTGGACTTAATTCTAAATAAGAATACTAACAGCAGAATCCTAAACCCACGTATCTTGGGGTAAGCCTTGTTGATTGCAATGGGAATGATGTCTCAGTAGACATATATAAGATTGTGCTTTTAATATTTCACACTTACATTCACCTACCTAGCTTTGGAGTGCCCCAAATAAACAGAAATTCCAGCTGTTCCACTTGTGTAAGGTGCTTCCAATAATGGAATTTGCCATCTCTGTTAGGGCACAATCCTATGCATTTCTAGACAGAAAAAAAATCCTACAACTCCCAGCATTCCCCAGCCAACATGCTGGAAGTTGTAGGACTTTTGTGTGTGTGTAAACATGCATAGGATTGCACCCTTAACTATGTCCTGAGGGGTGGGGGGCTAAGGCTGAACTAATTTGATCAGTGAGCAATAGCAAGGCTTTCTTGCTTGTTAAAACATCATAAAATAAACATCTGAGGGATATAAGCATTTCTCTCTCTCCCCATGCACTGCTGTCACCAAACATTCCATCAAGAACTAAAGCCGATGAAACCAAGGACTTCCTCAGACTTGTAGCTTGTCTTAGAACTAGATTATTGCCAGATTTCAGGAGTCAAGGGTAAAAGATGCTTAATCTTTAGTTATTTATAGACATCTACGTAACAGACTACTGTCAACGGTACAGCAAAGTAAGAGTTTGCAGACAAAGGCTAAATCCAGTCGAACAAGATGTGCTGTTTAGGCAGTCATGATCAGTCATGAAAAAAATTAAAATTGTAGCAACAGCGTTTGTATAGGGAAGAAAGTATTTATCGTGGTTGATTTACATTTACCATTAACTACAAAGTATGGCAATTGATCTCGCAACAGTAAAACTGTAAAGTTTTGAATGTGTGTGTGTGTATGAGAACTATTTAGAAATTTTAAAAAATATATTAAGTGGTAGAGATGTACTATAAATAATAAAATAAATAAACAGTGAGACATCATATAAGTGTTGCATATATATAGATATATAAATATGAGAACTACTTAGGATTTTAAAAAAAAATTAAACAGCAGAGACGTATTATAAATAATAATATAAATAAATAATAAATAAACAGTGGGGCATTATATAGATATTGCATATACCCAACATATGTGTAATACTGAAGTGTGATATGGATATCCAACAATTACAACTGCAAGAGAAGGAGAGCCCACACACTCTCCATCGTATGCCCAATATCCAGGCCGAACCACCATCCATGTGTTGGGGCTGAAGGTCTGATTTGAATTTGGAAACAATCATGTTCTTAAGCTGAGGCCTCCAATTTAAATATATTTCTTATTACAGTCTACTTGTTTACAACACAAGGGTTAGGTGTTTCACAGGATTGCTGAGTGGCCACCTGGATACTCATTGGCTGAATTTGGACAACACAATAAGCAACTGGGGTGGGGGGGAAACAATCGTCAGTTGTATTGACTATCGTGTTAGATAGGCTGACCATCTGAAAAGGAGGACAGGGCTCATGTATCTTTAACAGTTGTACAGAAAAGGGAATTTCAGCCAGTGTCATTTGTATGCAATTAGTTCCTGGTGAAATTCTCTCCTCATCACAACAGTTAAAATTGCAGGGGTCCTGCCTTCTTTTGTATATGGTCACTCTAGTATAGTGCCTGCACCGTTAACTGTTGTGATGAAGAGGGAATTTCACCAGGAACTAATTGCATACAAATGACTCTGGCTTAAATTCCCTTTTCTCTACAACTGTTAAAAGTTACATGAGCCCTGTCCTCCTTTTCAGATGGTCAGCCTATGTTAGAAATGAAATAAATAATAATAAAATAATAAATAAAGGTAAAGAAAACTATCACACATGGTTCCACTATGTGTCCTTATCTGAATGTTTAGTTTGGTCTTGGGGGGGGGGGGGAAAGAAAAATGACCAGAAGCAGCTTCAAAAATGGAAGGATGTGCATGTTCACAGGAAGCAATCCCATATGCAAGACCCATGAAAGTCATCCAGAATGGCTGGGCAAAAGGAACTACCACACTTTTTATTTTATTATTTTATTTATTATTTATTGCATTTTTATACCGCCCTATAGCCGAAGCTCTCTGGGCGGTTCACAAAAATTAAAACCATAAAATCATTTTAAAAATATAAAACAAGCCACAATCCAAAACCAACAAATAACATACAATCTAAAAACACAACCAGAATAAAACCAGAATAAAACCAGCAGCAGGAATTAATACAGATTAAAATACAAATTTAAAACAGCAAGGATTAAAATTGAGTTAATTTAACTGTTAAAATACTGGGAGAATAAAAAGTCTTTGTCCCAAGTACACCTGAATCCCCACCCCCTAAGAACAGAGCTACATGGAGCAGAATGTGGGATGAGCCTGCATTTGCTGAGCAGTAGCCTAAGCATATGAGGAGGGCCCATATCCTTACCACATGTCACATATGTCCCTCTGACAAATATATGGGCCCCACCCCCTACAGGTCATCAGCTGTTCCTTTGCATTGCCAATGTGGCAACTCTATATTTTAATGTTCTGAGCACAGTGCACAATAGTTACACATTACCTTGTCCCTGAAGTGCATTGTAATGTTGAAAGGTGGGATAGAAATTATTTAAATGAATAAATGGTGTTAATATTAGTCAAAAGCCCATATCCAGTATTGATTAATGGCATCAACAACTCCATAGTACTGATTTCTGATGGTCCTCTGATCTGCCTAACACTGCAGCCGTAAGCATATTAGAAAGAAGTCTCACTGAAATCAGTGGCATTTACTTGCAGATAAATGTGGTTAGGAAGAATTGGACTATAAAATAAAGAAGCTAACCAGCTGAGCTTCACATGAATTATTTGGCTAGGTCTAGAATCAAGGTCCATAACCTTTTAGTGCTTCCATGGGTTTAGGACAGCTCACAAGGCAAGTGCTCTTTCTCAAGGAAAAAAAAATCATTAAATCCCTGGACCTTATATAATTTTGTTTCAAAAAGCCACAGAGACCTTGGCTTTTATAAATGCTGCATGTTTTGGAAGGTCTTATTGTTTTATTTGTGGCTTTCACCAAATTATATATAAAATAAAAGGGGTACTTTTGTTTTACATTTACTGGCTTTCCAAGAATGTGTTGATTTATTGGATGTCTCCTCTTATTCCTTATGGAAGGGGGAGATGAAGTTAGATCTCCAGATGCTATGGACTTCCAACTCCCAATAACCTCTGCCATGGCCAATAGCCAGGAAGGCTCGAAGTTGAAATACAAAACATCTGGAGATATGCTTCCTGTCCACTCCTGTCTTAGGGTACATAATGCAATGCCAGAAGAGAGCGTAGTACTCTGCAAGGCATCTAAAGTTCTCAACCAAATTAATTTGTTAGATGTTAGTCCTGACCTTTCGCTAGGGAACTCAGAGTGGCATATGGTAGGTCCCCATTTTATTTTATTTTGGGTGCAATCCTGGCCCAATGTATACACAAAGACTCTTTTCTGAAGTGCTCCAAATGTGTGTGTATGTGGTTGTGGTTGTGGGAGCCACCAGGTATGTCAGCAATGGGACTAGCCCATCAAACCCTATGCCCCCCTAACATATTCTTTCAATGCATAGTGGGGGTTGTCTGACCCCCACCCCCCAACATTAGAGTCCAAGGCATTTGGGTATAGCTGGCTGTGTCTCTGGATTAAGTTCTTTGAAACCTTTACAATTCTTTCTCCATAAGGATCCCCCCTTCGTTGAGACCTTAAGAGACATCATCTTCCTCTGCCCAAGAAAGAATGGTAGAAACAGTCATTTGCAGGTATGCATTTCAGTAGGGAATTGGTACTGCCAAAGCTAATGCCACTCTTTTCATTGGTTGGGAAGCTTTTTTCATGTACAGCAGTATATTATCTGCTTTGGATTGAGGCAGCTCCTAAAATGACAGAGGAATCCAATTTGTGCCAGATGAATCGCCAGATCCAAAGTTCTGCCAGGCTCATGGCAGCATTTCTCCCTGCCTCCTCTGTCAACAGTTCTTTCCTGTGAGCAATCAGAGTTAAAATAGATACAATGGGAGTGATGGGAGGGGAAATTGCTGGTGCATTCCCTCCTCAGTTCTGAGGGCATGTTGAAGGAATGGCAGATCTAAAGTCTTCCCCAATCTATGATGAGAAAGGACTTCTAAATCTTCTCAATTGAGCACCAACAGCGGAAAAGCAGTAGGAGGAAACTTGTGAGCATGGACCTTTCTTTCTGTACACATAGAGGGAGGTTTGCAAAATCCTGTAGCCCCTGGGATAGCCTCCCAGAGACCATAGGGCTGTGCCCTTACTATGCAACCATGGGGAATAGTTAGAAGTTCCTCAAGGAGAAGAAGAAGCTTGTCTTTTACTTTTATAGCCAGGAAACTATTGTGACATCATTGCATTTATTTTGACAATGACATTTAGTTGAAATATCTCAACGAAATAATTTAATATACTGAAATGATGATTTGAAACAATTTTCATTTCATTTCAACAAGTGGGGGGAATGACATTGTTATAATGAGGTGAGAAATATTTTGGAAATGGCTTGACTTCTGTTTAGAGGTTCAGAATGTGGGGTAGCTTTCAAATAAGAAACCAGTCCTCATAACTGCCCTAACAAATACTTCTAAAGAATCAAGTAAAGCAAAACAGTATGGAATTGGAAGTACTGCAGTTGGAATTCAGTGGGATCAATCCCACTGAAATGCGATTATGAAGCCTAAAGTGCTTTGTGAGTCTCTTATTTCCATCTCCTGATCTCTTCTTAGAGCCTATCTACACATGCAGGAGAAAACACTTTGAAAACGTTTTGAAAACTGTATATGGAGTGTGTCCTGGGTCCCAACAGTTCTCAAAACTGTTATAAACCATTTTAAACCGTTTTAAAGCAGTAGTGTAGATATGCTTTTAGTCACTGGCTGCATTCAGACAACACAATAATCAACTGGGGGGCAGGAAACAATCGTCAGTTGTATTGACTATCATGTCGTCTGAATGCTGCCATAGTCAACTCAGTGCTGATCCTAATCCACACCACGGTTGGTTATTTATTACCATGTTGTGTGGGGAGTACCCTCTAGATGAACAACTTTAAAGTTGATTATTACCCCCATTGACTATCATGTTGTCTGAATGCAGCCAATGTCTTGCCTTTCAAAAACTTTTGGAAAGCTTTTGATATGTACATCATTTGGTGGAAGCCATGCTTTAATCACCTTGCACCTGGATTACTGTAATGCACTGCATGTGGAGCTGCCCTTGAAAAGTATTTGGAAACCACAACTAGTGTAAAATGCAGAGGCCAGAAGGTTGTCTGTTGTGCAGTTTATAGATCATATAACGCCAATGTGGAAGAAACAGCTTCACTGGCTTCCTACTAGTTTCTGATCCCAATTCAAGATGTTGATTCTTACCTATAAAGCCCTAAATGGCTTTTGGCCAGGGTATCTGAAAGATGCCTCCTTTTATATGAACCTACCCAGAGTTTGTGTTCATCATCCAAGGCAGTACCATGTGTCCCACCTCCTAAAGGGTTGAGGTTAGTGGAGACTTGAGACAAAGCTTTCTGTGTAGTCACATCCTTTCCCATAATGGCTACCTCATAATGGCTATAGTAAAAACAATACTGTTCCATAGAGCTTTCAGTGATTAATGATGCTTATTGTTATTAGTGCAAGGCTGGAGAAGGGCATTGATGCAGCTTCTTCTTGCTCTGGGTAGCAGCTAACCCCAGAGCAGCAAAAGGGTGGGGTTTCCAGCAGTCATGTCCACCCCCTGTCTTCTGCCCAGGTGGATGGCAACCAATCAGGGGTTGGTATCTGACCAGTCATGCTCCACCATGACTTAGGAGCAAGGATAGATGACATACCATATTTCCTCGAATCTAAGACGCCACTGAATCTAAGGCTCACCTTAATTTCAGGGCCACCAATAGGTAAAAAGCTTTGTGTCGATTCTAAGACCTCTTCCCTCTGTCATGAATCCCAGCAGCAGCGACCAAGGGAGGTGAGTGGGGAAGCCTCCCCACTCACCTTCCTCGGTCGCTGCTGCTGGGAGTCATGACGACGAAGGAGGGAGGAGGTAGAAGAGAAGCAGGGGCGGATGCTTTCACAAACACACACACACATACACACACACTCCTGGAGGCACGCTGCTCTCAGCCAAGGCTGCTGCTTCTTCTTTCTCTCCCCTTCGCCACCACTTCTCCTCAGCCCTGCCCCATCCGCCCCTTTCCTGAGGGGAGGGAGCCCGCTTTGCCTCTGCGTCGACGGGGGGCCAGCTCAGACGGAGCCCCCAACAGCTGCCACTCCTCCCTCGCCTGGGCCCCACTACCACCTCTGCTGCCCCCCCTGCCCTCCCTGCTCGACTCGCACTTTCTTTCTTACCCCTTCCTGGGATTCAGCGGCGGCGGTCGAGGAGGTCTGGAAATGCAGCATTTCCAGGAAGTAGGCCGCGATCCCGCACGCTGGCGGGGAGGACCGGGGTGCGCTGGAGGTGAGTGGGAAGGCCAAGTCACGGGGGGGGCGTATGCAGAGCCCTTTTGTGAAGGCTCTATGGGTGGGTGGGTCTACCCCAAACCCATTCCAGCGCTGGAGAAAACCGATGAATCTAAGACGCCATCGATTCTAAGATGCACTCCATTTTTATAGAGGTAAATAAATATGGCGAAAAAAAGTGCGTCTTAGAATCGAGGAAATACGGTATGTGCCATACCTCTTCTGGAGAAAAAAAGTCAGGGTAAGTCCTTGATTTTCTTTCTTCACAGCTTTGCGGGAAAGCCCCATGATGGCTCTGAGGTGGCTGCTGTATCGTATAATCAATGCAGCACCACCACGCACGCACCCAGGGGGTTTCCTTGTGTATAGACAGCCCCCTGGCTCTGCCCCCTCTGGCAGCGAGGGAAAACCTGTTATTTGCAGTTAGCTGCTAATATGAGATAAGTGTTTCCCCCTGCTTAGCACTTTAAAAAGGATTCTCTTTCTCAGTGCTTAACAGGGGGAAACTTCAATCAGCTGCTGGGGCAGGGTGGGTGGCCCGGGGAAGAAGCCCTGAGTCATTCTGCCATGTTTTCTCCTGAGCCTTGTCCAGCAGAGAGAGGCCTGTCCTGCTTACTTCTGTGTATTAACACATAGAGGCTTATCCTGCTTCATTGTGACTAGACATGCTGTTCATAGTTACTTCTGAGTAGACATACAGAGGCTTGATATTTGGGAGGCTATTTGAAAATGTTGCCGAGTGACTCAGTTCTGCTTACTTTTGAGTAGATATACAGAGCCGTCTCCTCTTTATTTGTGAGTAGACATGTTGCCTGCTATAAACCCAATCACATTCGATTTTTTTTTCAGCCCCATCCATTTTTGCCTTCACCATGAGAGCTTTTCCAAGGGCTGAAAAAAGGCTCCTTGCCCCCCCCCCCCATATTAGTGGATTCTCTTCTTTTTGCTGTACTTTTTTAACTTCTGTGTTTCCTTTTATTCTTTTTATGTAGGGTGACCATATTTTGGAAACCAAAAAGGAGGACAACATGGCCGTCCCAAAGTGGGCGTGCCCACCCAAACATGTCCAGCCCCCAAGGGAGTGTGCCCACCCAAACATGGCCCTGGACTAGGCTGACCATATGAAAAGGAGGACAGGGCTTGTGCAACTTTAACAGTTGTAGAGAAAAGTGAATTTCAGCCAGTGTCATTTGTATGCAATTAGTTCCTGGTGAAATTCCCTCTTCATCACAACTGTTAAAGTTGCAGGCACTATACTAGAGTGACCATATACAAAAGAAGGCAGGGCCCCTGCAACTTTAACAGTTGTGATGAAAGGGAATTTCACCAGGAACTAATTGCATACAAATGACACTGGCTGAAAGTCCTTTTTCTCTAAAACTGTTAAAGTTACACGAGCCCTGTCCTCCTTTTCATATGGTCAGCCTACCCTGGACACATGTCTGATTTCAAAGCACACAGTTAAGACAAACCTGTTCTACATAACATCTTAACATTAAAATCACTGAAATAAAGAACTAGTGAAACATTCAATGTATTTGAAATTAACTTCACCCACTCCTACTTTTGTAGCTTTTGCTGTGCTTTGAAGCTTTTGCTATATTCTGTGTGATACATTCTCTAGGCTGACCATATGAAAAGGAGGACAGGGCTCATGTCACTTTAACTGTTGTAGAGAAAAGGGAATTTCAGCCGGTGTCATTTGTATGCAATTAGTTCCTGGTGAAATTCCCTCTTCATCACAACAGTTAAAGTTGCAGGCACTATACTAGAGTGACCATATACAAAAGAAGGCAGGGACCTTACATCAACAATTGTGGCACGTGATTTACTTCCAAGAAAATCCATCAGCTATGCACATGACCAAAATTGATTGAGGTTGTGATTCGTGCTAAACAGGAAGCATTGCTGCCTTTTGATGGGTGTTATCATCAGGGCACAATCAAACTGAGTAACTGACAACCAGGAAAGCTCCACCATGGTGGAAAAAATGTCCACAGGTACTACTTCGTTGAGGAGTGTCACTGTGCGACAGAAAGTGCTGGTCATATAATGCATCATCAGCATTCATGCTATGGGCATGTCACGCAGGTGGATAGGAATCACTGGGGTGTGGTAAATGTAAGTGTGCCAATGACATCTGAGTGGTATTAGATGGATAGGAGGCAAGTGGAAAGACCAACCCCCCCCCCAAATTGAAGAAAACAGCTTTCACTACTAAATGGAAATTACTTAGAAAGCCGCAGTGCAACATTGATTCTGACAGCCGATTCCTCAGCAGAAAGAACTTGAGGAAGATATTGGTCAGAGTGTTTTTCCTTGCAAGTGGCTAAATGTGGTTGATTTTCCCCTGACAAGATCAATCAGTGTTCATCCAGCAAAATAAGCCCATTCAAGATAATATTTTCTGGAAGGCAGGTGAAAATTAATTGAAAATGCAGGTTTTTTTGTCTGTGTGTGTCTGTCTGCATATATGAAATAATGAACCATGCGGGTGAAAATGAATGTGTACCCTCTTCATTGAACTAAGAGCTACATTATTTAATATATGAAAACAATATTTCATGAAGCAAAGATGTATGCTACCTGTATATGTTATAAATTTCCCTTAATGACTGCAATATATCAAAAAGCTGATGCCTGCATTTTCAGAAACAAGTTTGAATTATATAGCAGTGTTCTTTTCTCACAGTCCTCTTCAGTTTAAAATTTCATCTTGCCGTGATACTTTTTCATTTTGTACTCAGGTATGCAGCACATATTTTGTACTGCATACCTGAGTACAAAATGTACACCACTCACATCAAATTGTGAGAGTGCACATGCATTTAAATATTTTTTCTTTATTTGTATTTATATATTAGTCACCCTACAGGGCTATAACATAGGTTTTATGGGTGATGAACAGTTAAAGGAGTTTAAAAATGTAACACTAATTCAATACAATCAAATAACACTGCCCAAATCCGATTAAATAAAAATCATGTCAGAACAGATGTTAGTGATGTAAGCAACAAAGTGGCACGAGTCAACTCACAGGAGGATTTCTCTAATAATGCTTCATAAGGCAATACAGGACCAGGACAACATGGTGGGATACCTTTGTTGGCCCTAAGCACTCCATCCTCCCATCTTTTTTTCACTTTGAAACACCAAGAAAAAGTTTGTGTGCATGGAAGGTAGGTTGCAAGCAAGCACAATTTGTGACATTGCGCAGCATCACTACTGATCAAGGGGGACATCTATTATCTTCCAAATTCCTGGCTTTGTAGTAGTTGAACTAACATGAGGTAACCTTAACTCTGATTATATCATTATATATATATATATATATATATATATATATATATATATATATAAAAATATCACTTTTCAATCCTAAAAAGATTTGAACCTAAGACCTACACATGCAAAACATGTGATCTACCCTTGAGCTACAGGTGTGTGTGTGTAAGGTGTGTGTGGCCAAGTGGACATCTTGCCTGAAGCACAGGGGAAGATGCAAAGAGGATGAAATATAAGCCTTAAATTTGAAGGCTGCACATACGTAATTTAAGAAGGAAAGGTAGGGGAGAGCAGAGTTCACACTGCAACCTAAAAACCTATACCCACTACTGTTTATAGATACATTTGTATGCAACACCATGTGTCCCTAAAATAACCACCTGAGAATGTTCTTTGAAGCAGACCACATGTTATATTTGCTATGTCAAAAATGGTAGCTAGCTATCATGGCATAATGTTTGGAACTGTTTACGCTCTCATAGTTAGCCACCATAACATGGAGAATCTCTACCGCTGTACTCCTATTGGTGGCCATGGGTTCAAGGAATGCAGTTACTGCAGCTTTTAATATGATGGCAGTCGTCTGCAGAGTTAAACATGGGTTCCATCACATCAGTGTTTTATCGCACTCTCATCATGCCTGGTTTGTGGTTTTGCGTTGCGGTATGAACATGACATCATCACTGTCCTGCACACATCTTGCCTCTTGCCCTCCTTTTCCCTCCATGTGGGATTAAAGCGCCCTTCCACCCCCGTGTATTGCTGTCCTCACGTTTTTTCTTTTGTTGGGTGTGTGTGCTTTGAACGTTTGCTTGCTGATGAAAAGAGGTGGGTGGGGCAGTTCTCCTCCAGCACACCGTGTTGAATGAACTGAGCCGGTCGAATGGGCTTTTGCTGCTCCAACCCCACCCTCACCTGCACAAATGGCATCCAGCCAATTAAATGTTGAATCTGTAAAATGCTAGGCAACAAAGCCAGAGTGGGGGGGGGGGAGGCTCCCATGTCCATCACCTGACAAGAATCAATGAAGTGGAGGGGGTCAAAATTGTGGGTGAATGCCAGGAAAAAAAGAGGTGTGATGGAGCTCCATGTCTCTGTGGCTGTGTGAATTTAGCATATGGATGACTTTTTTTTTGCAGGCATTCCCACTACCACTATAGCCTACCCTCTGGCTTTCTATTCGCTCTCACACACGTGTGCGCACACACACACACAAATTGTTATAATTTTGCTTGGCCTACAAAGTGATTACATTTTTTTGGCCCCACTGTATACAATAATGGGCTGAATCACCAAGGACTAAATTGTACTATGAACTGACAGGAACTATATAGTCATGCAGCGGAAGGCAGGGTTTTCTTGGATTTATATTATGATCCTATGTTAAATAGCAATGCCAAGCACTTTCAGCAAGGTGTATTTATCAGAGCTATTATTACATCCGCTGGGAACAATAATGGCTAAGAAGTATTTATTCTAACCTAAGATAATTCTAAAGGAAATTTGATCCAACTTTGTACTGATTTAAGAGCAGTTTAAGGGAAGGCTGAACAGTAATTTTGCCCTTTAAAATGCTCTAGGTATTTACACATAAAAGCTCCGTTATGGTCTCTGCTGGTTTATGTGTATGTGATACAGGTTTGCTTGAGGTAGGTCATCCGCTTCTGTTTGTGCCGAGATAGTACTATTGGATATCATCTCAATTGGGTCAGATACTCAAGTGTAAAATATCTTTGTTTGTGAACATCTGCCTGGAATCAGCAATTCTGAAAAGCATTTCACAGACTGTTTTTTCCATCTTCAGGAATTAGCAACACACTCATCTAAACTAAATAAGTAAATACACACAACCTTTCACCAATATTGGCTGTTCAATAGCAAGTCACCTGCCTCTGTGAACTTTTTCTCCTGTGTCAGCCAAGCAACTCGAAGCTGCAAAGACAAACAGCCTTTTCATGCAGTATCTGATGCTCTCTGAAGTACTGTGGCTCCATTAACCAATGGGTGGTTTGCACTCATCCATGTATGTGTTTGTTGTTTTCCCACCTCTAACAGAGAAAACACAGGCAACTACTTGATTGCTAAATGATCAAGAGACTGTTTTGATGGCTATGATGTGAGAGCAGCACCTTCCATTTTATTATTTACTAAGCTTAGGAGCATGTATGCTAGACAGCAGATCTTACTGCTAAATGGACTGTAGCGTTGTGTGGCATCTGCCATTTCTAGCAGTGAAAAGGAATGGTTTGCCACCTTGTGTTATGTAGCAGAAATAGCACAACACTGGCATCTAATACGCTGTGATGTACCCTAAATGCCAAGTGTCATCCTCCTTGTCTACATAATGTTTTATTACATGTTGTCCAGGTACATGTTGAAACACTGTAGAGCTCTTTATGGCTAGAAACATCACTGGGTGTAAACAATGTGGTCAGGATCGTATGTCTTCTATTTCTTCTAGCTATATATCTGTGTCTTGAGCTTTAAAGCTGCAATAACAGTGTACCTGTTTTTTGGAAGAGTCACCACTTCATTCATACACACAGGAGTTTTGTTTTACATGAAATAACTACAAATTAGCAAACTTTATAAGACAATACAGTTAGTATACTATCCCAGGTTTAAGATATCCCCTTGGTAAATTTGCTGGAAGTACTGCTGTTGAGCCTCCACTTTTTGTCTTGCAACCATGGGACCCAACATGAGAACAACAGGAAGCTAATGCTTCCTAGAACAACTCTGGAAACAAGCAAAAATGCTCATTTTCAGGACAGCACTGCTCAGTGGAGCTCTCTTCAGTGAGCACTTCTGACCTCCCCCATCAGAACAGCTAGCTTCCCATTGCACTAGCACTGGGTCTCATGAGCATGTGGGCAGCGTTGGATACTGCCCACAGATGAAGACAGTCACCAAAAAGCTGGTTATACCTACAGTACAAATATATTTCTATCAGTGACAATGGAAACATCCAAAAAGTTCAGTTGTGTTACAGAGACGTCATTTGCCTAGTATTTTCACTGATGTAGAGGACACATTGGTCCTAAATCTGATCCCCTTGCATACTTGGGCTTAGCGTTCTCTTTTGTGCAAACAATAGTCTCCCATGGACTGTTTGCCACATTATCACTGGGTACTAGCCAGATCCATTAAATGAAAATCACTGGGAGTTTTTTCATTGACCTATGTGGATTGCTCCCATAAACTGCTGTTCCTAGAATACTTTCCTTCAAGCAATTTTAGGTGAGAGATTTCTTCTGCATTTACGAAGTTAATTCAGAGGTTGTGTATTCTGTTCAGGCTCCACCATTATTGCAGTTTGGCATTTTTACTGCCCTTAGAGTTGTAAAAAAAACCCAACAGCAATGTTAACAAATATCACATTTAACCAATAGAAATGGCTCATCCATTATAACAGCACAACAAGTTTATGTTTCTTTTCACTGTATTTTATTTTGAAAATTCGTTTTTTTAAAAAAACCAAAACAAATATGTTTCCTATAACCTCCCCCTCCCTACCGCCCAATATGGTATAGTTTGGCTAAAGAACAGAACACATTAAAAGAAAGCCTCTATTTCTATTAACTGATAACACTGATCAGATCATGTTGACTTGCAATTAATTAAGCCAGCTCTGAGGATACCAATCCAACCAAAACTTTTAAATTGGATGATTATGGACTTCCAAGTTACAATGAAGTATATCATTGAATACCAGATGCTAGGGGACACACAACAGGATGTGTTATTGCCATGCTTGTTACCTTGCAAGAGTAACCTGGCTGGTCACCGAATCAAACCAGATGCTGAATTAGATGGACCTTTACTCTGATCTAGCAAGTCAGTGCTGATGTTCTTATGAGACGTTGATAAAATGCAGTTGATTAACAACTGATCACCTTCTCTCTGTTTCAGAAAAGAGCAGAAGATTAACTGGCTTCCTAAATTACTGGGTCCTTTCCCCAAATATATATTCTTCAACTGGAGCTTTTTTATGATATTTAGAACCATTGTCCCTTTCTGCCTGAGACCTGGAACAAGAGGCTAGATAAAACAGTGTTAGAAAGACAGTAGAGTTTTTTTTCTTCACTGTTACACAGACACATAATTATTTACACTCAGTTATCTCTTGAACTGCACAAACTATTAATCTCTCTCCCACTTTGGAGAACACAAGTTTAGAATGAGCCAGATTGTTATTGAGGACTAACTTTGGAAGAGGTGGAAAAAAAGAGTTATCTTGTTTGTCTTTGCCTTTGCTAAACTTAGCTTCTTTCTTAATGGTGGGGCATAATAAAGCAACAACACAGAGGGAAAGCTCGAATTAATGAAGTGGGAATGATGAATGAGCTATTCATCCAAAGCTTCCTTTTGGTTGGGAAAACAAAGACCTGTGTGTGAGCTGTTCTCTGGGCAGCTGGATGATAGGTCAAGGCAATGTCATTTCAATACTAAGGATGAGTCCCTTTCCAATGGCAGGAAGGAATGCCATAATATGAGTCAGCTTTGTGTGGCCAGATGCTCCCATTACTCATATTTGGGGACAGAGTGCTACAGTATATTGAATACGCTATATTCACACAGTCTTCCAGCCATGACACAACTTAGTGAAACGGAAATGGTTGGCTTTTCCCTTTCATGTTTTTTCTTAAGCTTGAAAGCTCAAGGAAAACCACAAGAGAAAAAAAAAACTAAAACAAAAACCATTGCCTCACCCTTACAACGTGTCAAGCTGGCAGGTTAGACAGCATTAACTCTGTCTTACCTCTCCTCAGCTGCTGTTCAAGGAACATGGTCAATAGAATGTGATATAGGATGAAAAATTGTATTTTCCATCTTTGGTTTAGGCAGATACCCCTGTTCCTATATTATTATTATTATTATTATTATTATTATTATTATTATTACATTTATATCCCACTTTTTTCCTCCAAGGAACCCAAGGCAATGTATATAATCCTGCTCCTCTCCATTTTAGCCTCACAACAACAACTCTGTGAGGTAGGTTGGGCTGAGAGTCTGTGACTGGCCCAAAATCACCCAGAGAGCTTCCATGGCTGAGTCAGGACTAGAACCTGGATCTCCTGACTCCCAGTCCAACAGTCTAACTACTACATCACAGTGGCTCTCAATAGTGTTGTTGGAGTTGCAGGTGACTGAAGAAGCTGGAAGTTTAGTTAAACTTTTAGCTGCATGCATTTATCTTTCGTGCCAAATATATTTCTTTTCCCATAAGATAGAACTCTAATGGGAAAAGAAAGGGTGTTGTAAGCTACTTGGTCCAAACCCCTCCTCTTTCTCAATGCAGGAAATCCAGAGCATCTCCAACAGATGTCTATCCAGCCACTGCTTGAACACCTCCAACAAGGGAAGGCCTACCATCTGTCTAAGTAATTGGTTCCATCATACAATCATTGTAAAATTCCATTTGAATAGAGTAATTGTAGAAGAACTGTAGAGATAAGAATGGATGTCTTGAATTCACTGACTTAGCAGAGCTGATCACCATATATTGGACTGATCTGAATTCCATTTCTTTTTTCTTCAACAACAGTGTCCAATAGTTAAAGATATAGGGCAGTATTCAATGCTGGAAATCTCCCCAGCTTTAAACACATTTTGCTAGTGGGAACAACACTATGGGGAAGTAGTGCTTGCTAGTGCAACCCAAGAAACTACTCAAAACCTCTACTTCCTGAATGGAACAAGTCATCAGAGGTCCGTTTTGTGATTTGTCCCATTGAATAAACAGTAGTTTTCCATACTGTCTAGTTGAGCTAGCAAGTGCCACTTTTCTTTGTGCTAGCAGTCATTCCTATTAAATCAAGTGAGATAGCTGGTTATTTTTTCTTCTCAATAGGGGATTTTTTGTAAAAAAAATTGATTTGAACCCCAACTTTTTATCAAGAAAAAGGCGCTCAAGGTGTCTAACAATAAAAAAGCAACTCAAGAAATTGAAGATGCTTCACCTTAATACTGAAGAACAAGCAAGAAACAGTAAATTCTTACAGAATGATCACTTGCATCACTTGATCACTTGCATTTTCTCTGCTGCGAGCTGCATTTCCTTGGGGATACTCTGTTTATTTTTTATTTTATTTTTTATTTATAACATTTTTTATACCACTGAATATAACAGCATTTTGCAGTGGTTCACAACATTAAAATACAATATTAAAACACAACATTAAAACAGCATTAAAACACTTCCAGCTACAGTAAAATGGAGGAGTAAAATACAGTGGCATAATTAATTTTCTTACGAACCAGAGAAAGCCTGGGTGAACGAGTCTTGACTTCAGGAAGGGAGGGTTTTCCAAATGGTGGGTACCACTATAGAGAAGGTCCACCACCTGGGTACTTCATGGCAACATTCTGTTCATTTGGACCTGCAAGACCTCCTATGCTGATCTTAAAGGTCACCTGGGAATGTATAAGGGAAGGCGATCTTCTAGGTATCCATGTCCCAAGTTGTTTAGGGCTTTATATGACAGTGACATAACCTTGTACGTGGCTCGGTAGCTAATAGGCAGCCAGTGTTAGGGAATGCATACCAGTGTTGCATCAGGCTGAAGCCAGTGGTGGGCCAGGCAAGAGCACAAAGTGTTCAGGACCACCAACTTCTCTCTCTCTCTCTCTCTCTCTCTCTCTCTCTTTCTTCCATTCCCTTCTCTTTCTCTTCCTTCCCACCCAGTGGGCTTCCAGATTGGACTGGCGCAAGGCATTTTTTCTGCCCAAGGCAAAGGACAAGATGACACCCCCTTCCATTCCACATACAGCAACTGTCTGGACTAGCAATTGAATATTACTTCAACACTAATAATGGGGTTAGGGTCCTCCATTTCACCTGGGGGCAGCAGGCTTGTTTAAAGGGTGCAGGATTGACTGCCTACAGCTCTGTCCTCCCAGAGGGGGAAAAGGCCAAGAAGCTCAGGAGGAATGGTGTGTGCATATGGGCCAGTGCCTAGCATCTGCTACAAGGGCCAGATGCTTCACTCTGCCTCAGGGTGAAGCCGCCCTGCTGGCAGGGGAGAGACAGTTCACTTTTGCCTGAGGTCTAAATGATGGTTTGCAGAGGATTATTGAAATTAGGCTGAGAGCCACAGTTTGCTCACCCTAATTTACATTTTTAAAAATTTGAATTCAGCTGAGTAAGTCATTTGTGTATTGGCATACTCAGAAACATAATGATGAAAGATCATGACTAACTTAAATTCCATTCATTTCAATGGGTCTACTCTAAGTAAGACCTTAGGTGAATTCTACTCAATATGTGGTTCTCAGGCAGCTACTATAAGATCAGTGCACTGCAGGAATTATTTTAATACCTGGACCTGATCTCACATAAGGTCCATGCATTACTGCTTATCACGTTTTGATTTGTATACCTAAGTATGAGGATACTCAAATGCCATAAAGTGCTACATATCTGGCGAGGATGGGGGGAAAGTAGTGTTGGCAGTGAATTCCAAAACCCATATTATATGCTGAACCCAAGGGAAGAAATTCGACAACAGGGAAGGATAACTGGTAATCTAAGACCAGTGTTGTTCTGAATATGTGGCTAGAAAGCATGGGAAATACAACTTCCGAAGCCTTCACCCAATTCACTATAATTCCCATGTATGCATCCCTGGGGCAAGAATACATCCTGAGTAAGTTCAGGAGAGCCCAGGTGTTCAGATATGGTGTACAAGGTCCCTGCTGCCACCAACAAACTTTACTTGGGAAGTGGGTTGAGGGAGGCTGGCATGAAGGGCTGGGGGTGAATTTCCCCCATACATCTTCTTTGCAACCTTTCCTGGAAAGTGTTTGGCGAGACTCTGAGCTTTCCTCAGAGCTTTCCTAATGTTATTCATTCATTCATATCCCACCTATGTATAAAATACCCTAAACTGGGGAGTTTACCCATCACTAATCTGCAGTTCTTATAATCCAGAGTCAAGTTTGGCAACATCTTTGTTACAATAAATCTAGAAAAGTAATTTTCCATTATAGAAAAGCCTCACATTGTTCCAAGAGGAAAGATGACCATACAGAGTACTATCAAAGTAAGATACAAAGTAGCAATTTAGAAATAATGGCCATGTTCAGATTACACTCTAAACCACAGTGTTTAAGCACTTTGAGCTAAACATTATGGCTTAGCCTGTTGTGTGAACCATGACTTAGTGTGTCGTGTGAACCATTCCTAACCATGGTGGCTACATAACCATGGTTTAAACACGCTCACTATTTGCTGCAAAAGGGGTAGGGGCCTAACCATGGCTTAGCATGATCAGGGTCTTTAACTATTTGGCTGATATTATTTGCAGAAAAGCATTTTTTTTCATATTATCAAAATAAATGTCCAGCGAGTGAAATGCATTCTTCATCATTTCTTTCTTGTCAGCTATTGTATTAATCTTTCAGTATACAGATACTTCTTTCTGCAGTTGTCACGATGCAAGTGAATTGCAACCAATCAGCTTACATCTCTGATGGTTTTTAAAACTAAATTGAAACCAATCACCAGCAGCGGATTTGCCCCTTGTTTCCGTATTTGATGGAAAAAAGAAACACCTATGTGGATTTGTGAAAGGGAATAATTGAGGGACCAAAAAGGTCAGTCTCTTATTAATGAGATACAAACCCCTTCAACTCTGAGCTTCTCAGCCAACCCATAGCAGGTCAGTAGGTAGGAACCAAAAGTCATTAACATCTGACAGTTGTTCGGTGACCTGTATAAAATGAGTTGATACTCTAGTCTAGTACATAAAACACCAGAATAATTGGTGTTAATTCACACTCTTGTTGGCAGTCTCAGCACAGAGGCCAAAGATTGAATTGGCATGAAAATTAAGCTTTCCTATCAGCCACAGAGGTCTCTCTGGGTCATGGTTGAACTGCATTAGCTGGCTAGAACAGTGAGTGGTGTTTGTACTCCTAACACTATCACAGCTGAAGGGGTCTCTGAATAAGCCAGGGAGTTTCCACACTGACTTCTTCAAGTTACTAATAATGTAACCTATATTTTGGAAGGAGGAAGATTAGAATACCTCTCAGACAGGGCAGATTATCAACGTTAATAATCACAAATAATTGTTGATCTACTGCCTAGCTGGCAACCAACCTCTAAACAGGATCTTCCATGTGGGTGATGGCAGGCCAGCAAGATTGACAGCTTGAATAAGTAGCATTAAGTGTGTTATGATCCAACTTTGAGTCCATAAGTTGTGATTTCTGGGTCTGTTGCTGGCATGATAGTGATACATCCATTACAGTAACCCGTTTTTAATCTAATGCATGATTAATATTTAGCACCATGGATGTCTGGGCCTTTCATTCCTGCTTGCACATAAGAATAATGTCTGCAATTAAACTGGAAAGCCTTAGGCCTACACCTTGAAAGTCAACTGTGTTTGCACCATCCACTGGCTAAGAAGCAGATTGGAAAGTTTTAATAACTTCTTCACGTCCATCCATACTGAAAAGAAAGGAGCCTTAGAAAAGATATTGAAAAGTGCCCATAATTGTATTTAGATTAAGAGCATTCACTAACTGTGAGTGAAATAAGAGAAACCCTAGGAAGGCTAACAGTGTAACCCTTACATGTCTTCTCAAAAGTAAATCCCATTGAGTTTAGTGGGGCAGACTCCCAGGTAAGGAGGAAGAGGATTGCCGCCTAAGTGTTTAAATTTTATAAGGCTAGTTAAACATTTGTTTCAAAGAAATGAAAAAGGTCTAGAAAGAATCACAACATTACCCACATCAGTGGACTGTTTGTGTGTATATTTCATGAGGTTCATTGGAACAGATCCTTGAGTCTGTTCCAATGAACAGATAGCCAATCACCCATTCTAACATATTTCATTTGAGGCTGAATCTGTGTTCATTGTTGTCATGCACCCTTGCTCACACATATACATGTGTAACATACACATTGTTAGATTTATATGCAAATGCATGAATACATCTGTAACAATGAGCCTGGGACTCTTGGATCTTTTACCAGAGGTACAGTGCACACACAGCAGATACTAACAGATATTATTCTTGACACACAGATTACAAAAAAGGAAAAACAGTTTGGTTAGCATACCAACCATCTACAATATGGACTAGTATACTGGATCTAATAGGCCTGACATAAAGATGGAAAGAGAGAGAGAGAGAGAAAAGGATTGGAGAAAGTAGTAGGAAGGTGCTATGGAAATGGCAAGTCAGGGAACTGGGAGGCTATATGACCATAAAAAGCTTAGGTACTGGTGACTATGGTGGGTAGTAAGGGTGGAAATGGTTAGATCTAGAAGAAAATGAGTTACCTAGCTTCAGAATAAGGGGTACCTGAAACACAATTTCCATTCTTTAGGCTAGACCACTACCCTACGATTCATACACAGGTCTCCGTCCCCTGCAAGACACCAAAAATGAGTATATGGGGCTCACAGGTTGTTCTGCATTATACATGGAACCTGGTTTTGACTCAGTTGGGTCCTTAATGGGGAGGGGGAGTGTTCCTTCTGGGTGCATAAAGCAACCAGATCTATTTGGGCAAAGGTAATGACAAAAGGTGGCAGAGGAAAATGAAAGCACAACTCTGGAGAATGGAAAGTAAGTTCAGGAAGGTTCCTTGCCTTTTGATTGGCCTAAGTGTAGCTGGCTAAACACAGCAAGAGCAGCACAGTGTAGGACAATTAATTGTTTTCATCAACAAGAAAAGTATCGCAATGGTTGACCTGTCTAGGACACCAGAGGCTTCGGGACTGGACCAGACTTCCCCAAAAAGCTCTGGATTGGCCAATTCAAAGGCACCCTCGTGGGCTGATTCACTGGGTAGTAGCACGGCCACTTCAGACAACTTTTGGCTTGATTCTATAGTTATTGGGATAAAGGATACAATCCTATCTGAATAGTTCACCAGCCTCCAAAACCAGAGACTAATGACTAGCCTATGCAGGGCGAATGGAGCACCCTGCATTTTTGCTTGATGCACAATTTTGCCCATCTAAGCATGGCTCAGGAAGTGTGAGGGAAGAGGCCTGGAGACTCCATAAGGAACTGCATAACACAGCTCCTGTGGTTTCCTCTCTGCCCTCAGGACTGCCCCCTTTTCACCCTCTCTGCACTCTGTTTCCAAGCAAGAACACATAGCTGGTGTGGAGAGAACTGTACAAGCTACAAGGGGGGGGGGGGAAGAGAGCACGGATTTTGAGAACCGAGGTCAGATTCTGGCTCCGACCTCAGTTCCCAGGAACCTAAAATATCAAGTGGCCCTCTAGACAGTGTCTAGTGGCCATAGGATTGCTCCTTAACTCTCTTTAATTAATTCATTAAACAAAAAACCTACGGTTTACAAAAACAATGTTAAGGCTCTACAGTTTCCAACCAAGCACCAAAAAGCAGGGAAATTGGGAGTTAAGGCTCACAAGCCTTAACGCCACATCCTCCCTAAGGAGGCAGAAAGTGCAAGTGAAATTCTCATTCTCCCAAAGCAGATAAACCATGAGGACAGGGTGGAGAATATGATATGCAGAGCTGACTGTGGGGTTGTGGAAAACTGATCACGAACAACTTAGGGCCACCTACTTCTCTTTTTTTGTTTAGAGCAGCCTTTCCCCAACCTGGTGCCCTCCAAAGGTGTTGGACTACAACTCCCATCATTGCAAGTCAGTATGTCCCATGGTCAGGAATGCTGGGACTTGTCATCTCAAAAATCTAGATATGCAATTTGATCTGCAGAGGTGACTGTGGGGTTGTGGGAAATGATGATGAACAACTTAGGACCAGCTGCTTCTAATTTCTTAGAGCATCTCCTTATGTTGAGAGTTGCAGCCCAACACATCTGACAGGCACCAGGTTGGGGAATGTTGTTCAAGTACAAGGGAAGGCAGAATGTAGATCTCCAGATGTTTTGGAATTCAACTTGTAAAAGCCCCATCAGCATGGGCAGTTATCAGGAATGCCGTGAGTTGATGTCCAAATCATCAGGATAAATCTATTTTCTGCCCACATCTGTACTAAAGTATGGTGTTTTCCAGCATTAAGATATGGGATCAATCAAGGAACTACAAAAGAGCTGCATCACTTTAAATAAACTGTCAAAACCAAATGAAACAACAATGAATGAATCTTGAATACCTAATCCAGATAGCCCTTCAGACATCAACATTAGTTTTCAACACATGGCATAGGATGTCTGTTTCTTGAATATCAGATAAAGGATTTCTCTTACTTGTTCAGCAGTGTGAGATCAAAGGCAGAGCTACCACCTAATACTTTCATGCATCAGTATTATTTTAAAATCAAGTATGAATTGATTTTTGTCTTCCCCATAACACATAACATGGGAGTTACAGTGCAACACATCTGGAGAGCACCGGGCTGGAGAAGGTTGACTCCTATACATGTCTTCTCAGAAGCCAGTGCCATTGAATTCACTAGGGCTTTCTCCCAAGAGGTATAGGATTGCAAACTAATCTCATCTGAAAGGTGTTCAATACAGCCAAACTAAACCTCTTCTGCTCTGCTGTTGCTTTGATGAGATGATGTATTGTGCAGGGATTGTGGGGAGTGAACAGTATATTTTTTATAAATACATTTAAAGAAAAAAACCATTGGTTCTTTGAAAGGCAGGATATTGACCAAAAGTTGGAGGTGCCTGGCACATGCTCTGGTTCTAGATCTGTAATGAATAGTGCCCCTTTTGTTATCAAGAGTGCTGCTATATGCGAGATGTGTGTGAGAGAAAAGTATTGGGTAGACCCTGTATTTGGTAAGGGTATGGAACAGCACTCCCCATCCTGCTGCCCTCCAGGTGTTTGAGATGACAAGTCCCAGCATTCCTGACCATGGGACATACTGACTTGCAATGATGGGAGTTGTAGTCCAACACCTTTGGAGGGCACCAGGTTGGGGAAGGACTGCTCTAAACAAAAAAAGAGAAGTAGGTGGCCCTAAGATGTTCGTGATCAGTTTTCCACAACCCCACAGTCACCTCTGCATATCATATTCTCCACCCTGTCCTCATGGTTTATCTGCTTTGGGAGAATGAGAATTTCACTTGCACTTTCTGCCTCCTTAGGGAGGATGTGGCGTTAAGGCTTGTGAGCCTTAACTCCCAGTTTCCCTGCTTTTTGGTGCTTGGTTGGAATCTGTAAAGCCTTAACATTGTTTTTGTAAACAGTAGGTTTTTTGTTTAATGAATTTCATGGCTTTGTGTAACGGATGACTGGATATTATACAGTTGGCAACCAAGCCAGCATCAGCCAGGATGTTATACCATCTTGACATCCAATATAAAATCAAAGCTAGTGTTATGTGTTGAACTCACTTTTAACATTAATAAATCAACCAAAATGCTTGCATCTCCCTCATTTTAAAGATAAAGAGATGAAACCTGGCATCATGGTAGCTCTTAAGTAGGGATATAGCTATGCCAAGTATGAAGCAGATCCATTCATGCTTTGATTTTTAGGAATTTTTTAAAGTTCAAACAGAAATCTCTTTGGAGTCCAGGACCTTGAGCAGTACAAGTTTAAAAAATGAAATTAAAGATAAAGAGATGAAACTTGGCACCATGGTAGCTCTGAAGTAGGGATTTAGCCATGCCAAGTTGGAAGCAGATCCGTTCATCCCTTGATTTTTAGAAATGTTTAAAACTTCAGTTTAATTATTTTAATTAACTAAAATGCTTACAATTCCATCATTTTTAAAGATAAAGGGATGAAACTTGACAGCATGGTAGCTCTTAAGTAGGGATTGAGCCATGCCACGTTGGAAGCAGATCTGTTTATGCCTTGAGTTTTAGGGTTGTTGTTTTTTTTACTTCAAACCCAATACTCCTCTTTGGGGTCTAGGGCCTTGAGCAGTACATTAAAAAAAAAAAGAAAGAAAGTAAAGATGAAGAGATGAAACTTGGCACCATGGTACCTCTTAAGTAAGGCTTTAGCCATGCCAAGTTGAAAGCAGATTGGTTCATGCCTTGAATTTTAGAATTTTTTTTGATGTCAAACTTTTTAAAAAAATATCCTAAAAATCAAGGCATGAACCCATCTGCTTCCAACTTGGCATGGCTCAATTCTAGGGTGACCACTAGGGTGTGGCCTAGTGGCTAAGGTGTTGGACTGGGAGCTGGGAGATCTGGGTTCTACTCCCCACTTAGCCATGGAAACCCATTGGGTGACTTTGGGCCAGTTGCAGACTCTCAGCCCAACCCACCTCACAGGGTTGCTGTTGTGAGGATAAAATGGAGAGGAGGAGGATTATGTATGCTGCCTTGGGTTTCTTGGCAGAAAAAAGGTGGGATATAAATGCAATAATAAATAATAATAAAAAACTGTCAGGATTTCCCCAGATTTCTCCTGGTTTTTGTTCTATCCTCAGTGTCAGGGGGGATTTTATGCAATAGTCTATAATGACCTGGAATTACACACTTTCCCTTTTAAGGCCACCATTAGCATGGCAGGGGGGAATGACATGCTTTGTGGAGGTGTGTCATTCTCCCCCACTGCTCCAGTCAAGGCCTTAAAAGGGAAAAATGTGTAATTCCCAGGCATTATAGAAAAGGGCCTGATTGGTGCAGTGGGGGTGGGTGGGTGAGAATGACATGCTTTCCCCTCCTCCGCTCCAATTGGGGACTTTAAGGTGGCCCCAGAAAGCCATTTTCTTGCCCCCCCCCCACTAGGTGTCCTCTTTTTTGGTTTCCCAAATATGGTCACCCTACTCAGTTCTTGCACAGGCTGCATTTCCATCCCTAGATATTTACTCAAAAGTAAGACCCATTGAATTTCCTTGGTTCTTGAAAAGCAACACACTTGCTTTTAGATTTGCCAGTCTCAGCATTCTATGTGTGCTATGAATGCCTGCTCTGTCTGTCCCTATAGTTTCCTGCAAGGTCCAGCCAGGGGAAGCCAGTAAATTAAACCTAGGGGTGGAGGGTGGGATTCCCTCAAGTTCATCTGACAGCAGGTGCTATGGAACATGGACCTTGAAGGAGTGTTGAGGCTGGATTTCTGGCAGACCCAGCCAGGCAACTTTATGGCCTGTTAGTCCCTCCATTTGGTAGCCCGCAGAGCACCTGCCTCATAAGGCAAATGGCCACATGAGAACTGTTATTATGGCCTGCTACTTTGTTTGTCTTTAGTAGTCTGTGGTCCAGATCTCTTCAGAAGGGGGAATAGTGTTTTGTGGTTGGGGTCAGTCTAAATTATCTCCAGGGGTCCCTTACTCAGTGCCTCTGATAGCAAAGAGATTGAGGATTTTCCCCAACTCTGTTACTTTTGAAGTTACTAGGCCTGTTGAAAATAGATTTTATAACGTAAGCATGAAAACAGTGAATACCCCTTTTAACTTGTTAAACCAATGAAAACATGCCACACAAGAAGTCTTAAGATATGAATGGTTTATAAAGAAAAGTAAATGCAAAAGAACATCAGATGCAGAAGTGAAATCTGAAACATTACTAGTAGTAGTAGTAGTAGTAGTATCCTGCCTTTTGCCCAATGCTGGGCCTCAGGGCAGCCTTACAAAACTAAAACATATACAGCTAAAACCTATAAATAGGAATATACTATATACCATATGAAAAGGAGGACAGGGCTCATGTAACTTTAACAGTTGTAGAGAAAAGGGGATTTCAGCCAGTGTCATTTGTATGCAATTAGTTCCTGGTGAAATTCCCTCTTCATCACAACAGTTAAAGTTGCAGGGGCCCTGCCTTCTTTTGTATAAGGTCACTCTAGTACAGTGCCTGCAACTTTTGTAAATTTTACAAAAGCAGGGAGAGAGGTTTGTATTCCTTTTCTAACTTAAACTGCTCTCCTTCCCTCAATCTTTCACCAATCTTCTTGAAATTTTCAGGTAATGTAAAACAAACATTTCTTTCTGGCACCTGTAAATTTCAGAAAGGTTGATGAAACATTTTCGATTTTATGGCTGTTAGAATGACCCCCCCCCCAATTATCACTTTAACATGGCAGAATGTGTTTTTTACTGACGACCCTTAACAATGGAGGCACGGCTGTGCCTCCATTAATCAGTGCAGGAAGTCCATATATGTTCTGATTACTGCCCCTCTATGGCTGTCCAGAGCCTTAGTGATGTTCCTTGAAGCTTCCCAGCCTCGTTCTTCTGTAATTAACATGGATTCTTGAGCCAAGATGTCAGGGTCATGATGGAACGCCTTTCCCAACATGAACCTACCCGTACACTACGCTCAACCTCAGAGGTCCTCCTCCAGGTGCCTACTCCGAGGGAAGCTCGGAGGACAGCAACAAGGGAGAGGGCCTTCTCTGTGGTGGCCCCCCAATTGTGGGATGATCTCCCTGATGAGGCCCTCCTGGTGCCAACACTGTTATCTTTTCGGCGCCAGGTCAAAATTTTTCTTCTCTCCCAGGCATTTTAACAGCTTAAGTTGAGGTTTTAACTGACTTTGTGGACAGGCTTAAAAGTTTAAAATGTTTTAAGTATCAGCTGTTTTATGTTTTATGGTTTTAAATTTTGTATATTGACTTTTTAACGTTCAATCTTTTAATTTTTGTAAACCGCCCAGAGAGCTTCAGCTATGGGGCGGTATATAAATGTTTAATAATAATAATAATAATAATAATAATAATAATGCAATACATAGCACAAAACACACATGTCCAGAGATAGCTCATCCACTCTCCTCTGTAACACCATAAACAAACTATATGAGAATTTGCAATAGCACCAGCTTTGTGGACTACAGTTGCTGTTTCGTGTCCAAAAGTAAGTGATACCCTTTCTGTTGCCAGGCAACTGGAACAGGGAGTGAAGCAAGAAAAAAATTGCTAGAGAGAAGAGAAATAGTTGGGACTAGATAAACTAAACTTCAGTTCTTGTTCTTGCTAACATCTCTCTCTCTCCTCTGCCTCCCCCACTCTCTCTCTCTCTCTGACATTGTGTAGCTTTCATAACACTCCATTCCTGCTACAGTGCTGGATCAACAGTTGCGTGAGCAGAAGTCCACTTGTGCAATGGGAATTCTGCTTGTGCAACAGGATCTCTCCATCCTCTCCTTTCAGCCCCTTCAGCCCCCTGTACAAACCTGCTCTGGAGGGTGCAAGGGGGGGGGGGCTTCAGGCGGAGGTGAAATCCATTCTGCCCGGAATTTCCCTACATAGTTGGATACAACCCACAATCTCATCACCATATCAATCTACATTTGAAATGGATAGACCTTTTTATTCTGCTGGTTGCATTAATAGGCCTGAATGTGTATGACCAGCCATTAAAAACACACACACACAATCCTGACTCTGAGATAAAGGCATGCAAATGGCTATAAAACCAAGAGAGAAACTATGATCAATTCTTAATTAGCACAGTACATTTCTTCAGTTTAGTTCTTTCGGTTCATTCTTTCCACCAGTTTCTTTATTAAAGTTTTCCATTTTAGGAATACTATTTCTAATAGTATTTGCTACCATTAAATGTAATAATGATCTTTAACCATTTTTTTTTCTAAATTGGGGCCTACATATTATGTTAGAATGGTTGAAACAGCCAGTTGACACAAAATTGCCTATTTGGAAGTCATACAGAAAGCGGAAAATGCTATTCTTCAAAATACAGAGCAGAAAATATTTCCTTTCTTCCCTATTATGTCACATAGTTCTTTGTCATACCATAGGGTGACCAGATTTTGGAAAGCAAAATCCCGGTCCAAAATGGCCACCCCACCAAAGCAGCCTCCCCCCCCCCAACATAAAATAAAAAATTAAAAAGGCTGCCCACCATATGGCTAACAAGCAGACACCCCCGTCACCCCCCCACCCGAAACAACCCCCCCCCACCAAGTCACCCCCCCCAAAAACCCAGCCCAGACCTACCTGGTCCTGCCACCGCCGATCTCCTCCACTGCCACGTGACCCCTGCAGTCCCCTCACCCTTCTTGCCCTGCTCCTGGGCTCCCTGGGGGTATCTGAGGAACAGCAACAGCAGCAGCAGGCAAAGGAGGAGGAAGAGCCTGCTTTAAAATGCCTGCGCTGCTCCGGCCTCCGCAGGAAACAAGTACTCAGGGTTAAGGAACATCAACAAATTCCTTGTCTGGTGGCCGGGGAGTGGCCGGGAAGCAGCACAGGCAGGAAAGAAGTGCTCAGCATTAGGGAGCGTCAACAAATTCCTTGACTGGAGGCTAAAGCAGTTAGCCACCAGACAAGGAATTTGTTGACGCTCCCTAAGGCTGAGCACTTCTTTCTTGCCCTAGCCGGGGGAGCAGCGCAGGCATTTTAGGGAGGCAGGAGAGCTGATCCTTTCCCCAGTTTGCCCCCGCCGTCCCCCTCTCGGCCCGGATTGACCCAGTTTTCCCGGTTAGGACCGGGAAATCCAAGGTGATCTGGTCACCCTATCATTCCATATTGAACTCCAAAGGAATTCATTTTTTGGGTTACTGAAAAAACAAATCAAGGCATATACCTCAAAATGTAGTTCTATAGTATGGGATAACTTCATTGTCCTTTTTATTTTCTCCATTGGAACCTACATTTTCCATAATGTTTGGGTTCATGAGATTGAATGTTCATGTGATGGTTTCTACATTAATAAAACATTAATAAAAATAGAAAGATGCATAACTATTATTTGGGGAAAGATTCATCATGTTCAGTAGCTGATCAGTTCTAGTTGCTGGCCTGGGAATGCTGAGAGTCATAGGGCTTTTTTCTGTCCAAACATGCCTACGACTGAACCCTTAAAGTGCAATCCTATGCATATTTAGACAGTAAAAAGCCTTTCAATTCCCAGCATGGCTGGTTAGGTCATCCTGTGAGCTATAGACCTTTTTTCTTTCTAAACATGCTTAGGATTATACCCTTAAAATGTTACAGATATGAACGGGGACCCTAGCACTGCTCTAGATTATCCCTGGCTATTAAATATGTTCAGATCATTTGGTTTTGGCTTCCAAGGTAAACAAGCTCTACAGCTGTAAGGCAGATCAGTTCCTCTCCATGCACATTTGCTGCCCAAAAGCATTATTAAGGACGGTGTTAATACCATGCCATTATTCAGGATAAAATCATATCCTCATTTTCCAAATAGTTGGAAAGGCCAACATAAGGAGATATAAGATGCCTGAGGAAATAGGTACTGATGAGATAATATGAATAAGAATATAGCTAATGTTGACTGAAAGGAGGAGCTACTCAGTGGGTCAACTTTTCTGAGCCGTTGCAAAGAGCAGCCTCGTCGGCCATTTTATCCTCTTACTAGCTATGCAGAGTCTGGATCAAGCAGCTGTTTTTGCCAAACAAATATTCCATGCCAGCTCTTCTCCTGGTATCACATGAGAAAAATGGAGTGTTCCCCAGATCAAGCCACATCAAAGGGATCAGTAGATACTTGTTTATGAGTATGAATTGGGAAGTTCCAAGTTTAAATCTCTTTCAGCCCTAGTGTGTGTGAGGGAGTGGGGCATAAATGATATGTAGTTTGTTTTTAGGCTTTTATGGTTAGAATTTTTGTATATTGGTTTTTAAATGTTCAGTGTTTTTAATTTTTGTAAACCGCCCAGAGAGCTTCGGCTATGGGGCGGTGTATAAATGTAATAAATAAGGCTGAGAAAATTGCTTGACTAAGGTGACCTATGAATGTGTGGCAGAGGCAAAGTTGGAAACAGGGGCAACCTCACTCAAACAGTTAAGCCTATTTGCTATGATGTTACACGTGGTGAAACACGGAGAACACTAAAAAATCACTATCACAGTCTTAAACATATTATCATTATTATTACCATTCCTAGATATTCTCTTGACTAGATGCAAGATCTGTTGCAAGATCTCTGGGCTGGCTGTGTTTTGGTAGACTTCCTTTTTTTTCTTTTTTTCTTTTTTTCTGTACAACCATGTTTATTCATGGATGGGTCTGAGATTTGGAATAGTGTACTGACATGACAGTAAGACGATAAACACCAGATGCTGGGGACCTTGGGTGGGAGGGTGCTATTGCACCATGTCCTGCTTGTGAGTTGCCCACTGTGTGAGCAGAATGTTGGACTAGATGGACCCTTGGTCTGATCCAGCATGGCTCTTCTTATGTTCTTATGCACAACCTTTTTGGCCATGAGGGATGCATCGGATGTCTGCTGGGGTGCCAGTGGCTGTACATGTACCTGCACACACACACCCACCCACCCACACACACTTCTCCTTCTGCCCATATACATGCACAGACAAAGGCAGGATCTACACTAGTGCTTTAAAATGGTTTTAACAGGAGTGACAACTGTTGGGGCCCAGGACACACTCCATATATAGTTTTCAAACAATTTTTGAAGTGTTCTATACTGCTTGGTGTAGATCTGGCCAAAGTCTCTGCCCCCCTCACACCCAGCACTTGGGCAGAGCTTTCCCTTGCTAGAGCAGAGAGATTGGAGATATGAGTAACCCCAGGGTAGCATTGGCAAAGGAAGTCCCAGGTGTGTAAGCTGTGCATCAGGAAGTCTGTGGTTCAAATCTCCCCTCTGCCATGACCCTCCTGATTAGCTGTAGGCATAACCTTTTCCCCCCTCCCCCCACCCCCAAATAGCTGTCTTATCTTTTCATGACCTTTGGATCCTGCCCATCCTATAACAAGCTCTCATTAATCACCACTTCTTGATCCTTCAAGGCTTCAGAATATATTAAGCCAAGCGAGGATAACTGACCTAAGAACACCAAATAAGCTTGATAGATTTGAACCTGAGTCTCCCCACTCCAAATCCTACGCTCCATCTTGTGCATCACACTGGCCTAATATGAGGGAAATAATGTGCTTAGTTAAATTATGGAATTCACTTCCACAAGATGTCGTGATGACCATCAATTGGATGGCTATAAAAGGGGACTGGACAAACCCATGGAGAAGGCTATAAATGACTACAAGTCCTTATGACTATGTGTTGTCTCCCTTATCACAGGAAGTATGGCTGTGTACATGAGTTTCTGGGGAACATGGGCAGGAGGGTGCTATTGGACTGTTGTCCTGCTTGTGAGTTTCCTGCAGGCAACTGGTTGGCTAAGGTGTGAACAGAATGCTGGACTAGTTGGATCCTTGGTCTGATCCAGCATGGCTCATGTCCTGACTCACCTTAATGGCTGTTACAAGCACTTCTAAATTAATATTTCGAACACTTGGGGCACAATGCTCCTTCATTTGGACACAGTGCCATTCACAGAGGAATCCACATAGAATGTAATAGAGTCTCATATTTCTAGCCCTTAGTGTGTACATGTAGGCACTCAGGGATCCTGTGCTGGGAACCATCCTGCCTTTGCTATATGAAGACAAAACATTATTAAGATGACTGTATGGAAAAACATACACAAATGGGCATAACATGTATATGCTAAGCCAGCCTTCCCCAAACTGGGGCACTCCAGATGGGTTGGACTGCAACCCCCATCACCCCCAGCCAGCATGGCATTAGGCAGCTTGACTGGGGATGATGGTTTGTAGTCCAACACATCTGGAGGGCGCTGGGTTAGGGAAGGCTGCATTCTCATGTCACCTCTAACCCTAGGTCAAAGCTTTGTGCTAACTTTGAGCAGTTTTGTGCCACAGATCCCAAGTTTTATGCCACCACCCACAACTGTGTACTGACACATCAAATGTGGATGTGCAGTTAACACAAAAATACCCCCCACACCCTTGCCATATCACCCCAAAGCCTGTGCCAACGTTTTGTGCCTGTTTTGTGCTCTTTTGCACTACTGAGTTTGTGCGACCACCTAAAATGTGAAAATGACAGACTCTTAGGTGGGAGTTGATGAATGCTAAAATTTCCACATTCTCCTGTCACCTATGCCAAAGTGACATGTTTGGCCCATTATCTGGCCTTGCCTCTCCCTCTGCCCTTTCACCCAAATTTACTTTCCAGCAGCAGCAAGGCAGGTGTGCAAACTGGAGGGCTGCTCCTTAGGCCTTCATTTGGCTCCAAAGCCTTACTAACAGGAACTTCACAGCACCTGTACTTTGCCAGGTCTTCTTCTGCCCATTGGCAAACTGTGGTATGCCAGTGTTTCTATGCACTTTGTAAAAACCTTGAAGCCTTTGGGAACCACAGTGAGTAGGGATCTTTGTGTTGGGAAGTTCATGTCGGTAAGACATTTTGGGTCTAATGAAGGCTTGAGGGAAGAGCCTTCCCCTTCACACACACATAGTAGTTACTAGTGAAAGGTAAAATTTGGAGAAAGGGAAGGATATGGAGGATTTGCAAGGGGTTATGGAGCTCTCCATGCCTTATCCTGAGAACGTCATAAGGACAATAGTGGTTGGAGTTTACAATGGGGCAAGATCCTCCGGTTGCCTACTCTGAGGGAAATACGGAGGGTGGTAACAAGGGAGAGGGCCTTTTCAATGGTGCCCCCCAAATTATGGAATGGTCTCCCCGTCGAGGCTCGCCTGGCGCCAACATTGTTATCTTTTTGGCACCAGGTCAAGACTTTTCTCTTCTCCCAGGCATTTAACAGCATATGATGAGGGTTTTGTGTTGTTGTGTTTTGACCCAGAATTGTTGTTTTAAAGGATATTGTAATTATAATTTATTTTTATGCTTTATGGTTTTAAATTTTGTATATCGGTGGTTTTTTTTTAAAAAAGTATTATTATTTTCAACATATAATACAACACAATCATACAAATAATATATACTAACATAACCTTAACAACCCCCCAGTACTCCCCTAACCCATTGAGACCTTCTTTATTCTATTATGTTATACATTCTTCCAAAATGGTAAAGAATCTTTTAAAGGTGTACAGCCTTTCCCCTGTATTAAAACAAACTCTAAAAATGCCCCCTCATATATTTTCAAAATCATTCTTCTTAGATAATCCCCTCTTTAATTTTATATTACATGTTAATTTATCATTAATCGTGATATCCCATACCTCTTTATACCATTCTTTTATTCCATAATTTCCCTGTATTTTCCAATTCTTGGCTATCATTAATCTAGCGGGTGTCAGGAAGTTGTTGATCAAATCCTTCATATTTTGATTCCCATATGCTTTATCAAAAATTGAAAGTAAAGCCAAATTTGGACTTGCTTCCATACTGCTTCCCATTATTTCACTTATTTCTTTAAAACCCTTTTCCAAAAATTTGGTACATACTCACATGTCCACCACATATGAAAGTATGTTCCAACCTCCTGACAACCTCTCCAACATAATACTGGTGTTAGGTTCCACCTCCAAATTATTTTGTAATAATTCTCTTTTATCCTTACTGATAATAACTTTAGCATTCTTGATTCCCATATCCTCCCCCAGTTATAATCACTAATTTGTTTTGTTAAATCATCTTCCCATAATATTTTAAGAGAATCCTGTTGGTCTCCATTCTCTATCAATATTTTATATATTTCACTTATCATACCTATTTTACTTTTATTTCCCCCCGCCTTTTCTCTTGATTCTATTAATTTCTCAAATCTTGTATTATCTCTGCACTCCTAATTTTTCTTTTTCCAATCATGCTTCCATTGTTCCAATTGTATACATTTGAACCATGAGATCTTTTGTCCTCTTAATACTTCTTCTATTTGCTCCTTATTAAACATTCTTTTCAACAATCTTTCACTTTAATAATTATCTGTTCCCTCAATACCCTTCTTAGATTCCCTGGGAAGTTCTCCAGTAAAACCACTGGAGTCAGAGGAGAAATCCCTGGTGCTAATTTTTTTTAATACTTCTCCCAAATCTCTACAATATTTTTAAAAGGGGATTTTTCCATTTCCTTCAATTGTTTCTTTTGTTTTTTGCTAAAAATTTTTTTGTAATTCTAACTCTTTTTCTCCTGTCTAACCATACTAAATCCTGTCTAACCATTCTAAATCCTCTTTTCCTACTATACTATTTATAACATGTCTTAATTGATTAGCTATGTAATACATCTTTATATTTGGAAGTCCCAACCCTCCTTCCTTTTGTATCTTATACCATTTCCCTTTATTAATCCTTGCTTTTTTATCTCCATTACAATAATTATTTATCATACTTTGCCAACTCTTTATTTCTACTTCTGTTATTTGAATTGGTACCATTCTAAACAAAAAAATTATCTTAGGTAATATCTTCATTTTAATAACCGCTATTCTACCAAACCATGAATGCTTTAACTTCCTATAAGCCTCTAATTTTTCATTATCTGTTTCTTCAAGCTACTAAAATTAATTTCTTCTAACTTTTCTAAATCTTTCATAATATTAACTCCTAAGTAGTGCACTATATTTTTAATCTTAAAACCAAGTTTTATACTACACTCCTCCCTTTCCTCTTTATTATAATTAAATATCATTTCTGATTTTCCCCAGTTTACTTGTAAACCTGTATTCTCCCCAAATTCTCTCAAATGATGCTTTATTTCCTCCAAAGTCTCCATTGGATTTTCTAATGTCATTAATGTATCATCCGCAAACATATTAATTTTTATCTTTTTTTCCCCTCCTATCCCTTTTAATCTCTCATCTTCCCTAATAACATTTGCCAAAATTTCTATAACTATTGCAAAAAATATTGGGGAGAGTGGACACCCTTGTCTAGTACCTCGGGCTAAGGTAATTTGTTGTGTTAACCCATCATTAACCATCACTACTGCTTTATTATTTGTGTATAACTGATTAATTACTCCTATAAATTTTTCTCCAAACTCAAATGTTTTTATAATTGTTTTTAGCGCTGGCCATTCCACACAATCAAAGGCTTTCATTCCGGCTGAAGTATTTAAATCCAATGTAGAATGGTGGGCGCCTGTTTTGGCGGCACTGTTTACGTGTATAGATCATACAGCAACCATTCCAGAAGATTGAGGTCTAGCCATCATTATCCCAATATACAAAAAAGGAAAAAGATCTGATCCTGCAAATTACAGACCTATCAGCCTATTAAATGTCATCAGTAAAATGTATGCAAATCACTTATTGGAGAAACTGAGGGACTGGCTAGACCAGGAAAATATAATAGCGGCAGAGCAGGCTGGTTTTAGGAGTGGACGCTCAGCAGTGGACCACGGACTTGTCTTGCAACACCTAGTGGAAAAATACACAACTACGCCGGGGGCCCCCCTTTATACAGCCTTTATCGATTTAAGATCTGCCTTTGACCTCATACCAAGAGATAGATTATGGGAGAGGTTTGAGGATACCAACATTGACCGCAGGCTGTTGACACTCATTCGCAGTCTATATGATAACACAACTATGCGGGTGAGATGTAATAGGGCGGGTCATTTGTCTGGAGCTGTATCAACAGCAAGGGGAGTGAAACAAGGATGTGTGTTAGCCCCCACCCTGTTTAACTTCTATATCAACTCACTGGTTGGACATTTGCCGAGGGTTCAGGCCCAACCTCCTACCCTGGCCAATAGACCCTTGTCGATACTGCTCTACGCTGATGATGCAGTGATACTATCACTGACAAGAGTGAGATTAAGGAGGCTGTTGAGGGCCCTAGATAACTACTGTAAAGATGAATTGCTGCAGATTAACTACGACAAAACCAAGGTTGTAGTTTTTTCTAAAAAAAGAACAAAATATAATTGGCAAATAAGTGATCACTTAATAGAGCAGGTATCCTCATTTAGAAACCTAGGAATAATTTTTTATTCATTAGGTACCTGGACTGCCCATTCAAAAAGTGCAATTGCAAGTGTGCAGAGGAGTACCAAGGCTCTCCTTTCTTTTTACTATAATAAAGGTGGACAATACATTCCTTCGGTGCTTCAGGTCTTCGTGGCAAAAGTTTTAGCCCAACTGTTGTATGGGTCGGAGGTCTGTCTGTATGAAAAATCTGTACCATTCGAAACTGTGCAAACTAAATTTTTAAGAACGATACTTGGGGTCCCAAGCTGCATCCCAAATGCAGTTTTAAGGTTAGAGACGGGCTTGATTACAATAGACGCACATATATGGATATGTAAGATGCATTGCTGGTTGAAAATGTTGTTCATGCCTGTGGGATTGGCTTCATTCATTTTGTTGGACACTTTTCAGTCAAAGTGGAAAAAACTATTATATAGGAAGCTTCAAACCTTGGGTTTTTCGATGACTGCTGTTCAGAGCCTAGGCTACGAAAAGGCAAAAGCCGAGATAGCACAGCGAATCCGAGATGTCGATTTCCAAAATCACTTAAGCCAAATAATACTGTATCCGGCTATCAGAGAAAATAGTAGACCACTCATACCTGCTAAACACTTAGTGGCCCTGACCTCTCCAAAACTTAGAAGAGCTTTTACTTTGGCCAAATTCAATGTTTTGCCATCCGCTCTGTTGGAGGGCAGATTCCAAAAAATTCCTCACAGAGAACGGGTATGCCCATGTGGGAAGGGGGCAATTGAAACAGTAGGTCATGTTCTACTACACTGCAATATATATAAAGATCTTAGATCTCTTCTTATTGCCCCGCTTATAGTAAAACTCCCGGGCAGGCCGGACAAATTTTATGCAGAATATTTATTGTCTGATTTAGATGATCCAGTCACACTAAAAGTGGCCAGATTTTGTGTAGCAGCCATCTCCCGTCGCAGGGAGGTGACTGGTAAACATGAAAGAATGAACAACTAACATGCATTATTCTATAGTTATAACCAAATGATACTGTATACATGTAACACAGTTATAATATACGAGTTACTATTTCCCTATGGGTTGATGACTTGTCTATGTATTCAATTATTAAATGTTTTTATATTATCAGGAGGGTTAATTGAAAATTCAATGTGTAAATATGTTTTTATATTATGATGTTTTATACTTGCTGGTCTTGTTGACCGTAATAAAATTTATTATTATAATCAAAGGCTTTAAAAATATCTAATGCTATCAACCCTGCTTTTATATTTCTTTTTTAAATAACATTTATTATATTCAATACTTTCCCAATTAAATTAGGCATTTGCCTCTCTGAAATAAATCCATATTGATCCTTTTTAATATATTTATTTATAAAAGTATTCATTCTTGTTGCCATAATTGCCGTAAAATTTTTTGAATCTTGATTTATTAAAGATATAAGTCTATAAGAAGCTGGGTCCGTTAAATCCTTATCCGGTTTCAGGATTAATATAATCAGAGAATGTTCCCATGATGGTGGGGTCTTCTCTCCCTCTAATATATTGTTATATAATACTTTCAATTTCGGTACCAATAACTCTCTAAATATCTTGTAATATTCCAGCCCCAACCCATCTAAACCCGGAGATTTCCCTCCTTTTAATTTATCAATAATTCCTTCTATTTCATTTTCCATCACTAAACCTTCCATATAATCCCTATCTTTTCCTTGTAATCTTATTTTCCAATTCCTCTCTACGTAATCCACTATCCTTGCCTGTAAGCCCACTCCTGATGCATACAATTTCTGATAGAATTCTTGAAATATATTTAATTTATCTTTCATTAAATTACAGCTTTTCCCTATTTTATCTTTATCTTTATCTATCATATTCTTTACCTTCTTCGACTGCATGGACCTGGCCAGCATTTTAGAATTTTTATTACTACGTTCAAAAAAATCCCATTTTAAATATATCAAATTTTTCTGAACTCTCTCTAAATCCACTTTCTCAAGTTCCTTCTTTTTAGCTTGAAGCTGAGCGTATATTCATTTATCTTTAGTTATTCTTAATTGTTCCTCTAAGTTCCTAACCTCCTTTTCAATCTTTTTACTTTGTACTTCTTGTTGTCTTCTTAATTGACACGATTCTCTAATACATATCCCTCTTACTATCACTTTCATCATGTCCCATACTATCGCTTGAGAGTTTTGCCCTGTTTCATTAATTTCCCATATTGTCTGTATTTCCTTTTTCATTTTCTCAACAATGTTTTTATAATATATCAGTGTTTTTAATGTTCAATGTTTTTAACTTTTGTAAACCGCCCAGAGAGCTTTGGCTATGGGGTGGTATATAAATGGAAATAAATAAATAAATAAATTTAGGATTAGGTAATCCAGGCCTGATCATAATCAAGTCTCAAATTAGTTCAATTCAAGCTAAGAGAGGGACTCTCAAAGAACCCTGCCTAGGGATGATTTGCATGGATGGCAGAGACATCCCAACCCTCGATGGTTAGGGGAAATTGTTTTAAGCTAATATGGTGCTAATAGGTATGCTAATAAATTTTATCAACACATATTATATTTTAAAGGTGCCATAGAGTTACACATTCATAAATTCTATATAGGTTCTATATACATATTCAAGTACTGTATAAGTTCTATGTAAGTTCTGCATACATCTATAATACAAATAGTTACTTTTTACTAAAACAAGACAGGCATTAAGAAGAATCCAATGTATCTTGGGCATCTGTAACAAAGGAAGAAGAAGAAGAAGAAGAAGAAGAAGAAGAAGAAGAAGAAGAAGAAGAAGGTGGTTCTTCCCTTAGGAATGCATGTGGAAAAGGTTATACAAGAATGAAAAATTCATTGGGTTTTTTTAAGAAAGATTCATGAGCAAGATTGTAGCTTTCTGCTCACAGATCATTCTTGCAAAAACCATTTGCATTCTACATTTTTCACATTCTACATTTTTTCTTTCCTTGGAGGAAAGAAAACTTGTTACTTTGGAACCTGGATTTTCTGTCCAACAAGTTTTAATTCCCGAATGCTAGTCAAGCACATCACACAGGTGGACGTAAATGTTTCAGGATCATTAAGCCCTGCTAATTTTTCCTAATGAATTACAATTACACAATCACCTGTGCGAAATCTTTTTTGTGCTGATCCACCATGAAGATTTATTAGACCTTAACATTTCTCATTGTTTAGCTTTTGACAAGACCACTTGGTGCTTGAAGGTGATCAGGCACCTGTGTTGTTAGACTTTGGTTTTAGTACAAGCAGCACATGAACGAAACATTTTTGCAGCAATTACAGAATCCATATATGCAAGTTGTGCTTCTGCCTTTCCTTGCGGTAGAGAAACAGCATGAAACATATAATGGTTGAGACAGCCTCTAGGGTTATGCCCTTCAGGCCATTTGCCCATGTGTCATAGTGAATATGAAACTATTTTATGCTCAATTACCTTAATATCTTTTAGCTTAAGCCTATACCACTGTCTGCCACAGGACTGTCTTCAGACAGAGTTGCCTGCAGGAAGAACTTCTCTGTAACATATTGAATAATTTAAGAAATTTCCAAGGCTAGTTCATCAGCTGGTACATATTTTAGGCTGCCAAAATTGATCTAAGATATCAACTCATTTTTAGATTTTTAGATTTAAGTTTCTCTTAGGTTATGAGGGGAACGTGACAATAACAAAGTGTCAGGCACATTACTGGAAACACTTTTTCCTTTGGGCTTATCTAGTGGCTGAAAAAAAAAATCTCAAAATAGGATAGTTCAGCTACAATATGTAGACTAGTTTATTCAGGTTTTTTATATAACATAGGGAGGGCAATCCTATGGTCCCAGGAGAGCATCCCAGGGACCACAAGATTCTTCAGACACTGCTACAACCTCGAAAGGGGGAAATTGGTATTCAGTCCCACCTCTAACCCTTTACAGCCACTGCAGGAAGAGCCACGGTGCCAGCTGATTCCTGGGGTCCTGAGATTGCATAAGGGCTCTTAGAAAGGTCAAAAGGGGGTATGCCAGTGGGCTGGGAGGGGAGAGGCCAGGAGAGGAGGAATTCTATGGATCTCCAGCTGCAGCCCCCTCCCCCCCATAGCACAACCTCTCTAGATAGGCTCAGAGGTCCACCTAGAGAAAAAAGCAAAAATTGGAAGATGGAGAAGTGAAAAGCAACTTGGAAAGGCAATAGATATACAGATGCATCTGTGTTTGTCAGCTTCCATCTCACAAGGGTTCAACCAATAGGATTGCACCCTAAATGTTGTACATGTAAACCCCCCCCCCCCAAATACTACGCAATAGCCATGCTGGATCAGACTACGGGTCCATCTAGTGCAGCACTCTGTTCATACAGTGGCCAACCAGCTGTCAACCAGGGACCCACAAGCAGGACATGGTGCAACAACACCCTCCCTTCATGTTCCCCATCAAGTGGTGTATATAGGCTCACTGCCTCTGATATTGGATACTGATACTACTATTTTCAGATGCCAAGAAGTGTTCATGGAGGAGGAGAACATCCATTTGACTACTGCCTACTACCCCGAGAGATGACAAAGAAAAAAATGGTAATGAGACCTGATTCAACCTGTCTTGATGTAGCTATAAAGGATATCAACACAGGCCTTCAGCAGCCTATGCTTGTTAACAATACTTCAGTGAAGGGCTTCTCCAGACTCATTGCAAATGTGGGGTGAAACCCACATCAATTTCACTGTTGCCTTGTCAGTTTCATTTTAAATATTAAAATATTATCATTTCCTCAAGCCTGGTGTGCATACATGTGTTTTGAAGACCCATCACCACCTTTGAGCATCAGTGGTAAGGGCTGGAAAGTAGTGGAAAGATTAAGCTGATTCAGTCACAGTGTCATTTGCAGGAAGATTAGATAGTTACTGGAAGCACCCCCAAAAATGCTATTCTCAAATTACTTTGTCCATGTTAATAAAATACACTGAAAAACTGATACATATGAATGATTGTAGCCAGTTCTCTTGTTTGTCGCATTAGAGGTTTTTTTTTTAGTATAGTTTCCATTACTGCAGCTTCTGGGATGCCCAGTGAGAAAAGGGAGGAGGAAATCAAGATGAAAGATAGAAAAAAAATGGGGACTATAGATAGGGAGGTCATGGAATGTATACAGTTTATATTTTAAACCTGTTTCATGGAACAACTTGCACAAATGACGCCAGGAACAAAATTTTGAAATTCAACAAAATTCAATGAAAGTTCATAATCAGGTTTTCAGCCTTCCACCAATCCTCCCCATAGTCTTTCGGTGTAGTGTCACAGTTCCAAAAGTGTAACCCTCTTGAGACTAAGGAAGAAAATTTATGTCTGTCATTTTTAGCATGTTATGACCGATCCAGACATCTTAAGGTCTCGTTACTCTTGTATGACTTTACAGCTGTTGCATAAGTTGATAGGATTTAGTTTCATCACACCCTCTCCAGCACTTAGTTGGGATTTTTTTTATCAATAAACAGGGATTTACATTTGGCACAGAGCACATGGTCCTCACCATAATGTCTCCCTGTTACATTTTTAAGGTAGTCACATTAACTTCTGCTTCTCTTTCTCTTCTAATGGATCCATGTGACACATTTCCCATTAATCATTTTTCACCCGTTGCCTGCAGATTACATGGAAGTGCTTTAAGTATTTACTGGTCCCCTGATCTCATGTTACATTCCTTTCAGATTACATTGTAAACTCTTCATAGTTCACGAGATGCACTTCCCAGATGATTGTACAGTGTCTCTTACAAAGGACTTTGCCTTAAAATGAGTCTTATAATTAATCCCCCAAACAATCATTTAGCTCTGTAGTTTATCTATCAGCTGTTTGGATCCCCTGTTGCTCCACCAGAGATCACAATGTACTTACTTAACTCAAGATAATTCTTATGTCCTATTTCTGAGTGCACCAAGTCTGTGTGGCCACGACATTAAGGCAAGATGTTATCTGGAATGGATTGCACAGACATGGTTTAGAGCTTAAGTGGACCACACACTGTGAAGATGTGCATTCAGTCAAACTGTGTCCTATAGTGAACAAAAGGTTCTGAATAAATTCCACTGCTTTAGGTTCAGTATATTGAAATATGCAAAATATGGGTATTTGTGTGGGAGGGATAAAATATGAGGTGGTAATTCAGCTGTAATGCTGGTAGGGAGAAAGAGAGAATTGAGGAAGTAGCTGGCTTCCTGTCAGGATTCACTGAGAAGAAAATCTGAAGGAAACAGAGTGGGTGAGGCACTGAAATGAAACTGCTGGCAAGAAAGATGATCTGACCATTCCGTCACCTTATGTTCAGCCCATTAATCGTAATTATACTCAAGTGATTGGACATTACTGAATAGAAGACACGATTCCTTGTGTTAGGCAGTAGTTTGGAGCTATCACAACTGATGGGTGAGGAGCATTGATGCCTAAAGAGCAGGACAGGCTCTACTATTACCCAGAGTGAGATGACTGCATCAGATGGTGGATGCTGAGAGATATGGTGAGGGACACAGTGGCAGAGCCCCTGGTCAGCCTTCTGATCTTCCACCCCACCTTTCTTGTCCAGGACCAGGAGATAATAGCTCAAAGGATGTTGTGAACCCTGCTAATGAGATTAAGAGGCTTATATACTCATTACCAGCCCTTCCACGTCCTGATTTTAAATAGGGTCATTGCTTTCAGCTGGATCTACTTCATCCTTTTGGTGCTTTGCCTGCCAGTGAATCTGGGCTTCCCACTGGGTCTGCTACCACCTTGGTTCTTGAGGGCCAAGGACAATCTAGGATAAATGTGGGTCATGTCAGGGTTTAGGATGGGGTCAGGGGTGTAACTGATGGGCAGGTGAGGCATCCCTGAGATGCTCCTTGAAACAGGCCAAATATAAGGGCCCTGTGGGATTATGGTACGGCCAAAAACTCTTGAAGTTGAACATTTGAATCAAATCCATGAGGTGATGGTTGTGGAAGAAGGGGGATGAAACTACCTCTGCTATTGTAGTTTGGGTGTGAGAGTTAATTCAGGGCATGGGGAGCATTCCTGGAAATCTTGAAGCCATTGGGCTATCAGCTGCCATTTGAGTTTCTCCTAATGACCCATGCCTAAGGGCTTTAGGAGGGAATGGTCACTGGCACAAAAAATGGGGGCCACTGTTTTTGTGGCAGTTGTAATTTCTTTCCCATCCCATAACCCTCAAAACAATGTGTTATGGGGAAATTAAAATGGCTGCTGCCAGCCTGATGGAGCTTCACTCTGACCCTCCAAAATTATCCCCACTCCTCCCCCCCACAAATAACCAAAGTGTCCTCTCGCTTTTGCATTATGGGCCTGAGACTATGACAACAAGGGACTTTTGGGTTCAGCCCTACATGGAATGCAAGCTGTTTTTCTATTGATTCACATAGATTTACATAGTGTGATAATTATATCCACATATACCTGCCAACAGTTATGTTTACAATGTCCGTAACTTCCCATGAATATATTCCAGAGTATCAGTATATTAAATAAACACAAACCAATGCATAAAGCAAATAGAAAAAAACCCTTGCTAAATCCTGGGTCACCCACAAGAGTATAGGCTCAAAGTTGTCTTATGAGCTAGGCAGTGAAGGTAATCCAGAAGCAGCTTCTGGCATATGAGGTTACTATGGCTAAGTTGGGTCCCCTCTACAAGAATTTGGTTTGACGCCTGGTTGTCCAATTATGCACATCTTCTCGCAATCACTTTTACGGCAAATCACTATACGCGGGAGGCGGTTAAGCGCATAACTGGTTGCCTAACCGGTTGTATGAAACGCGCTTTAGAGGTGTTTAATGCGGAGAATCGCTTGTTCACATGGTCATAAGGTGCTTTAACTGCCGCGGTAAATTAAAACTCGCTATTTAACGCACATTCGATAACGTGCATAATCGGACAGAAAAGGTGCCTCAACTCCCGATTTGTGCTCTGCTCTTGTAGACGCACCCTAGGAATTGTGGTATTTCCTATTTTAGCTCTGTGGGTGTTGTGGAGAGTCTTCACCCAGTGAGATGGTTTTCCAATGTGCAAAAATCAGGGTAACTTTGAGAACCATCTTTATTCTTCAGTATCCAAACAATTTAGGAGCATGAGCTTGCTATGAAGGCAGACTAACCTGAACCAGTTCTAATTGCAACCGGGAGAAATCCACACCCACCCAAGGATGAAAGGGAGCTGCTACAACAAATCAGATATGCCTTTTAAAGAGATAGGTCACACGTACTACAGGAATAGCTAAATCACAACTGGAATATTGCACAGGCCAAGGGGAGTATGAGAGTAGAACACAATCTACACTATTGCTTTAAAATGGTTTATAACGGTATTGACAACTGTTGGGGTCCATGACACACTCCATATTAAGTTTTCAAACCATTTTCAAAGTTTTATCTCCTGCTTGGTGTAGGTCTGGCTGAAGAATTTAAGACAGGAGAAGTATTATGAAATTGGTCTGGTTGAAGAGAGCAAGACTCTCAGCAACAGACCACATTCATAATGGCCAGAATTAGGGAACAGCATATATAGGGCATTATCCAAAGAGCCAGTAAGATTTCTGAGAACCCAGGGCTAAGTTGGACTTTCCACGTCTGTTGTGCTGGCTACGTAGCCAAAAAGTCTTTGGAACTAAAGGATCTGAGGGTTTGGATGTTGTTGTTTATATACTATAACAATGGTGAGAACACCCCCCCTGCAATAAATAAATATATAACTCCTCATATTTGTTTGATAAAGAAAACAAAACTCATGAAGAGCTGTCTAGAAGCCAAGTTAAATCTAGTGAATGAGGTATAACCAAGGATTTGCTTGCCCTAAATCTATATTGCACGCAACAAACTTCAGGTCTTATAAACTGCAATACAAATTGTTATGGGTAACCAGTCCCCAAAACGATCAATCCTTATTCTTTCTGCCACCACTAGAATCAATCTCTAACAAAAAAGGAAAATAAATTCTTCAAGCACAGTTAGAGTGCGGGGTGGGGGTTGGCAGACTGCTTTGAAACTGGTGAGAAACATCTGGCAGCTGTAGGAGACCTATTGTTAGGTTATATTTTGGTTTCCCAGATAAGAAGCAAGATGTCTCCTTTTAAAATTTGAATTGTTTGGCTTGAACCAAGACAAAAAAGGGAAGCAAACAGCCTGAAAAGGCTTTTTTTAGTAATACAAAAATTGGCTGAGAATGTATTTTGCATTCATTTAGATATGATCCAGTAAGTCATGTTATTTATTAATAAATTAACAACAGCTTAGGATTTGGAGAGAAAAAATACATGCAAATATGGAAAGTCTCAAACATTTGGGTAACAGATTTTTTTTTCTTTTCTTGGTACTAAACAGCTATTATGATGGAAAAGTGCATTATTGGGTTGATATTTTTTTTTAGTGTTAGAGCTTTTTTACATGAACCATTTATTGTGCACTTGTCATGCCTTACTCAGAGTTTATGAGTTCTTTAGATGATGTCCTGACCTTCCCACACTTCTGTTTTTAAGAGCAGTTTTGTGGAGGGGAGTGAGGAGTGGTTAGAGCGGCGAAAATTATTAGCGAAAGTGAAAGAAAATGTATTTCGTGTAATTGCGTTATTCTGCTATAAGTTAGCACCACCTAGAGGTTATGTAGCAAAAAAGAAAATACTCTTCATGTAGTGCTTGAATCTCAATTCTGCTATGAAACTAAAAGTAGATACAGCGGATTAATAATCTTGTGTAGAAAAGCTCTTATGCTGCAGTCCTGTCATAGGCTGTAGGATTTTGTAGAAGATCTGTTCTGGCGGGAGCCCTCACTATGCCTTTGGAAAGCTCTGCCAGCATAGATGTCCTGCCGGCATGTACGGCAAATCCAGCCTTCTGGCAAATCCAGCCCTCGAGATAGTCCCTTCCCTTCCCTGGCTCCACCCCCTTTCCTCTGACCACTGATAGTTTGGTGGTTGTTCAGCCTTTGCACCCCCCCCCCAATTTTTAAAGGACAAAATGCCTCTTCTAAGACTTAGTTTTGGCAGCAAGACCTTTAAGCTAAAATATGCTGGGGTGTTGTTGTTGTTTTGGAATTTTGCCTTTGTCCTCTACCCAGTAGAGGGTAAAACTGGAGCATGTTGGGATAAATCAGACCAACTGTTCGACGGCACAGTAATTTACGGTATCGAGACATTTTACCTCTTTTTTTCTCACTGTAACACACATACATCCAGTGTATGTGAAAGCAATTGATTCTATCATCCTTACAACATTTTCTCCTTTTGATGCCTCCCTGATTTCATTCTCCACTTCAAGATTGCCATGAGCATTTTGGTCAGGGGATGATAGCATGTCCCCAGAACTATATTAATTACTTTGTGGGCCTGGTGTTGTCAGCCACAGTGATTCTGTGGAGTGTATGCCCTTTTAAAGGTTTCTAGTTCTATACTACCCTCCAGCTTGCAACTGAAGTTGATTGTCAGATGCCTCCAGCCTTGGGTCTGTGTCTCATCTCTACCCTACTCACTCTGACATTTTGAGATACGGGCAGTTTCAAGAACAAAACTTGATCCTCAAGGGATCATTTATCAACAGAAACCTTCTCTTCATGCAATCATATGAGGGGAGGGTTAACAAACAACAACACTTCACATATTCTAAGATCAGGAAGGTGGAGGAAAGGATGCAAAGACAGTTCTCCTCTTTGCATCAGAGGCCTCCCTCTCTTTCTGTGTTAGCCTGAAACCAGGCCATGATGAATCCATTCCAGAAATGCTGCCACCTCCCCTAGAAACTGTTGCTCTGGTATGGATTCCAGCGGGGGCAGAATTCTTCCCCATCCCTAGTTGATAGTACTGTTTATAAGCTTTAGGCAGGGGTAGGGAATCTGTGCCCCTCAGATCTTGTTGGACCATAATTCCCATCATCCCTGATTGGTTTGCTTCCTATAACAGGGTTGTTTCATGTCCTGTGACCATCATTCTTGATACTGGCCATGCTCCCACGGTTGATGGAGTTGAAATCCTATAGCACCTGGTAGGCCATAGGTCCCCCCCCCCCCCGGTTTCACAGGATGTTTGTGTAACAGGGATTTCAAACTTATTGAAGAAAAGCGAATGAGATGTTCACTTGTGGTATTCTCACTCACTAGGATTTCAAAGCTTCCACTTTCTACAGCAGAGTGCAATGAAACCTGACACTGAAAAGGAGAGTATGTTTGTAAAGTAGCTATTTATAACACCATCATTTTAAAATGCATCAGTAACAACTTACTGCTATGAAGGGAAGTTTGTCCTGGAGTGAACTGAATAAGCTGCATTTGGAACATATATTCTACCTAGCCTCATCTCAATGTGACAGAGGAGTAATGAGTGAAATAGTATCTTGACCTCTCATGTCACCAACCCAAATGTGGGTTCCTTGTCTGTGCTGTGAAACCACTAGAGTTGCTCAAACTATAGCTAAAGTAACATTTGAGGCAAATATGAAGGGATTTGCTCAGGTGAAAAACCTCAAGGCGTTCTAAGGGCTACTACTGAAATTTATGCACACCTTTCTGACAAAGAGCACCTTCTACGTATTCCTGTTCTATCCCTTTGGGACATTATAAATTTAAATGATAATGTTTGATCAGAAAGGATGAATGTGTAGTGAATAACGTCATAGAGTAAAATATTAGACTAGATTGTTGCTGTGGTGTATGTTCCATATTCTGTGATTCTAAAGGCATGAACTATAATTTTGTTTCAAACTATTCAAACCATATTTAGGTTGGTGATGAATGAATGGTCCACTTGTGCATTCTTCCCAAGAATTAATTCACTAGGTACTCAAGACCCCATGTACCCCTGTGAATCCTTGCCTGAGAAACAAAGTAACTTCCAAAAAGCAACAAAACACCATAGGGATGCACATTTCTAGGCCAAATGGTGTCCTCTAAGACTTGTTCATTCTGTGCTAAAAGTAGATCTCAGACCAGTCATCAAGGCCTGTACAAAGCAGCTCCTCTAAGAAACAATTTTGCCTGTTCCTTTCCTGTGTCCTCTTCTCAAGCAATTCCTGTAGGCATTGTGTTATTTGAAATCTTCAAAATAGGGGACTATAAACCCTTAACTGCAGTAGGAAACATAGTTTTGAGCATGCTCATAACTGTAATTTCATGCCAAAATCTGGCACAACTGGCTTATGTCCCATTCTGTGGACCCTTAAGGCTTGCAGGAGAAGCTGATCACAAGATCAAGGTGGGAAGTCAGATCAAGCCAGGAAAAAAGTACTACCTTGGATAACTCCAAGTAGATCCTCCTGGCTCAAAGTTTCTTCTACTAGGACAGCAAGAGGATGTTGTCTCATCAGGGAGTTAAAACCAACTGAGACTTTATGTAGGCTGACAGGGCTTGTAGTATGGCCAACTCTGCCTCACATGGAGTATCTGACTGGATGTGAAATGGCCAGCACCAACATATAAAAGTTCAGGTATATCTAAGGCACAGAAGGGTCTTAGCTTTCATGTCAAGCAAAAAATAGCAACAACAAAATCTTACTCTCATGGTTGCAGAACAAAAATGGTAAATACACCCACCGAGCTGTCAGAAAACAAAGGGACATTTATGGAGTTTTCCAGTGGTCAACAGGGAATGGCATTTCACTGTCCTACATAACCCCCACTTCCATTGTTATTATTTACTCTGTTCTACCTTCTGCTGAACTACAGCAGCAACACTAGAAATTGAAGCAAGAGAAGAGAATTTTAACACTGGACTGGGACTTGGATTGATGCTAAATTGAATTGTGCTTTCTAATGGAAAGAAAATATACTATCCAGCTTGCCGGGGTGGGTGGGGTGGGAGGCCAAAATGCTTATTGTTCTCTTCTAAAAATCTCTGTCAACTGTTGTCTCCACAGCTGTAACCCTGTACAGAATTAAGCTCCTCAGATTTCATTGAAGTATTATTTATTTGTATTGCATTTGTATAGTGCAATTTGTATAGCTGAAGCTCACTGGGCGGTTTATCTAAGATTAAAACATTTAAAAACAATATACAAAAATTAAAACTGAAAAAAACATACAATATACACATACGTTTGAATAGCACAACTGTGTATGGGATTATAGCCCCTGCCCTTGATGCAAGAAACAGAAACACATGTGCCAGTGGGTCACTGTGTACATTTGTCGGGCTGAAATGGCTACACGAGGAGTGGAAGCTGTGTGAATAGCACCAATAATTTGGTGGGTGGGTGGGAGATGACAAAGTCCATCTCATCATTTGCTCTTCCCACCTACCAAAACATTTGATTAGTGTAATTCAAGGCATTCCTGGGTGAGATTTTTCATCTTCAGGAACACACATGCAGAAACCTCCCAGAGGGCTTCGGCTATTGGGTGGTATAGAAATGCAATGAATAAATTAAATAAATAAATAAATAAATAATACATTTTTTTAAAAAAACTGGTCACTGTCATAAATGTGCCATCACAAATCTCTGTCTCCCTCTCTCTCTCTCTCTCTCTCTCTTCCCCATTGCAAATTTAGAATTTCTGTTGGCTAACCAGTTGTTTTCTTGCCCTTCATGTATGTTTATTGGCATGCGTGATCTTTCTTTCATCATCCCGTCTCTTCATTTTGAAGTCTAAAATGATCAATGTTCTTTTTGATGCATAATTGATTGTTGCTGTGAGGGATGTTGTCAAGTTACCATGTAAGAATCCTTGGATACATAACACAACTCTTCCAATAACTAAGATATAGAAGAGAAAGTTCCCGGTTCATTGTATGTAGTCGAGACAGTGTGAAACCAGAGAAATCTTCAGATAAGAGGATACAATATATAACTGAAGAATTGAAAGGGAACAAGTTTGATTTTGTTCATTTGTCTTCAAAATGATGATCTTTACTTTCAAGAGTAACTTTGAAAGCTCAGTTTGAAACAAGATAAGAAAGTTGATGAGCCAACTTATTTGCTGCCATGGAAATATTTCTGAAGGGAAACTCTGCCACAATTACAAACTCTAATATTTAAGTTCTACTTGTAAGATTTCCATAACTTTTTTGTATTAGAAATTAAGTGTGGGAAATGGCATAAAATATCCAGTAACCCACAATACAGTTCCATGGGAAGGAAAAATAGACAAAAATAGGGGTCTAAGTGGGGAAGGGAAGTCTGCTAGGCTGCAGCGAGAACATTGGTATAACCACTGGCACCAAAGCTTGGGAAAAGAAAAGAAGATAGAGAGTTAGGGATGAAATGGAGGTCTTCTCCACTTCAGTCCCAGAGGTTCATGATGGAACCAAAGCCTCCAGCAGGGGCAGAACCATTTCTGGAACAAACCCAGGATCTGTTGTCTTCCTGTTAGTTCCAAATCTTTTCAAAAATAAAAGGAGCCCTCTAGGAAAGAAAGAGGGGGTGTCTTTTCTTCACTGTCCCTGCCTTGGAGGCTTTAAGAAGTGTAAATTGGGGTTTAATAGAGCCCAGGCAGCCTTGCATCTGTATCCCAGGACTGATTCAGCAAGGGGAAAGTAAAAGCACTTCCTTGGGGAAGGTAAAACCACACACAAAAAAATAATAATAAAGTGAAAAAGGGTGTAATTTTATACTGGGTGTAATTGGGAAAGGAATTGATAATAAAACTGCCAATATTATACTGCCCTGAAATAAATCAATGGTGTGACCACACTTGGAACACTATGTAGAGTTCTGGTCACCATACCTAAAACGGATATTGTGGAAATGGAAAACAAGTCAGAAAAGTAAAATTATCAAGGAGCTGGAGAAACTCCCCTATGAGGGAAGGTTACAACACCTGAGACTTGCTTAAATTAGAGTAAGGGGAGACACGAGAGAAGTGTACAAAACTATGCATGGTGTGGAGAAAGTGGATCTGGAAACTTCTTCACCCCAAGTGTAATTTATTTATGGACATTGCTATACTACGTCTAGATCACTGCTCAATCCATCTACAAGGATATGACTCACAATTTTGGATGAGTGGGTATTTTATTCAGGGCATTTTTTTAAAAAAAAAACTTAACAAAATTCACAAATTTCTTCATAAGTAAGATGGAAAGAATTTGAGATTTTAAAAAGCTGTCATTTAAAAATGACAGATTTATCCAGCCAGCCAGAGTGCTTTGAGTGCTTTTGCTCTTAAAAGTCTCAATTTGAATCTAAATTAGGGTTGCCACCCCTTTTTTTTTCCTGACAGGCTCCTCTTCTTTAACTGCTGCATGGCAGGGCAGGTACAATATGATCCTTTCCATGTTGGGCATAGCTGTACCTATTGGATTGGGCTAGTTGTAGATGGATGCAAATTTTGTGTGGCTTGTTTTGAGAAGAACTTAGCCAAATTTGCAAATCCCATCATAAATGGGACAGAAATAATTTGAGACTTCAAAACTCAACTGACAGATTTGTCCATCCCTAACTATGATACCTGATTTTAAAAACTTATCAACACACAAGTCACTGTCCTCTTCATTCCTAGAATCAGCTGCACTGGATGCATTCTGAAACCACCTTCTAATTGGGAGACCCAAGGATCTGAAATTGAGCTAAGCTGACATTTGGAGATCTTTAGAACAAGAATTGCTGGAGGACTCCTTGTCCCAAAACGCATGCCATTGAATTATTCTGCTTATCTATCATACCCAAACAATACAGAGAAGGCAACAAGTTTAGAGGGGGCGGGTAGAATCATTTTAGGTAGGTCCCACACTATGTGGCTCCAGCCTCCCCAATTGATTTTGCACACAAATATGCATTGTGCAGCTGCCAGTGGCTGTCACTCAATAGCCCATTCGTAGAGAAAGAGACCAAAATCAGGAATGAATATAGAGAGCAAGGACACTTTATAAATAGCAAAGGACAGGTATTAGAGCTGCTTTCTCTCCGGAGTTTGTCAACAGTATTTGAACAGTTTCTCCGGCAACATCAGGAGATGAATTCCCACTTTCCACTTAACAACAAATTACTTTCAATGCCAGGTTTCCCCAGGCGTTTCTGCAGAGAGGGGTCTTTTTGTTTACTTAGGATACTTGGCAACCATGCAGATGCTTAAATGAGACTTTTCAAAAGCGAGTTCCATGTCCAACTACATGTGACTGCTGAATAGATTGAGCTCCATTTTTTTCATAATGAGATTTGTGTTGTTTGCTTGCCGTGGGAAGCATTGCTAAAGAAGAGGAACTTCAGGGAGACAGGAGGCAAAAGATAAAACAGCTTCACAAATGAGATGCTGAGAGCATTGCCAGCACAACTGACCACAGCTGTGTGATGTTTTACTCTGGGACCCCTCTTCATGGGATTCTGATGTCTCACAATATGACATCTTGGTAATACACTGAATATACATTATTAAAGGGCCTGTGCAACCTCTGATATGCCTTCGCTCACATTGAGCTCGGCAGGCTTCCACCAAAGCTTTACAAAGCTGGAGGCTTGCAGCCCGCATTGCGAGTTCAAATCTGCTTAAAGAATAAAGTCGTAGCGTAGCAACTCCAGAGTTGTTTGGCATCAAACAAGGCGAGAAAACTTTAAATCTACTTTGAGCGACTTCTTGCTTGGAAGTACATTAAAGGCCAGTCAGCCTGCCACAGCTCTCAGCAACTTGGCATGCCAGCAAGAAGTACAATCAATACTGCCGTTATTGAGTAATTATAGGACTTGCCCAGAAAGATGGACACTGTGATATTTAGACAAGAGCTGATGAGTGATAATGATGCTTGATGAAAAAGTGGATAATTGAGAAACAAAACAATTTCAGTGTAGTTGACTGGCAACAAAATTACTGTGGTCCAGAAATCAAAACACACTCAAATCAAAACAATTATCAAAATAGTTACTTAAATATGGAAACTAACAGCAAGACACTGAAAAGTAATATTCCATTTGTGATTCCGTTTTAGCCCTACACTATAACAGCCAATAAAGGGCCATTTATATGCTAATGTTCACGGAGACACATTTTCTCATTCAAAGTCTTAATGTCTGTTTAGTGATAAGTAATAGGAGGCATAATCTACATTTTCTGATGAAACTAGAAAAGTTTACTTTTGTAATGCGCACATTGCTCAATAGAGCTATTATTTAGCAGGTGGCAGTATAACAGATGCCACTTATGCATGGAGTGTTGGTACCCTGCACACAAAAGACATTCTGCCTTGCATCTGCTGTACAAAATTGCTATGAATTCCCCAGTAAGCACTCCCGCCTGAGAGATAAAACCTCCCATTGATATGGTCATCTTGTAGAAATACTTTCGGTGCAATAGACTGAAAATCTGAGGCTCTAGCTAAGGTGATCCCTCCTACACTAGAGGTTACGCTGGTGTAGCTTGCTGATATCCTATATATGTATATTCTCCTAGCAGCAATGTCAAAAACATGAGAATAACAGGAGAAAAGAATAGCAGGAGAAAAGAAAGCTAACATAGCAACACTGGTTACTCCCCAAATCCCCAGCAACTCTGTCATTACCTACCAAACTTGGTGATTCCTGCCATCTGCCCTAAGCCAATCAACATAAGCCAATAATACTAGAATATGGGGTCATCCCATGAAGCTGATTGGTGGAAGATTCACGACAGATAAAAGGAAGTACTTCTTTACACAGTGCATAGTTAAACTATGGAATTTGCTACCACAAGATGTGGTGATGGTCACCAATTTGGATGGCTTTAAAAGAGGGTTGGAAAAATTCCTAGAGGAGTAGGCCATCAATGGCTTCTAGTCCTGATAGCTATATGCTACCTCCAGTATCCAAGGCAGTTAGCTTACATGCACCAGTTGCTGGGGAACATCGGTGGGAGGATGCTATTGCATAGTGTCCTGCTTGTGGGTCCTGGGGTCAACAGCTGGTTGGCCACTGTGTGGACAGAGTGCTGGACTAGATGGACCTTGGTCTGATCCAGCATGTCTGTTCTTAAGTTCTTAACATGTGGTGATGCTGGGAAGGCCATGATGACGTTGCCTAACCCATTCCATGTTCTGTCAGTCACATAAGACACAATTATGCTACCAGGAAAAGCCCATAAATTGGTGGTTAATGGCGTAGTCATAAGCTCCAGGGCTCCCTTCAACAAACATACGAAGCAGGACAATCCCTTTGCCAGGAAAAAATTACTAGGGACTCGAAGTGCCATTCCAATCACAAGACCCCACCAGTTGCTTTACTGAGTAACTTGGAGAAGGCCTCACTGGTACAACCTGCAGATATTGGGAAGAATCCAATGGTGTGCTCTGGCACTTATCTGGAGCTATGGAACAAGTGGCCACTGGAGATGGGAGAGGAAAGGGGAAGCAAACTACTCATCCACTCCCAAATTTGAGGACTCCCCTTCCACATGAACTACTGCATTTATCCTTCTGAAACACTGCAGATGTACTATTTGAGACCACTTCTATGCTGTCTGTCACTTCAGAAAAACAGGAGTGGCCCAAGGTTAGCTGCCAGCAACTAGTGCTCTAAGCAAACCATGCAATCAGCACTCCCACCCCCGAACCGCAAAGGCTGATTTAGGATGAGGTTTTTGATAAACTAGGAAACATTTTGTCCCTATTTTCCATTAAATGCATCATTGGAAGCAGAAATATCATTTATAAAACCCACCCCAAAAATTTTTTTTTGTTTTTTGTTTACTAAGACTGCATCAGCACAGAGGGTCTGACAAAAACAACAAAGGAGATGAGCACAGCCCTCCACTCTCAGAAGAAACAGAAGTCCCATCCAAAACGCCCAAGGGAGCTCCCTGGAAGAAGGGTCCCAGTTGCATCCTCGGGGTGACATGGCCAACAAGGTGCCACCAGGAGAGAAAGGAAGTGGCTGTCATCAGGGAGTGCCTTTCATTCCCTGTCCCCAATTGGGAGGAGCAGCGGAGTGGGAGGATATCCCGCCCTACCTGAGGTAGGACCAGATTCCAAAGGTGAGCGGACAGCCTGACATAGCCTCACCACCCCCATTCAGTCCCTCATTCACTTCTACAGCCTCAATGATATTGCCTCTGTACATTCACAGGAATTGAGATAATGACATCTTCTTGATATATATATATATATATATATATGAAACTTGGCAGGATGGATCCTCTCAGAAGGGGCAACTATCCCAGCAGTTCTCATCCTATTGTGCAACAAATAGAAAAAAAGAAAAAAAAAAGCTTATCGCCAAAAAAGAGCACTTTTTAAAATAAATAAATAACCAAAATATAAATGTGGGTAGCCCAAAAACCACTACACTCCCCCCAAAAATTTGGCAAGAGGATTCAATACTTGAAAATATCAAATATCAAGAAAAAAAAAGAATTTTTAATATATATATATATATATATATATATATCCAATGATACTAAGTTATTGGAGAAGCCTTGGATTTCAAAAACTTGGCCTTGATTTGATACCCGAGTTGAAGCAGACAGCATCCAAATTAGTCTGTCCAGAATCATGTCATTTCCTGAAGTGCCGAATCAGGGCCCAAAGCAAATCTTGTGGACACCTCTAATGGGAGACATGAAGATCTGGAGGACATTCTGAGTGCTAATACAACACATTCTCAGAGAACTGTGTTGCTGCCACCCTGCACTGAAGTATTTTAAGGCACAGTCCTGTGCATATTTTGACAGAAAAAGTCCTGGGACAAACTGGGAATATTATATTTTGTGCTGTACTTATGGTTTTAATTTTTGTGAAGTGCCCAGAGAGCTTTGGCTATTAGGTGGTATACAAATAAAAACAAATAACAGTAAAAATCTGAAATTAAAACAAAGTAAAATTCCCTTTGGAATGGTCAGAACTATAGGTGAAAAATTTCATGCACAACACAAAGTAAAAAAATGGGAGAGTTCCCCTCCCCCCTGGAATTATCATTGCTAAATGGTTTGGAGCAAGAGGACTTCCCATGCAACCCATGATTTCTAATAAGCTGCCAAAATATAAATCCATCTATGAATCTAAACAATAATCAAGTCATTTGGAAACAGCAGCAGTCCAGGATGTAGAGGAATCACGACTGTGCTAAATTATCCAGAAATTCCATGTCTAAGCTATATTCTTAGGGGTCACATTTTTCCTGCCAGATAATTTTGTAATTACCCGGGTTGATCAGGAATCACAATGACCTTTCAAATAAATAAATGTTAGTCTGATGTGTAGGAATTTAGGCGTACAACTCTCTGTTCGAGCTGGAAAGATAGCATTTATGAATTTTCAACCTTAAAAGATTTACACACCTACTTTCCCAAGCAAGTATCAGCCTCACCAAATCTGTGTTCTGCCAAATTTGATTAGGTGATGAAAGGTCAGAATTCACAGAAAACAACTATGCAATGATTAATTATTTCATTTTGACATTTCTTTCTTCCCTCGTAAATTAAAAAAGAAGACTTTAGCTTCACATTTACAGTTTCTTGGAGTCCATCCCAGAAGCCATTAGATACTGCAGATTCTTTTCTCCACCCTGGATGGAGAAGGTCCACCTTCAGAGATGGAGGTCCTCCAGTAGAGGTCCTCCCAAGGAGAGTGGCAGAGTGATCTGGTGCTGCAGCTATCCCCATGGCATTGCTCTGCAACTGGTGGGGCCATAAATGAGGCAATTGGGGAGTTGTTTGGGGTTAGCCCACCATCCACATGATCAAACATGGATTGTTCCTCCATCATGCCCCTAAACAGAGCTGGTGGGAGTGCAATTGGGGGCAGTGAAGGATTCACAGCATCCAAGACCCCATCATTCTCCCAACATGCTCCTAAACAGAGCTATAAACTATTCCAGCCTGAGTTAATTCCCTCCCACTGGAGGCAAGGTTGGGGGAAGGGGAGACAACAGCTGCCTTCCTGTTCCCTGGTCAGCGCAAGTCAGCAAGACATAGGAAGTGGTGTTTCTTCTGCCATTGATTCTCTTAGAATCACTGTTGACCCTAATCCAGAGATGGTAAACTGTGTTTAAATCACAGTAAAAAAAATATGTAAAACAAGCACAAATTTGGAAGAACTGGGCAAGTTTAGCCTGGAGAAGAAAAGACTGAGGGGAGACATGATAGCACTCTTCAAATACTTGAAAGGCTGTCACACAGAGGAGGGCCAGGATCTCTTCTCAATCATCCCAGAGTGCAGGACATGGAATAATGGGCTCAAGTTACAGGAAGCCAGATTCCAGCTGGACATCAGGAAAAACACCCTGACTGTTAGAGCAGTACGACAATGGAACCAATTACCCGGGGAGGTAGTGGGGTCTCTCAGATGCATCTGGACAACCATCTTTCAGGTATGCTTTAAGGTGGATTCCCGCATTGAGCAGGGGGATTGACTCAATGGCCTTATAAGCCCCTCTACTATTCTACGTGTCTATGATTGTATAATTTGCCTCATCAATTTGAATTGAACCATCTATGAATTTTCTTGATTGGGACTTTCGTGTAGATTCAAGGTTTTCAAACCACCCAACATTTAACCTTTTTACTACCGTAAAGTTGTATAGGTCATTTTCAGGGGATACAGCCGGCGGATGTAGTCGGATGTACTAGGCAGGATGGTTGTTCATTAAGTAGGCTTTCCAAGCATCTATACACACCAAACTTATGATTATCCCAAAATAATTTTAATTAAATCCCGATGTGCCATTCAAGTACCTTTTCAGATGCCTTCAAGGAAAGTTGGATTAAGCAAAATACTTAGAAAAAACTGAAAATCTCACTGTGCACGCATTAAAAGATGGAGTAGTATATGAAAATGTATAGCTTGTTAAAATTGTTTCAATGCCCCCACTAGGAGTTGGGAAACAATGAATTGGTTGGAAATGATAGTTTTTAGGGTCTAGTACCAACTTGAAATATGGGCCCTTCTTGCACACACAAACTATGATCCCATCCTAATAGTACAATCTCATGAGTCATGAAAGAAAAGTTTCTGTTGTAATTCTGAAATTACGTTTTCTACATTTCTGAAATTAGACTATGGCCCACATGGAACTTTTTCTACACTGCCGCAACACACACTTTTGTTATTTTTGTTTAACATAACATCTAGCATGAAGACGAGTCTTACAAAACTTGCTATTTTGTAACTTTTTGGTGTAGAAGTATTTTCCTGGATCAACCTGAAACAGCAGCTTTTCTATTTTGAAAAACTGGTGAATTGAGAGCCTATCTACACACACAGGATAAAACACTTTGAAAATATTTTGAAAACTGTATATGGAGTGTGTCCTGGGCCCCAACAGTTCTCAAAACTGTCAGCCTATCTACAGTACTGCTTTAAAACTGTTTAAAACGGTTTATAACAGTTTTGAGAACTGTTGGGGCCCAGGACACACTCCATATATAGTTTTCAAAATGTTTTCAAAGTGTTTTATCCTGCATGTGTAGATAGGCTCTGATTGGTATTGTTTAACTTTAATTCCCTTATTTCACCTCTTTATGTTTCTGGCTTCCTGGTTTATTTTTATGTCTATGCATTGCATGATGGTGTGTGTGTGTGTGTGTGTGTGTGTGTGAATTAATAGGGACTACAAGATATCCCCAGCTGTCCCTAGCCTCCTTCCTGTTAGGGAAAATATAAGTCTAAGTTGATTGGACAAAAGTTTGAGTGTCCAGAAGGACTGAACAAGCCAGCTGAATACAATTAGCAGAGAGAGAGAAAGTTTTTTCTAGGCTGAAAAGAAAAGGTCAATCTGATAGTGGTAATGTTTCTGCTAGGATAAGGTAATTGATCTGTGCTGAGCTAGAGTCCAGAAATGTATAAAAGACAGCTTTAATATGAATGGCTGTGGTGGGTCAGGCTGGAGTTATGTGGAACGGAGACTGGTGTATATGAGAGATTTATGAAGAACTAGGCTATGCTATAGCCATATGGAAATACCTGTATATATCTGGAGAAACCAGTTGTGCCTTGTATATATTTTATATTGGAACACAAGTAAACGACTTGTATTATACACAACTTACTGAGTGTGAGTATTTCTTCTGCTGCTGGGATTTTACTGGACTTTATTGCTTACTCAAGCGCAAGCAGCGCTTATTGCTTCCCCCAACACTTCCCTCCCCCTCCCTGAAGTGAGGTGCCTCCTGCTCTGCATTGGATACTTGTAATATTCTGAGTTTGGAGGCTTAAAAGTACCTAAGGTGCATCCCACAGGATTGCACCCTTAATTGACAGAGTTGGTGGCAGTGATGGGTTGGTGGGGAGACCCATTCATGGCTCTTACTCAAGAGGCCCCCAAAATTCAGAGCCAGCCTTTGGCAAGGATAGAACTGAACTTTCATTTTGTGCCCGAATATGAATATTTGATAGGTGTGGTTGTTTATTCGGAAGGTGGGGTGGGGGATGAGTGTCAAACAGGTGTGCAAATTATACAAAAATCAAACCTGTTCTGCAATTCTTCATTCAGATTACACGGTTGTGCAGAAAAAGCCAGTTGCAATGTTTTTAAGACTCCAGAGAGTTGTGTAAACCATCAGAAGTGGTTTTCAATAACTGAGGAAACTGAACATGAATGGATACTTTTGACTGAGGTCTGTGTTTGAGCCTCTCTTACAGGATTTTATACTATATTTGAATGCTATTCATGCAGGGATAAAAGGGGGAAGACAGCTAGGTGGGTCAAACCAGTTCAGCCTTTAACCTTTAGCTTTGGCAGCCATTTCAGTGCTTAAATCAGAGGCATTTTAAGGGGTGGGTAATTACCTTGAACCACTGGAAAGGCACTTACCCTTTACTGTTTTCTTTCGTACATTTCAAATGTTTTCTCTCATTCTTCCTATGCACGGTGAATGAGCAAGAGGGAAAGAAAATGCTCCTTGGGAGGTGATCTGCTGGCATTGGGCACTGGGATAGGGAAAAAACACATTGTGCTACCCCAGTGCCTTCTGGGAGGAAAATAATGGCAGGCAGCAGCTACCTACTCTCTTGCATTGGAGAGAGAGAGAGAGAGAGAGAGAGAGAGAGAGAGAGAGAGAGAATACTTTTTAAATTGTAAAGAAAGAAAACAGTGAAAGTTAAGTTTCTTTTGAAACTCTTCAGGGTAGCTCCTCTCCCCAAATTTTTTTGTCAAGATGGCCACCCCATTTTTCTGCCTGAATAACAACGATAAAATCATGAATGCGCCCAGGAGGGCGGTGGGTCATGGGTAGTCATTCTGCCTCATTCTTAGAAGAGAGACATTTCTATAGTATTTTCCATTTGCGTTGCAAATTGGTTTAAAGAAAGAAGAAGAAAATACTGCAGCAGTAGTAGCAGCAGCAGCAGCAGCAGAAACAACAACAACAACAACAACAACAACAACAACATAAGTAAGTCTCATGTTTGAAAAAAGCCCTTAGACATTCTTGCTCGTCTTTGCTTTCAAGTACAAGGTACTCTTTGCCTTCTTATCACAGTGGCAAGCTAGTACGCTGTGTTGGGATGTGAGATGAAGAAGCTGTTTTATCCTTTTCTTCACACATCCCACTCCTTTCAGTGCTGATAACCTTTGTGGAAAAGTTGGCTGGGAAGATACAGACTCATGGCTCTAGTCAGCCTGGATGGAAAGCCACCTCATTTCTTGATCTGCTTGAAAGAAGAGTGCAGCACACAGAAAGCATAACCACCTTACAGAAGCTGAACAGTGGGCTTTGATACAGGCAATAACAGATTGCCAAATAGAAGCAAATGACATAAAATGGCTATTTGGAAGCAGGTAGCCAAGAGGAACCAATTTTCAATCGTACCATGATCTCTCTTTTACCACTGTTGTCTTCAGAACTCCTATGTATCAGAGAACTCTGTTTCCTTCAGGATCATCCTGACTTTGAGGAGTTTAGTTACGAGAGAGAGAAAGAGAGAGAGAGAGAGAGATTCTCACACATGGGGCTCCATCACACCAGTGATTTATCACATTCTCACCATGCCTGATATGTGTTTTTGCAGCATGGAACTCACATGATGTCGTTCCTGTCCTGTGCTCATCTCGCCTCTTCCCTCCATTTTCCATTTTTCTTTAGAACAGGGATAGTCCAGTTCCCCCCGCCCCTGTGCACAATAAAGCTGCTCCTTCTTCCCATGTATTGCTGTCCTTGTGCTATATTGGACCATCCTGTTTTTTGTTGGGGGCCTGTGTGTCAAAGGGTGGTCTCACTGACCAAGGACGAGGTTGGGACGCTCAACTGCTCAACCACGAAGTGGGAGGGAGAAAGGGTGCCCGAACACCCCATGGAGAAAGCAAGTGAGGCCACCGCCTGTGCCTGGGACTCGGTCCCATTCAACTCTTGTTTTTATGTGTTTTGTTTATTGTAATGGCTTTTGCTACACAAATAAACTATTTACTTACTTACATTCAACTCTATGGTTCTTACTCCTGAGTAGGCATGTCTAGGTTTCCTGACCAGAACAATGTCGGCTTCCCCTTGCCATACCAACACTGACCACAAACTTCTCCAAAGACAAATTGTAATATTTTCTCTACACTTATCTTGTTTAATATGATCATAGGGGAAAGCATAGTGTGTTGTTTTACCATAATTGCAGTTTTAGGCTTCCATATTATTGTATTTGCACAGAAACACACACACAGACACACACACACACACACACACACACACACATATATATATATATATATATACTGCAGAGGGAAGGAGAATGTAGGGGGCAGAGTGGGAGATTTTGCCAGCACGGTAGTGATACAGGTAAAAAGATACATGAGCACAACAACACACAGGGGAAAAAAGTAGGTGTGATGGAGCCCATGGACTCATTAGACAAATGGTAATTAAGTTAGCAATCAGTCAACAAGTCAAAGCTGCTCCATGGACTTACTTTGGTTTGATTTATATTCTAACATCAAAATGTGGATTTCTTCTCTGAAGGTGTATTATTTTTATTTTAAAGAAAAGCATGGATCAATGTTGTTTTGACCAAGGATCAGCATCATTTTATAATAATAGGATAGATTTTCTTTTCTTTCCCTCCTTCCTTTTAAAATACAAAGCCACCCCACCTTCTGCATAGCTGATAAAAGATGAGTCGAACCAAGGCGGACTGATGTTATTGCTGAAGGCAGCATTAGAGATTAGGTACTCATTTGGCTTTTCAGAAGGCCTGGTGACTCATCCCACATAAATGAAGTTTGTGATATGTAATGAAAAGCTTTCTATCCTCACTGCAAGCAAATTAGCAGGTACTTTGAGGAAGGAATGTTAATGTGTTACTTCACACTTGTTTCAGAGCAGGGACACTTTAGCAGCAAAGGCTTTCACTCCTATTATATGTCAGGTTCTGAAGGTATTAGACCAAGGTCACCTCCGGAAAATAATGAGTGAGAAGTAGGTTATAAACATGCAGGACCTTAAAATATATTCAGTCTGCTCCATTGGCTAAAAGTAATAGAGCATTTCCTCCAAATTGGTCATTCTCTTTTGCTGAGAATAATGTTCACCTGCAATGTTTTAAATAATAGAATAAAAAGGCTCGTGGGGAGGTGTGATGGGGAAGAGGAAGGTTAGGAAAAGTAATCTTCTTCCATTAAGGCAGAAAAATCGGTCTGCCTTATAGCTTTTACCACAGAAGGCTGCAAAAGCATGGGTTATGCAGATAAATGGGTTCTGCTTCAGAGTCGATCTGGGAAGAAAGACTACATCTGAATTAGAAAGGGTGATTATGGGTGCTTTCAGAACAGGGTTCTCAATTGTAGGAGGAGCAGACTGAGTGCATTGCAGTCTGGACTTCTGTGACCTCCCCAAGCCCACATGAAAGGGACAGTGTTTATTTTTCTTCTTCCTTCTAGTTATACAACCCACCTTCAGACAGAGGAAGGCATGTAAACACAATTCCAGATACTCCCATATTTAATCAGTTTGAATGACTTAGTTTGACCCACTCAGTTTCATTTAGAGTAGGGTGACCATATGGAAAGGAGGAGAGAGCTCCTGTATTATTAGCAGTTGTATATAAATGGGAATTTTGGCAGGTGTCATTTGTATTCATGCAGCATCTGGTGAAATTCCCTCTTCATCACAACAGTTAAAGCTGCAGAAGCTTTTGAACTTTAAGACCTCTTTTGTACTTTAAGACCTCCTAATAGCTTGGTATAAGAGGCTTAGGTGTGAGATGGGCACCAACACTAAAGACAAAATGAACTATTAAACAAGTTAATTTGTTAAAGTGTTATTTTACACATAAGGGAGTAGTAAAATTTACTTTGGGGTTTTCACAAGATTGTTTAGTGACAGTTCTTAATGACTCAAGAGACACTGTGGCTGCTACAAGCCTCTTAGGAAGCAATCCTATGGTCCTTAAACAGCGCCTGGGGGATGGCAATGGGGGGATAAGATATTATTATTATTATTATTATTATTATTATTATTATTATTATTATTATTTCTTGTTACAAGGCTGGAGAGAGCATCCCAAGCTTGAACCCTTGCAGCTGGCATGGCGAGAACAAATGCAAACTCAGACAGAAGTGAAAGGGGTGGTTCTGTGGATGGGAAGGGGAGGAGACTGGGGTGGCTGACTTATGAAGGATCCTCCAGCCACCCCAGCCTCTTTCCTCCCCTTCTCAGAGTCCAAGCTAGATGGGTGAAATTGCCCCTCTAGCAAAAATGCATAGCAGGGAGGCAAAGATTGCTCTGCATAGGATGCCTGTCAGCCTCTGAGTTTGGAGGGTGATGGACATCCAGATAGGATTGAATTCTTTATTACTTATTTTGCCTTAGGCCAAATTTCCTAATCCTCCACCCAGTCAAACACACTTTTAACCAGGTTGATTTCTTGGGTACATTCTTCCTCTGACATGGAAGCTCCTCCTGTTGTGCTACTGGCTGCTTTGACAGTCTCTCTGGGTTTTTACTGCCTGCCTTGTTAGCCTTAGCCTTCTTCTGTCAAGACCTTAGGGCAGCTTCCTGCCACAACCCAGCCTCCTCCTCCCTCCTCCTGATTTTCACCAGACACGTCAGATTATCCTAAGAGAAGGAATTCATGCCTTGGCTATTTATTTTCTCCTCAGCTTTCTCCTAGAGCTGATCTACACACTAGGTTTTTAACGTTTTATAAGGGTTATGAAAACTCTTTGGGCCACATGACGCACTCCTTATAATGTTGTATATCTGAGGTTTTTTAAAACTCACTTCAGTTATATACAACGGTTTCACTTTTAATAAATCGTTTTAAGTAAAATAATATGTCCTTCCTTACCATTTGTGATTCATGGGGGCAGTGCTTCGTTTACTGGTGCCCAAATGCTTAGCAGTTGATTGGTGGGGAGGAAAGCGGGGCTAAGGAGGAAGTGGGCGAGTGAACTAAAACACCCACAATCCTTAGCCCTATACTTGCTAGGGAATGACAGAGGAACAAAGGAGGAAGTGGGTGACTGAACTACAATGCCCACAATGCCTTGCCCTAAACTCATTGTAAAAACAAAACAGAAAGAGACAGGGCAGAAGAGTGTGTGACTGCACACACCGCTTTAAAGACTGAAGAATTTTTCTCCTGTAACGTGAGTACTCAGTAATGTGGCCTAAGACGTTTTAGAACGCACCTATTTGGAACATTGTAAAATATTATTTAAAACTTTCCAAGGGACTGTGTAGATAGGCTCCTAGTCCTTCTATAACACTACCCACCAACCAGCAAACCTTCTCCCTCACTCTCCCACACTGACTAAGCTCCTAACTGTTAATTGCTTAACTGTCATTCCCAACTCCTCTTTTCCACCTAGCTAGAATCCCCAGCCAATCTGAATTTACCTGAGCCAGGCCCCATCTAACAATATTCAAAATGATTGTCTCTCTCTCCCCCTTCAGAATGTCACTAAGCAACTATTACACAGGACTTTGACTGTAACAAAGCCTGAGGCCTACTCATATAGATTGTTGCCTCTCTGAGGCCACACAAAGTAAACATTACAGAACAACAACAGTTATATGCATGCCATTTCTTCACAGACAGTATCTAATGGTTAGTTTCCATTGGGTCAGAGAGCACACAGGACTTCTGGTGTCTTTTCAATGTTTGTTTTACTTACAAATATACAAGCAGAGACCAGCGGAAGCAAGCAGAGCCCTAAAAACAAGCAGTAGAATTGCTGACCCTGCATCAAATTTGCAGAGAGCTAAGTACTTGTAGAGCTTCCCAATACTGTATCCCACTTTAGCTAATTCCATGTAAAAGCTCTCATCATTTTCTCTGTCTCTCTAGACTCAGACTATACAACTGGCTCCACACTATTTCTTTGCCCTGCCATCTAGGTGAAGGTTGATCTCCAGTCATCCAAGAAATTTAGGTCCTTTTGTTAAAATCTCTGGACATTTATAAGTCACCCATTCACAGTAGTAGACCATTCCTACTAAACAAGAGCGCCAATCTCATTCTAATTTTGTTTTGTTTTTTAAGAACAAGTATTAATTTGCAGTGCAAAAATCTAATCAACTATAGAAGGTCTATTTTTCCTAAGGGCCAAACTACAGGTTATGCTAAACACATGATTTAAAAATGCAATTAGGATCTGCCAACTCTGTGAGCCTATCCACATTGCCTTTAAAACGACTTATGTTCTGTTTAAAAAAGTAGTTTTTGAAGTCGTTTCATTATGTGGTAGGACACACTGAGCAGTATTTAAGTTTCATAGTGACTGCTTGCTCCGTCCTGAAAATGTTCAGTGGTGTGACACATGGTTAATTCTTTGTCTGTTCTTGTTTAGTTTCTGTTTTGCAGGCTGTTTTACCTGCCCACTTCTGTCTCCGTAACTCAAGCAGCCTGCAAAACAGAAACTAAACAAGAAGAGTCAAGGAATTAACCCTGTAATACACAGTGAACACGGAGGAAGCAGTCACTATGAAACATAAGTACTGCTCAGTGTGTCCTACCACGTAATGAAATGATTCTGTTTCATGTTTTTAAACAGAATATAAGTCATTTTAAGGGCAATGTGGATAGGCACTGTGTGTGTGTTTGTGTGTGTGTTGTGGAAGGGGGATAGGGAATCTTGGGTCACCACCAAATGTACCTTTGAAGGTGGCAGTCTCAAAAGAAGGGTCTCTCCAGAAGATCTTAGGAACCGAGAAGACTCATCTGAGAGAAGGCCGTCCTTCAGGTAGCCTGTTTTCCAGCTATATAGGGCTTTATAGGTCATAACAGCACTTTGAATTCTGCCCAGAAACAGACTGGTAACCAGTGAAGCTGCTGTAGCAAGGAAGTTGCATGCTCCTTGCAACCAGTCCCTGGCCCCAGTCAACAATCTGGCTGCAGGTAGGGATGGATAAACCTGTGATTTAGGTTTCTCTCCATTTCTCATTTTTCCAACTCTAAGTTCAGTTTCTTGTTGCAGATAAGGTTTTCTGCTTCAAAATGAAGGCATTACAAGCCCTGTTCTCAAAAACAAAAACATTTAAAAGATTAATGGAAATTTAAAGGAGTTCTGCAGGGGGAATGGATATTTTTTAATGGAGCTGTGTTAATTTTTTCGATGATCTGTAAAAATTACCACACTCTAAGGGATTACAATTACACTATTAAATTGCTCTATAATTGAACATCCCTTCTTTCAATAAACAAGGTTTAATAATGTCTGTGGGCTCTGAATCTTGGTAGTGCTGTTCACTTTCTAAATGGGGCTGAGTGCCATGGATTTCCATTGAACTTACTGCTGTTGATGGAGTTCAGTACCCCAAAGAGTCAACCCCCAAAGCTGTGTGGGAGCTTTTGCAGAGCATTTAATAGCCATTCTGTTTGTCTTCACTCTTTCTTCATTGCCAGGATCATACTAATCCTTTTATAATGTACTCAGGGATAATTTGAGCATAAGAGGTGTTATATAAAAGTAAATTATATTCATTTCTAACCTAGTTTGGAATACTTCTCAGTGAGAAAGTTTCATGTTATTTTCTTCTATTAACAATGTATGTGTTTATTAGCAATGAAGGGGCCACAGGCCTGACAGCATGACTCCTTTGTGGTGATGCCCAGGTGTGTACTGAAAATGTTAGGGTGGAAGAAATAGTTCAAAATGACATTATTACAAAAACATAATATAATTGATACTAACATGCCTTCTAATGGTAAAATATATCATTTTAAAATCTGTGGTAAATAGCTTAAATACTACTGGTAAAAGGAGCAACCCGAGTTTTTTTAATAAAATATTAAAGGCCAATCTATGAAATTTGGCTCTTTCCCTGGTTTCTTGGCCCTTTTTACCCATTTAGGGTTGCTACAGTGAAAATAGAAGCCACGACTGTGATAATTTATTTGTTTATTTACTAGCTTGACTTGCACAGAGCATCTATGCACTAGTATATTACCATATTTTTGGACTTCCCCTCCCAGGCACTTCCCCCCTCCCTCCCTGCATTCCCTCCCAGCTGCTCCACCATTGGATTCTCTCTGCCTAGGCACTCGCCCGCTCCCTCCCAGCATTTCCTCCCAGCCGCTTCTCCCTACTCGCCTTCCCGCAGACCCATGATATTTACCTGAGGCCTCTGTGCATGCCAGTGAGCTGCCAGGCCTCCTCTCTGTGCTCCCCCCTCCCAGACACTTCCCTGCTTCCCCACTACCTCCAAGCCATTCCCCCACTCACTCCCTTGCTTGCCTGCTGATCTGCAGAACTTACCTGAGGTCTCTGGTTTAGCAATGATACGTTTCAATGCCAGCTGTATATACTGTTTTTATATATCCTGTTGCTTAGGAAAAGAAAGTTTTTGCTTTGAATTGTGCCATGCATTACCATGCATCGTCTTAGCATGTTATAGATAGATAGATTTTTATCAGTGTCAAGACTCTCAGTCTAGGAGTCTTAGGTCCACACTCTACACCTGTCTAAACTTCTCTTGCTTTTTCACCTTTTTTCCTGTCCTACTTTATCTTTTTATCCACTTAAACTCCATTCAACTTTATGGCTCCACTGCAGATTATTTCCTCAACTTCCTTTCTTCTTTGTCTCATTCCTTTTGGCGACTGTGAGTTCAATCCAAAGATCTCGTAAGTGGAATCCTGCTCATGGATGGGTGTTCCTGGCCTCCTCCTGGGCTGATGGAAATGGGAAGGTGACTGAAGCTGATTCACCCTTTCCCTGTACCCCTTTCCCCAGAGAAATATGCTCTTGAGAGGGGGAGAGAGTTTCCGGAAAAATTGGGGGTGACCACAGATAGGAAGAGAATAAATGAACATTATTTCCCCCTTTCCATTAGTGGGATAATCCATTGGATATCATTGATCCACTCAGTGGTCCTTGGATCAACCTCATTAGCACTCTTCTACCTCAGCATTCCTCAACCTAATCTCTCCAGATGTTTGGGACTTCAGTTCCCATCAACCCCAGCCATAATGGAGTCAGGAATGTTTAGAATTGTAGCTCAGAAAACCTTGGAGGTACTAGGTTGGGGAAGGACACCCTGCCCCTACAGCATACACCCCATCTGATCTTAAACAACATGAAGGTTTCTCACAGCTTCCTCTTTGATTGACACTGTGATGTTTCACATAAGTCCATATTAAGTTAATGTTTATAACTGTGTATTCTTGTTATAGACCTATGTTTTGATAGTATATCTAGGGTGAGCATGGTGGATTTGCATGTATGAGCTGATTGGCTGAAAGCGTAAGAAGGCGGGGGTGAGGTTTGTTTGCTATATAAACTGGGTGCTGTGCCTGTGGGAGGCAGATAGGGATGAAATAGAATAAAAAAAGACAGGGATTTGATATGAGATGGTTTAGAACAGAGACAGGCATTTTCTGAGACTGGGTTTAGATTAGAGTTAGTAGTTTAGGATTGATTTAGAGAGAGGGAGTCTGTGGTGATTGTGCAGGGATCATTTGGGAGAGTGATTTTGGAGTATTGTGGATGAAAGAACATATATTGATGGAGCCATTTAAGAGTTACTTGTTTATTATTCTACAGCTTATGATTGTAATTAATAAAGCTTTCTTTGTTTATAAAATCCTACGCCTCCTTCTTGTGGCTGCATAAGGGAGAGATAATAAAGGGAGAATATAAGGTTAAAGTCTGGGTGTCCTCACAGAGAAAGGACTAAGTAAATGTTGGGCCTAAGCCATAAAGGTCCTGGTGGCAGTGAAACCAAGTGTGTGAGAGAAAAGGTGGTTCCTGCTTGGGGGTGGGGAAGGCCTTGGAGAAAGGGAATTCTCAATGAGGAAAGATGGGAATACCACTGCACCATCTTGCCTCAATTACACATCAACCAGTGCTATAGTGAAGCCAGGGCTCACAGGGTTTAAGCACTGGGACTTTTTGATTAAAAACATAAGAACTAAAGACAGTTAAGAGGTATGTATACTGCGCCAGATTGCAGCCATATTCATCACTTCTGTACTAGATTATTAGCTGGCCTATGAACAGAGTCTATTGTGTTTGCATTTTTTTTTTAGTATTTGTGCTTATTTGTCCAATGAAAAATTGTACCAAGCCTTCTGCCAAATTAATGTGTTCACTAAATTAAAATATATTTTGTATGAAAAGTTATAAATAATAACTTAATGGGCACAGTTCCCCTAAAGACAATTGTGGTTCCATATAAGACAAGCATGAGCTCATAGTGTTGTCTGCCCTACAAAAGTTTCACTCAAGTTCCATGCTACCTGGCTGGGCAGTGCACTACCATGTCTTTTGGCAGCAGTGTTAGAACATCTATCTTTGCCACCAATTATCTAGAGGCTCAGCACTGCAAGCCCTACTTGCAGGATCACTTTCCACTGTTGCATAGAGCTGGAGAAATCAGTCTGTTTCTAGCCTGCGTCACTTTTGCATGAGCTCACGCACAACTCAGTTTCATCCTGTTTCTGCATTAATCTGAAATTATTTTTAAAAACTGAATGCTTTTTAAGGTGTTTTCTCTTAAAATACTCAAATTCTGGAGAGGCACTTTCTAAGATATATGAAATGTAATATGTTCTCATTTATTCTGCTGTGTTGCTTACTGTATTCTCTGACTCCTCAGTCTCTGTATATGTTTGGGTATTTTACAAATAAGATTAAAAAACAATAAAATAAAATATACATTTCCCAAACATACATTTTGTGAGTGAGGAAATGTACCAGAGCATTTGGGAAGTGCAAAATCCTATCCACGCATTGATCTAGGAGGTGGAGACAACCAAGTCAATCGTTTCATAACTGGCAAAGATCAAATTACTCAAGCGTCCCTCCAAAGGAAACAAAGAAACAAACTGGGATAGACCATCACCTTCACTATCTGCTTTTGAGTTCCTAGAGACATTTGGCTAATTGGCAACAGAATACTGAACTAGATGGACTTCAGTCTGATCCATCAAGACAGTTCTTATGGATGCCAGCTGCATGCTAAATTATGCTGGGAAATGCAGTAAAGCAAAGGGGGATTTAACTTTCTTTCTTGCAAGCCAGACCTCAAGCTTTGACTACTGTGCCACTTTTAAGGCTTAAGACAGTGAGCTAGTGAGGCAATTTTGTGCCTAGCTTTTATTACAGCAAGGGTACGTATGTAAAAAGAAGAGCTTTCGTGAGCCTTTTAAAAACCATGTTCACAAAGAAATGCTTGCAAGAAAGCTATATTCATTTTGACAATGTAATATAATTCAATGTGATAGAGAGTTTCTTTATGCTAAGCCATGGTTAGGCCACTAGCCCTTTTGCAGCAAATGGCTAGTGAGTGTGTTTAAACCGTGGTTATGTAGCCAGGGCCGTGCAGAGCTGGTAATATACCCAGGCCAGATGGGGAGTGTGTGCCGCCCCCCATTTCAAACTGCTCATTAAGTATTTTAAAATGTTTTTTAATGCCCACCAACATGTCCATAACACCTTCACATTAAACCTGTTCTACAACACCTCAATGTTGAATCAGAAATTAACATTCATTTTTAGTTGCTGTACAAATAGAAGCAACAACAATAGAACAGTCCTTCATCATTATCAAACATTATCATCATCATCACTCTCACAGTATCATCATCATTATTATCATTAATAACTATCATCATCATTACCTCACCCTCCGCTTCAGAGGTTATAAGCCATGGAGAAGATTGAGGAAAGAGACGCAGTAAGGACAACCATTGCAACTTAGGCACATATATCTCCACCCCGCATGGAGCATGGATCTCTGGAGCTTGTAGTCTGACTGTGGTATTCTTGATGGACGGCTTCTGCACTGTTTCCTCAAGGCGGGCTCCTCGCTTCTCGATGAGCCGCTTACGCTATGGAAGCAGTAGCGTAAGCTGGGGGGGACCTCCTCGTCAGAGTGCCCCCTCAAAATCGTGGGCCCCAGGCCAACTGGCCCCATTGGCTCCCTGTCTACATGGCCCTGTATGTAGCCACCATGGTTAGAAATAGTTCACACGACATGCTAAGGCATGGTTCACACGACATGCTAAGACATCATGTTTAGCTCAAAATGCTTAACCAGAGAGGCTTAGCATATTGTCCGAACAGGATCATAGACATGCCCCGTGACCATGACCCTGGTCTTTAACTCATATTTTAATATAAAATTCCTGCTGATTTGTTGTTGAAATGTAAATTCTGCAAATTTCTCAGAGGTTTGAGCAAATTGCAGCGTCTTTCAAAAAAAGTTGTGCAAAATTCCCTGAAAATCTGCATACTACCCTGACTCACTCAAATTGAGTCAGGTACCACAGCAGGAACAAAAATGAAGTCATGGGGCTGAGCTCAGGAAAAGTCCTCGAACTCTGCCCTCCCCAAATGGATTTCTCCAACATCCCTAACCACCAACACCTCAACTGGATATAAATGACTGTTTATAAGTCACCATGTTCTGGCATCATAAAATCCATTTCCCTCCTCTACCTCCACAGGGTCTGTGTCTCATTTTTTTGATTGCCCTAAGCCACTTTGTGAGATAATATTTGCCTGAAAGGTAGGATAAAAATGCAATTAAATTAATTTATCTAGTATCCTGTTTACCCATAAAAACATACAGTTTTCATATTGCACATGTGAGAAGGGATCAATATGTTAAAATTCAGTTGACTCTTTGGTAAAAAAAAGTATACGAGGTTAGGCAGCACATGTAACAACCTTCCTACTTACTTGTATTTCTATGATTCTGCTGGGGTCCTTCAAATATTGTAGTCCTTCAAATATTGTTGGACTACAACTTCTTCATCCCTGACCTTTGGCTATGCTGGCTGGAGCTGTTGGGAGTTGCAGTCCAGCAACATCTGGAGGGTCATGGGTTCCCCAGCTGTATTCTAGAACTTGCCCCCCCCCCGCTAATAGGGATTGCTTGCATGAACAAGGTAGACCACATTCATACACCCCCCTCCAGTGATGCACAGAGATCCAAATTTGCAGCTTAGTAAACTTCTTGGTGTGGCAGAGGCTCATTACTAGGGTTGTGAACCGGATCGGGTCCGATCCACAATCTGGATCTGATCTGGCTGAAATCGGATAAAATTATCCAATTCTGATCCCTGCAACAGGATCGTCCGAACTCATCCAATCTAATCTGAAAGGACCCGATCCAGATCGGAAAAGATTGGAGGATTGGACCTTGGACCTCCTCCCCCCTCCCCCCACTCCGCACTCCTTACCTGCTGCTTCCTCGCTGCCATCCACTGCTGCCCGCTACTTCCGTACTACTGAGAAACAGGCTTTGCGGCCTGTTCCACAATAGAGTGATGGCATGCTGGATGGCATGCTTGGGGCCCAATGCAAGCCTATGGTGAAAACACCTAAAATGGCGTCCGATCTGAAAATCAGACGTCCGATTTTCGGATTGGAGTCGGATCGGATCCAATCTGGAAAGCCTCCGATCCAATCCGAAGCATCAATTCTGATTCCGATTCGATTTTTTTTACTGTGTACATCTCTAATAAATATTATGTAATCTGAAGTTCTGATTAATGTAAATCGCTGCATATATTTTGTGTAATTCTCAATTCAATGCTTCAGCCCTCTTCTGAATTCAATCTAGTTGATAAAGCAATCAAATTATCAAATTCCTTGGCATATTTGCCATTTCTATCAAATAAAAGTAAATAGATATATTAATTAAAGGGGGGGGGAGGAAATCCAGTACAACATTATTCTCTAAAGGGTCTCTAGAGTCTATACCAACTGTTTCCCCCACTCCAATGTCACTAAAAGCAAATGCAAGAAAATTCACATTTAGACAATTTAACATTTCTTACACTTTAGGTTTGGTTACATGCTCATTTTTGTCTATTCTAAAAATGACTAATAAGAGTTCATAGACATGTGCTCCAATCCAGCAGATCTGACGGACATGCAGGAATTCCAGTGAGCATAAGGAAGTTCAGATAAGAAGAAATTGAAATGATCAAGACATGTAATGGGGATTCATGTGTGGAGCACTGGATGGCACTTTCAAAAAATAGAATATTGTTCCCAAGTGTTCATCAATGGCATGGAGAACTTTGGATCCCAGTCAACCATCCACAAGTGGTTACCAATTAACAGCTGAATTCTCAGAAGACAGTTCCATAGATTTAACTTATTCCTTGGTACACACATTTAGGTAAAGATATGACACACAGCTGAAGTCACAAGCTTATTTATTTGTACAAATTTATATAGCACTGAACATTAGTGGTATACAACATTAAATTCACAACACTAATAATACCAGATAAAAGTAAAATGATCACATAATCAATAAAACCACTATACATACCTGGGTCACACTACAGGGAAAGCCTGAGTAAACAAATATGTCTTGAGCAGATGCGTAAAATTGAAAACTGTCAGCACCTGCCTAATATTAATGGGCAGGAAGTTTCACCAGGCAGGTGCTGAACAGCATTGATATCAGTGGGCCTTGTAAATCACAGACTGCATATAACTTTCCACATATTAATATCATAGGATAAAGATTTCTAACCCCGGGAAAAAATGCAGCATATGTATAGGTGAGATGCCTGTCAGTTGCCATGGAAACTCTAAATCAAATATCCCAGCACTGCAAAATGCCAGCATTGTGATAATGGTGAATTGGAGAAGGATTTTTCCCCACACAGAGAGAACCGTTCCCAGAGGTGCATGGGTGCTGAACATGTATAATATACCCTCTCTGTCATCTGAAGATTATTCAGCAATTCATTCACCAGTAGTCAGGAAACTGAATCCTAGTACTAGCAGTAGCCGAGTTGGGATTTTAACTTGATGCCTTCGGATGGCAAGCTTCCAGGCCATGATGATCACATGGCAGCTGTTTTCTTCCATAACAGGTTGAATTATAGTGGAGAGCAAAGCCAGCAAACCTCTTAGCATGAGATCAGGGTGCTCTCTGCCAACCAAGGAGCAGGCATTTGACAGGCATTGGCTTTGGGTGAGTTGGCATCTGTTCCATTACTCGCTTCTGCCAACACATTGGAACGGTATTGGGATGCCTCCCGTAGGGATCCGAGATGCAAGGAAGAAGTTAACCAAGAGGAAGAACATCTAAGTCATCACTGGGGAGAAAAAGCATATATTCAAATTATTCTTAGGTGGCAAAGGTTGTGTTTGTTTTCTGGAGTGGGAAGTAGCTGTTGAAAAAACCCTGCATGGTCTTATAGCACAAAATATATCAGATCAGCTAATATAGTCAAGATCTGAACAACTGAAGAACAGACCGTAATATGTGTTCTTTAAACAAACTTCAAAGAGAGAATTTCTCCTAGCTGTAGAAGGAAGCTATGTCCCCCTGAGTAAGAATCTTTAGTAACCCCATGAAATATTAATACAGGTTAAAAGGTCTTATTTAAAACTCTGCATTTTTTTTTAAAAAAGAGTCACATGGTGTGGTGTTTCAGGTGTTTAGAATCCCAATGAAGAATGTTCTGGTGGATTTTTGACATTAACATCTGAACACCATAGGGATGGTACATTTACCAAATTTCAAGTATAAAGGGAGATTCATGGCTTTGCTTGGAGTCTTGTTGCATTATTTGTCACACTACAAAGCAGAGGGCATAATGGTTAGTGAAATTTCCAAACCTATTGGCATACATTCCTCATATTTTATAAACCAAGATTAAGCCTTTTGTAGAAGAGATGGGATTAAGACGGATTGGCGTAGAGGAATACAGCATTCAAAATGCAAAGAATGGGTCTTGGATTTTGTAAATGCTCAGGAATGTGATGATACTTTTAAGCTATAAAAATGCAGAAAAGGGCAACTAAGATGATGAAGGGGCTGGAGCAACTCCCCTATGAGGGAAGATTACAGCTGCTGAGAAGTTTAGCTTGGAAAAAAAGGAGGGAAAGGAGAGACTTGATAGCGGCGTACAAAATTATATATGATGTGGAGAATGTGGATAGGGAGACATTTCTCTCTCTCCCCCATAATAACAGAAATCAGTGTCATCCCATGAAGCTAATTGGTGAGGGGATTCATGACAGATAAAAGGAAGTACTTCTTCACACAGCACATAGTTAAACTATGAAATTCGCTACTACAAGATGTAGTAATGGCCACCAATTTGGATGGCTTTAAAAGGGGGTTGGATAAATTCCTGGGGGAGTAAGCTATCAATGGCTACTAGTCTTGATGGCTATATGCAACTTCCAGTATCAGAAGCTGTAAGCCTACATACACCAACTGTTGGGGAACATGGGTGGGAGGGTGCTGTTGCACCATGTCCTGCTTGTGGGTTCCTGGTCAACAGTTAGTTGGCCGCTGGGTGAACAGAGTGCTATACTAGATGGACTCTTGTTCTGATCCAGCATGGTTCTTCTAATGTTCCTATGTCCTTAAGATGGGGTAGGCAACAAGTGATGTAGTGATAAATTCTGAAGTACAGGCAATCATCATGACAGACCTCATAGCCTAAAGAAAGGCCAAAAATGCAGGCAGCTGTGTTGATCCATATCAACAAACCAATTATAGCACATTTCATCTGTATCAGGAGCAGATCTTTTATAAAGCTATTAGGTCTTGATTGCCCCTTCAAGACCAGGCTGCCCCAAAATACTTTGCATTACAACAGAGATAGCTCACAACTATACATTGTTGCTGGGAAAATTCATCCCACCCCACCCCCAGCTACTGTGAGGATTGCTAAACTCTAAGGGAACAGGGAATGCCGAGTGGGGTGCAGATGATGTCAGCATCCCTGTTAATGAAGAAGTCCCCAGCGTTGCATCCTTGCGAACCCTAGCTGCATTACACCGCCACTTATTGCTTTCCAGAAATTGTGGTCCACAACTCCCATTGCCATGCCTATGCTGACTAGGGCAGATTGGAGTTATAGGCCCACTCTTTTGGAGGGCCACAAGTTTTAAGGCAATTATAATCCAAAACATAGTAGACCTAGCACACCAATTTTAATGGCAGATGTTTCACATTCAACAAATTGATCAGAACTGAAACAATAATTGTTAGAGGAGAATATGAAATAACATACAGAAAATTGTAGCAGTGATTAAAAGACTGATAGATATTGTAGGAATAGAAGACTATCTGTAATCCATATGAATATAGAAGGGACGGAATCCTTGTGTGTAAACTTAGCCAAAAAGCAGATCTTTAAATTAATCATTTGAACATTTTAGAAGCAGCCAGAGGAATTACTTGTAAATCATTCAGAGTAATACATAAATTGCACTGCAACTGACTCAGAATATCTTTTGACTCAGAGTATCTCAGAATATCATTACAATGCAAATCATTTCATTCGAAAGACCTCAACAAAGCAGCAGCAATAGTACAGCAATATGTACATGACCCTGAATCTGATTTGGAGTAGGTAGGTGTGTGTCTCTAATAAAATTACATCTGGGCTAGTCCCAGGTTACAAAGAAATTCTTCCTGCCCTGATAATGGGATTGTACATTCACTTTTGTTCTGATTTTATCACTGCAAGGTGCTTCCATCATGCAAAGAAGAGAATGTGTGAAGTGTAACATTGTTTTACACTGCTGGGAAACTAATCATGGTAAGTAAACTGCACAAGACACAGGGGAGAGATTTGTTTGGTTTTCACAATTCTGCCATTTTTTAATGAATCTGTAATGCAAAACACATGTATGTTTCAAAATTTGTGCTTCTCCAAATTTCGCAATGGAATTCGTCCATCAAAAAAACAAAACATACAAAGTACATATACCAGGGGAAAGCGTACACAACAATCATCTTCTAGCACTGCTTGTCTGGAAGGGGTGTGTAGGTTCTCTCCACATGAGGTGTGGAGTCTGTCCTTTACAACTGTATCTCTTTTACAAAGGTGTAAGGCTGCATGTAGAAGCCAATACCTTCCAAAGTGAGCATTCTCTCATGACAGCCACCGTTTCATGTTTGCAACTAGTGATCAGTAAACTTCCTTTAGCATGATTCAGGATGGACTCATGAGTACTGGAAAATATTGCATCCCCAAACCCAAACCCTCAAACCCTCTCCAAGGTTCATGACAGTGAAGCCTATAGGCTCCCCCAAGCCTACCTGCATGTGTATTAGGGATGTGCAGGGCCAGAAATTTCAAAATCGAAATCGGATTGGAATTCCGATATTAAAAATATCAGTTCCGATCATATTGGGGGGTACTAGGATTTGATCGGATCCTATATCCGATAAATATCGGAAGTTCTGATCCGATTACAGACCGCCATTTCAGGTGTTTTCCCCATAGGTTTGCAAGTCTATGGGGAAAAACACTGGGCTGGCACTCCCTCCCTCCCCCCACTCACGTTCCCTCCCCCCACTCACTCTCCTTACCTGCCCCCGTCACCGCCGCCATCCAGTGCTGCCATCTGCGGGCTCCATAGTACTGAGAAAAAGGCTTTTCGGCCTACAGAGACAACGTGCTGAGTGATGACGTCATCACTTGGCTCACCATCTCTGTAGGCCAGTAAGCCTATTTCTCATAGGGTGTCCAGGCTGATCCGGGCCAACCAGGGGGCGGCAGGGGAAAACCGGGGTGGCAGGGGTGTCACGCGGCGGTGGCAGCGAGCTGCGACGAGCGGCGGTAGACCCGGCGGCAGTGGCGGCGGAGGAGCCCGGGAAGCGGCTGCCCCAGCAGGTAAGTGCCCCACCTCGTGCCTCGCGCTCCTTACCTGCAGGGGCGTCCGCTTCCCTCCGGAGTGCGAGGCGCGAGGGGGGGCACTTACTTGCTGGGGCGGCCGCTTCCCGGGCTCCACCGCCGCCAGGTCCTTCACTGCCGCTGCCAGGCTCGTGAGGCCAGAGGCCACGCGGAAGAGGCAGGAGAGGGCCGATTACATCACTTCCGGATCCGGCCCTCTCCCATCTCTTTCGCGTGGCCTCTGGCCTCCTTGGGGCTCGTCGCAATGGCGACGAGCCCTGAGGAGCCCGAATGCCCGCGCGGAAGAGGCGGGGGACTGCATGGGTGTCCGGGCTTGTCGCCATCACAATGAGCCCCAAGGAGGCCAGAGGCCGCGCGGAAGTGATGGGAGAGGGCCGGATCCGGAAGTGATGTAATTGGCCCTCTCCCGCCTCTTCCGCGCAGCCTCTGGCCTCACGAGCCCGGCAGTGGCGGCGAAGGACCTGGCGGTGGTGGAGGAAGACCCAGCAGCGGCGGGGGACCTGGGGGTGGTGGCTGACCTGACGGGGGCGGCAGCGGAGGACCCGGCGCGGGCGGCGGAAGAAAACCCGGTAGGTCCAGGCTGGTGTTTTTTTTGAGGGGGTGGCTTGGTGGGGGGGTTGTTTTGGGTGGGGGGGTGTCGGGGGGGGACCGGGATTTTGGTTTCCAAAATCTGGTCACCCTAATTTCTCAGTACTACGGAGCCAGCGGATGGCAGTGGGGAAGGCCGCAGGTAAGGAGTGTGGGTGGGAAGGAAGGGAGGGGTCCCCCCTTACCTGTGGCCTTCCCTCTGCCATCCTCTGCTGCCCGCTTGTTATGTAGTACCGAGAAACAGGCTTTGTGGCCTGCTCAGTACAGCGACGCGCTGAGTGCGTCACTCGGTGCATCGTCTCTGTAGGCCGGAAAGCCTTTTTCTCAGTACTACGGAGCCAGCGGATGGCAGCGCTGGATGGCAGCGGTGACAGGTAAGGAGCGCGAGTGGTGGGGGGGAAGAAGAGAGTGCCGGCCCAGTGTTTTCGCCATAGACTTGCATTGGGGGAAAGCTTTCTTTCCCCCAGTGCAAGTCTATGGCGAAAACATCTAAACTGGCAGTCCGAAAATCCGATATATCCGATAGTTATCAGACATATGGATATCGGATCCGATCAGATAGGGCCTCCTTAGAAAATAATAGTTATTGGTCATCAGATGTCCGATAACATCCTTACCAGTTTGTTATCAGTCATCGGACTGATGTGATACACATCCCTAATGTGTATCTCAGCTCTGTCTTCTCTTCTCTTCCTCTCAAATCACTGATGGCAGTGGTGATTGTGAGGACAGCAGATATGCAGCCCACAAGGTGTGTGATGTCCATCTCTAGTAAGTACTCAGGCACCTTGAAAGCTACATTTCCCAGCAGCCCTGGTGCCTGTGAACATCGTTCCTTGATTGTGACTGTATCCTCTTAAGTGTTTGTTTGTTTATTTATTTATTTATTTATTACATTTGTATACCGCCCCATAGCCGAAGCTCTCTGGGTTTACATAGGATTAAAACAATTAAAAACAATATACAAAAATTAAAAGAGCAAAAACATATAACATACACACAATACACACATACATTTAAAACCAGTGCAACAACCCAAAAAGCTACAAAAACAAAAACAAACCCAGGCTCCTCAGATATTGCCAAATGCCTGAGAGAAGAGGAAAGTCTTAACTTGGCGCCAAAAAGATAACAATGTTGGCGCCAGGCGGGCCATAGAGAAGGCCCTCTCTCTTGTTGCCGACCTCTGAGCTTCCCTCGGAGTAGGCACTCGGAGGAGGGCCTTAGATGTTGAACGTAGTGTTCGGGTAGGTTCATGTCGGGAAAGGCGTTCCGTCAGGTATTGTGGTCCCAAGCCGTGTAAGGATTTATAAGTTAAAACCAGCACCTTGAATCGGGCTCGGAAACATACAGGCAGCCAATGCAAGCGGGTCAGAGTAGGTCTTATAGGCTCGAACCTTCTGGTCCCAGTTATCAATCTGGCAGCTGCATTTTGCACAAGCTGCAGCTACCGAACTGCCTTCAAAGGCAGTCCCACGTAGAGCGCATTGCAGTAATCTAACTTGGAGGTTACCAGAGCATGGACAACTGAAGCCAGGTTATCCCTGTCCAGATAGGGACATAGCTGGGCCATCAACCAAAGTTGGTAGAAGGCACTCCGTGCCACTGAGGCCACCTGAGCCTCAAGTGACAGAGATGGTCCAGGCCCATTTGCCTCCTCCTCCCCCTCCCTCTCCCCCTCTCTCTAGATGTTGGCTTATAGGGAGGGCTGCCAGAAGAAATGAAAGAGAGAAAGAGAGAGAGAGAGAGAGAGAGAGAGAGAGAGAGAGAGGTTGGTAACAGCTTTTTAAAGTTTTTAAATTATTTAAAAATTTAGAATGGTAAATCCCCTTTTGACCTGGCTCACAAATACTTTTATAAATAAACAAACAAACAAGATGCACAATACCTTCTTCTATTATGCCTCCAGTCAGATTTCAAAAGACAATGTTCAGGTGAGAACAAGAGTGCTTCCAACTTACTTCTTCATTCACAACTGCTGCATTCTCCTCTCCCACCTCCACCTTGGGAAATGTGACCAAGTGCACCTTCAGCCAGCTCCCTGAACTTTTGTCAGCTAGAAGCAAAGGAAGACACCATGGGGCAGGGATGAGGGAATGGAGATTCAGATAGGCTGTTATGATAGTTGGGTCTCCCTGAGCTCCTTGTGAGGAAAGGTGGGGTATAAATCAAATCTATCAATGTTATAATTTATTTACAACATTTTTACCCCACGCTGCAACCAAAAAATACTTCCAGAGCAGTTTACAAAGATCAATAATCAACTGTCCCTACCCTCAGGCTTGCAATTTAGACATGACACAAAAGGAAAAGTGGTTTGGAATGAGGAGGAAAAAAGCAAAACCCTGGGACCAGTTTTTAATTTCAAAGTTCTTAGAAATGCGTTTTCTGGCAAGGAAGGGCTGAAACAAGCTCCCTGTTTTTCTCTGGAGACAAATTCCTTTGAAATTTTATATGTGGTTTTACTAAAGATGCTGCAGGACAACCAATACATAATGGCAGGAAATCCATGACCGTATGTCCCATTACTATTTGTTAATGCAGCTATGGGTTGGGGAAGCAATTCAGAATGGGACTAGAGTGCTGTACAGGGGGTATTAACCCTTCCCCTCATGCTATTTTTGTGATCTGAATCACTTCACTTGAGTGTCTGTATACCTAATGGGACAAATCATTGCAAAAGAGAGCTCTGCTGACCTCTCCCATTCTGGAAATGAGTGTTTCTGATCATTTCCGAGGTTGTTTTAGGAAGCACTAGTTCCTGTTCAACTAGCAGTAGGTCTCATGCATGCAACGGAACAAGCAGAGACACAGCAATAGTTTTGGATATTGTCCATTCTCATCTATTTTAAGTTCAGCTTTTACCTTTGACCTTCCTTTTTTATTTTAGGACGACTGTAAACAAATTACTCACTAAAACAGTTTCAGTTCTGATATATTTAAAGTCTTGGATCAGCAAGGCCTTTCAAAATGTGCTGAAATATTCAAAATTTCTGAGTCAGTATACTAAGCAGGGGTCTTTAATTTCATGTAGCAACACATTTCAATCAATAATCATTCATCTTGACCGAGGACACATTTTTGGAAGGAGGTGCTCCTGTTCCATGCATACCCACAGGTTCCGCAGTCTATATGAAAAAATGAATATATTTAGCCAGAATAACTACTTTTGTACTGAAATGGAATTTCACTTTTCAGTGTGGATTTCTCCAGACTAGAGTTGCTACTAGATTTCTTTTAACAGGAAAACTGGAAGTGAATTTGGAAGTTCTTCCTCATGTATAACGTTTGAGTAATTTCAAGGGTAGCATTAAAATTTAGAAGAAGAAAAATGAGAGTTTCAACAAGTTTAATAAAAATTATCAGGTTGGTCTGGCTTTCAACACATCTTTAGACTGCCATCAAAGTTCACCTAAAATGGAATTCAAATCTAATTTGGAGTTTTTACTCAGGCATAAAATCTGCAAAGTTTCAAGAAAGATTGCCATCACCAGCATTATTATTAACAATCATTTCACAGATAAAATCTCTCGGATAAGAGCCAACTTAGATGCTGTCGTTATAGCAGAGGCTGATAATGGAGTGTCCAGCGACTCCACGAGTAGAATTACACTGGATCAGTTTCAGTTGGTGAGTACCGAGGACGTGGACAAGCTGCTTGGTCAAGTGAGGAGGACGACTTGCCCTCTCGATCCCTGTCCTTCTTGGCTGGTCGCCCAGGGAGGAGATGCAGTTAGATCACAACTACAATATATTATTAATGCATCTCTCAGGGAGGGGAGTTTTCCATCATGTACGGCCACTTCTAAAAAAAGCCCTCCCTGGATCCCCTGGACTTTAATAACTATAGGCCAGTATCAAATCTTCCATTTTTGGGCAAGGTGATCGAGAGGGCGGTTGCCTTCCAACTGCAAGCAGTTTTGGATGATACAGATTTTCTAGACCCATTTCAAACTGGCTTCAGAGCAGGATACGGAGTTGAGACTGCTATGGTCGCCTTAGTGGATGATCTACGCCTGAGTATTGACAGGGGGAGTGTGTCCCTGTTGGTACTCCTGGACCTCTCAGCGGCTTTCGATACCATCGACCATGGTATCCTTCTGGATCGCCTGAGGGAATTGGGACTCGGGGGCACTGTGCTTCAGTGGTTCCGGTCCTACCTCTCGGGCAGGTTCCAGATGGTGATGCTTGGGGATAGCTGCTCTTCAAAAAAAGAGTTGCTATGTGGTGTACCACAAGGTGCCATCCTTTCCCCAATGCTGTTTAACATTTACATGAAACTGCTGGGAGAGACCATCCGGAGACATGGGGCGGGGTGCTATCAGTATGCTGATGACACCCAAATATATTTCTCTATGCCTTCGACAACAGCATCAGCTAAGGATAGTGTGTCTCCTCTGAATGAATGCTTGGAGGCGGTAATGGGCTGGATGAGGAAAAACAAACTGAAGCTGAATCCAGACAAGACGGAGGTGCTTACTGTCAAGGGCCACAACCTGGGGTTGGAGGTATGTCAACCAGTTCTGGATGGGGTTACACTCCCCCTGAAAGACTGTGTTCGCAGCTTGGGGGTACTCCTGGATCCGTCGCTCCAAATGACAGCTCAGATAGAAGCGACTGCCAGGAGTGCCTACTATCAGATTCGGCTGATACGCCAGCTGCGCCCCTTCCTAGAGTTGGAAGACCTAAAATCAGTAGTGCACGCACTGGTAACTTCGAGGCTCGGCTTCTGCAATGCGCTGTACATAGGGCTACCTCTGTGCCTAGTCCGGAAACTTCAATTAGTTCAAAATATGGCAGCCAGGTTGGTCACCGGTACATCTAGGGGTGACCACATTACACCAGTTTTAAAATCTCTTCACTGGCTGCCAATCAGTTTCCGGGCGAAGTACAAAGTGTTGGTTATTACCTTTAAAGCCCTACATGGTTTGGGTCCAGGTTACCTACGGGATCGCCTTCTCCCATACAATCCGCCCCGCACGCTCAGGTCCTCTGGGAAGAATTTATTACAGTCAACAAGAACTAGACTGACAACCGTTACCCAGAGGACCTTCTCTTCTGCTGCTCCCAGATTATGGAATGACCTGCCGGGAGAGATTCGCCAACTCACTAGTCTTCCGGAATTTAAAAGATCTATAAAGACTTATCTCTTCCGGCAGGCCTACCCAGATGAATTTTAAAGTGTTTTATTGGTGTTTTATTGGTGTTTTAATGATGTACTGGTTTTATCTGCTTTTAATCAGTTTTTGTATTTTGTGTTTGGTGTTGTTCCCCGCCTCGATCCGTTGGGAGAGGCGGGTGATAAATAAATATATTATTATTATTATTATTATTATTATTATCACTGCCCAGAGAACTGTGGTTACTGGGTGTTTTAAAAGATGCTGATAATAATAATAATAATAATAATAATAATAATAATAATAATAGAATAAAGAAACTACCAGCTTCTTTCCTCCTTTGCCTTTAATGGTTGCTTGATCTGCAGAGATAATCTGCTAATGAGCAAAGGGTAGTAAAAATGTTGGCAATTGTTCTTCAAATATTACAGAGTTTTTATCTGATTAATTATGACCAAATTAGCCTTTTATTTCATTTTAGATGGAATGTGGTGGCAACTTAAATATGACCTCTCCGCTTCACCCCCAATCAGTTGACAACCCCAATTTAAAAGGAAGTTAAGACCAACAAAATTTCTTAGAGGATATGGTTTCACATACAAACACACCTCATCTAAAGAGCTATAGCCATTTGAAATAGTGGGTCCTTAAAAAAAGGGGGGGACACCTACTTTTAAAATCTTTTTTCATAACATCTACAGTAACCAGAAAATACTTGTAGAAGCAATGTAGTTTACAAAAGCAATACATTATCTAACACAGTACAATTAGAAAACCCATCAAAAAGACAGATTTTAAAGACTGCACTACAAAAAGCATATTTCACAGAGTTCATTTTATATTTATGTTTTTCAGCAAAATCTTTACTGTTGTGTTATTGTGAGAAGGGCATTAACACTGCTTAGTGAAAATAAATTCATAGTTATTAACACGTCTATGACTTCAACTTGTCAAAGTTTAGCATTTCAAATAATTGCTTTGCGAAGGTGTGAATTTTATATATGAGTTATTTCCCCTCCCACTTACTTTGAGCTTGCAGGGATACATTATGTATCAAAGTAATTATCAAAAGAAATTACTGAAAATTGTAAGCTCCCTGGGGCAGGGATATGTCCTCTTGTAGCATCATGCCCATTGATGGCACAGACAGCTGAACTAACCAAATCTACATTGGAGAAACACATTGAATAAAATCCTGGGCTAGGTCATTCAGTGGTTGTTCAAGATATCTTTCTGCCAGAAGTGGAGTACAAATACCACCACCATCACTCCTTGCTAGGATGAGTGCTCTAAAGAAGTCTTGCTGGACCACTCAGATGCCAGCTCCTACCTTCATTTTTCCCTCCCCACTCCATGCTACCACCTGCTGCATGGCAGGTCAGGTCCTGGAGTCACTCCTAGTAGGTTCCTGCATCAAGAGGCATAATACTGGTGTGGTGGTGAGTGGTGGCAGCAGCAATGGCTGTGGCGCAAACGTTATCTCCTGCGACAAACAACTGACATTTCCCCTAAGGAAAAGGACATGACATAAGAATGCAAAAAGAGCCATGCTGGATTAGACGAAGGGTCCAACAGTCCAGCACCGTGCTCACACAGCAGCCTACCAGCTGTCGGTGGGAAACTGACAAGCAGAACACAAGTACAACAGCACCCCACCTGCCCATGTACCCCAGCAACTGGTGTACATAGGCTTACTGCCTTTGATACTGGAGGTAACACATATCCATCAGGATTAGTAGCCATTGATAGTCTTCTCTTCCAGGGATTTATCCAACCCCCTTTTAAAGCCATCCAAATTGGTGGCCATCTTGTGGTAGTGAATTTCATAGTTTAGCTATTTGCTGTGTGAAAGAAGTACTTCCTTTTATCTGTCCTGAATCTCCCACTAATCAGATTCATGAGATGACCTTGGATTCTAGTATTTTGAGAGGAGGAGAAAAATGTCTTCCTATCCATATTCTCCTGGATGCACAATTTTGAACATCTCCATCATGTCTCTCCTTAATCTCCTTTTTTCCAAGGTAAACAATCCCAGCCTTTGTAACTTTCCCTCTTAGGGGAGATTCTCCAGACCCTTGATCATTTTAGTTGCCCTTTTCTACACAAGATGAGATATACTGGTCTTCCCTTGGCTCCTCTATTATTCTTCCCTCGGAGCTATACCGTGATTTTTTATCCAGGATTTTATTCATTTTTTATTCATTACATTCATATCCCACTTTTTTTTCTCCTTAAGGAACCCAAGGTGGTATACATAATCCTCTTCCTCTCCATTTTATCCTCAGAGTGCTAAGAGTCTGTGACTGGCCCTATGTCACCCAGTGGGCTTACATGGCTGAGTGGGGATTAGAACCCAGATCTCCTGATTCCTAGTTCAACATTCTTGCCGCTATACCACACTGGCTCTCATTTTAACATTTTAGTTCTGAAATTTAATGCCTCATAGTCTGAGTTCTTACACTAACTAACAGTAGGAAATCAGTAAAAGCAGCAACAAGAAACCCCACATTCAGATAAAAACAATTCAAACATCTTTCATAATAGCCACTAAGAAATCAGTTCATACAGCAGTTTCACATCAAAAGCTTGTTCAAGATCAGCAGTCCATGATTCACTTGAACAGCTTCATAGCTGGATGTCATATCTCACCACCCTCCTGGCATGATAACCCTGGAACATGAGGAGACCTCAGACGAGGAGAATCCTCTCACTGGTTCTGGAAGCTGTGAGGGCCAGGGGAAGTTGAAGGATGTTGATAGCCCTTCCGATGCCACCATCAGGAGCACTGTCCCACTCAAGGAGGCCATGGCATTAGAAGAACTGAAGCACAACAGGTCCCATCCCTCTGTTCCAGGCCTACCAATATCACCACTTAGGCAAAGGAAGTAGAAAGCCAAGAAATAGAGGCTCAGTGGCTGTCTGGCAGAGAATCAAATATCTTTGAGTCATATGCATGATGTCATGGCCTTCCTGAGAAGACTTCTTCTGAAGAAGAACTTGACTTACCTGAGTCTGGGGACTCTAGGGTGACCAGATTTTGAGAATCAAAATCCCGGACCCCCCCCCAAAACAACCCCACCGCCCGCCCGCCCGCCCCGCGCCGCCCGCATGCCTCGCGCCATCCGCCCGCCCGCCCCGCCCCGCGCCACCCACCCCCCTGCCCGCATGCCTCGCGCCGCCCGCCTGCGCCGCGCCGCCCACCCCCCTGGCTGCCCGCCCCCCGCCGCCCCCCCGTGCCATGCTGCCCCCGCGCCTCCCCCCACTCACGCCACCCCCGCCCCCCCCGCGCCGCCCCCCCGCACCGCGCCGCCCCCGCACCACGCCGCCTGCCCCCGCACCGCACTCCACGCCCCCCACCCCACGCCACCCCACCCCCACCCCTGTCGCCCCGCCCCCGCCCACCCCATGACGCCACCCCCGCACCGCAGGTCTGTGAGTGCCCTGTGGATCAGCAAGTGACGTCTGGGAGGGAGGGCATGGGGTGTCCATTAGACTCCGTCCCCCTACAGACTTTTGCAATATCCCTAGTTCTAAGTTTGCTTGCAGTTGAAACCACTCATGAACCTCCAAACTCACTTTCGAAGTGGTAGTCTCACTACATTTGTCTGTTTCTCCCTCCCCTCCCCCCTCTGTGATGGCTGATGTAGCTGATTAATGGTTTAATTTGTTTTTAGCTTTCTATATTAATTGTTTTATACTGTTTTTAATGATTTTATCGGCACACTGCCCGAAGATTCCAGTAATATAAGGGGGGGGGGGGAGAGAAATGTTTTAAGAAAGAAAGAAAGAAAGAAAGAAAGAAAGAAAGGATGGTCTCCCTCTCCCTTTCCTCCTCCTCCTCCTCCTCCTCCTCCTCCTCCTCCTCCTCCTCCTCCTCCTCCTTTTTGCCTCTTGTCTCTCCTCACCCCACCCCTCAAGGTTCCTGGCATCTCCAAGCTTTCAAGCATCAGTAAAGAGGGAAGAGAGACAAAGAGAAAAGAGTGGGGGGAGATCCCAACCTCCCTGCTGGTAATTCCAGAGGCAAAGCAGATGTGGCAGCAAGGCAAGGGGGGGAAATGGAACTCTTATTTAACTGGTATTAAAATCCCAGGCATTGGAGGCATCATGCTAATCTCATTTTTAAGGCCAGCATTATGAACTGCCAGCACTTGTATTCTGAGCCAAGAAATTACGGAGTTCAGTGACATCTCTACTTTGAATTGATCCCTATGGCAGCCGCCAGGTGAGTTGCCATGGTGATCCTAGGCTTCTAGTAAATATACCTCCTCTCAGTATCAAACAGCAAACATTGCCCCCTTTTTCAGATGTGTTCCCCACAGATATATGTGTCACATATTGAAGAGGACGGCATCAAATTGTCAGCGATGCCCAGCTGTATGCGCAGAGGGCTTTTCTCCATGCATTTTGTGAACCCTGCTTTTCCAGGATTCCTGAATATATAGAGAAGGCCCTGTGTGCATACAGCTACATGCACAGGTATCTTTTGAGGAAGTATAGTGCATGCACAGACATATCTGGAGAAAAATTGCTGCCTCCTTTATGGTACAAATGTCTAAAAGCAGCTTCCGTGAGAAGGAATAACTATAGTTGGACATACAGAATCATGAATATAATAAAGCTATATGTTTACTGCTGCTAAATTGTGCTATAAACAAGTCTTCTGGGGACTTTGGGTAAAAGTCTAAATTGCTCCCCTTACCTTATTAAAAAGCTAATGCTGGGCTCCTATTCAGCCATGTCTAAGTATAATACTAATTCCTTTGGGCACAATCCAGTCAAAATTAAGTTCATTGATCTCAACAGTTGAGCAGAGGCTGAACTCTCCCACTGAAAACAGCATGCATCCAAAGCATTGAACTGTGCTTGGATTATGTCCATCATGCTAATCAACCTTTGACCATGATATGTTGCTGGATCAACTTTGTGAGTTGGGTGCAAGAAGCACGATGATAGGGTGGTTCCACTCCTAACTGCAGGGTAAATTTCAGAAAATAATATTGGGAAGTTTCTGCTAGACCTCATGATGCTTGTGTCCTGATGTCCCTCACAGGTTCATCTTATCGCCCATGCTTTTCAACATCTATATGAAGCTACTGAGTGATGTCACTAGAGGATTTGGGGTGAGATGTCATCCATATTCTCAGTCCTATTTCTCTTGGTCATCTGAGTGAGGTGAGGCTGCGCAGGTCTGAACCAGTGTTTGGCTTTAGTAATGGGCAAGATGAGGACCAATAAACTGCAGTTGAGTCTTGTCATGGTGGAGTAGGTGGTGCTCATGTCTAGGAATTGGCTGTGTAACCTGTTCTGGATTGGGTTGCAGTCCACCTGAAAGAGCAGGTACATAGCTTGGGAGTACTCCTTAACCCAGCTTTGTCAATTGAGGCCCAGTTGGCCTCCATGGAACAGAGTGCTTTTTACCATCTTCAGTTTGTTTGGCAGCTAAGACTGTTCCTGGACAGGGTCTGACTATCCTGGTCCATATTCTGTTGCTGCCCACAGGTTCCCAGACTTCAATTAAAGCCCACGGGAAGGCATTATGAGGTAATTCCATCCTTAGTGCTTTTTGGAACAGGAAATGCAATGGAAAGTAGAAAGAAGGAAAAACACACACTGCACTCTTAGCTACTGTCAAATTTTTGTGCCCCTCTTCCACCCACAGTGCTCCTGAATGACAGTAGGTGTAGGGCATAGTGAAGGATGCAAATGGTAACCCCAGACACCCAATACCTTTGCAGTGGCAACACACACACACACACACAACTCTGGGAGAAAAAAAATAAAGGAGCTGGGCTGCAACCACTGCTAATGGTGAGCTCCACTTCTGAGCAACTGTTTGAGAATACCTCTACCCACAGAGAAATTTAGAATTTTGAGACATCATTTATGGACAGCTGTAATTTTAACTTCTGTCCATTTTGATGTTTAAGTTGCCTCTCAACTGTTTTATGATGGTGTTGTTGTTTTATTGGTTTGTTTTATATTCTGTTTTGTATTACTAATTTGGGTCTTTCTGTGGTGTCCACAAGGATGTTTTAAAACAATAAGAAATGATGAATATTTCTAGTCAGCATTGGGAAAATGCATAGGAATAGCAGATTTGTATAAGTGTTGCAAATACTCATAGCTTTGTGAAATAAGAACTATGCCTGCCAGGTAAATGGACATCTTGGGCCCAAGTTGACCCAGTGACATAATTGCACAAGTCAACTTCAATGCTTTTAAAAATTGCCACAATTAAGACTACAAAATTATGAAAAGCCTGTCCATCTCCTCCCACTGGGAAGTCCATGCTTTGTCTGCATTTCCGTTGGCCTCGTTTACTTTGCTTTATTCAGGCATCTCCCTTCTGAGGGTAGGGGGAGATGTAGGAGAGACATCTGTAGCCTCAACATCAGCTATTCTAAACGAGCCTTAGGGAAAGCTTAGGAAGAGAAAGCACAACCCACATGTGCTTCCTCACCTGACTGTTTCTTTAGAATAACTGAAGACTTCCTAAATACACTAGGCATTTAGGAATGGGTTGTCTAGGGAAGTTGTGAAGTCTCCTTCCTTTGACAGTTTCAAGAAAAGGCTGACCAGACATGCCTCCTTAATTTGTTAGGAACAAACTATGTCACTGGCTAAAGGTTTTCACTGAATTACATACAGGATCATTCCAAGAAGATATTTCCATCACCATTTTAGGCCTACAGTTCATCTTTTAAAGCAAAGACTTGATGCTGATTCTTCTCTTGCCTTATTCGTGCCAAAACATGAATTTTAACCAGCAACATGACTCTTAGAAAAAACAATGTCACACTTGCCACAATTGCCATTAAAAGGTCATTCTGACAGCCAGTGGTGGACAGCTCCCCAATTCCCCATTGGACTTTGTCTGATCTGATATGAGAGAGCACCTGCAGCAAGGTAACAGATCTGAAGATGGAAGTGAAACCATTTCTGTTTGCCTTCTGAGAGCTATTGAGAGCAAGACTTTTTGAAATATTATCACGATGCCTTGTGTGACGGTAATTTAGGTTCCTAGATGTGAATGGCTGACGTGCGCGGTTTCTACGTAAGTGGGTTCAGTTGAGCATACCTCATTGCCAACAATTTTCCCCCAGACTGATATTCGACACACAGTGAATTCAAATGAGTTTTATACACATTCTCTTGATTAATAGAAAATGGCAGAGCGTGGGAGACTGAAACAGTCCGTGCTTTGCTTGATTAATTAATAAGGGACTCTCTTTTCCCAGCTTCAACTCATTATGCTAATGAAGTGTCATCAATTAAGGCTTTCCCCTGATTATTGAATCTGTCAAGGAGTGTTCAGTTTAAAAACTGCATTCCGTTGCTATCTTACTCTTTGTGGAATTGCCATTGCAGCTTTTTTATAAAACGCTTCTTCCATTAGCTGTTGTTTGTTCTACTTTCTCATTATTGCATCTTCTTCCTGACCTTGAGGCAGTTAAACGTGGAATGATATAGCAAAACGATACAGCAACAACTCTATCACTGCAAGTATGGGTCAAGATAGTGTATTAACAGAAAGATAAATTCTATTCTTCATCCCAAATTTGTTGATAATTATTAATGGCCCGGTTGAAGATAAATTTAAGGACAGCATGGAACTTAAAAAACAACAACAACCAATGCTATGCTACTATAAGAGCCATTTATGGTAGATTAGCTCCTGCTGAGAATGATGTTTTAACTCATTGGACATTGACCAGCAAGATAAGGTGCCAGAATATAGCTGCACCTACAGTGAGAGTTACAATGCCATGGGTACAAAAAATAACTTTGTACTGGGAATAAGAACCTGCTTTAAAAAACAAAAACAAAACAAAGACAGAAAAGTGGGAATTGAAAGTTCATCCAGGATCTGAGCAGGACCTTAGGGCAGCACACATTTATTCATTTAAAATATTTCTTGGCCACCGTTCAGGGCAGAAGCCCTTCTAAGGCGGCTTACAATAAAATACATAAAAACAGTTAAAATATGTAAGGCGATAAAAACATAAAACACAGTAAAATAGCAATAAAAACAATAAAAGCCAATAATAAAATCACGAGCAGCAACAACGGCGACAATAGCAACAACAGCAGTCACATCAGAGCAGACCAAGGTAAAATAAAATGTTTTCAAGCCCTTTTGAAAAGCCTGCGATGAAGGTCCATGGGAGACCTCCGATGGCAACTTCTTCCAAAGGTGTGGATAGGGATGTCACGGGAGTCTGGGAGGGAGAGGAAGCCCGGCAGTCCCTTCCCCCACTTGACCTTCCAGACCCCGCTTGCCGAGCTGCAGCCACTTATTGGACCCATTCGGTGAGGGGTTGTGTCGTCTGTGAGCACTCAGTGACGTCCTGTCCCCTTATGCACACACATTACAGGTGTGAATGGTCCCTTTTCGGCCACCATTTACGGAAATCCCAAGCTGCCATTTTTATGCAAAATGGTAGTTTGCTAAGGGGATGGATGGCTTTAAAGTGCTCGTTGGGCATTTTCCAGACTGTCCAGTAGCATGGTGAGTGGGTAGTGGCAGCGGCTTGGCAAGCACCCAGCAAACCCAGATGGAGGTGAGTCTGTCCATCCCCAGGTGTGGGGCCACTGCAGAAAAGGCCCACTTATATGCGCTGACCCACATAATTGCTCTCACAGGTGGGCAAATCAGAAGGGCATTTTTTTAATCTTAAAGTGAAGGGAGACTGATAGGGGTGAAGATGAACCTTCAAGTAACTTGGCCCCAAACCGTTTAAGGATTTAAAGGTCAAAACTAACACTTTAAATTGGACACAGAAGCACATTGGTAACCAGTGCAGCTGGTGCAGTATAGGCATTATGAGATTGAATCACCTTGCCCCAACAATACTTGGATGGTCGCATTCCACACCAGCTGAAGTTTCTGAACCATCTTCAAAGGCAACCCCACATTCAGTGCATGACAGTAGTGCAGCCTGGACAGTAGTCCAGCCTGAGCGAATTCAATTTTATCCTCACAACAAATTTTAAATGGAGGCTAGAAGAAAATGCCACTTGCCCAAAGCTATGCAATAATTAGGAACCAAGTTTCGTCAGTTCAACAGATTTAGCAATAGGGCTCAACCTCGGAAAAAACAATGTAAATAACAATAAAACAACAGCGTAGTTTTGGGCTACTTTATATTAGAAAGGGAATTGTTAAGAATTCTGCTTATTCACAAATGTACGGTCCAAGAAGAATGATCAGATTGTTACAGCGAGAGCTGGCACTATTAGAGTCAAAACAGGATTATTGGAGTAGCCAGACTTGCTAAACAAATAAGGCCAAATAGCTTTTGAAAATCTCTCTTTTAACAATTAGAGCTAATTTTTTTCCATGTGGACACCCCCCCCCCCAAATCAAAGGTTAGTGTGATTTCCAGGTGGCTGGACAGAGACAGAGTTGGATTAGATTGGTGCAAGGGCAAATAAACTCAAATCCGGGGAGCAAAACTGGTCCTGTGGGGTTCCTTGGATGGCCACACCCCTTTTTCTGGCCATGCCTATTTCCCCTGACCAAATTCAATTTCAGAAAAGCTATTGGGGGGGCCACATTTGAGTTATGGGGAAGCCCAACGGCAAAAGGGGGAAGAGCCAAAACTACATATAAGAAATGCCAAAAATGTCAGCATATTTTAGCTTAAGCTTTTACTGCCAGTAATAAATACTTAGGAGATGCATTTCAGTTGTTTAGAATGGGGGGGGGAACTACACAACAGCCAGGAAACCACAAAACAATAGGGGGTTGGCAAAATGATGGATAGTTTAAGGGGAAGTGGATGTGGCCATCTGGGGAAGCCTAGAGGGCTGTATTGAGAACCTCCAGGCTTCCCCAGATGGTCACACCCACCTCCCCTGATCCCACCCCCTAACTGGATTGTCCGAGGTTCAACACTTCAGTCCTTAAAGCATGACATTGAAGACTTAATTGCAGAAGCAACCTTTGAGAATTTGTAGTTTGGAGATTTCCTCTACTGTAGAAGAACATCTAGTATTCTGCTTGACAGGTTAGAGTTGACCTGTCTGTAAGCAAGCTGCCTATTATTTTAGTTACAGTAAATGCCATACAAGGGTATTTCCCCCCTTTTCCTAATACAGTGCACACATATTTCACTTCACATGCTTGACTGACAGAAATATAAGTCACCTTCAGCATCAAATAATATTATACAGTGCAGCAGCACAGGTTCTAGTTCTACTTTCAAGCTTTTTTGAGCTCTTATTCCTCTTTTTTTTAAAAAAAAACTTCAAAGTCTCCATTTTGTCACAAAAGGAAGGCAAAAGTGTAAGACTAAGTCACAGTTGGAGGAGAAGCACAGGTCTGGTAGCTTTCATTTGACTAAGAGTCCTTTTCGATGGGATTAATACCAGTACAACATCCCTTTCACTGTGCCCTGTTTTCCTTAGGAATATGTCATGGAAATTGCTTCTCAGGGAGCCAGAGAATTTTTCTTTAATATTGGAGGCTGAATCCTGGAATAGTATCCCTACTCCAAAATGGCTCAATAATATAAATCAACTGCATATTATAAATAATCATACATGGATTATATTCCAGGAAAGAGGATCAGGGAGCAGATATATTAATAACCTTTGCGAAGGGTCATAGAGAGCTGCTGCCACTCAAGATGGATAATCCTGGCCTAGATAGACAAATAGTTTGATCTGGTATAGAGCAGCTTCTTATTTTCCTATGGAACCAAATAAAAATAACATTTTAAGAAAGAATTATTTTCTGCCCATATCACCACTTTTTTCAGGGTCTGGATTGGGGAGGGGGAATGGTGGGTTCCAAAGTGCATCTGATTTGCAACACTCCATATTTTGCCTTTCTTCAGGCTGCAGACAATTGTAAGAATGCTCAGAAGAATGATAGCAGCTGGAGCAAAGTTTCTGTCGTATCAAGATTCTGAAAAAATACATTTCAAAATGGGAACTTTCTCAAGTGCCCTTTTGCATATTTATAGCAGCATTTGGGAACTACCTTTCCAGAGGTTATTCCAACAGCACATCTGTAATGTTTAAAGGAGTGCAGCTTTGCAGCAAGGACAAGCATGTGGGTCTTCCCCTGAGAATCAGAAAGAGGGGACCTGCCAATGTTCACAACTGCGGATTTCAGTGGATCTTTCTCCTAAAAAAACATTTGTGCATACCCGCCACCCCGCTTTTCCTATCCTGTTTGCCACCATTTGATAAGAACATAAGAAGTGCCATATGGATCAGACCGAAGATCCATCCAATCCAGCACTCTGTTCACACAGTGGGAAACCAGCTGTCGACCAGGGACCAACAAGCAAGATACAGGGCTACAGTCCCCTCCCACCCATGTTCCCCAGCCACTGGTGTGTATAGGCTTACTGTCTCGGATATTGGAATTAGCACATAACCATCAGGGCTAGTAGTTATTGATAGTCTTCTTCTCCAGAAATTTTTCCAACACCCTCTTAAAGCCATCCAAATTGGTGGCCATCATGACATCACGATCTCCTAGCTGTCACGTCTTTGGAGATATTTTTTCTGCCTTCCTTATTTCCATCTTCTACTAGGGATGTCAGAGAAATCCCACAACAGAATCAATGAGTTCAGAGTTCTGTGAATATGATCTTCAGATTCTGCAGTGGACCACCTTTTCTTGAGTCGCACAGATTCTGCGGATTTATGGACCAGGATTTTGGTTTTTTTTTTACTTTCAAAAATTTTACACAAAACAAATCATAGTCAAATATGTAACCGGCATCCAGGGAGCCAAGCCAGTGATTTCATGCCAGACTTTGAACCCCAACCAGATTCCCATGACATCCCTACTCATGCATTGCCCATCTGCCTTCCACATCCCATTCTGCACATGCAGCTCTGTGCAGGAGCATCAGCATTTTTAGATTGGATCATACCCAAAGTTGTTTTTAAATATATATATATATATATATATGAAAAAAGAAATAAAAGAAAAAAGAAGTAGAATGATATTTAATAACAAAATATCAACAGAAAAGACTTGTAATTCTTTAAAAATAAACCAACCCTGATTCAGAACTCTAGTATGTATATAGCAGATACCTGTTTTACTAGCCCTGATGTCACTTACTTTCAAAAAAATATAAGATAGTGAATATTGCTTGGAGGCAGCTACATGTACCAGTGGCATGGTTCAGTTATTACTGTAGAATCAATACAAATAAGAAATTAAATGTTTCTTTCTAGACATTTAATCAACCAACACTCTACACTGCTGGCTATCTTTTAAATCATTGTAGCTTTTATTAAATATATTTGTTTTGCCATTGGCCATGTACATCTCATATATACTGTGAGGTTATCCTTGACCAATTGCTGCTGCTGCTCCTGTCTCGCCTTTACTATTTAGGCCCCACAGCACCACAGCCCAGCAACCTGGCCTTCAGGTAACTTCTTTGTTCCTCTGCCACCAGTACCTTCTCAGGTACACCCACAGACCACACCAGAAGATGGAATTAACAAGAATTTATTAATAAGAAATTGCATGTCAACAAGCTTAATGGGCACTTCAGTTCAATTGCGTATCAGTTACAAGGTTTCAATGCTTATTGGTTTCAGTCAGAACTCTTATACTTTAACAAACTGTTCCTTATTTAATCTATGCTCTAAAATCTTATCTCAATCTCTCAATCAAACACTCTTCTCATCTAATAATCCTGCTTCAGACTCTCTCTCTCAATACTCTCAAATCTCCCCCCAATCAACCCTGTTAGCTCTTTCTGTCAGACACATATATGCACTCCGCTCGCTCTCTAGCTCCTCCCACTCTTACACAGCCAGCTAATCCAGGCACTCCAACCAACCAGCCAATCAACACTCACCTTCCATTCAGGCACACAGCCAGCAGAGAAGAACAGGCTCATCTTAGAAACATTGTGTCATTGACTGACAATCCCCTATTGCATTAGCTTCTCGTTACATGCAAACCCAGTGATGATGGTTTGTTGGGGTGGTTAACAAGGCATCTGCAACTCTAAAACAGTCATTTGGTTATGGGTGGCTCATCAACCACTCCAACAACCCACTCTCATTATGTTTGCATATAATAAGAAGCTATGGTATACCCCTCCATGGTCCAAATATTCAAAATGGCAGCTACCACTGTGCTGAAAAGCCCTGCAGGGAAATACACCCATGGTGACTTCTTGTTACATATGAACCAGGATACTATAAGGCATTTTCCTATGTTCCTAGAGAAATTCAGTGAAATGGTCCCCCAAATTTCTCTGTTCATGAACAGGGTGGAGAATTTTGAAAGGCCATTTATGCACAGCATAAATAGTTTCATGTTTGTTTAAATCAATGGGTAAAAGCTATAAGGTGAATATTTTAAATATATTTATAATTTCAAATAGCTCAATGGTGGTATCAACTCAAAGTTTTGTGGTAAAATTATTCTGTTCTTGTCAAAATTATTCTATTTTTATCAATCCCCTTTAAAACAGTTGTACAATATTTCCTTTACATCCCTTCACAAAAGTGGATGCTTTGGAGTCTTCCGGTGTTCTGAGTTTTTCGAGGCTTGCTCAAGGCTTTCTGTTTAGAGAACACTTGTAAAGTCATGAACAAAAGATCATTCATAATCTTTCCATTGTTAATTCTTTATCTCTAATCAAACATCAGAAGAACTCATACAAACTATTTTGACCGGAGGTTATTTGCAAGGGAAAATATTAGGATGTTTTGTTGACTAATTATTCTTTGAATCAACTGTGTGGAAATTATGTAGAGGAAATATACAGAAGATTTGTATGGTGAGGAAATTGTGACAAATCCATGTATATCACAGGCCACCTACAGTATTTTCAAGCATCATTAACATTAAAGATATTTTAAAGGGATGCTGGATTTTCATTCAGTCCTCATGCACAAATCGTGTCTTGTAACATAAAAACAACAACAAATGCATTCCAGTCTAGAGCCTTTTGTGAAGGGCAATGTGACACACAGAGATACTGTGTCTTTCTTGTTCACCCCTTTGTGCATATGGATCCACACCTTCTGTTAAAATGAAAGGAAAATAACGCATGCAAAAAAATTCCATGTGCATATTTGTGTCCCCACACCTGCAGTGGATCACTGAAGCAGATAACTCTCTAAAATTCTCTAACTTGTCTCTTATATGCAACCCCTCCCCCCAAAAAGGTTATTGTCAGAATATGATATGGAGGGGATTTATTTATTTAAAACCGTTTTAGCCTCCTTTCAGACCAGAAGCCTTCGCAAGACAGCTTTATAGCAATAATATAGAGGGGGGGGGGAAAATACACACACACACACACACATACGTGTGTGTGTGTGTGTGTGTGTATGAAAACATTTTAAAAAGCTCTAGTGAGTGACACATTGATTCATTGATCAGCATCACACAACAGCTCAAGTATGCTTGTTCCAAGTCCACTTTTTCCCATCTTCCTCAATGATTATTTTATTGACCAGTACCATGACCTTAGTGGCTTCTTCTAAATATGCTGAAATTTCACCAGCCCAATAATGATTCTCCTAGGGGGTGATTGATTTTGAATCTGCCTTTGTTCCTCCATGTTGTTTGCAGGGAGAGGGCCAATCAAGTCTCATCATGACAGTCTTCTAAGCTTAAATGTGTCTCCATTTCCTTAGAAGGAGTAATATCACCCAGCCTCCTCATAGGACAGAGTTGTCTAAGCTTTAAAATATGGCTTTGTTTTCTATGGTTAACAGCCAGGATGGTGATTATATCACAATTATAGGGAAAATTCCTTCAAAGCCTTTTAAATGTGTCTTTATTTCTTAACAAAAAAGATGAGCAAAAGTATAAAATAATGTGGCATCTCTCTGTCCAGGTTGACCCATTAACAACAAGCAGCAATGATCTTTCAAGTAGATGTATACAAATCCACACCAGCTTGCAGGGGGTGAAGGTTGCCTGGATCCATTTACACCTAATGGCTAATTTATCTCTCCTAATAGAAACTTCTTTACTGCAGTTGATTGAGTCATATGTATTGCTGTTGCATTGCTGTTGGCCTATGAAAGCAAATGTTACTTTAAATTAGTCTTTGAACTGCCACAATAAATTTTGTTCTTAATGCTTAATGTTACTAAGAGCCTATCTACACAGTCCCTTGGAACGTTTTAAATAGTACTTTAAAACGTTCCAAATAGGTGTGTTCTAAAACGTCTTAGGCCACATTAAGGAGAAACATTAAGGAGGCCACATTAAGGAGAAACATTCTTCAGTCTTTAAAGCGATGTGTGCAGTCACACACTTTTCTATCCCTGTCTCTTTCTGTTTCGTTTTTACAATGAGTTTAGGGCAAGGCATTGTGGGCGTTGTAGTTCAGTCACCCACTTCCTCCTTAGTTCCTCTGTCATTCCCTAGCTTTCAATAAGTATAGGGCTAAGAATTGTGGGTGTTGTACTTCACTCACCCATTTCCTCCTTAGCCCCTCTTTCTTCCCCACCAATCAACTGCTAAGCATTTGGGTACCAGTAAACGAAGCACTGTCCCCATGAATCACAAACGGTAAGGAAGGACACATTATTTTACTTAAAACAATTTATTAAAAGTGAAACCGTTGTATATAGCTGAAGTGAGTTTTAAAAAACCTTGGGTATACAACGTTAAAGGGCCCAAAGAGTTTTCATAACCCTTATAAAACATTAAAAACCTAGCGTGTAGATCGGCTCTCAGTAAACCTTACAGGAAGGAGAAGAAACACCTAGATTGGCCTTATAACAGTTTAATTTCTATTAACTCCTTTTTGTTATCTGGTGTGTGCATAGATCAATGAGTAAAGCCTGGATATGAAGGATCCACCCAGCCAGTGCCTTAACAGCAGTATGTTCCTAAAATTCGAATTCTAAATTGATTATTTTTGTATCCAGCTGATCACAGATGGAAAGAAAAGTAAGGAGAAATTGCAGTATTCTGCCAAACTGATGCTTTTTGCTCTAAAGATGTATCTTTCTCCAGAATCTATATTTGAATCTGGAAGGGTAAAGGTGCTTGACTATGGGAAGATATCACATCAAAATTTCACCTGGGCCTGCTGCGCATCCACCCCACCCAGGCCCTGATGGACACATCCGGTGAATTTTTGCCCCATGGGTGCTGCAGGACAAAGAAGGTGTAGGTCTGGGGGGAACTCACTTCCACCCTAACCTGCTCATGCCCTTTGTTCTTTCCTCCATTCCATTAATGGTTGGCGTCCACCATTTATGCAGCAGGGGAAAATAGGAAATTTCCCAAAGTCTCAGGAAATTGCATTCCCCCCACTGTTGGGGGTCTTGAAAGCCCTATTAACAGGGCCTTTAAGCCCCTCCCCCATTGGCAAGGGGGAGCAGGTGAAGCATTTTTCCATTATACTCTAATGATAGCCATCACTAGAGTGGAAGGGAAAACCCCTTCTCCTTCTTCATCCCCCCACACCAATTGGGGGCTGAAAGGGCCTCTTAATGCAAGCTTTAAGAGTCCTTTTAAGGCCCCAATTGGCATGTGGGGAAGGGAGAGAAAGTGCACTTTCCAGGGCCTCCAGAAAGTGCACAATTCCTCGGGTATGCTAATGGCATGCTGGAGGAATTGCACTTTCCAGAGGCCCCAGACATGTGCATTGCCGAGTGCTCAGTCAGGCCAGCCACCTGGAACAGGGCCAGTTGGGCTGCGCTCAGTGAACTTGTGTGGCAGGTGCCCTAAGAAATCTTCATTGCCTATGTAATAGCATTTATTGTAGCATACCATGAGTGGCCATGGTTTTATCTGTGTTTCTTAAAATGTACATTTTAATGATGTTGTTATTCATTTATCCTATTTGTTCACTGCTCTGAAATCTTTGGATAGGGAGAGGTATATAAATATTGTAAAGAAATAAATAGATAAATAAAGTCAACCTGATATATTGTAGTTCAATATGTATGCAATAATATGACCCTATTTCCTTAGGCTGTTTTCTAGTTTGATTAAGGTGTTGATCAGTCTGATTAGTTTGACTGATTTTTTGTTTTGTTTTTTGTAACTCTTGACCTGTCACTTTCACGGATTATATAAGGACTCACACAATTCAACATTCATTAAAACATTCCTCATCAATATATGTATTGTCTCTAATAAGCTTCTGATGTCATGTATTTGTGCTCTACTTGCCCCCTTACACCCTAGCATTATCCCATGTATAAGTACTGTCCCATAAGTTCCCTTCAATATGCCCTTCTTTCCCTTCATCTCCCCTTCACCCCATAAACTGTCTCTTCCCTATGCCATACTAATAAGCTCTTTCAGCCCCCTTCCCATCTACGTATACACCTCATACTATCTCTATACTAAGTGAACAAAACAAAGTGAAGAAAATCCTTACAATTGAACAGACAGAAGCAGCAGCAGCCTGCACACAAGAAGCCTGGAAACAGTTGGAGAATAAGACCCAGGATGTGATGGTACTTGCAGCTATGATGTAAAGTTGATCTATCCTGATCGTATGGAGCAGCATCAATGAAGAAATGCATGAGCCTCCAAAATGATGGAAATTGCCAAGACGAATGCAAATAAGCAATGGATAGTTTCTAGCCATCAACCTGAGTAGTTAAGGCTTTAAGGCTTAAACCCCTTTCTTTATACACAAAACAAGCTGAAATAAAATTGTGACCTGTTTTTCACCCAGCTCTGAATGGCGGATTCCTTTTCTTTCCTATTTAGTTCTTACTGTGGTCACGGTGGGGCACAATCACCAGGTGTAGGTGGTATATATTCTCAAATGGTTTGTGTAAAATGGTCCAAATTCTAGCAAAAATAGATGAGTTTTCACTAAAGTTAGCTTCCTTGCCAGGAAATAGGAAGATAGACAATGTAACAGGAAATGTTTAAAAAGGGATCCAAATGTTTAAAAGGGATCCAGGGGGAGGACCAGAATGTTACAAGCCTGTTAGCCTAATAACACAAGGTAAATTGGTGTGGAAGGTAGGAAATGGCTCTAAATGACTAACATCGACTGAGGACATTATATGTATGATTTTCCAATGGAGAATACATGCAAGTGCGGAGTTAGTGGAGCCAGTCCTGATTAATCTAAAGAAAATGCATAACCAAATCTAGAAAGTAAAACTCGCTATACTATGGCTCAACCTTCTACAAGCTATTAAGTAGCCATTGCCATGGAAACTGTAGAGAAAGGCTCTCTAGAATTCAACTGACGAATTACAATCAGTGAGTGAGTTTTATGACTGTTATTGCTATATTTTATTGGATCCTTTTATTTAAGCTATCACAGATATAAAATCACCTCTATAGTAGGGGTCAGTAACTGATGACCAACGGGGCAGAATCTAGCCAGAAGAAGTTCACCAGCTGGTCTCAACAGTGCACTGGGTGTGTTGGTAATGTCATTATTCTTGTTCTCATGACTGCATCCACCATATAATTTTGTTTTCATGGGCTCAAGAAGCATAATGCCAAAAAGAAAGGGGAGGCAGCAGATGCTGGAGTCCAGGGAGCAGCAGCCAGGTGTTGGAGAATGGAACTGTGTGTAGGGATGTTGGGGAAATTCACAGCCGAATAACATGAGTCTGTGTTTCTATGAATCTGATCTGTGAAACTGGCTTTTCCCAAGTCACAGGAATGCCACAGACGTGCAGAGTGTGTTTGTTTGTTTGTTTGTTTATTTCCTGGAACTTTATGCAAATTTAGTGGTAGAAAAACATGTTAAAAACAAAACACCGGCCACAAATGTGTATTTTCCCCATAGGCTAAAGGATGAAAATGTGCATTTTTGGAGGGATTTCCACATGGGGGTTGTGCATTTTTGCAAGTATGAATTTGCACAAGTGTGACTTTGCACAAATTCATGAAATTGGGAAAAAAATTCAATCCCGCCAATGAGCAGACCACGGAATGAAAATCTATAAATCCCTAGCTGTGCATACTATATGAGGCCTGTCCTGTGTCTGCTAAGGTAGCCTCCTTATTTCAGATACAGTGAAGGATCTTCCACACCAGTGATTTAAGTAAGGTTTAATTGTCAGTCCAGATGGGTGGGGCATCATTTTGTCCTTTGCCTCAGGAAGTAAAATCTCTTAGGCTGGTCCTGTTTGCTGGGCAGCCAACCAAGCATCAAGAGAAATTGTTAGCAGTGTGTCTGGTTGCGTGGCACCCACACTTGTGATTTTCATCTATTTTGCCCTTCTCTCTTTCCAGAATATTACTCTCTGAGCCTAAGTGGCAGATTTGGAAAATGATGTGTCAGTAACTACTGCTGCATCTTATCTCAAAGGGGTGGCAGGAACACTGCAAATGTGGCGCTAGAGAATGTGCTGCTTAGCCTTGGTAGAAAGTAAATAGAGGAGGTTTGGCCAATTTGGTTGCCTTGTTTGGGCAATTTCTAGTGAAGAGAAGTCAGGGTATAAATAGCATCTATAAGACCAGGGGCAAACGTGCTTCTTTTCTCCTAGCATCAGTGGCAACAAAAGGGTGTGCAATACAAATAGGGTATTCTCCCTAGATCATGTGCAATATGTGGGGTTAGTGCAGTGTATGGATTAGTGCAATAGGCCTTCCAGGCAAAAATCATTAATCTTAGGGTAGTATTGTACACCCTGCCCTCATGGAAAGTAGAGTATAAGCCACCCCCACAGTACCTTAAAGTCTGCACCAGATCTCTCTCTACGAACTAGGCCATGGGCTGAGGTCATATGATACAGTCAGTCTGCTGAAGCTAAGCACATGTGGATCTGGTTAACAACTTGCTAGGAGACCACCCAGAAACACCATGAGTGCTGCCTTGAGTTGCTTTTTTCAGGTATGCAGCAACTTGGCAAAAAAAAAAAACCCATATAATTCTAGCCTAGATCCTCCCTCTTCCTTCCCAGATGTCCATGCCCAGTTCTCCTTAATATGAACATTAAAAGTTTGCATACTGAGAGAGTCCACTGATCCATATTGCTTAGTACTGTCTACTCTAAAGTACTGGTAATGACTAAAAGGTCTTTCCCAGACCTGCTACCAGATCTTTTTAGCTTGAATGCCAGAAATCAGACCTGGAACCTTTTGGATGCAAAGAAGCCATGTGTTTGACGAGGGAATGAGAGTGTTTCCCCCATATTCTTGTTTCTGCTCCCATTCCAACTCATGCACAGTGGGGAAGGATGAGCTGCTGAATTAGTTTGGGGAGAACAGGGGAAAGCTGCAATCAGAGATGTCGGAGGAATCTGTCTAGCGGGTCAGGATGACTGAGCTTCTAGCAGCTCTGCTCCCTGGACAAGTTGGCCCAACTCGATCTGTGTCAAGTTGAACCAGCTTGAGGTTTTTTGTGGGCAGTGGGTGTGTTTGAAAAATGTCATTTATGCAAGTTGCAGCTGTGATTTGCATATGTTACACAAACTTATGTAAATCACATGGTAAGCATATTTATGGCCACAATTTGTGAAAATCATTTGCTCAAATTACAGGCAAAATTTGTGCAACGTATGCATATCACAGATGCAACTTGGGTAAATGATGTTTTTATGCCCCCCCCCCCAAAAAAAACATTATGGCCACAATTTCTACAAGTTAAGCATATTCATGGCTGCAATGTGTGGAAATCGCACAAGTTACAGCTGCAACTTGCATAACATATGCAAATTGCAGCTGCAACATTCACAAATGACCTTTTATGAGGACCCCCTCCCTAAAGTTCCTGGATTTTGGGGATACACCCCTGGCTCGGCTCACACTAGCAAGCCAAATTGGATGGGGGGAGCCTGGGAAAAACTGGTGAGGAAAAACAAGGCCTGATTTCCCCATGACAGCCATCCCAAGCTGCAATTCAATGGGCTTGCCATAAGTCACAACGTGCTCAGGAGAGCAGGGAATGTGCCACACATGCTGCCTGGTAGCTGACACATCTTTAGGTTGCAATACTAGAATTTATTTATTTATTTATTTATTGCATTTTTATACCGCCCAATAGCCGAAGCTCTCTGGGTGGATTACAAAAATTAAAACCATAAAAATCATTCAAAATATAAAACAACAACAGTATAAAAATACAATATAAGAACACAAACAGGATAAAACCAAGCTGCAATGCAAAAATTAATACCAATTTAAAATGCAGATTTAAAACAGCAAAGTTAAAAATTAAACTGATAAACTATGAAAATACTGAGAAAATAAAAAGGTCTTCACTTAGCGTCTAAAAGAATATAATGTAGGTGCCAGGCGAACCTCTCTAGGGAGCTCATTCCACAACCGGGCTGTCACAGCAGAGAAGGCCCTCCTTCTGGTAGCCACCTGCCTTACTTCCTTTGGCAGGGGCTCATGAAGCAGGACCCCTGAGGATGATCTTAGTGTCCAGGCAGGTACATATGGGAGGAGGCGTTCCTTCAGATAACCTGGCCCGAAGTAGTTTAGGGCTCTGAATGTTAATACTAGCACTAGAACCATGAATAGGTTTATATAACCTTTGCTGTAGCCACATGAATACTGCTTAGAATTTCCCAGGGTCCACTGTATAAACATCTCTTACTATTTTGGAAAAAGACCTCGGATGGAAGAGTAATACATCTGTGAAAAAGATCATTTAAAAGGAAACAAATGATGGAGTATAAGATACAGCAAAACAAGTGAAATATTTTTTTCATCTTCAAACCACATTGATAAAATTCTTTCAAGTTCAGCAGAGTTCATTTTTCAGCTACAATGAAAAGAATAAAAAACTAAAGAGATTAATTTACTTAAACTATATGTCCTATGAGCTTTCCACTCATGGTTGGTGCAGGGCAAAAGTGAACTGCCACTTGGTTCATTAAATGTAGAGTACGTTGTGCAATGGAAGGAATGTTGTGCGAGATTCAGTGGCGGCAAGCTTTCCTACTGCATAACTATTAAAGGTAAAGTTATGATGTATGGGTTGTAACCTACAACAAAGGGCATTGCAAGGCCTGGGCCCATGGGGACCAAGCTCCACATTTATTTCTCAGAGCCTAGAGTGGATCTATTTCAGAGCCTTGAGTGTCCATTGGTTCCAATGGAATGTTTTTCTAATCTTAATTGCCAAGGGAGCAGGGGGTATTCAAGGAAGATCCCTCTTATGTGGCAATTAACTTAAGTTAAGCTTAAGTTCAGGAAAAACCTTTCATTCATGCCATTTGTTCAGGGAGGGCTGCTTTCAAAGCGGCATGTCTAAACCTCCCCTCCATATGAGCTGAGAGCACAATGGAAATAATAATAATAATAATAATAATAATAATAATAATAATAATTTCTACGCTGCCCAAAAGCCAAAGCTCTCTGGACAGTTTACAACAATTCATAAGACAATAAAACACAGCATTAAAAACACAGCATAAAATGTAGCATGAAAATGTAAATATCCAAAATTTAAAACAATTTTGACAGCTATAAACAGTTTCAATAAAAGACTAGACATGTTTAGACAACTGGCAAAAATGCCCCTGATATGCCATTAAATGCCTGGTAGTAGAGGGCAGTCTTAACCTGGTGCTGAAAGGATGACAGTGTTGATACCAGGTGAGCCTCAGTGGGGAGCTCATTCCACAATCGGGGGACCACCACTGAGAAGGCACTGAAAATAGCCTCTTCACACAGCAAGTAGGCTTTCTGTAAAAAAAAAAATATTTCCACTGAAATCCATTAGGGATGCCAAGAGTGCTCAACTGGGTCTGGGAGTCCTGTGGACCCCCCGAATCTGGACCCTCAGCCCCCCAGTCCCAGTCAGTCACTCCTGACACAAACCCAGACCCCTGGTCAAGTGCTCACTGAGTGCTTAGCGAATTCATGCCTTTACCCTTGCGGCAATGGCTGGGATCTTTAAGTCTGCCATGGGCCTGCGAGGTGATGCAAAATTCATGGAGGCTCCAGAAATTGTGCACTGCCCCCCATTATGTCAATGGTGGCCACCATTGACAAATTGACAAAGGAAGGGGGAAGTGTGTGTTTTCGACATGTGTGCGGGCAGCTGCAGAGCGCTTGCTAGGCCAAGCCGAGTCTCAGTAGAGGTTCACACAGCCTGGAGAGTGGGGGCAGACAGCAGCAGTGATGGGGCAGGCGCCCCTGAGCCTGGCAGGGTTGAGTTCTCCCACCCCTAGCACTGGAAGGCCCCCCCCAAACCTTAATTGCAATGTGAGGGGGATTTCATGCCTGCCCCTTCCTTCATTCTTCCCCACTATTCTCCTTTATAATTTCCTTCCTTGCTCCCTTGCTTCTACCTCCTTTGCTCCACTCTCCACCCATCATTTTGAACTGTCTGCTTTCCTCTTCCTCCTTTGCTCCATCCACCATTTTGAACCATCTGCTGAACAGAATGAAGGCAGTGATGATTGATAATGAGATAATTAATTAAAGGGGAATTAATTAAAATCTGGAGCTTGATCTTGGAGGAAATTGGAAAATTAATTGGGGTAGGGTATGACACTTTGATTCATTCTTGCTTTGCTTTTGAAATAGCACTCTGTCAAATTTTTGGAAGTCCATTTTGGTGCATAAGTTGCCATCTTTAGGTGTGTGTGTGTGGGGGGGGGTGATCATAAAAAACTACCTGGCATTCTTTTTTGTCCATTTTTTATAATTGAAAATTAATTGTGACTGAATGGGCAAGTTTACTGAATAATTTATTTTATTTGGGGTGATGTGGATGAAAAATTAATTGGCTGGTTTTATCTTCTGTAAAATGTAAATCTGTCCTAGTAATTATTTATAAATTTGCATATACAGATATGTAACCCCTGAACTTGTTTTCCTTGGGCAGCGGCAGGAGGGGAGGAGGCCCTTAACAAAGGCCCCTTCCATTCTCTCCTTATCACCCAGAGCAATACAATAGGTTGGCACTCTTGATTAACCCCTTAGCCACTGAGGAAAATGTATAGTTCATATCAATTCAGATACATTTTACACAATTAAAATAGCAACCCTGGACATAAATTAGCATATGCAGATTTGCATCCTATGGGCATGAGAACCCAACACTTTTCATGTCCTAGCAATGCCCCTGCTAGCAACAAGCCCAGAGAAGGACAAAAGGCAAAAGCCTGCTTCCATCTCACATCTAAAACCTTGGTCTGGCACACCTTCTAGATCAGTACCATCGGCTTCCAATAAATGAGTTTGATCAGGTCTGCACATAGAAAGAAGTCAAAGGCCTCTAAGTATTTCCAACCTTATCTCTCACCATCCCTTGAGCATGCATGTACATAGCAGGAGATGAGGTAGAAAAGCCGACAAGAAGAGGACATTTCCTACTGGAACACTAGAAGTTTTTCTCTCCACCCAGTGAGATTCATGTGGTAATAGGCTGTCAGATGGAATCCCAGGAAACCCTGGACTCAGAAGCCACCACACTTTTAACAAACTGCAAAAAGCCTTGCAATTGCACAAAGAGCTTAATTTAGCCTAGTCCCAGTTCCATATGGATGCCACTGAATTCTTCCTACAATTTAACATGAAATGGGGACAGGGGAGAAGTGGCTTGAATCAACGTCAAATAGTGGACAGATGTTTTTGAACCACTTTGTCATATACACGTGAAATGGCTGTAGTAAGAAAAAGTGTGCTACCATCAGCAGTTATAGTTTAACAAGATGGTTGCACTCAACCAATGTAAAGCAAACTAACACCAGTAAAAAACTGGGTAAAAAGGCAGATCTATGGTTAACAATATGTTGAATGCATTTGCCCTGCACCTAGCACTTCACAAAGGGAAATGTTAGCATTTCTTTATACATTGCAGGCATTTTTGCCAGAGAGATAAAACAGCTTTCAGTGTCAAATTGAAAATGCCCAAGCCAAACCTAAACTCTGAATACAAATGCAAACAGGTCTGAAACAATTCAGCTATTTCAAAGCCCCGCTACACATTTTTGTAGTAAATTTGTGTTTGCTTTGCACTTAGTTATCTGTTGATTTCTTTCTTCTTCTTTTTTTAGCATCAGCAAATATAGAGGCATCTAATTCATTGTCTTTCCAAAATGTGACTAAGGTCCAATCTACACCAAGCAAGATATGGCATTATGAAAGCAGTATGAAAGTGGTATATAAAATGCAGGAGCCATACTACTGCTTTATTAGGCTGACCATATGAAAAGGAGGACAGGGCTCATGTAACTTTAACAGTTGCAGAGAAAAAGGAATTTCAGCCAGCATCATTTGTATGCAATTAGTGCCTGGTGAAATCCCCTCTTCATCACAGCAATTAAAGTTGCAGGCACTATACTAGAGTGACCATATACAAAAGAGGGCAGGGCCCCTGCAGCTTTGTGATGAAGAGGGAATTTCACCAGGACCTAACTGCATACAAATGACACTGGTTGAAATTCCCTTTTCTCTACAACTGTTAAAGTTACAGGAGCCCTGTCCTCCTTTTCATATGGTCAGCCTAGCTTTATAGCGGTGTTGAAGTGCACCGACAACTGTTGGGGCCCATAGACACATGCCGTATACCACTTTCATACTGCTTTCATAATGCTATATCCTGCTTGGTGTAGATTTGGCCTTTGTCAACCATTTTTCTCCTCCCTTTTACATGGGTAGACAAACTCAAGCTCTAACAGCAATATGTTCCCAAACTCTCCAAAAGTTTGGATTAAGGTTGTGTTGAATTTTCACATCTGAATATTTTTGGTGTGAAAGTAGTACTTTGGGGGACACTGAAATGTTGCCTGAAACCTCCTTACCTTTTTGGTAACTCTTTGGTAACTCTTCAATGCTCAAATCGCAGCTGTTTCAGCATTATTTTTCCCTGTTGAAATTTTGGTTTCTTCTTAAGAACTAATTCCAGCCTATTGTAAAATCATATAGTCAGTGTGATAACATCATAATGCCACATAGCCAATCAGTTACGGTTACATGACAACATCACGAAACTACTTTAGAGCGAGGGCAATGCTTCCTGCCATCACTCTGTACGGATGAACATTTTCACCTCTTTGCCCATCCTGCAACAGAAAATCGGTCAAAATACAGTTATTTTTCACAGCTAATGAGTTCCCCCCACCTCCCCCACGTTGGTTCAGACCTATTTTTTAAATCATGTTTGCTTAAGAAGTCTGACTTTCCCGTACCATCTGATGGTCATATTAGCATAACAAGCAGTATTGTTTGCTCTGTTAATGGCTTTCTTTCTCTAATTACTATTTTGGGTAATTTTTGGTGTTCACTGGTAATTTTGAGCCACAGCTGCTGCCTCTCATTTGATTTGTTTACTTTCTATAGGGCAATTTATATTAGGGAAATGAATTCCATTAGGCTTGAGTTTTCCTGCATCTTGTGGGAGTGTAATCCATTTCTGAGAGTTCTTATTTGCAAGCTTTTCTTGTAATTATTTCTAAAGAATTTAAATGTTAGTAGTAAAGGGTAGGACCTCCCATCAAACTCGAAACCACGCCCCTTTTTAGAAAGTGACAGTTGCGCCGCCCCGGAAGTCCCGCCTTAGCGGGGACCGGAAGTCCCGCCTTAGCAGGGGGCCGGAAGTTCCACCCCTACCGGGGCGGGAAGTGAGCTCATGGAACAGCGTGTCATGTGACCATCCCTCCCCCAGGTGATCACGTGCCCCCATGGGTCATTTGACCCCAATACCATTTTTTGGCGGGGTTTGAAACCGCTCCCTGATTGACCCAGGGGGTCATGTGACCCCTCTAACAACTCCCCAGGCTACCGCGGACCAATAGGAAGCGGTTGTAGAGCTGTAACTCCACCCCCTTTGGCACAGTAACAAAAAAGGTCGTAAACCGCTCCCGGATTGGCCCGGGGGGGGTCATGTGACCCCTCTAACAACTCCCCAGGCTACCGCGGACCAATAGGAAGCGGTTGTAGAGCTGTAACTCCACCCCCTTTGGCACAGTAACAAAAGAAGCCGTTCTTGGCATGCCCAGACAAGTTTTTCCTGCGGGGAGAGCATGGATCCTAGCACACCTAGAGGCACTTCAGCAATACCGGCCACTGTACCTGTGAAAATTCAGTACAAACAGACGAAAACTGCACAAGGGAAAAGCACAACAATTGACCCTCGAAAGCGGCATCTCAGTTCTGTAGAGGCTGTTTCCCCTCCAAGTAAATTTCGATACGAGGAACGCGTCGAGATACCCCAACGATATGCTGATCTCCACCAGGAGCAAGACGAGACAACCCAAACATGTGATGCTCTCCAGCCATGTGGTGGTCCCCGCCAGGAACGCGTCGAGACTCCGCAGATGTGGTACAATATTTTGGAATTCATCTCAGCAGAGAATTTACCCATGGTAAAAATTACATCTTTATTTCAGCATGTGTGTGTGTGCAAGAGTTTTCTATCAGTATCAATATGTGTATGTACTTCTATTTATAGGTATCATCCTTGAATAGTGCTGCTTCAGAAAATACAGGGGGAATGGCAGCTGTGGATTTGACCATATCTGGAGATGATCACAGACAGGTATGTAATCATTTTTCTAAAAATATTAAATTTAATATGAAAACATATTGTGTATTTTTAAGATTAACTTCTAATATTGTGTTAAATTGTTTTTAGGAATCAGATCTTACCATTGATCAGTCAGGAGATGTTCTCATGAGGAGTATCCTAGGGTTGCCACACGCTGATTTCGATACCTCTTCCACGCGCAAACAGCGGAAATTGATGCTGTGTATTGTGAGAAGTGCTGTGTTTGGGATTCTTAGACATTGTTTAAATAAATATCTCAGGGACACGTGTCTCGGTTGCCAAATCGAGGCAAAAGGACAATCCTCGCATGAATGCTTAACTTGGCCAAAAAGTGTCATTTCAAGAAAACTTAGAGTTGTATGTGGAAAAATATGTTTCAAGAGCGTTCTCCATATTGTAATTTTAATAGCATATAGTTTGAACTGTTTACTTTTAACACAGGTAGAAGTTGATAAAGTTTTAATTTTGATCACGAAAATTGGCCGAGCCCAGAATTCCTTAAAGCATATGAACCAAATGCTTAAAGAAAGTGATGAGCGCATGTTAAACTACGTTATGGAAGTTATTAAAAATAAGCCCTATAAGCAGTTTTTTCAGCTGTACAATTAACTGTTTAAAAATGTAAGAATAGCTGTAATTTAAAAAAAGCTAACTGTTGTGTAAATAATAAAAATTTGGACTACAGTTCCCATCTCTGTGCCTTGGTTAAAAACAAAACTCTGTACATGCCAATTAACTGCTTAAAAATGTAAGAATAGCTGTAATTAAAAAAAAGCTAACTGTTGTGTAAATAATAAAAAATTGGACTACAGTTCCCATCTCTGTGCCTTGGTTAAAAACAAAACTCTGTACATGCTTTGGGGGTGTCTCTCTCTGTGGTGAATAGCTGTAATTAAAAAGCTAACTGTTGTGTAAATAATAAAAAATTTGGACTACAGTTCCCATCTCTGTGCCTTGGTTAAAAACAAAACTCTGTACATGCTTTGGGGGTGTCTCTCTCTGTGCTGAATAGCTGTAATTAAAAAGCTAACTGTTGTGTAAATAATAAAAAAAGCAGGCACTAATTGCATACAAATGACACTGGCTGAAATTCCCTTTTCACCACAACTGTTAAAGTTACATGAGCCCTGACCCGACTTTTATCTGGTCAGCCTCTGATACTAGATGTAACTTGCTTTTGGGGTAAAAAACTCTGTAAATGTTTTTTACTTGGCTTTTGTGCTATTCACTTCATTGGGAAAGCAGGCTGCTTCTTTCTGGAGAAGATGTGTTTATCTTTCAATGGGTATGGCCACCAGCACATGGCTGGAGAGACACATGGGAGATTGGGGAAACAGACAAAGGGGGGGAGTCATAAAAGCAGCCATTGGCTCATTCAAAAAAGAATGAGCCAATAGAGGCTAGTCAGATGGCCGGAAAACATCCAATCGGAAGACATAGTTAGATGGCAGGAAAATCAACCAATAGGGAGATCGCTAAGCAGAGGGTGGGCACCTTAGAGGGGAGGGAAGATTAGTTTGAGAAAGGAACCTAAGGGGTGCACACACGTTCCTTCATGGCTCGTTGGGATGGGGGTTGTGATAATGGAATTCTGGAAGATTTTTGGGGGGGCTGGACAAGGGATATAACTTCAAAATTTTTTGAAGGTATGTATGCATGGTTTTGAGCTGGGGGGGGGGGGAAGGCTTTTGTGGAGCAGTTTTGATAATATTGAGGGGGGGTGGGGTAGTAACTGTGCATTGGCTCCCCAGCCCCATTCCGTGTTTTTTCCTTGTTGCTTTTTATGGGGGTTTGTGCTTTTAAAAAATTGACCCCATTTCTTTGTGCTTAACAGCCGAGGCGTGTGTGCGTGATGCAGTGGGGAATTGTATGAGATTTTGGAGGGAAAATGGGAAAGAAGGGGGGGGGGGGGGGGACGGAGGAGCCATCTTGGCTCCGGTAGGCTTGCGAGGCGCAAACGTGCAGGGGGACGCCTCATAGGTGCTTGGCTTTTTCTATTGGCATACCAGTCGCAGCCTTACGTGTTTTTTCATTGTTGCTTTTTATGGGGTAGGCTTGCGAGGCGCAAACGTGCAGGGGGACGCCTCATAGGTGCTTGGCTTTTTCTATTGGCATACCAGTCGCAGCCTTACGTGTTTTTCCTTGTTGCTTTTTATGGGGGTTTGTGCTTTTAAAAATTGACCCATTTCTTTGTGGTTAACAGCCGAGGCGTGTGTGCGTGCGTGATGCAGTGGGGAATTGTATGAGATTTTGGAGGGAAAATGGGACAGTAGTCTCTTTTTTCTTTCCTGTGTTGAGAAAAAAGATGGAGGTTGATGGGTAGAAATCTCTGGCTTTCATAGGTCCAATTGAGCAAGAGAGCCAGGGGTCTTTGCTGATTAGCTTAAACAAAGGTGATAAAAGAGTCATGTGGTAGGCATACCTGTACAATATTGAGTTTTAATGTAAAATATTGGGTTTTCAATGTAAAAAGGTGTGTGTAATAATAATAATTAAAAGCAAGTCAGACAGTTTTGTTTAAAAGTTTAACCGCCACATGGGGGCACTATGGATCAGTTTTTCTTAACCATTTGCTTTTACAGATAAGCAAAAAACCTTTGGTTATCTGTGAAGGGTGGAGCCAGGTGGTTATCTTTTTTGGCCAGGCACCCCCTTGGCTCCTGGGTGGGGCAGCCATTTTATCACATGGGCCAATAATATTGCGAGGCGCAAGCGTGCAGGGGGACGCCTCATAGGTGCTTGGCTTTTTCTATTGGCATACCAGTCGCAGCCTTACGTGTTTTTCCTTGTTGCTTTTTATGGGGGTTTGTGCTTTTAAAAATTGACCCATTTCTTTGTGGTTAACAGCCGAGGCGTGTGTGCGTGCGTGATGCAGTGGGGAATTGTATGAGATTTTGGAGGGAAAATGGGACAGTAGTCTCTTTTTTCTTTCCTGTGTTGAGAAAAAAGATGGAGGTTGATGGGTAGAAATCTCTGGCTTTCATAGGTCCAATTGAGCAAGAGAGCCAGGGGTCTTTGCTGATTAGCTTAAACAAAGGTGATAAAAGAGTCATGTGGTAGGCATACCTGTACAATATTGAGTTTTAATGTAAAATATTGGGTTTTCAATGTAAAAAGGTGTGTGTAATAATAATAATTAAAAGCAAGTCAGACAGTTTTGTTTAAAAGTTTAACCGCCACATGGGGGCACTATGGATCAGTTTTTCTTAACCATTTGCTTTTACAGATAAGCAAAAAACCTTTGGTTATCTGTGAAGGGTGGAGCCAGGTGGTTATCTTTTTTGGCCAGGCACCCCCTTGGCTCCTGGGTGGGGCAGCCATTTTATCACATGGGCCAATAATATTCTTTTGAGGCGGGGCCCATAATGGCATACAATATGTTTTAAAAATGTGGTTTCTTGGGTGATCCCTCATTTTCCCACTGAAATTCATCTCAAAGCAACTTCATCAGCTCACTGTGAGTAATTAACCCTTTCTGGCACAAGAGCCATTTGGGAGAGGCGGCTTATTATTACAATTTAACTACTTCTACCTAGAATATAAGCTCCCATTAAATTCAATAGGTTATGTGTGTGTTTTAAATGCCCTGTGCCATGTGCTTTCCACACCCCCTCACCTAGAATATAAGCCCCCATTAAATTCAATAGGGTTATGTGTGTGTTTTAAATGCCATGTGTTTTATTATTATTATCATTATTACAATTTAACTACGTCTACCTAGAATATAAGCTCCCATTAAATTCAATGAGGTTATGTGTGTTTTAAAGTCCTTCTATTGCTGATCTTAACAGTAATTCAAAAGCCTGTTATGCAGTAAAAGCTTGCTTGTGCCATGTGCTTTCCACCCCCCCCCCCCCCACCTAGAATATAAGCTCCCATTAAGTTCAATGATGTTATGTGTTTTTTAAATGCCCTGTGTTTTATTATTATCATTATTACAATTTAACTACATCTACCTAGAATATAAGCCCCCATTAAATTCAATAGGTTATGTGTGTGTTTTAAATGCCCTGTGTTTTATTATTATTATCATTATTACAATTTAACTACATCTACCTAGAATATAAGCACCCATTAAATTCAATAGGTTATGTGTGTGTTTTAAATGCCCTGTGCCATGTGCTTTCCACACCCCCTCACCTAGAATATAAGCCCCCATTAAATTCAATAGGGTTATGTGTGTGTTTTAAATGCCATGTGTTTTATTATTATTATCATTATTACAATTTAACTACGTCTACCTAGAATATAAGCTCCCATTAAATTCAATGAGGTTATGTGTGTTTTAAAGTCCTTCTATTGCTGATCTTAACAGTAATTCAAAAGCCTGTTATGCAGTAAAAGCTTGCTTGTGCCATGTGCTTTCCACCCCCCCCCCCCACCTAGAATATAAGCTCCCATTAAGTTCAATGATGTTATGTGTTTTTTAAATGCCCTGTGTTTTATTATTATCATTATTACAATTTAACTACATCTACCTAGAATATAAGCCCCCATTAAATTCAATAGGTTATGTGTGTGTTTTAAATGCCCTGTGTTTTATTATTATTATCATTATTACAATTTAACTACATCTACCTAGAATATAAGCACCCATTAAATTCAATAGGTTATGTGTGTGTTTTAAATGCCCTGTGTTTTATTATTATTATCATTATTACAATTTAACTACATCTACCTAGAATATAAGCCCCCATTAAATTCAATAGGGTTATGTGTGTGTTTTAAATGCCATGTGTTTTATTATTATTATCATTATTACAATTTAACTACGTCTACCTAGAATATAAGCTCCCATTAAATTCAATGAGGTTATGTGTGTTTTAAAGTCCTTCTATTGCTGATCTTAACAGTAATTCAAAAGCCTGTTATGCAGTAAAAGCTTGCTTGTGCCATGTGCTTTCCACCCCCCCCCCCCACCTAGAATATAAGCTCCCATTAAGTTCAATGATGTTATGTGTTTTTTAAAGTCCACAAAAGTTTCCATAATATTTATTTTATACTGTTATGCAGGATATATTAACCATTTTAGGGAAAAATAATTTCTGCAGGCCCAAAGTATATATTTTTTGGTCAAATTGTAGAGAGACATCCATGGTTTTTTTTCTTCAAATTTATCAAGAAATCCCAGCTCCTGGAAAATAAGAATTAAAAAATAGTATTTAGCCAGAATACTATAAGCTGTATTTTAAATACATTATTACAATAGCTTCATGCTCCCATTCCCCACCCAATACTGCCACATAGCAAAGAATTTTTAAAAATGTTAAACTCACCCAGCCACCATTTTCAAGAATCCACGTTGTTTTAGTGGTGATTATATATTGTGTAATAAACTTAGCAAAATTTTCCCGGTTTTCGCTCGTCTTTAGCTCCTTTGCAATCACGCCCCCAAACAGAAAAATTGTTAGAATTCTGCCCCAGTTAGTTTTACCATCAGCAAATTCATAATTCATCACAATTGTAAAAGTCTGTATGGCCTCAGCCAGAGTTTGAATTTTAAGATGTTTTATGAGTGGGGTTATCAATTCTTCAACATCATCTTGAATTAAAGAGGCTGTATTTTCAATAATTGATATAATTTTGCATTCTCGTGTTCTTTCTGGTATTTGCCCGCAAACTTTGCTCATATAACCACTAACTATATTAGCGGTTTGATCATCCATCGTGCTGAAAAATGTTTTTTCCTTTCAAAATACAACGGTTTTTCTTATCTGTAAAATGCCATCCTTTCTGCATGTGTTGGGTGGAGCCGTGTGGTTATCTTTTTTGGCCAGGCAACCATTGGCTCATGGGTGGGGCATGTTTTCCCTCTACTGTACAATATCAAAATGATTAATTTATTATTTTTCCATCTTATTTTTACGCAGCAGATCAATCTAAGCAGAAAAAAATGGAACATGAAGACCAGAGTAAGTTGTTTTTAATAAAAAGTATTAAGTTTAAACTTGTGGTTTTATGATAATACTAATATATGCATTATTTTTACAGAACCTTTCAAAAAAAAATATACTTTTAAGAAAACAGGACCTCTTGAGGGTAAAAGCAATTTATATGTAGTAATTTTCTAATATTTTGTAAAAACATGTCTACAAATTGATTTTAAAGAAAACTGAAACTCCGGCTTTTTATTTTATTTTAACAGGGGAGAACAGAAATGATAGAATGCCTTTTAAAAAACCACAGGCCCCAGCGGTACAACAAGGGAAAAACCTTGGTAAAACATTGTTGCTTTGCATGTGTGTTGCTTTGCATGTGTGTGCTTTGCATGTGTGTGTAGTGGAATTTGTATTTTCGTAATCCATTTTTAAAATGTTTTTCTTTATAATTATAAAACAGATCTTGCTACTGAAGAAGCCCCTGTGGTGATTATTCTTACTGACGAAAATGAATCAGGTAGCGTAACTTTTGGAAGGGGGTTTTATATATGCTCTCGATGAAAAATATATATACATTTCTGTATAATTATTTGTTACAGAGCCAAAAATGAAAAATGACAGCAACGCAAACCAGTCTGAGATCCAAAAAGCTGGTAATTCTTTTTTTTTCCACAGCTGTACATGTAATTTCCAATTCAATGTTATAGAAATTTAGGCTTTGTGAAGGGGGTGGGGTGGGGTTGTAATTCACTAACAAAAGGGGGGGGGGGTATGTTTAACCACCCTTTTTGTTTTTGTATATGGTCTATATGAAAAATATAAATTTCTGTATAATTATTTGTTACAGACACTCCTGAGCCGCCCCCAATTACAAAAGACATCAACGCAAAGAAACCGGGCACCAAGAAAGCTGGTAAGGATGCAGCACGTGTTTTGTGAAGGTGGTTGTAATTCACTAACAAAAGGGGGTATGTTTAACCACCCTTTTTGTTTTTGTATATGGTCTATATGAAAAATATAAATTTCTGTATAATTATTTGTTACAGAGCCAAAAATGAAAAATGACAGCAACGCAAACCAGTCTGAGATCCAAAAAGCTGGTAATTCTTTTTTTTCCACAGCTGTACATGTAATTTCCAATTCAATGTTATAGAAATTTAGGCTTTGTGAAGGGGGTGGGGTGGGGTTGTAATTCACTAACAAAAGGGGGTATGTTTAACCACCCTTTTTGTTTTTGTATATGGTCTATATGAAAAATATAAATTTCTGTATAATTATTTGTTACAGACACTCCTGAGCCGCCCCCAATTACAAAAGACATCAACGCAAAGAAACCGGGCACCAAAAAAGCTGGTAATTCTTTTTTCCACAGCTGTACATGTAATTTCCAATTCAATGTTATAGAAATTTAGGATTTGTGAAAGGGGGGGGGGGGGGGATTGTAATTTACTAACAAGGGTGTATGTTTTTACCCTTTTTGTTCTGTCTATTTTTTTGTTTAGATAAAAGATCCGTACCAATTAAAAGAGATCGTGCAGAGGCACAGCCTGTTATGGAACAAAAAACTAAGAAGCAGAGAATGGATGATGGTCTATTGTCTGCAAACAATGAACCAGAGTCAACACGCTATGAAGAAATGTCATATGTTCAGCTGGCGGCCTGTCTAGAACAAAGTCTTAATATTGCAGAAAAATGTGGTATGGTGCTGAAAACTAGGATTGAGGAGACCATGTCCAGGATTAGTAGTCCTGTCATTGTGGGTACATTGCCAGAGCATTCTCAGAATATTAAAAGTCGCCAAAAGTGTTCTGTTCGTGGCCATATTTCATTTAAATATGTTCAAGTAGGGGGTGGCGGTCAAGGTTTTTTTAAAAAAGGGCATATTAAAAACAAGCGTTTCCCATATTGGAAGAGGAGGATGGTTAAAATAGTAAATAGAGCTAAAAAAACACTCTCTGTCTGTAAAAAGAAACGGCATACAGCCACTCCCCTTTCTGAAACAGTCCAGGATGCTGTGGCTCCAGAGGACACACAACAATCTGTAGCATCCAGCGATTCTAACTCTGTGAGCCAACGCCCCCATACCTCAGATTCCTCAGAGGAAGAGGATAGTGAACCTTTGCAGGTCTATGCGGAGCGCGTAAGACACTGGGAATGGAGACAGGGGGCGTTCAACGCACTGCATATCGCTGAAGAATTCAGATTTGTTAATTTAGAACGTATACCATCATTTTCACAAGCAGTTTTAGCCCTCTATAGCACAATACAAAACATACTTGATAATGTCAATCGTAGAATTTCACCAGAAGACTTTGTGCAGTTACGCCTCGATGGGGGTGGATTAAATTTTCCACTCTTTTCAATTAAAAGGCACAGAGATGTTTTAAATATAGATGACTTTCTATCTCATATTAGTAATCTTTTGCAAAGCAATGCGGAAATATGTGGGAACACAAGTCTAAGATTGGTTGTAACAGTGGTGACAGCACCCAGGGGAGGTAGTAAAAGGCGGAAAATTAGTTCTATTGCTAGTAGCAAAATCATACTTAGAAAAAGAAAATACCTAGTAGATTTAAATTACACAGACAGTAATCTGTGCTTTGTCGGGGGCCTGTTCGCTATAATGGCGGAGAAAACCCCCACAGATGCAGAATTATTGATAGCTGCTGCACAGTTGCACAAGGATCTTGGCTGGTCAGAGCAAAAGCAAGTGGCTCTCAGTGATGTTTCACTGATTGAAAACCATTTGAGAGTCAACATACAAGTAATAAGATACACCAAGAAAGGTTGGGGAATATTTAAACCAACAGGGCTAAGATACAATAAAACCTATACAATGTTACTTCTTGATGAACATTATTATGGTGTTCACAGTGTGAGGGCTGTTTTTGGTTCAGAGAATGTGTGCGAAACATGCTCAACTTTATTTTCGCATTCCCATACGTGTCTTTACCATTGCAGATTATGTTTGAGCGCCGATTGTGCAACCAAGGTTGTTAAAATACAGAGATGTAACAGATGCAAGAGAACTTGTAGATCCGAGACCTGTTTAAGCATGCATCAAGAACTAGCGCTTGCAGAAAAAGTTCAATGCATTCCTAGACAGTATTGCAAAAACTGTGAATCATACCAGAAATTGAATCATGATGTTTATCGTTGTCCAGGCAAACGTTGCAAAATATGCGGTGGATTTAGTACGGGTGATGAAAAGCATCAGTGTTACATGACAAGCCTTAAAAAACCAGAGGTATCTGTAAAATATGTGTTCTATGATTTTGAAGCCCATCAATCAACAGGTTTTCACGTTCCTAATTACTGTTTTGCAAAAGCTTTTGCAGGTGAAACATTACAAAGCTTTAAAGTTGAACCAGCTTCTGGTAAGAATAAAAAACGTAGTGTGAAACCGCACGGAAATGTAATCCCCTGGGATTTGGCAGGCAAAACATGGGAATTTAAGGGTGAACAGTGTCTGTCTGAATTTATTCAGACGTTCACAGATAGTACGCAGTTTGAAGACTGCACATTTATTGCGCATAACTCAAAGGGTTATGATGGTTACTTTATTCTTAGTGGTCTTATACAGCAAAAACTTGACGTAGATCTTCTTACTCAAGGAGGGAAATTGCTCTGTATCACTGTTAAGGGTTTAAAAATCAAATTTATAGATTCCCTTTCTCATCTCCCCATGGCACTTTCTAAACTACCAAAGGCTTTGGGATTTGAAGGTGCAAAAGGGTACTTTCCCCATTATTTTAACAAACCTGAGAATTGGAATTATGTGGGGCCTATGCCTAAAGAAAATGACTATGGTGTGACTCATATGATGCCATCAGAAAGAGCATCTTTTTTAGCCTGGTATGAAGAGAACAGGTCTGAAACCTTTGACATGCAGAAGGAGCTAGCACTTTATTGCAGACAAGATGTTGATATTTTGGAGAAAGCCTGTACCAAGTACAGGCATGAAATCATGGAAATGACTGAGACAATTAGAATGATAAGCAAGGGTAGGAAATCTGTGTGGAAGAGGCTAGCTATAGATCCTTTTCAATATCCCACACTCGCTAGTACATGTTTTGCTATGTACAAATTTAAGTTTCTCAAAGAATATTGCATAGCTATCCCACCACCAGATAATTACCATAGCATTCTTAAACGCTTCTCTACCCCATCAATTCAATGGTTGTGCTACATGGAACACAAATACAAAATTCAGATTCGCCACGCGTTAAAGGGTGGAGAATTCAAAGCTGGTAATTATTTTCTAGATGGTTATGCAATAATAGACAATAAGAAAACAGCTTTTGAATTTCATGGGTGCTTTTGGCATGGTTGTGTAATGTGTTATTCTCCAGATGCTCAGAACCCTTTGCTCGGTAAACCATTTGAATTTCTTTTCAACAATACAGAAAAAAGGACTGCTGAGCTGAAACTTATGGGATTTGAAGTCAAAGCCATCTGGGAACACGAGTGGCGCCAAATGCTAAAAACAGATGCGGAACTCCAAAATTTTCTTTTTGATGCTAATTTTCCAGAACCCCTCAAACCTAGAGATGCCCTCTTTGGAGGGCGTACTAATGCTATCTCTCTGTATTATAAACCTGGAGAGGGGGAGCAGATTCATTACTATGATTTTACAAGTCTGTATCCTTATGTAAACAAGAACAAGGCATACCCTCTTGGACACCCTGAAATAATTTATGAAAATTTTAAGCCTCTGTCCGCTTACTTTGGCCTTGCAAAAGTTAAAATTTACCCACCGCGGGGTCTTTTCTTTCCTGTTCTCCCTACTAAGGTTAGTGGCAAGCTCATGTTTGTCCTGTGTAAAACTTGTGCACAAACTCATCAGCAGGGTAAATGTGAACATTCAGATGAGGAGAGAGCTCTATTAGGAACATGGTGTACTATTGAATTGAATGTCGCTATAGAAAAGGGTTACAAGGTTGTGGAAGTTTACGAAGTCTGGCATTTTGAAAATAAGTCCTGTCACTTATTTTCAGATTATATTGATATGCATCTTCGACAGAAACAGGAGGCTTCAGGGTACCCCCAGTGGTGTGTCAGTGCAGAAGATAAAAAGCAATATATTGATACTTATCTCCAACATGAAGGGATTGCATTGCGACCCAATCAGATTGAGGTGAATCCAGCAAAGAGGCAAATTGCAAAATTATTCTTAAATTCTCTGTGGGGTAAATTTGGTCAGAGAACAAATCTGCCTAACACACAGTTGGTGAGAGACCCAGATGAGTTATTTCAGCTTCTGTTTTCTGATGCTTATGATGTTTCAATGTGTGAATTTATTGATGATGAGGCTGTCTGTGTATCATGGAAGCATTCTGAAGACCGGGTTATGGCTATAGGTAGGAAAAATGTGTTCATAGCAGCCTTTACAACAGCATATGCGCGTCTGGAGCTCTACAATTTGCTAGACAAATTGAAAGAAAGATGTCTGTACCACGATACCGATTCTGTGATATTTGTGAGCCAGGAGGGGCAATGGATGCCACCTCTTGGTGATTACTTAGGAGACCTCACAAGTGAACTACCCGCAGATCAATTTATCACAGAGTACGTGTCAGCAGGTCCAAAATCTTATGGCTATAAAACTGTTTCGGGGAATGTTACTATCAAGGTCAAAGGGATCACACTGAACACTGCTAATTGTGAAAAAATTAATTTCAACAGTCTCAAAGATCTGGTTTTTGACTACGTCTCAGACAGGGACCAGGGACCAGCTCGTGAGATTGCAGTACAACAACCAGGTATTGTAAGGAACAAACGCAGGTGGACTCTTGAATCAAAACCTGTCAGAAAAACTCAAAAAGTGGTCTATGACAAAAGAGTCATTCATCAAGGTTTTAAAACATTGCCTTATGGTTTTTGAATATGGATACACGCTGGAAACATCCATTTTCAGCTATTCTAGCAGGACCTAGCAACTGCGGGAAAAGTTATTTTATCAAACAAATGTTGGACAATGCTAATTCTGTTTTTTCAGCTGTACCTGAAAATATTGTATGGTGTTATGGTTGTTGGCAGCCTTTGTACAAAGAATTAATGTGTAAATACCCATTTATTCATTTTGTGCAAGGTCTGCCTGAAAAATTTGATGATACAGTTTTGTTTTCTCTCAATAAAGTAAGCTTTCTTGTGATAGATGATTTGATGCAGAGTGTATGTGACAATAGTGAAGTTGAAAGGGTATTTACTCAATATGTACATCACAGGAATTTGAGTGTGTTTTTCATAACTCAGAATATATTCTGCAAGGGAAAAAGTATCCGCACCATAACTCTAAATGCTAAATATTTGGTCTTATTCAAAAACCCTAGAGATCAATTGCAGATAATGACTTTAGCTCGCCAGATGTACCCACAAAACAGCCAATTCTTATTAGAAGCCTTTGCTGATTCTACAAGCAAACCTTATGGTTATCTGGTGGTGGATTTACATACCACAACACCCGATAATCACCGGCTGAGAACTGGCCTGTTCCCTCCAGACCTTCCTGTAGTGTACATCATGAAAAAAACAGGTGGTAACAAAAAGCGGCGCCTTTAGCGTTTTACTATGTATTACCGCAAAGTTCCACAGAGAGGGAACATGTCTCTCCGTTTAAAAAGAAACCTTCCGCTCTTAAAGCATCTTATTAAGACGCCTCCTCAACAGAGAAAAGCTATTTTATGCTCAGCATCTGATGACCTGATTGCGGCCATCTCAGAAATAGCCCTCAATACTTTAAAAGGCAACATTCCTCTATCACCTCAACAGGTACGCGTATTAAGAAAGAAGCGGGGTATTATTAAAAAATTGAGTAACAAGAAAATCACTCTGAAAAGAAAAAAAGTTTTGGTGAAGCAATCAGGTGGTTTTCTGGGGCCATTACTAGGTATTGCAATTCCTCTAATCACAGGCCTTTTATCCAACCGATAATGGAGTATGCTGAAAAGATGTATTTGGTCCCAAGCCAGCAACTAGAACAACTAAAGGCATCAACCCCGAAGGAGGAGAACATCAGAACTGCAACCATGAGTTCATTAGATATTGAAATGCAAGGGATTCTCAGCAGGTCTGACTTAACTGAATATGAAAAAGCCAAACGTTATGATTCTTTGCTTCAAAAATATCTAACACATGTAAGGCAAAGGGAGGCAGAGAAAAAAAACCTAACTTTATTTCTGCCTCAGACACCACAGAACGCTGTGGAACCATCAGCAGTTTCTGATCCTGTCTACCAGGAAGTAATAGACAACCTGCCTGATAGATATAAAAATAATGCAAGAATCCTATTAAACAAAATGAAGGGAAACAAAGATGTTTCTTCGTGGGATGAGAAGGGTAATTTTGTGTACAAGGGGAGTGTTATATCGGGCTCCAATATGACCGATTTGATTAAGGGGGCCATGCAGACACATACCCTGACAACCAGACGTGCACCTAAAGGCTGGGATGTTTTTATGAGGTCTCTGGCTGAATTGAATATTCCAACATCTGTAGTGGGTAGTCTTGCTAATAGAGAAGTCTTGGATTCGCTAAAGGCAGACAAACGCTTTTCAACAACAACAGCAATGGATCTCTCACCTAACCTTTCTCACAAGCGTACTAAAAAGCAAAGAAAACATGACACCCCTGCCTGGCTCAACTTATAATATTATCAGAGCATTTTTCTTTTTATGTTTTTAGACCTTAAAATAAAAATGTAAAATGGTAATTTGCGATATGACTATCTACTTTAAGGGTAAATGGGGGACACAAACACACACTGACAGCAAAGGCTCTTTTTAATCCCTATTAGAGGGTTCTTTATTGTGAATTAAAAGCTATGAAAGTCACGGTACGATATACAGCCTTGGCAAGGTTGAAACATGTTTAACACCGGTCTGGGCATGTATTTCTTGTTTTTTACAAAACGCTCCACCATCCAATCGTTTCTTTCCAAATTGTGAGAATACAAATCTTGAATTTGTTTATATGTTAAACCCTTACAACGCTGCTGCAGAAAAAATAAACAATGATAGCCACAAACTGAAGATTCTGAGGCTTGCAGTTGTCTGGGTTGAAATACAGTCTTGCAGGCATTTCTTCTTAAAAAATTCATAATGGTTTTATGGAACCGTGGGTGGCTAGGAGGGTGCCCATAGGAATCAAAAAATTCGCCAACCTTATCGTCGGTCAGGTAGATGGCCAACCAATGTTCTCCTGGTAGTTTGTGGGGGTGGGTATTGACCACCAAACAGGCTGGCAGCCGTTGTATCCTTGCCTTGGGTAGCATGTCACAGGGAAGCACCCCGTAGAAAGACGGTCTAGTGAAGGGGTTTGAAGATAGGATGCGCGTTAACTCTGTACTGTCCATTTTACATATAGTCAAACAGAACATTTCTTCTGTGATTTATCTCTATCACATTGTCAAAAACCCCATACACAATCATGTTGATCGTCTCAGCCAGGGCTCTACTAAATCGAAATTCTGCCCTGAGGTTTCCTGTTTTTATCAAAGAGTAGTGGCTTCCCCCTTCTTGGTCTGGGGTCAGGTCAAAGGCAAAAAGTGTGTAGCCTCGAACATAGTCCTCACGGTTAATTAAAAGAGACCTGTCTTTCATATGTTTTCCAGCTGTTTGTACGAGACTCATGTATTCTCTTACACAGTTCCCCTCTTCAAATGCAGGTTGGAACGGCTTCGTGGGGATCTGTTCTCCATCCAGGTAAAGGGCCGCAAAATGAATATTAAAATGTTTAAAATTAAAAGGATTTTTGAGGTAAGATCCGCTGTAAGAATCATTATCAACCATGCCTATAATAACCTGCTTCGGTAATGGCCCCAAAAATAGGTTTTCCTGATTGGCGACACGGCTCCCCCTTGGAATGCTAAACACCTTCATACTCACACGATCCACAGGATACTTGGCATTAGCAGTCAACAGAGCCTCGGCATGGCCTAACCGCACGCCTGGGGCAACTCTCACTTTCTTAACAAAAAGTGAGGCTGACAAAATCTGTAATTTGTAATGCCTAGCCGCGTTGTCTGATATCAAACAAAATGTATCTTTGCTACGAGTAAGTTTGATCTTCAGATCAACGCCATTTAACAGCAGTTTTTCTTGAAAAAAAATATCAGCATGGAGATGTCCCAGCAGGTCTATTTTCCGGCTTTCAGCAGTCAGGTTTGCTCTTCTATTAAAACCAAGATTATTCCCACGCCTGTCGCCAGATTCAAGTTCCCCTGGTGTATCTTTGTAAAACAGGCCTGCAGAGAATTGCGTGGCCAATGCATCCTCGCTGTAGTTCAGCACAGATTCAAAATAGGCTCTATATGGATATGAATTATTACTCTGGCTTATTAATCTATCACCCAGCGTCACATCCAGCTGGCTAAACATGGATGCAATTGGATAATTCACCAGACCTACATTAGCGTCTGCTGCAAGGTTGGTTCCGTCAGGATTGACAATTTTGCAACACACATAGAGCAATGTGTTATTTAAGTCCATATAATCCTCACCATTTCCTGCAATGAAGAAATCCAGGGGTGCTGTGTCTGTAATGGCTGACAAGGGGGGTACCTCTATATACAGACTTCTCTCAATGCTGGTCTGCGTGGGTCCAATGTTGAATAGGTCAAGTTCAGATTTAGTGCATTCTTCAGAGCCACAGTGGATAAAAGCCATAGCTATGGTTTAAAAAATATCTCCTTTAGCTGGAAAACGCCGACGCCTCTTTGTTACAACTCTTCTCCTGTGGCTTTTCTTCCCTCTCTGGCGTTTCTTTCCTCTCTGCGCTTTTCTTTTAAAGGGGTGTGGTGGACCAATCAATCTTACCCGTGATGCTTTTCTTTTTAGAGCCCTCCTCCTTTTAATATACATGAGCCCTGACCCGGCTTGTTGTGGTGTGTTCACTCTGTTAAACACTTCTTTTGTAACGTGACCTATTACATCTTTAGCAATATTACGAGCAGCAGTTTTTGCGTGGGGTTTAACGATGTCTATGCCTCTTCTCAAAAGGGGAACAGCCATTCGGAAAAGGCTCCTAAAAACCCCACCAAGCCCTGCTCCATACATAACAGGGGATCCCTGGTATCCTGTCAGGGCGTATCCCGCCTGTGCTTTATAATAATTACGATAAACGCCCGTATCACCATATGTTTTCATAATAGCCATTTCTTAAACTACAAAGGTTCTCCGAGGGCGAAAGTGCAGCTTCACTGTCACCTTACCAAAACGAAATGGTACGTTTTTGTTCTGATCATTCTTTATTTCAACGGTGATAGTGTCAATGTGGTCCTTGGTTACAGGGATGTAGTGCGGTTTCTCATAGCCAATGGTGACACATTCGTTGTCCTTCCCATGCACGGGTATGCAGCGCAGTAAAGGCACATAATAATCTCCAACTATCTGGTGCTCCACAATGTCTGTGTAAATGTATAAGGTGTTAAAACCTCCAGTAATGTCAGCAGGAAAAGGAAATTTTTTAACATTCTGTTCAGGAAACACGCCTAATATGTTGGCCAGTTCTGCACTAGCTAGAAAGGAATATTGTTCTGTTCCTTGCAGACTAACTTTTCTAGAAACAGTATCGTAGTCCAGGATTACTTTAGGACCACCTCGTATAAGGCTGTTCATGTTTTCAAGCAACTCAGGGATGTCTGCATAATAGCCACGTCGCAGAAAATAGCGATACCTAGTTTCCGTACTAGCAATTTCAAAGCACGCATCTCTATTTAGAGTGTCCCAGCTATGGGGATATTGAATTTCAGCCAGGCCAACTTCCCAAAAACTGGGAATTTCCAAAACTTTACCTAATTGAATAGTATATGCTGAAATCTTGTTGTTTGGAAAAGTCGTTGCACAGGCATTGCTGGGTAAGGTAACGTAAAACCCACTATCGCCCATTCTTCTATACAGGTTCACAAAGATCAGAAGCGCACACCCAACTGTTGAACTTGCTAGGCCAGCCTAACCATTTCACTAGATGTTGCTTTCTCCTGCCCCTTCCTTTTGTTGCTAAGATTTCTTCAATCCTGTATGTCCTGTCCTCCTTGGCATTAACTTTCTGTAATTCCTCAGGATAGAAGTTACCCACCACGACCTCACCTTCATAATCTTTTAACTGGTATACAGGTCTCTTTGATCTTTTGATGACTTCATCCACTATAAATAACTCGGTGGTAAAGTTTTGTTCGTAACCCTTAGCAAAGACACCCTTGCATTTAGAAATGCGTACATGATCTCCCTTTTTAAAATATGCCAACTCAGGCTTTCTTTTTATACCGTCCAAATAAACGGTTCTCCAAACGGCCAAGGAGTTTGACTGATTAACGTCAACAGGCCTAGTTTTTATAGTTCTGTGAAAACTATGGTTATAACTTTTTAGAAATTGGGGTAACACACCTATATATGTGAATGTATTGTTGGCTGTGAAATACCTCCACATTTTAGTTTTTAAAGTTCTGTTGAAGCGTTCCACAACTGCTGCTTTGACTTCATTGCTGGTAACAAAATGGTGTACCCCTTGTTTTTTGAATAGATTCTTCACTGTTCTGTTTAGAAACTCCCTGCCTTTGTCAGTCTGTATTTTGACAGGGACTCTTCCATCTTGTGTGAAAATAGCTTTAAAAGCAGCGGCCACCTGACCGCCTGTCTTGTCTTTTAGAACCCTTGCCCATGCATATTTAGACAAAATGTCTATAACGGTTAAAATGTACTTGTAACCCTTGTTATATTGAGAAAACTGCTGCATATCAACTAGATCGGCCTGCCATTGCGAATCCACTTCAGACACAATTGTCTTATTTCTTTTAAAATGGATCCTGGCTGGTTTATGCAGTGTGTAAGCATCCTGATCTGACAACCATTTGGTAACTTCTCTTTTGCAGAGTTTTTTGCTCTGTTTTTTGGCCTCCTGAAATAGGGAGTTCACTCCACCCAAACTCCCAACATGCCCAGGGTTATAATAAATATTTCTTAGGATCTCTTCATGAGTTGCCATATTTGTAAGTTAACACACAGGAATGGAAGCGTAAGTTTAACAACAAAACGTTTTTATTGCTGCAAATCACCAAAGAAAATCATTCTTCTATTTCCATGTCTGGAGGAACACACGAAATGCAGGAAATGTTGACAGTCTTTGAAGCGTCGATGTTCAAGTTTTCAAAAGCTCCAAGCACATCACGCATCTGTGTAAAAATAAAGTTTTTAGTTATACACAATCAAAGCCCACTATACAACCAATTAAGAACATTTTACTAAAGACATAAAACACTCACCGGTGTGTCCTCTGTCTCTGCTTCAGCAGTCTCCAGGGGTGGCTGGTAGGTAGAACAGGATGTGGTAGGATTTCCCTGCTCCATTTTCTCTTCGGTCTGTGGGGCTATTTTAGTAAGACCACAGCCATTAACAGTTTCAACAGGCTCCGTTTTCTTTTCGGCCCGTGGGGCTCTTTTGGTAAGAACAGCGCCATTAAGCCAAGCAACAAAGGATGGAGTTTCAGGATCCTGCCCTGATGTCAGTTGGTCAGAAAACAGTTTTCTGGGTTGAAGCTTCACAGGTGCAAGTGGAGAAGAAAAGCCCGCAGGTCCCACGTATGAGGGTATGCTCTCAGTTAAAGCAGAGGTATTCTGAGACACTGGTGGCGTATGCACAGTTTGCACCCTTCTAGGCTTCACGGATGTCCGCTGTCTAGAAAAAGCAAAGAGGTCGATAGGATCCGCCATGATCTCCCCGCAGGAAAAACTTGCCGCCATGCTCTCCCCGCAGGAAAAACTTGTCTGGGCATGCCAAGAACGGCTTCTTTTGTTACTGTGCCAAAGGGGGTGGAGTTACAGCTCTACAACCGCTTCCTATTGGTCCGCGGTAGCCTGGGGAGTTGTTAGAGGGGTCACATGACCCCCCCCCGGGCCAATCCGGGAGCGGTTTACGACCTTTTTTGTTACTGTGCCAAAGGGGGTGGAGTTACAGCTCTACAACCGCTTCCTATTGGTCCGCGGTAGCCTGGGGAGTTGTTAGAGGGGTCACATGACCCCATGGGTCAATCAGGGAGCGGTTTCAAACCCCGCCAAAAAATGGTATTGGGGTCAAATGACCCATGGGGGCACGTGATCACCTGGGGGAGGGATGGTCACATGACACGCTGTTCCATGAGCTCACTTCCCGCCCCGGTAGGGGTGGAACTTCCGGCCCCCTGCTAAGGCGGGACTTCCGGTCCCCGCTAAGGCGGGACTTCCGGGGCGGCGCAACTGTCACTTTCTAAAAAGGGGCGTGGTTTCGAGTTTGATGGGAGGTCCTACCCTTTACTACTAATGTTGCATTGGTGTGTACATTATTTTCTTTAAAAATAATCCAAGCACTTGGTTGATTTCACATTGGATGAATGTGTTGCTTTAATGTGTTTTCCCCCCTTAATCTCTATGAATCTGATCCAAACCTTCACATTTTTAAACATTTGATGTGCCAACTCGCCTCTTGAAATCATTGGCTCTCATCTTTGGACTGTGCCCATAAACATTCTTTCTGGGGTTGTGCTTGATGCTAAAATACCCACACAATAATCAGTGTCTCACATTAAACACAAAGCAAAAAGAAATAAAAAGTAAACAAAGAAAATAATCTGATTAATCCAATGAAGCAGAATCAGTGGGGGGGGGGGTTGTACAGATAAAAGGATACATTTTAATCAACAATGTTGCCAACAGCCAATGTTGCCATTAATTCCAATAACTGAAATTATTGTCCAATTCTAAATTGCACAGGCACAATAATGTATATAATAAAATGAACACAGTGGCCCTGATTCGAGGACAAAGAAGGGCTAACCTGTGCCAGACCCTGTCCCTAAATTCATAGCCACTGCTGTATAGGTTGTCATTCTCTGCTTCTCCTGTCACTGCATAAAAGTCTCCTCCACGCGTCTTGCTGTGTTGCCTTTTTTGTTGTTGTTGGTTCTGTGGGAGATAGTCTGACTTGTACCTCTAGAAAAGATACATTTAGCATGGGCAGGGTTGTCTGGCACGTAAGACAGACCAACTAAGAAGAAATACTAATAAATTTGACAAATTCCTATAGGAAATGGCTCTACAGATTACTTTGTGCAGTTTTTCACACTCACACACACACACACACACACACACACACACACAGTTAAGTGGTTATTTAGCAGCTGATCCTAATTAAAGTGAAGGACTATTACAGAGTGATCCGAAGTCGGCTGCAGGTGGGACGTTAAGTGGCAGACAATCCACCACTCCCAAAGACTTATTGCTACTCTTTGTGCCCCGGCAGCTTGGGATTTTAATTTTTTCCTGCTCATCAGTATGTTGAAGGCTGTTGTAGGTATGGATCCATTTCAAGGGATCCATTTCCAGTGTATTCAAGGCTGTGCAAGCCTACCCATAACCCACCACTGACATTCCCCCAGAATGCCCCATGTAGACATTCTGGGGGAGAACACCACTGGTGAGAACACCACTGGCAGAACTCCTATGCCTATGGAGCTTTCTACAGGTACACTGGGGGCCTCCAGGACAGAAATGCCAGCCTACTAGTGGAGCTCCTCTCTACCAGTGAAGGGGCACTTGTTCCACCCCTTCTAAATCTCCCCCAGCCTGCATCTAGTGAGGATTAGGATTGCTCTGTCCCAAATTAACATTTTAAATGGACTCAAAAGACACCATGGTATCCTGGTTTGCAAGGGCATGAAACTTGCAGGAGAAGTGGAAACATTAAAAAGGCTGTTTTGTGCAGGTCAAGTCAGAGAAAGGAAGATCAGGTCAAGTAATTATAAGCCCAGGCAAGTCAGGTCAGGACAAGTGGACATTGCAGACTGAGCTACGGAGAGCTGTTGTTTCAGCAAAGGGATGAGGTCAACTGAAACCTTGTATAGGCTGTCAACATCTGTGCTGCAGTTGGCCATGCCACTCTGGAGGAGGTGGCTATGCTTTTTAAGAGGACTGGTTTGTAGCTGTTGGCTTCTGCATGTTAGAGGAGAAGGAGATAGTACTAGGGACTCATGCTGGGAAAGTAGGGATGGGAGTGCAGGAGCAGCCTGTATCTCTTCCTTATCTAGATCTTTCATGGGCATTGTACAGTTTTGGGGATTATGACACATGAAAATTTTAGTGCAATAGGATTCTATCATGTCAAGAAACACATAGCTGAATAAATAATACCAATAAACTTTATAGAGATAATTGTGAAATAAACAACTATCTCATCTGAGTGAGAACATCCATCTCTGTTGTCAATGTATACTAAATTAAGCCTATTGCTAAAATCATTTTATGCACTGCAGCAAGTTCCTTCAAAGGAAGTTGTAAGAGCTTTGCAAAATTTAAGTGCTTGGCACTCAAAGTTTATTAGATTTGGAAATACAGTTAAGATATTATTTATCAAGTTGTATTTGAATTCAAATCATTCATGATGTCATTGACTAAAGGCTTTTTGTAAACAAAAAGGATCACACATAAGACTTCACATTCTTCTCACAATGTCAAATATTCTTATCATAAATTTGATATGAATCAAAGACATAATAAGTTGACAAAGCACTTCAGATGTACTCCCAAACTGAGTGCTAGAAACCAAACACACCTCCGCTGGAGGAAGGAAGTGTGTGTAATCAATGCTAGTTTGAAGTATACTTGTCTACATGTACACTTATAAGAAATACCATCACATATGTGTTTGCCTCAATTATTATCTTTATAATAATTCCAGTACTCATCTTCTCCCCAAGAATGTGGCTAAAAATCTCATTAATATCAACAGCAAGGCTAACTCTCATTTGGATAATTCAGGATAATCCTGCTAATTTTCCTAGACCTCTTGGTGGCTTTCTATAATATTGTCTTGACCATAATATTTTTCTTGGTCATCTGTTTTGTTTAGATATTGGATGAAATGTGTTTTGGTGGTTCAGTTCCCACCTAGTGATTCCTGGAAGGTGGTTTTTGTGGGATGTTACTCCATACCATCACATGTGCTATGGAGTCCTGCAGGGTTCTATATTGCATCCTATGTTATTTAACATCTACATGAAACATTTTGGGAAGAACAATTAGAGTTGGAGATGAGATGTCATTAATATGCTGCGGATAGCCAACTCTATTGGTTAGTGTTGAATAGATGGTTCTGCTGATTTGTGGTGTTCAGTCTGTTCTGGACAGGCTTGCACTTCTCTTTAAAGATAACATTTGCATCTTGGGATACTGTTACATCTGGCCTTCTAAATCTAAAGAAATCCAACAGATAATCTGGACAGACGCTAGTTGATAGTACATAAAGCCATGAAGAGGTCCAGCATAATTGGATGTGCGCATATCATCTGTGGCAATTAGGTTCTTTCCACCAACTAAGCCTAGTGGAGGGATCTGTGGTCTGTCCTGAACAGAGAGACATGACCAAAGGTGTTCATGGTATGGTAATTTGCAAATTAGACTATCACAACACATTGTATGTTAGGCTGCCTTTGAAGACTATTCAGAAACTTAGAATTCACTGTTTTGTGTGTTCTATGGGTCTTGTACCAACACATTAAGGGATGTGCAGTTAAGATTTAGCTAATACATCATCAACCAGCAATGGCAGGAGGTAATTACAAGGAGAGATATATCAACAAGGAAGCCTCTTTACACTGATTGGCCAGAGCTGGTCACCTAGGAGTACTCCTGACCATGATAAAGGCTTCCAGGCCAGGCTTGTTCATTGGATTGACCAACCAGGAGGTTTTGCTCTCACTGCCAGGTCACCATGTTTGTCTTTACCCTACTCAACCAGAGCCACAGGGTCACAAGAAATAAAATTAATCCTTTATATTCCAACTTCAGTGTCATAACAGACAAAAAGTTATCACTTGAGGGTTAAAGATTTCTAGTCATAGCCTTTCTAAATGAACAACAAATGGGCTGCTTTCTTTGATAGCTCTTTTATAGCTGGGTACAGCTGGATTAAATTCAACCGCAAAGGGAACTCAATTTTCTTTATCATCAACTTGATATTGTTTAACAGATGTTTTCCGGAAACTATTGTAGTCTTTTTAATTTGTCTCTCTATAATGTGTAGCAAATATCTCTGGTTAATAGCCTGATTATTAAACTTAATTCTTTTTCAATCACATTTTTCATTGTTGCAGAAACTTTGAATTCGAAGAGCAACACTATTAAAAACTGAATTTGCTCTGACTCTGATGCTAGCAGTAAGCACTTGAACACTGGGAGATATCCAGATAGTCTTTACTATGAAAGGGAGTGTGACAAAACCCAGTTGTGTAGCTAAAGGTAATTGCAGAGGATGGCTTTATAATGGACAATAATCTATGCTTTGGATTAGGGGTGTGCATGCCAAAAAATATCGTTTTTTATCGTTATCGTCATTTTGGACCCCAAAAAAATTGTCTTCATTCATATTGTAGGTGATCCATATCGTCTTCATGATAATTATCGTTTAAAAAATGATATTTTTGGCAGAAAGAAAAAATGCCTATAACTTCTGTATTTTAAAAGTTAGAGGCTTGAAACTTGGTCACAGTGCTTCTGGGGTATGCCTAAGTATGTGTATGAAATTTGAGATCGATCCCTCCAACCCTCGATTTTATATGGTTTTTTAAAAGATCATTTCCGTTCTGACATGTCTGGCGAGCTATCATTCTGATCTGTCAGAACGGAAATGATCTTTAATAAAGTCATATAAAATCGAGAGTTGGAGGGATCGATCTCAAATTTGGCACAAGAGTGCAGTGATGTCCTGTATCACATATCCGTTACCTACCCAGCCGGCACAGCTTGGGCGGGAAAAACAGCCATAGCAGGTGGGTAGGAGGGGAATAAAGGCCTTGTGTGTCCTGTGCATGTTGGCCACATGAGGCAACGGTGGGGGCAGAGCCCATAAAAGGCTGAGCCCACCTTAACTCAGCCTCTCTGGCTCCCACCCTCCCTCCCTTCATCTAGCATGGGATTTAGCCACTCGCTCCCTTTGGAGGGAGGGGTGAGTAGGATTTTTTCCCTCTCAATAAATGTGAAGAGGTTTTTGTCTACTCCATATTGGAGGTTATATGAGGAGGGTGGATAAATAGGTTGATTTGCTGTAGGGATGGGTGGGAATTTGCTATATCAGAACATGGGTGGTGAGCACTCTGGCACCTTCTGGTGATTGGCATGTCCAGAGGACATGCTCCTAGGGAGCTTTATGGCACACAAGTCAAGATATGGTATACGTTGGGAGACCCTTCTGCCTCATCTACTCTGAGTTTTATAGCTTGGGGGGGGACAGGACACAGGGTGGTCTCCCCACAATTACAAAAGTGTCATGTATGAAAGGGGCTGGGTTTAACTGACTGCTGGCATAGAGTGGCTTGCCCCTAAAGACAGGCAAGTTGTCTAAGATAAGGGCATAGATTCCTGCACTTTCATATGCAGATCCAGGAGAGGTTGAATCTCACGTATTGTTTAATAAAGAGGCCCTACTTTATCCCAAGCTCTGGTGTCTTTATTCCATGCTTCCTTCTCTACTCGCAAATACAGGTTAATGAAGAATCCCTTCTTTTTCCAGTATTTCCTGAAACTGGTCTCGAACATTCAGTGTATTGTTATTAGCTCCACATAGAACCTTATCTCAAGGTGACCAGATTTTGGAAAGCAAAATCCAGGTCCAAAATGGCCACCACACCAAAGCAGCCCCCCGAACATAAAATTAAAAAATTAAAAAGGCCGCCTGCCATGCGGCCAACAGACACCCCTGCCACCCCCCCACCAGAAACAACCCACCCCACCAAGCCACCCGCCCCCCAAAAAAAACCAGCCCGGACCTACCGGGTCCTCCGCTGCCACCGCTGATCTCCTCCACTGCCGCGTGACCCCTGCAGCCCCCTCACCCTTCTTGCCCTGCTCCTGGGCTCCCTGGAGGTACCTGAGAAACAGCAGCAGCAGGCAAAGGAGGAGGAAGAGCCTGCTTTAAAATGCCCACGCTGCTCCTTGGCCTCCGTAGGAAACAAGTGCTCAGCATTAGGGAGCGTCAACAAATTCCTTGTCTGGTGGCTAAAGCAGTTAGCTTTAGCCACCAGACAAGGAATTTGTTGACGCTCCCTAATGCTGAGCACTTGTTCCTTGCAGAGGCAAGGGAGCAGCGTGGGCATTTAAGGGCGGGAGGAGAGCTGATCCTTTCCCCCGTTTGCTCCCGCAGTCCCCCTGTCGGCCCGGATTGCCCCAGTTTTCCCGGTTAGGACCTTATCTACCTTATCTGTTGCTTGTCACTGTCCATCTCAGTATGGGTCATATCCCCACCACAATATCTGGTGTATCCTTTGCTTGTGGAGCTAGCACTTAAGTCCAACTCTTATGTAGTTATGGCTTCATGCATTTTCGCTTTCACTACTGCATTCACTAATATCAGACCAGGATCCAGCTGAAGTTGAGCTGACAATTTTGCATCTTTTATTCTATTCTGTCCCTTATAAGCTCTTATTTTATTGTTCCGTAGTTACCCTGTTTGGCTAGGGTATATACAATAGTGATAAAAGGTTCTCCAGTTTTCCCCCGCTTCTGGCACCTCCTGTTAAATTTTGCTCTTTCAAAAATGACATTTCATCTCCCTATAAAATGGTTATCAGGAGCTTCCTTCAGTTCTTATAATCTTTTTGCTCTTTTACAGTGAAAGATAGATGACAGAGAAAATAACATGCAGCAACCCCCATTGCAAAAATGAGAGTATTCACTTGGAGTTCTTGTGGTTTCTGTATCAACTCAGAGGCCAGCCAATATCTCTTAAATCTCCTAAACTAGCTGGGCCAACTACTTGAATTTCGAAAATCACATTTTTGAATTTGAGTCGTTTGTTTTTATAGGATCTATAGCTTTACAAACTTGTGTCTTCTAATTCTTATTTGCCTCTTTAATTAATAATTTCAGGGCCTCTCCCTTTGCTTTTCCTTTACTTAGAGCTCTTTTTAAACGTTGTATTTCACTTTGCAACTGTTTTTCCCTGCACTGTTTCCCCCCTTCTGGTTTTAATTAAACTTTGCTTCTGTTGTTTCTTTTTCTTTTATAACAATTTCCAGAGAGTAGCTTTGTTAGTTTACTTGCAGTAAAAACAAGACTCTTGTGACACCTTAAAGACTAACAAATTTATTCTGGCATAAGCTTTCATGGATTGTAAGACTCTCCATAATACTTCCTGCATCTGATGAAGTGGGCTACAGTCCACAAAAAAAAATATGCCAGAGTAAATGCATTAGTGTTTAAGGTGCCACAAAACTCTTTGTTGATTTTCTTTTACTTTTCCTCTTACCCCTTGCAGTCTGGAGTGCCCCCCCACCCCCATCATCCACTATCTCCTCTGCTGGGTTAAGAAATCCCCCCACTTTGATGCCATGTAGAGAGTGGCTCAATTTGGACGACACGATAGTCAATGGTGGAGTAATAATCAACTTTACAGTTGTTCAACTAAGGGGTACTCCCCACACAACATGATAATAAATAATCAACTGTGGTGTGGATTAGGATCAGCGCTGAGTTGACTATGGCAGCATTCGGATGACACAATAGTCAAAACAACTGACGATTGTTTTCCCCACACCAGTTGTTTATTGTGTCGTCCGAATTGAGCCAATATGAAAGAAAGACCACCAACCATGATGAAGAAGAAGCAGAAGTTTATCTCCCAGGTCCCCTCTACAAGATTTTGCTTTGACGCCCGGTTGCCCGATTATGCACATATATGGATAAGCACATTTACTCCTAATGCCTATTCACGAGAGGCGGTGAAGCGCATTACGGGCTGTATGAAACACACTTTAAAGTTGTTTACATGCGGAGAATTGCCATAAGGTGCTTTAACTCCCGTGGCAAATTAAAACTTGCTATTTAATGCACATTCAATAATGCGCATAAGCGGAAATAAAAAGTGCCTCAACCCCCGATTTGCACTCCGCTCTTGTAGAAGTAAAATTTGTAATGCGCCTTGAAAGAGATTTAAATCGCTCTTGTAGAGGCACCCCCAGAGGAGACAGCCCCTCCTTTATTGATGCCTTCCTATTCTTCCTTTAAACAACGAAGAACCATAACAGTGGCATGACGTAGAACTGTCAGGCCATATCCTATGAGTCTGAAAGGACTGGACCCTAAATCTGTTTGTTGTCTTCTTAGTGGCTCAGATACTCAGACAGTATAATCAACCATGTGGAGTGCCACCAAGTTTCACCTAAAACAAGTGTTTGAAATGAATTCAGAGTATCATTCGTGGGCAAAACATCAAGACATTTCAGGGGAAGCAAAAGAAAAGTCAGCTTTGATATGAATATCAACTTTTTTCCTGTACATTTCTACACAGTCACCAAGTTTCACCTAAAACAAAATAAACATTGAGGTGAATTCAGTTCATACGTTCTTGCCCAGGGAGTGAGTTGTGACTGAGATCCCATTGACTGATATGTTAACAGATAGGCATCTGGAGCTTAGCAGGGATTCTGAGATAGAATCACAATCCAAATACATAAATTAGAAATTCTGAGCAAGGACGTTGAGAATTGTCTGAGATGCCCGATAGATGTTATGGCTTCTTGAGTCATGTGTGTTTAGAGTGTTTCCCAGCCCTGGTGGAATGATGTGCATGGGACAAATTCCTAGCATTTCTGAGTGATAGAAGATGGCTTTAAGTTGCTATCAGCCTATACGTACAGGCTTTTAAGTGGCATACACCAAACGTGGTTATGTGTCCAATTGCTTGTGTTCTTAATGTCTCATATAGTACAAAGTAAAGTAAAAAATATCCTTCAGCCTGTAATAGATGCCTCCTTGATATATTGGTCTCAGTTGTGGGAAAACTGGATCAAGTGGGGACTAATCTAAGAATGTGTATTGGGTAGCCCTGCAAATAATAAACCAGTGGAGAAATTGTAGTCTGATAACAAAACTGGATATATTTTATCTTACTTTTTACAGATGTGTTTGTTTATTTTTAAAATTCAGACATCTGAACAAAATAAAATACATGTGTATTATATAAGACACTTTCATTAGCTATGAAGGGCACATGTGCCTTATTAATTTTCACTGTGAATTCTATTGCTTCGCTCTGAAGTTTATATTGATCATATTATATTGCACACTGAAGCCATAGGCTATGTGTGTTACTGCAATGGATGGATTGCCTTTATTTGATATATTTACTCCATATCATCATAGTTTTCTTGAAGGGAATGCATATGAGTGATGTGATGTATAGTTTCTCCTTCAAGGAGAACCTATTAATTAAAAACATCAGCCCAATTATAGCTTCCTAAGCAACAAATATATGTACCAATGGAACAGACATCTTCCCTTGGCACTGATAAATCTAATTCTGACAAAAATGTGAATAGATTACATACTGCAAAGTACAGAAATGTCTAAGGGCACCTACGGGTAAGACTAAGGAACAGCTAATGATTATTATGAATTTGCATAATATGTATACTTGGGGGAAATAAATATTCTACTATTCACTGTAATTATTTCAACTTCAAGAAACTTTTTCAGCCAGTTCAGATATTTCATCATCATTACTTTCATACTATACTGTACAAAAAAAGAGCAAGCGCTATACAACCACTGAAAGGCCATCACTGAAAGAGCGATGGTTGCAGGAAAGAGGGTGATACCAGGGTTGTGACCACCTTGGGAAGCCCAGAAGCCTGGATTGAGATTCCAAGAGGGGCGGATTTGGCCCTGGGGCAAAGGATCTGCACCCTTGTTATAAAGGGTGGGCTCAGCCTACCAAGTTATTATATTGAGGTCTCAGAATTTATGTAACCCTTTACTTGTGTTAAGTTAACAGAAAACAAGACACATATTTAGGAAATTAAATTTCACTTTTCTTGTTTTAATAAAATCGATTATATTTTACAAGCACATGCCCACACTCATGCACACATTAAATAGACTAGTGCTGGGCCAAAAATGTTGACCATTCCATTTTTGGCATTTCATGAGGGGTGGGGGGGGGGAATGAAAACTCGGGCAAAAGAGACTGGGAGAGATGAGAATTTTGGAGAATTTTCTCCTTGAGGAGGGGACAGGGTTTCCACATACTTTTTAAAATGTGGCCAGTTGTTGAGGGGACTTCTTTCTTTTTTCTTTTTCCAAAACACTCCTGGCAGTTTCAGGAGCCCAAGAGTTCTTCTTGAGTGCTTATTGGAGATGGTGAAGTCACATGGTCTCCAATAGTATTCATTTAGAACTGCTGGGCTCCTCCAAATGCTGAGGGAAGTGGAGTGTTTTTGAAAAACTAAAAAAAAATAAGAAACCCCCTCTGCAACCGGGTACACTTAAAAAAGGTATGTGGAAACCCTGGCCTTCTCCACAAGTAGATAATTCTCTGAATTCCCACCCCCACTCTCCGTGAAAGAGACAGAAAAAACAATGCCTCTTTCACAGGGAGGGAGAAAGTTCCCGAAAATATGGGGCAGGATTTGGCCCAGCATTAAGATAGACTACAGCGGGATCCAGAATATATCAGGGTTTTTTGTCATGTGCTTATTTCTTTGTCTCACCTCTTGGCTTAACATTGAATAATGGACTGCAAGCAGCCACTATTTGATGTTATGTGCTGAGTTCACTTTCTGAATTGGAGGTCCATTCACTGTTATTCATCATAAATCAGGCAAACAAGTCTTTTAATAGTGAAGGATGAACATCATATAATCTATTGGGGGGGGGGGTTCTTCTTGATTTAGAATTCTATCCTGTTTGAAAGAAAAAGAAGAAAGCCTGATTTTGCCATTCATTTCTCTTATTGAATTAACATGAGTTTGTTTTCTTTTTCATTTCATCTATTAAAAGTGTGTTCATTGTGTGATTCATGCTTTAGCATTTCATTTGTTTTGTGTTCTCATTCAATTTCATTTCCCATTGATTCCAGTTGGAGACACAACTATCTTCTGCTGCCTCTAACTTCTGTTTTCCATCCAATTGGCATGAAGCTTTAACAAATGCTATTGCTTTCTCCAGTGATCAAAACTATATGAAGAGGGCTTCACGTTACATAAGCAATTTTAAAAGGCACATAGCATAACATTGCTTCAATGGAAAAAACCTATTACTTCAATGGGAATATTCCATATTTTCTAGAGCTGTGGGCATATGGTTTCTCACCTTGGATAGCTCCTTTACAGTTCTGATGGTTCCGACTGGAACTCAGAGCAGATTCACTGCCCCACTGACATCGGCACCACCAGCCTCCGCTGAGTTAGACGTTAAAAGAGTCACCTGTATTAAAGAAACCCTGATTTGTCTGTTTAGCAGCATTTATGGCATTCTGGCCCTTAGACTTGTAATTTTTACTCACTGAAGTTGTTAAGCAACTGTTAAAAACAATTAGTGGGTTTAAATTCAAGTGCAGAAATGCTTGCAGGATGTCTTGTTTTACATATATTTTATATAAGCCAAAGCTAGTATCATGAGATATCTCAAGTCCTATTAAGAATGATGTGGAACTTAATTATTGCAGGGAAGATCAAGTGTCAGTTGGAGAACTATATTTACAGCCATCAGTGGAAATCAGATTTCTCTATATTATGTACAAGCAGTTTGTGCTAATTAGTGTGAAATTTAATTTGTACTAATCAGTAGAAGGAAGCGCCAAAAGAACTTGTCATGTCAATTTGTGCTTTCCAGAGCTACATGGAGAAACACAGACACACACACACGCAAGCACTTTTATTATGGGCCAAAAGGCAGTGCCAGAATGGAGCCCCTGTCCTTGGCCTTCCACAGTGACAATATTGTCTTCCAGCAGCTCCGAGAACCGTTTGCCCTCAACTTTCCCCTTCAGGCTCCACTCCGTTTTACATGGAGAAATGGGAAACATAAAATGTGGCTGGTTAGTTCACAGCAGCATTTAAAATTCATCTACCCATGCTCTCCTTGTCCTCATTGCCTTCTTGGCTCCTTGATCCACAGTCTCAGCCTCTAAAACTCTTCTGCCTGTCCTTTCTGCCAAAAATTCTTCTTTTCCAATGCAGTCAGGAAAAAGTGTGTAAGGATTTTCCAAAGCTTCTCATTCCCTCAGTTTCTTGCATCCGCTGACTCTCTTTCCCTCAGGCTTCTGTCTCCTCCACCAGCCTTTCCTTCAGAAAGCATGCTCCCCCTCTGCATTGATTGGGACCTTGAAGGCTGCATTAATGCAATGGTACAGCCATCAGTGCAGGGAGGAGCATGCTTTCTGGAGCTTTGGAAAGTGTGTGTGTGTGTGTGTCATTTCTCCAAGGCTGGGGAAATTGCGTATTTCCTCCCTCCACTCTAATGGCAGTTGCCATTAGCATGGAGGTGCAAATATGCAATTTCCCCAGCCTGGGGAAATCACTTCTCTTCCTCCGCATTAATGGCGGCCACTATTAGCATGGAGGGGGGAATTCCTGGAATGTGTGTGAATGTGTGAAGCCCCCTAAAAACAAACCTCTAAAATTATCAACTAAAACAGCAGCACTGCGGTTGGTCCACTGAGCAGCTCCAGAGTCACTGGCAATTGTATCCTCATAAAAAGGGGGAAATAAGTGGACATGTACCCTCTTAGAGCAATCAGGAGTTGGGTTGCTGAGTATGGCATGGTTAGCTGAGTGCTGCCCATGATTTTGGAATGCTTCCTTCCATCTTCCTTACAATTTTTATTCTTTACTGTGTGAATTACTGTTCCATATATTCACTGAATGTCACATTGCAAGTATATGTCAACTCCATTGTTCTTGTCACAAAAATATTTTTTAAAATGTTTCCAGTAAGATATTGAATCTTCCTTTACCAACAGTAAAAATAATAATAATCAAAAAGTTCTTTCTCTTGCAATCTTCACTCTTGTGATGGTTTTGTATTTTCTCCCCACCATTTTAATCTATGTGCATTTCCTTTGGGCAGTAAGCCATTCCAGTGGGGTGTATAATTTACTTTTCTTATCGCACACTGATGAGTTGATTTGGGTTTTCTTTTATCATTCATTCAAATTGTTGTTTTCCTTTGGTGATAGATTTTGCTGCTACTATGTGCACTTATTATTTGAATTTGTGGCAGGGATTCTTGGCTGGAATTTGAAAAAGAGTGTATTAAGTGTTGTCCCCAAGCAATCACCACAAATGCAGTGGAGTGGAAGTGTGTGGGGGTGCGGGGGTGGGGGGAAATCCAAACAAACACAGAAGCATGAATAGGATCACAGCGAACTGGGATGGATTAACTGCTTTTTAAAAAAGTTAATCTTCCAGGCTGTTTGTGAATTAAAGCAAACATTTTAAAATTAAAATAAATGATTGTCTGTGAAATAGTATTGTTGAAATGGAGAACACTACAGAATCACAGAACCTGCTTTGGGGATGATGTTGAAAGCAGTGGGTGCTTGGATTTCTGCCCACACCCACCATGCCAGGGAGAAGCATCCAATGGTGGTTTTTCATTGGTGCAGAGGTGGGGAACCTATGGCTCTCCCGGTATTGTTGGACTACAACACTCATCATCCTTGACCACTGGTTATGTTGGCTTGGGCTGATGGGAGTTTGAATCCAACAAGTTAGGGAGAGCTACAAGTTCAGTGGAAAACACACCCACATCAGCTGGAACACCAAATTTTCACTGGTACCCATTATCTATTGTGTCTATCTGATCCATACCCTCTTCATTTCCAGAGGGCACCCCAAGCCTCTGGAGCAGTGTTTGGGAAAGAAGCAGGGCTTAACTGGGATGGGCAATCAACAAAAAAACAGGTGACTTGACTTCCATGATGAAGAGCGCTTTCTGCTAATGCATAGCCACCACTGACTACAACCCAGTGTGTTTCCTAAGTTTCCAATGGAGCCTATTCTCTTCCAACGCCCTTCAAATATCCTGGGAAAAATTGGGTTCATTCAAAGGGCCATTGAAACTATACAACCAACTGATTTGGGCCACCCAGTTTAAAAGTGACGATTCTGAAGTTTAGGCTTCCTAGTTCTTAACTCCAGTCTAACTAAAATATACTGTTGCCACTCCAAGCTTATATATACCAGCAGGGCATGGGTCTTCTCTGTATCCCCATTTCTGGCTCCTTCCCATCACCTATTTTATTGTATCACTACTTAGACTATATAAAATATTTTTACTTCTGCTTTTAAGGTCTCATTCAGAAACATCACCAATACTTTTCTTTTTACACGATCCCTCTGAACCCCCCCCCCATTCCAATTAAAATGTATCTCTCAGGACTCTAAACTACTTCCTTCACATACACCCATTATGACTTTGGACCTCTCTCTGTCTCTTTCATCTTATCACATCTAGAATAATTACAACACAATAAACTGAATAATTGCATTTCAATAAACTAAAGCCAGTACTCTGGCAGCTGTGGACCGAAGTCTGCCATGAGATCACAAAAGTTAAAGCAAGAACCTGAGATGAGGTCAACCTCTCCTGCATTACCTTAGATTTTGTAAACGTTACTCTGACCTTTAACAAAAAATGGCAAACTAGCTATTTTTCAGAAAATCGATTCTCTATGCTTTAATTTAAAATCTCATCCATTTTTCTATGGCCATCATAACTGCCTAAAGGGGACATCACACTGTGGGAGAAAAGCAAATCAAAAAGATAACTGATTACCCACAAAATCACAGGAAGAGGAGCTGGAGACTTATTGTATTTATGCATTTATGCATTCATTTATATATACAATTAATATTCCACCTTCATCACAAAACAATTTCAGAGCAGGCCTCAATATATAACATATCATTATAATACAAATCAAAATGCATAGCAGCTGTACAGTATCAAAAATTTCATATACACCAACCAATATATCTTGTTGTAATATACTGTATAGGCACAACTATCTAATCAAAAGGCCTGATGCTGAAAGCTGGATAATACTAGTGCCAATCTGAGTTTAAGGGGGAAATAGCCGGGGTGCCACTACCAAGAAGGTACTCTTCTGAATTCTGAAAAGCTGGACTTCATTAGGTGATGTTATCACACAATTATGGTATAATCCCCAACAGATCTCATGTCACAGATAGGATGATAAAGGTATGTCCTTAATATTCTAAATATTTACTTCTTTTCTCTCTTCTTTGCTGTGTACCTAGATACTGTCTTGGGATAACATCACCATAGTAATAATCTGTTGTTGGAGAGGAAGTACCAAGTGTAACTTGCTGTGTTCTCTTTTAGTCAGGGTTTCATTATCTTTCCCAAAAAGCTGTGTTCCTCTATTCTTCTGAACTATAGGGACAGGTGCCCTAGTTTAACAAAGCACTCACACGGCCTTGATCTTTTGAGAGGTGGGCAAGCCTGAATTTGGATTCCCTCTCCATTCACACACAGCAGAATATCAGTGTTGTGATAATGTTGTTTAATGGCAGTGCTATCACTACTAGGGTGACCAGCTGTCAGGTTTTCCCCGGATTTGTCCTGGTTTTTGTTCTATCCTGGGTGTCAGGGGGGAAATTTCTGTAATTTCCTATAATGTCCTGGAAAGACAAGCTTTCTCCTTTAATGCCACCATTAGCATGGTGGGAGGGAGTGACGTGCTTTCCCCTCCTCTACTCCTGTAAGGTGGGGGGGAATGTGTCATCCCCCTCACTGCTCCAATCAGGGCCTTAAAGGGGAAGCATGTCATTCCCAGACATTATAGAAAAGGGCATGATTGGAGCAGTGGGGGGCGGGAATGACACACTTTCCCCTCCTCTGCTCCAGTTGGGGCCTTTAAGGTGGCAGGGGGGAAGCTGCTTTCCTCCCACACTAGGTGTCCTCTTTTTTGGCTTCCTAAATATGGTCTCCCTAATCACTACGTTTTATCTACTGTGAAGAAGAGATGCAAGGGCTGACTGCTTTCCCCCTATCCGTAATAAATGATACATATACACAGGGGCAGATCTACACTGCTGTTTTAAAGCGCTTTAAAGCGCTTTATAACAGTAGTGTTAGCCAAAGTGTAGCCATCTTTGCTTACACGTACAGAATGCTGGGAACCTTGCTCAAGGCTGAAGGAAAATTTAAAGTGCGTATGCAGCTGAAAAGGCCTTGCCACAAGCCCGGTTTCATCTGGTTGTAGCATTTGTCCTAATGCAAGGCCGTCAGCGCATCTTATCAGAAGCTACGGAAACTACCCCAGTAACAATTGAAACATGCGCAGTAGCTTTCAACAGTGTGTCAAAGGGCAGAGACTCTCTCGTTGGAATGCATGGGGTTTTGCTTGCGCTTGCGCTGTATAAAGCAATGACGTAGATCTTATGCTGTATAGTATAAAAGGGGGGGCTTGCGTGCCCCTAGGTGTGGCTCTGGTAAGTTGGGAGCTTGCAAGAGTGCACCCGCTCAGCTGAACGTAATAAAAGTGTGTTGGACCGGATCTTTGGAGTCTGTGCTTCTTAGTGGGAATTGGCATATCTCCTAGGAAAACGAGCCTGTTACTTTTGGGCAACAGTAGTGACAACTGTTTTGGAGTGTGTCCTGGGCCCCAACAGTTGTCACAACTGTTATAAAGCACTTTAAAACAGCAGTGTAGATCCTGCCCCTCCTTTCAATATGATTCTGTTTCATCAGTTGTTAGACATATATATTTGGGAAAGCAATTTGAATCATTATCAGGTCATCCTTCTTTTTATCTGTCTTCTGCTGGCAAGCAAAAATATTTCTCTTTAAACAAGCATTTGTCTCTGCTGTTACTTAATTTTATTTATTGATTGTTTTAATTTGGCTACTGCTTTTGGTTTGTTAATATGCTTTAATGATTAGTTATTTAAGCTTTTATATTTTGCAAGCCACTTTGGGAAACTCCTTTTTTGGAATGGAAAGTATTATTATTATTATTATTATTATTATATTATTATTATTATTATTATTATTATTATTATTATTATTATCTTACATAAGCATACAGTAGTGTAAGGCTTATTGCTCTACCAGGCTGCTTTTGCTCATTTTTATTTTAAACTGAATCTTGTTCAGTGTAGATGTGCAAAAAAAATTGAAAGTTGGAAAAGTTCAAAACTTGAGCTTTAATAGCCAAACAATATGTTTCTTTGGGAAACTATAGTTCCCACATACCTCTGTGCTGCACAGGCACGCAGAGAAAAAAGCACAAAGGCAGGGGTGGAAGGAGGGCCTTGGGCTTTGTGAGCTGAGCCCACTCTCAGAGCAGCCATTTTGGCAGGTGATGGAGGTGGCAGCGAATGCTCTGATGTGGCAGCAGAGGAGGAAAAGAAGTGGCCATAGGAAAAGCCAGGTTTTAGCATTTGGGGGAAGAGGGAAGGAGGTGGGCTTGAGGTCAGAGGGGAAGAAGTGAATGTTGTTCAGTGGAGTCAGGGATGAGGAAACAAGGGCCAGAAGCCCTCTGTTGCATTGAAGGAAAGTAATCTCCATACAGCTTCTGGAGGACTGAACTAGTGGGAGTCAAGGCACAGTATGTTTTTCCTTCACACTACTAGCATCCATGGTGACATAGGCTTTACACTAATAATTACAACAAACGCAATATAAGTGCAAACATACAAAATTCATTTTTAATTCAAGAGCCAGTGTGATGTAGTGGCTAGAGTGTCAGACTGAGAGTTAGGAGATCTGGGTTCTAGTCCCTACTTGGCCATGGAAGCTCACTGGGTGACTTTTGGCCAATCATAGACTCTCAGCCCAGCCTACCACACAGGGTTGTTGTTGGGAGGATAAAATGGAGAGGAGGAGGATCATGTACGCTGCCTTGGGTTCCTCGGAGAAAAAAAAAGGTGGGATAGAAATGTAATAAATAAATGAATAAATAAATAAATAAATAGACTAGAACCAAGTCTTTGCAACTCTGTGAAGCGACTTCACATGATGTTTGTGGACAACCTGGACAATTGGCACCAATAGAAATAGCTTTTTCAGAGGAGTAATTTCATCACGACTTCTGGGGGGAGGATTAGACTCCCCCTCACCAACTGCTATAATACCAATAATTAGCAGACCTTGCCATAGAGGTTGCTAGTTTTACTTTAAAAGCAAACTTGCATATTAAATACAAAGACACATTTAACATCACATCTAATCAAGCCTACAGAATGAAAACTTATTTCCTGTAAATTAATGTAAGCAATTTAATTCAAAACTCAGAATATGGACTGGAACATTTAAAAAGAAAATTCTAGTCTCATCTGCGCTCTAGTAATATTCACAGCACCTTTCCTCTAAATTATCAAGTATTTCATTAAAAATTAAACTTTTAACATATCTTAGATTGAGCTCATGCTGACCTGTATATCTTTCTTCTTCTTCTTCTTCTTGTTTTTTTTAATTATTATCATTATTTTCATTCCGTCACACAGCAGTCAGCTGTCCTCTGCACAATTGCTGATACCATCCATGCTACAGGCAAAAATTACAAATGGCAAAGACTAAACATATTACTTTGACCCAAAAGCCACAGATATTCTGAGCATTAATTTCATTTTCTGAATAATGCATTTGGCACATTCATCCATTTGAAAATAGAGAGAAGAGGATTTGGCCAAAACATTTTACTGCTGATAACATTATTTCAACAGTTTAGATGGGATTTGCACTTACCATTTCCCCTGACTTCTATTCTCGATCTTTTATGAGGCCATTTAAAAAAACAACTGCAAAACATTTCAGTTTATCTTCTCTTGGTTATATTAGTTAGAACAACACAGCGACAAATACATATAAAAATATGGATTCTTTCTTCATCCATGAGAATCGGAGCTTTTACAGCAACTAGTCTCTTGCATAAAAATCACATAAAAAACTCTCTAATCATTTTAAACAAGTAATGCTACAAGACTATAGAAACATATTTCATATTGAATTTGTGGGTGACATTAGCAGGATGAAAGGTGAACATATCTGAGCAGTGGCACCAGCAGGGCAGGGCTCTGGGGCATAGATCCATGGCCCCACTCAGCATAATGAAGAGGAGAAGGGCCCCAAATGAAGCAGGAGTGGCTTACCACATTCTGAAATTAGATTCCTTTCGGAATGTCCAAACATTGTGAAATCTGTCCCCTGTGTGTTTTGTGGATTATGCAGTGTTGTTCGTCCCAATGTCCATTCACAGGCAGGTTCCATTTTCTGGTACACGGAAAAAATATGCAAGTAATTTTGTAAGAGGGTTCACAACAATTTGCATAATTTACGTTAGTACATAACATTTAGTATATTGTCCTCCATTCCATTCAACTTTTTGGCGCATATATTTTCCAGCATGGCAAACATCTCAGCAGAAATTTGCATACTTTCTTATGAATAAATTCAAGTAAAGTTTGGGAAAGTAAAAAATAAAAAAAGATCTGAAAGTCTATGGACCCTGTGAAGCCTAAGAAGGAGGATCCAGGGTAGAATTCTTAGAAATCCAAACTCATTTTAGTCCATCTTGGATTTCTTCAGCATCCCTAGTTTCACTGGATGGCTCTGAGTTCTAGTAACATTAACATGTATAATTTGATACACCTCTATTATGTCCTCAGTAACACACCTTTTTCTAAGCTAAAGAGACCCAAACATTGTAACCTTTCCTCAAAGGAGAATTATAAGTGTACACATGGGCCAGATCTACACCAAGCAGAATATAGCACTATGGAAGTGGTATGAAAGAAATATGTGGAGGCAGGATCTACACTACTGCTTTATAGCGGTATTGAAGTGCACAACTGTTGAGGCCCATGACACATTCCATATACCAGTTTCATACCAGTTTCATAGTGTTATATCCTGCTTGGTGTAGATGTGTCATGGGCCCCAACAGTTGTCAGTGCACTTCAATACCGCTATAAAGCAGTAGTGTAGATCCTGGCATGGTCATGTGTACACAACATCTTGTGGATTTTACAATTGTGCAGAAATGCCTGTATGTGCTCCTGTAAAACATTGCAGTAAAAAAGCTATACACAATCACATCAAGATTGCTGTATTGCTGTGTTTTATTGATGTGGATGTATGCATCTGTAATATGGTGGTGGGGAGATACAAATATATCAAAAGACCTGAAAGCTGCGGCAAACTGTGCCTGCTCTTATTCGATAAATAATTTGATAAATTCTCCTACTTAATGCAGGCAAAACATAGTAATAGAAGAATAAGGGGTTGGAATAGGATAACCTGCTTATGAGTACCTAGTACGCTGTCCAACTCCAGGTCCAATCTTGCTGGAACTCACAATTCACTTACAGCACAATTCCATGCATGTGTTGAGAAATGCTGCATATATAACAGTTTATGTTTGTGAGATACTGTGAGATACTGATACTTCTGGCAGGCAGCAGAATCCAGCACTAGAGGATTCAGTCCGAGGTATGTCTAGAAGGAGCATTAGCAAGTAACCCCAAACCCCTGACACTGTATCATCATCTCAGAAGCCAGAGGCAACAAGAGGGGCTGAAAGCAGAGACAGACTGCTGTACAGTATCCATTCCTGATTCTGGGAGTTGGGCATGGGTGGAATTTGGGGGAACTGGATCTGTGGGGAAGTTATTAGGAGCTTATTAGCAGGGAAGACTCTTATTAAGTATGGTAAACAAGGATGTTTAATTTAAGTATTTTGAAACATCCCCATCTTATAATTCAAGCAAAAACACTTGTTTTATATTTTTAAAATGATTTTATGGTTTTAATTTTTGTGAACCGCCCAGAGAGCTTCGGCTATAGGGCGGTATAAAAATGCAATAAATAAATAAATAAATAAATATTCCCTGGTGTATAAAACAGCCCTTAATAAACTTCTTAGCTTAATAGCTCAAACAGTCTCTAGTGTTGGTGCCCATCTCAAACCCAAGCTTCTTATACCAATCTACTAGGAGGTTGTATTCAAAGTGAATTGATGGCAATGGAAAAGGTTTGGTTTGTGAAAATCTTGAGTAATAGTGGCAGGGGGTTCCTTAGGGCCTGGCATATAAACATTGCTAAAAATAAGACATCCGATAGGTGGGTTCATTGTCCCCACAGGTTGGATCAAATTCCTCATACCATGCCAACTTAGAAGAAAGCCCCACTGAGTTCGATTGAACTTGTTCCCAGGCAAGATTGTATAGGGCTGCAGTATCAAGCTCCTTACTGGCTGACCACAGAGAATTATCAATAAATTTTTCAGATGTCAGTCGCTTAGAAATCCAGTTCTTTTTGGCTCCACAGAGTTCCGTGGCATGTATGACTTGATTTGCAATCTGAGCTGTGGGCTTTTTCCCGAACTCAGGGAACTTTTGGGGGGGCATTTTTCTCATATGCTGAGCTATAATTTGTGCAAATAGGGCCATTTCTAATGAGGCACTGCACGAGCTTCTGGACAGGCCAGTGAGCACACGATGAAGCCACAGAGATACCCATCCTCTTTCAACAACAATGGCAGCTCGAGATTTTCCAAGAAGGTAACATTCCATACATGCCCTCTTTATGGCAGCCATTTATGTAGCACTAGCTAATATGCCCGGCATTGCTCAGGTCCGTGAATAATGTTTATAACATTTATTTGATAAATAATAAATTTCTCTGCACCTAATTCATCTTTAGGTTGGTTGGTTGGTTTTTTAGTTTGGTTGAGTTCGTAAATTGTTTCATTAGAATAAATGGAAAATTGTGTTAATAAGAACTGTATTTGAAATTAGAGTTTCACGATAAACCACATTTTTTGTTTTATCTGAAATGCCTATACCTCCCATCATGCCTTGGCCAGAGCAGCCATCTAAACTTCAAAAACAATCAGGACACACAACACCCTTTCTACTAGCTAACAAAGATGCAAATCTAAGAATATGTTTTCAAAATATACCCAGCATTGCCCAGATATCTGACTAACATATAGTAGGGAAGCGGATCTCAGTGGATGCTCTGAAGTTATTATTATAAAAAAAGGAAAGCAGCCAGAACACAGAATACTTTATTGGCATAACTTACTGTATAATATCTACATTTAACAGGTTTTGGCAGAGAGCCAGGATGGTCAAGGCCACTGGTGACTTGGGCCTTTTATCTGACATACTTGTGCTCTGAAGTTACACTATGGCACTTTTTATTTTTATCTTTTTAGTTAAATGAACTTGTGCATAAATTAACCATCTGCACTACAGTAAGTGGATACATAAGGAAGTGAAGACACATAGAATGATACAGCCAAACTGCATGTGGCTTGAATTGTGCTTAAATAGCATGCTTAAGATTGATCATACCTCTTTCTTAACAAAATGCAGCTGTGGGGACCCAATTGTGATCAGGGCTGTAGCAGGGGAGAACACCCATGCTGTTTTCCCGGTTCAAATTTCCCCAAAGCTGCTATTTGACCCAGATAGTGTCATTAACAGCAAACAGCACATGACCCTGGTTAATGGTCAACCCACTACCTTATGGTGCTGGTGGCATTATGCCACTGCTATGGAGCCACATAGAGGGTAAAGTAATTTTCAATATTTCTTTTATATATATATATATACTAATTTTATTAATTTTCAACATATTGAACATAAAATAAACACAATACATATACAACCCTCCACAACCCCCCCCCCCCGGTGCTCCCCTACCCATGAGACCTTCTTACTTTATTATTTTAAACATTTTCCCAAAATTGCAATGATTCTTTTGAAGGTGTATATCCCCTCCCCTTTACTAAAACATATTCTAGAAATAAACCCCAAATACTTCCAAAATCATTCTTTTTAGTTAATCCCATCCTAACTTTCATTATACATGTTAATCTATCGTTAATTGCAATATCCCACACTCCTTTATACCATTCTTCTATACTATAATTCCCTTGTATTTTCCAACTTTTAGCTATCATTAATCTAGCCGGTGTCAGGAGATTGTTTATCAATTCTCTTATATTATTCTTACCATATTCTTTATCAAATAACCCTAATAAAATTATATTTGGACTTATTTCCACATTCTTACCCAATATCTCACTTATCTCCTTAAAAACTCTTTTCCAAATTTTTTTAACATATTCACATGTCCACCACATATGGTAATACATCCCCACATCCTGACAACCCCTCCAACATAATTTTCTTATCTATCTGATGTAATCTTACAGGAGTGAGATACCATCTCCAAATTATTTTATAATGATTTTCTTTTATCCTTATTGAAAGCAACTTTAAAGTTCTTAATTCCCATATCTTCCCCCATCTGTCCCCAGTAATTTGAATTTTTAAATCTTCTTCCCAGATTGTTTTCAGAATTTCTTGAGATTCTTCCTCCTTTAACAATATCTTATATATTTCACTTGTTATACCTTTTTTACTTTTATTTTTATTTTCTCCCTGCTTCTCTCTAGACTCAATTAGCTTTTCAAATCTTGTTTCTTTTCTACAGTCCTTATTTTCCTTTTTCCATTTTTGTGTCCACTGTTCCAATTGTAAAGTCTTAAACCATATTTTTTTTTGCCCTATTAGAACCTCTTCTATTTGCTTTTTATCAACCAATCTCCTTACCCAATCTTTCACTTTAATTATTTTTTTCTCCCGCAATAGCCCTTCCAATTCTCTTCTCAAATTACCTGGAAAGTTTTCCAGTAAAACCACTGGGGTCAGAGGGGAAATTCCTGGCAATAGTTTCTTCTTATACCTTTCCCAAATTTCTATGATATTTCTTAGGATGGGATTTTCCAAATCTTTCAATCGACTCTTTAGTATTTTACTAAAAAAAACATTTTGTAACTTTAACTCTATATCTCCTGTCTGCGTCTTTAACCATTCTAAATCCTCTTCCCCTACTATACTATTTATAACATATCTTAATTGGTTAGCTATATAATACATCTTTATATTCGGGAGTCCTAACCCTCCTTCCCTTTGAATCTTATACCATTTTGTCCTATTAATTCTTGGTTTTCTATCCCCATTACAATAATTATTTAGCATGCTTTGCCAACTTCTTAATTCTACTTCTGTTATTTTAATTGGTAACATTCTAAACAAAAAATTAATCTTTGGTAATATTTTCATTTTAATTACCGCTATTCTACCAAACCATGAATGCTTTAATTTCCTATAAGCCTCTAACTTTTCCAATATTTGTTTTTTTAACCTACTAAAATTTATTTCCTCTAAGCTTTCTAACTCTTTTGTAATATAAACTCCTAAATATCGTATTATATTTAGAACCTTCAAATCTAATTTTAAACTACACTCATCCCTTTCTACTTTATCATAATTAAATAACATCATCTCTGATTTCCCCCAATTTACCTGTAATCCAGTAACCTCTCCAAATTCTCTCAAATGTTGTTTTATTTCTTCTATACTTCCCCCTGGATTTTCTAATGTCAATAAAGTATCATCCGCAAACATATTAATTTTTATTTTTTCCTCCCCTCCTATCCCTTTCAGCCTCTCATCCTCCCTAATAACATTTGCCAATATTTCAATCACAATTGCAAATAATATTGGGCAGAGAGGACACCCTTGTCTTGTACCTCGGGCTAAGGTAATTTGTTGTGTTAAACCGTCATTTACCATCACCTCCACCTTATTGTGTGCATAAAGCTGATTAATGACCTTTCTCCAAAACCAAATATCTTTATAATAGTTTTTAACGCCAGCCATTCCACGCAATCAAAGGCTTTAAAAATATCCAATGCTATCAACCCTGCTTTTAAATTCCTTCTTTTAATAATATTTATTATATTTAGTACCCTCCCTATTAAATTTGGCATTTGCCTTCCTGGAATGAATCCACATTGATCCTTTTTTATATACTCATTTATAAAAGTGTTTAACCTTGTTGCCATAATTGCTGTAAATATTTTAGAATCTTGATTAATTAAAGAAATAGGTCTATATGAAGCTGGATCCGTTAAGTCCTTATCTGATTTTGGGATTAATATTATCAACTAATGTTCCCATGATGGTGGGGTCTTCTCTCCCTTTATTATATTATTATATAATTTTTCCATTTTTGGTACTAAAAGTTCTTTAAATATCTTATAATATTCCGGCCCCAATCCATCAATTCCTGGAGATTTCCCTCCTTTGAATTTATCAATAATTCCCTCTATTTCTTTTCCCGTCACTAATGCTTCCATATAATCCCTATCCTTATCTTTTAATCTTAGCTTCCAATTTTTCTCTATATATTCCTGTATTCTTGTTTGTGAACCTGCTTCTGATGTATACAAATCCTGATAAAATTCCTCAAAATTTTTTAATTTATCCTTCATTAAATTACAATTTTCCCCGTTCTATCTTTAATTGCCCCTACTATATTTTTCCTTCTTTGATTGCGTGGACCTTGCCAACATTTTAGAGTTTCTGTTACTATACTAAAAAAAAATCCTTTTCAAATATATTAATTCTTTCTGAACTCTTTCTATATCCTTTCCCTCAAGTTCTTTTCTTTTTGCTTGGAGTTGGGCATATATAAGTTTATCCTTATTAATTCTAAATTGTTCCTCTAATTCCTTAATCTCTTCTTCAATCTTTTTACTATGTGCTTCTTGTTGTCTTTTTAACTTGCACGATTCTCTAATACATATTCCTCTTACTACCACTTTCATCGTATCCCAGACTATCCCCTGCGAGTTTATCCCTGTTTCGTTTATTTCCCATATAGTCTTAATTTCCATTTTCATTTTCTCCACAATATTTTTATAACTTAAAATTTTAGTATCTAATCTCCACCTTTTTGCTTCTCTATAATCCTTCTTTATTTTAATATCCATACTAATTAGTGCATGATCTGAAACCTTAATTACATCAATTTCACATTCCATAATCTTAGAAAGCAAATTCTTTGAAACAAATATATAATCAATCCTGGAGAAACTCTTATATTTTGATGAAAAAAAGGTATATTTTTTTCTTCCCCTTTTATTATTCTCCAAACATCCTTTAATTCTTTTTGATCCATTACTTTTGCTAATCCCATTTTCCCTATACCTTTTATAATATCTTTATCTTTCATTTTATCCATCACCATATTAAAATCTCCAGCCATTACAATATTTAAATTCTCTACGTTCCCCATATTACTAAACACATTGTCATAAAATTCCATTTGTTTCTCATTTGGTGCATATACATTAACCAACATATATTTTTCTTCCCCCAGGAAACAGTGCATTATGATGAATCTTCCCCCCACATCCTTTACCACTTTGACAACATTGATTGCACATTTTTTAAAAATTATTATCGCAACACCTCTTGCTTTAGAAGTCCCAAATGCTTTCTCATATATGCCCATATTCTTCATTTTAAGTTCATTTCTGTCATCTTATTTTTGATGTGTTTCTTGTAAAAAAATTATATCAGCTTTCCTTTTATTCAACAACCCTTCAATCCTCTTCCTTTTAATAACACTACCCAACCCATTGACATTTAAAGTTATTAATCTTACTTTATTTTCCATATCTCAATTTTTAATTTTCCCTGTAGGTCTCCTAATGTGACACTATTATCCCCCCTCCCACCCCCCTTCCCTCACATATATCCCCCATTTCCCCCCTTCCAATCCCGGGTTGCCCCAGACAATGGCTCCTCTTCCCCACCCGACATGGAACCCAAACAGAACCCCCCCTTGCTCTTATTATCCCTCTTTAAACCATTTCTTAATCACAAACTGCGTCCTCCAGCTGCCCCTTCTTCTTCTCTTTCTTGTTCTTCCTCCATCAAATCCAAGCTCCTCAGCAGATCCATTCCTTGCTCACATTATGTTATTCTCTGTTGTTTCCCCTTGTAGGTAAATCTCAGAAATACTGGATATCCCCAGCTATAAACAATTGAATTCTTCTGCAGAATAGTTGTACACAGCTTCACACTCTTCCTCCATTGGATTGTTTGGCAACAAAGATCCTGATAGATCTGTATCTGTGAAGATTGAAACATCAATTGCCCAGCACTTCTGATAGTTTGCATCAATTTATCTTTTTTATAAAAGCTGGCGAATCTTACAATTATGTCTCTTGGGGCCATCCCACTCCTTTTAGGGCCAACTCTGTGGATCCTCTCAATATCTTCTTCAGCCCATGAACCTTGAGAGTCCATCTCCTTAATCCATTGCATAACCTTGTCTTTCAAAATCTTTGAATTTTCCCCTTGCTGTTCCTGGAAGAATCTAATACGTATATTCATTCTTCTATCTCTGTCTTCCATAGAAATTAAACGTAAGTCCATATCCTGTAGAATTTTTTCTTGCACATCTATCTTCTCTTTGTTCTGCCCTGATCGTTGCTCCAAAGATTCAAATCTGTCATTAAACTTTTGAAGACTGCTTTGTAATTCCGCTTGAGAAATCTGTACCTTCTTCACCTCTTGCATAAGCTCTTGCTTCTGTTTCTCTATCATGCCTTGAATGCTAGCCAGTAACGCTTCAGATGACATTGACTCCGCTTGTGGTTTCGTTATCTTAGGAACTGCTCCTGGCTTAGCTCCATCTTTATGATTCCCACCTCCGGATGTCGGCAGTCCTGTTTTCCCGTTCGTCATAGCTGTTACTGAATTTTCTGAATTCTTTCTAGTCAGACGAGACCAACTTCTATCAGAGGGGTGCTCTTTCACTCTTGACCACTTTTTTGGCAAGATTTCCTTACTTCCCCCCCCCCCTCTCTGTTGGTCATCAGACATTCAGCCAACAGTTACAGCATTACAGCTCTCTACTGTCTCTTATTAAAGTCTCTGCTAATTAACTAATTAGCAAATACTGTCCAGAGTCCTCCGTAAGTACAAATTCTTCTTTATTTTGTTTGAAATTGTATTAACAGAGATATGCGCCATTTGTTATTCCAGTCCCAGCTTGGCTGCTCTCCCAACTCGTTAAAATGCCAGGCAGCTGGTTTATCTACAGCCTCACAATTATCTTCTTTTTATTCTTTGATAATTCCCATACTTAACATTTATCTCCACTTACAGTTTGACGTTTTCTTAATTGGGATAATCTTCTTTTTCTTTAATCTCCTGAGGGAGAAGAGACAAACTCCGTCCGTTTACTCCATACCGGAAGTCCCGCCCCCAATTTTCAATATCTCCTGCTGAAGAAATTTTATTTATAATAGCAATTTGTACTGGTCATGACCATGAATCATAGTTTGCTGGCAAGAGAAGACTCTTGGGCATGCTGGGAGTTGTAGGCATAAGCCTCAGGTTTTTTTATTAAAACCAAAATTTCATGTTTTTAGATTTTTCTGGTACATTGTACAGCCAGACTTATCATCATGCCATATCTCAAGTTTCTACCCGGCATTGTTTGGGCCCCCTAAAATATATGTCTGCGAGGAAATCATCTGAAAGTAGCAGGCCGATGCTAGGCTGGAGTTAGCCTTTAAACAAATTTAATTCATTTCTTTTTTTCCTCTCTCACTCTCATGACAACCCTTCAAGGTAGGCCAGACCTAGGCCTGTGAGGTAACTTTAAAACAAATAAAATTTCTGAACATACGTGACACACACATAGTTTCTGCTTTATAGGTAGAGATTACCTACTGAGAAATTCCCGAGCCACCACTGTTTCACAACATGTTGTCTTGCTATGGGGGTGGACAGCTACAGGGTGGTGTTGTGAGCAGGCCCTTTCCCTAGGCTTTCCCTCACGAACTGTGGCAAACTGACAAGACACTCATGTCGATGAGAGTTCTTTTATTGACAAAAATCACATGATTACAAGCATAACGGTTTCATTTTTTGATACCCACACCACTTAAAGTTGGTAACGGTCAGAAAGCTTTAGGCTCCAGTCTTGATGCGAGCCTTTAGGCAATCACTCAGAGGACAGAAGTCTAGAGTTAGCTCCTATCCTATCTGAGCAGTTCCAGATGCCAAAACTCTGACTCTTCAAGAACTTGGCCAGAGCCCAAGGAAGTGCTTCAGGCACCGGGATGCCTGAAGCCTGGCAGAGACAAATTGATCCCACACCAATCATACCCAGCCTGCAGAAAATGCTGAGCTGACCAAGGTAAGCAAGACCCCAGGGAAGAAACTTCGTAGGCCTAGGAAACACCCCTGCACGCACTTTAACTCCAGGGAAGCTCTCTCACAGGCCACTCACACACAATCCAGAGCAGAGAACATGGTAGGCCTACGAAACCCCCCTGCATGTACTTTAACTCTGGGGAAGCTCTCTCCCAGGCCACACACACACAATCCAGAGCAAACACAAGTCCACGTCTATGAAAAGCCTCAGAGCACTTTCCATGGCACAATTCTTAGAAATTCAGAGACCAAATAGCAAATAAGCAAGCATGTACAGAGTGCTTCCAAAATCTCCAAACAGGTAGAATCCAAACACGAGGGGTTTCAGGCCAAGTGTCGAAAGATGATTTCTAGCAAGGGTTCTTCACCCTTTCTCCCCTCTCTTATAGACTGGAGGCCTGGCTTATTTAGGCTGACCATATGAAAAAGAGGACAGGGCTCATGTAACTTTAACAGTTGTAGAGAAAAGGGAATTTCAGCCAGTGTCATTTGTATGCAATTAGTTCCTGGTGAAATTCCCTCTTCATCACAGCAATTAAAGTTGCAAGCACTATACTAGAGTGACCAGAGGGAAAGAGACAAAGTCTGGTGCTGGTAGACATGTGTTTTTATTTTTTTACATTAAAAGCCCAACGTTTCGGATGTACTCCTTCCTCAGGAGCTAGAAACAATAAAATACATTCTTAATCAATAACAATACGGACAACACCTATCACAAATTAGACATCCCTTTCTTTTTTACCATTAATCACTTCTTATTTATCAATAGATTTGCCAGATAAAAATACACATATAAGTGTACATGCATGTTTAGACTTCACAAACAAATCCTTAGATACCACCCATATAGCTATATTTCTTTCTGTTCTGAAACAATTCCATTTTTATACTGTTTATCTTCAAACAGGATCCCTTCTATTAGGCAACCATTTGCCATCATATAAATTTTATCAGTAAGGAGAGCACCACCCTTAAAACCTATCACAAGTTAAACATTCCTTTCTTTTTCAGAGATAACTACCTTCATTTCCAATAGTTATTAAATCCCACTTCAAACAAACACACATAAAACATAACCCTGTGATGTGCATTATTTATAAACACAGCCACAGATTTTTTTTTGCATTACATTACTGTTAACCTATTTTAAACCTTTTTCCGTCCCAAAATCTCTTTAAAAAGTACAAACCTGTGTCTCAACACACATTATCTAAATAAACAACTTTTTTTTTAAAAAAAACCTCCTTCAGCAATTCTCATTGAAGGCTGCATTCTCTCTGTGAGTGTCCGTCTATAACAGTGAGTCAAGGTCAGCTGTTATTTATTGGAGATGATAAGGAAAGTTTTTCAGCTGCACTCCACTGACTCCTCTAGGATTCTGACCATACTTAGTTCCCTTTTGTTAGCCCGAGTTTACTTATTGCAAAACCATCTCTTATTGCCTGTAAGTATGTAATTCTAACAACTCATTCAGTCCTCCTGGTGTAACAGATTTTAAAGTTAGCATCCAAAATACCTCTCTTTTACTTAGACACACCCCTTTTCCCCTCACCTTCTCAATGGCCCAGAAAATAATTGACTCTGGTTTATGATTTTGTTCCATAAAATGCTTCACCAGAGGTGCCCCTGTCCTTTGATTCCTTAAATTATGGAGATGTTCACCTAGGGTGACCACATTTGGGAAACTAAAAAAGAGGACATCCAGTGGGGTGGGGGTGGGAAAGCAGCTTTCAGGGACCTCTGGGATGCATGTCATTCACCCCCACCACCTTAAAGGCCCAAAATGGGGTGGAGGAGGAGAAAGTGTGTAATTCCCACCCTCCACTGCTCCAATCAGGGCCTTTTCTATAATGTCTGGGAATGACACACTTTCCCCTTTCAGGCCCTGATTGGAGCAGTGCGAGGGAAATGACCCACCTCCAGAAGGTGTGTCATTCCCTCCCACCATGCTAGTGCAGCCTTTAAAGGGAAAGCGTGTCTTTCCAGGACATTATAGAAAATTACAGAAAATCCCCCCTGACACCCAGAATAGAACAAAAACCAGGACAAATCCGGGGAAATCCTGACAGTTGGTCACCCTAGTTCACCTATCCTAACTTTCAGTTGTCTAGATGTTTTGCCCACATACATCTTATTACATGGACATTTAATGACATAAATAACTCCCTCAGAGTTGCAATTGAGGAAGTCTTTAATCTGTATTTTCTTTCCATCCTTGATATTGGTGAAAGAGATGACCTTTCTGGTGTGTCTGCAATATACACACCTCTCACACGGATGGTGTCCCCGAGGTTTGGGTAGATTTACAATGGATGATTGAACCACTGTTTTGTTATCACACTTTTTATGGTCAGTATGTATTAACCAGTCTTTCAAATTCCTCGTTCTCTTGAAAGTGATCAGAGGTTTTGTCGCTAAGCCAGGTAGATCTTGGATGAAGTCCCAGTAAGAACGTATATGTGTTTGCAGTTTCTTTGTAACTGGATCATAGGGTAAAACACATGAGATTCTTCCATCATTTTTTTCTGGCTTTATACTGTAAGAGGCTTTGAAATTCCCTTTTCTCTGAAACTGTTAAAGTTACATGAGCCCTGTCCTCCTTTTCATATAGTCAGCCTAAATTTCACCAGGAACTAATTGCATACAAATGACACTGGCTGAAATTCCCTTTTCTCTACAACTGTTAAAGTTACAGGAGCCCTGTCCTCCTTTTCATATGGTCAGCCTAGGCTTATTCCAAGCCGCTTGACAGAGAGGTCCCCTGACTTGTAAACTACGCCCATGTGCCAACAGGGCGGCACAGTTCAACCTCCTTTTGATTATGCTACAATGTGAGTGACAGCTTGTAAGAGTGACCCCCACCTTTCTACCAAATCTAGGTTCCCAAGAAAACCCTTTTTCTCTGCAAGGCCATGGCAGGGAGTGCAGCTAGCACTCCCATTGGAAACAGAGATAGAGATAAACTGACAGAGAAACAGACTTTCTTAAAACAATCCCGAAGACTACAACTTACCATCCATGAGGCCTCCAGCCTTGTGGTACACCTGACAGGTAGTGAATGAGCTGTGGGGCATTCAACGAGCAGGTCCATGAGCACCCTGTGGCTCAGAAAATGGGGTCTGGGATGGCGAATGCAGAGGAGTCCGTCAGGCTCCACCTCCCTGGGGACTGTCGCAACATCCCTACTTAGGAAAACTAGTCAAACCTGTTCCCTCAATTAGATTTCTCTGATATCCATAACCCTATGCTGTACTACAAAGAACAAAATGTCCATACCATATCTATACCATGATATACATTGCATTCCTCAGATTTTGACTCGTCAAGACATATGGTTGGGGGAAGTGAGGGAAATCAAGACATAAAGCATTTTTCAACGACAGTATCAACATCAAAGAAAATAATAATGTAATTTTATATTGTTCCTTTTGCTAGAGATGTGAAGGCCCGGGAAAAATCCGGAAAAAATCAGAAAAAAAACTGTTCCCCCCCCCCTTTTTCCGTTTTTTTCTGGGTCTTCACATCTCTACCTGTTGCTATACTAGATGCCGTGCAAATATTCAAGAAACATGGCCCAACCTGCAGGCTTCCACTCTGGCAAAACATGACAAGTGAAGTTTATAGAAAAACCCAGAAAGATCATGAAGGAAGATGACTTCCTTCAATAAGAACTTCTTCAATAAGAAAAGATTGATGATCCAAATGTTTAATGTGTTCTTATATATTTGTATTTACATTATTTAACTATGTGGGCTGTCTAATGCACAAATGCTTATTTTTCCATTTTCCTTTGTTTATAATGCACACTTAGAAACTGGAAAAATTACATTTCCTTCCTCCTGTTGATATAATACTTTTCCAGTTCAATAAACAGGTTTCTTCTGAACCATAAGCCAATGCAACTAACATTTTTATTTGTCAAAAGCATCTGTGATTAGATCAGAAGTGATGTCCCTAGAAAAGATTTGGAAGGGTATGCTCATGCAATTGAGTGATTTCATCCAACAAGGCAAAGAAAAATATTATTTATAATTTACATTCAACTTCTTGATTAAAGAGGCAGGGGAAAAAAATCAAATTTGGAATCCACTCCACTTTAATGGTACTGTGAGGATAATAGAAACATGAACTCTGATAATGTCAATGTTATGCATTAACAAACTGAGGGGGAAATAGTTCAGCATGCTTTAAGGATGCATACACATATATAATGTTTATTTAGGTCAAAGTATTTTTATCTCTCTTTTCTCTATCACCATGAACCAGAGTGAATATGAACCACTTATATCTGTATTTTTCTATTAAACAGAACCTGATGTCTTTTTTACCTTGGCTGCATTACACTTGATGATCCACTGTTGAATGTGTGAGCTGATGCCACTAAATAATCCTGAGCTTGAGGTCCCCTCTACAAGGATTCGCTTTTGCGCCCGGTTAGGCGATTATGCGCATAATCGCTGAAGTGCATTTACACCTAATACCTCTGCACAAGAGGCGGCGAGAGGTGGCGAAGCGCATTAACGGATGACCAAAATGCGCTTTACAAGTAGTTAATGCGCATAAGCGCTTGTTCACATAGTCAAAATGCGCTTTAACGGCCGGAGCAAAATAAAACTCGCGATTTAATGCGCATTCGATAATGCGCATAATCGGAGAGATAATGCGCCTCTACGCCCGATTTGCACTCCGTTCTTGTAGAGGTAAATTTTTTAAAGCGCCTTGAAAGAGCATTAAACCTCTCTTGTAGAGGCAGCCTGAGTCATGTAAACTAAAATGAAGATTAAAATATATGATGGCAAATCACACATGCCATTTATCTTTGGATGTTGCAGCTACCAAGTGATGCATGTGTGAACCGGCTCTTGGAGCCTGGCAGCTGAATATAAGCAGTTACATCAGTGAAAATAAGTATATTTCAATGACTTGTGGTAAAATGAAACTTCAGTGGTGGTATATCGAGGATGGTTGATTTGGGTGGTGATTTCTGAAGGACTAATAAAGAGGACACACATCACCCAAAAAAAGATGACAAAAGATGAGCTTGATTTGTATAAAATTTGCACATGCTGATTTATTGGTATAGATGCAAATTTAGAAAAGATTATTGCAATTTAAACAGAAATACAATACATCTCAGCAGAGTGTGGAAGACTGTGACCTGTGTGCCCTGTGCAGTCTGCTCTCTGGGTGCTGCTGATGAGCAACTTCAAGGTCCAGCTCTTCCTTCTGATGATTCTGGATCTTTACACTGGACCTGGACAGCCCTTCTAATAGAGGATGCCTTCAGAATAGAAGACAGCCCTTCAAAGAGAGAACTGTCCTTTGTAAAAGAGGACACCTGTTCACCCTGTGGCTGATTCAAACATGCAAGCCTTGACTTGATGTTGCAGATATCAAGTGAGGCGCATGCATATGTAAATGAGTCCTACATTACTGAGCAGGAGAAGTATACCACTACAATTTGGATTTTAAAAATAATAAAATTAAATATTATATTTTGCTGTCTTTAAGAAATAGCACACACACAGATTCGCCTCATCTTTGGTCTGAAATACAGATCATTGGCAGCGTTAAATCTAGGTTGTTAAATTATGAGCTCTTGTTAGACCATGTACATATTCATATATGTTCCAATGAGCCCCACACACCTGTGTATAAGGAATCTTTAGACAGTGGCATGGTCCCTGCCTCTGTGAGGAGTGTGAAGAGAGAGCCTGATTACCTGAACCTGAAGGATTTTATACAGTTCAGAGAAAAGCTATGGCATCACAACTGGGCTGATCAAGACATAAAGCTCATAAAGGTTTGGTGAGAATTGCCCAGCACTGGAAATGGTGATACTCTCTATGGGACAAAGACAGAGTTGGATCTTCATTCCATATGACAAAAGGGAGTGCTTGGGGTGATGGCTATACTTGCTGGAAACAAAAGACCTTCTGGTATTTCTTCTGTCTCCATCCTGTTAACAAAATATGATCTTTAATGCTAACTACCAGATATTACTCTTGGTATTCAGCACATTTATGTTTTGCTCAATGTCCTCCTCCATGAATTTTCCCAATCCATTTTTAAAGTTATCCAAATTGGTGGCCATCACTACATCTTATGGTAATGAATTCCATAGTTTGAGTATGCACTGTGTGAAGTACTTCCTTTTATCTTTTCTGAAACTCCCGCCAATGAGCTTCATGGGATAAACCCGGGTTCTAGCATCACGAGAGAGAATAAAAATGTCTCCCACTTTCTCCACAACATAATTTTGTTCATCTCTATCATGTCTCCCCTTACTCATCTAAAAGAGAGTGACCTGGTTCACATGATCATTTATTTAAGCCACTTTGGTTTGTGGCACATGCAGGCATCTGCAGGCCCCCATTCCAAAATCCAACCTCTGCTCATAGGTTGTCATGTCATCTAACCCCAGTGAGGATGGGTTGTTGGAATGGTTAACAAACAGCACACAACCCTAGAATAGCTCATGAGTTCTCGATGGTTTGTTAACCACACCAGTAACCTACCATCTTCAGGTTCAGATGACAGGACAAGCTATGAGCAGGATTGGATTATGTACACTCAACATGCATCTCAAAATGATTGTGAGAACCTGGCCAGTGACTTTATAACAGGGCAGAAGCAATTGGATGCAAGACTCCTAGAATAATTGCATAAGGGAAATGAAATGTTCTCCTTATCCATAGTTCTTACATAGTATCTCTACCTAAAAAGCTGAAAGTATGTGTGTGAGGTGTATGTCCAGAAATGTTTACCCACCTCCAGATGAGTTAGAAACTTGAAATTTGGCAGACATTTACCAGAAAAATCTATTTAAAAATCCACAAAATTTGGGGGTTTAAGTATTTTTAAAGAATTTAATAAAAAACCTAGACTTATACTTACAACTCCCAGCATGCCTTGGGCGAGAGGTCAGACTTACCGGCCTTTGGCAACCACTGCATGCCCAGACTCCTAAGGTTGGTCTTGAGTAGTCAACCCAATTCCTCATAAAAGGAAACAACCCACATAAACCCATTTGCAGTGCCTCCTCCTGTCTGCCGTGTGCCGTGGTATTAAAATCATAACTAGATACAACAGCATGACTTTGTGAGGCCGACCTCTGAACATGCTTAAAGGCACCCCATCCTGAAATTGCTATTTTCACAGAGTCTGGGAGAAGTGTGATGTGGCTTTTGCCCTTAAGAGGGAGGGAGGAAGGAGAGGCACTCTGCACATGCACAGAAACAGGCCCAATAAAGGGGTCAAGTGCCTGTCCTGGCCCTTCAGTACAGGCTCCTGATGGAGTACCTGGTGGATGAGAAGTGTGGGCCAAGGCAGTGCCAGCAGGACTCAGCCGGAGCTGGGCACATCCACTGATAGCTGCTTACCTCCCCTCCTCTGTGATGCTACTCCTCGAGACTCTATCGAGGAGCAGCATTGGCAACAAGAGGAGGGAAGCATCTCTCAGAGGACATTGGCACCTGGAGGCTGCCAAAGACATGCTGGGAGGTATAGTACTGGCATGTAGAGTGGCTGATATTAAATAAAGCATGGGTTGGTAAGCCAGGTCACTATGTGCAAACCAGGTCGGTATCTCTCAATCCTAATTAACTAACTGTCTTTGTTCTCCTTCTACCTGACTTTCTCCAACTACCACTAACCCCACCCACCATTCCATTCTAGCTTCAACTATCATTCATTCCTCCATTCACTCTTCTGTTTCAATGGTATTGTCAGGATTTTACATAAAAATCATAAACTTTAATCAGTAATTCCTGCATCTGTCATGGAATGTTGTGGTTTAGTTATGACAGAGGAAAGAAAACCTAGCATAAAAAATCACATCAAGTTAAAAGGCCTTGGGGGGGGGGGGAATAAAATATTCACTTGGCACTGGAAAGACATCAATGCAGTCACTAGGCCAGCCTGCCTGGGAAAAAGAAATCCATAAGCAGGGTGCCACAACTAAGAAGGCCTGCTCTCCAGTTGTCTCCCACCACACTTCAGTTCAAAGATTAACATGTTATTCATGGATTTAGGATTATGCCTACAACTCCCAGCATTCCTTGGGCAGGAGGGAAGACTTATTAGGGTTTGGCAGCCATCATCTAGCAGTTAGGGTGACCAAGCAATGCCAGGTATATCAGCTAGTGTTTAATAAAGCACAGTCTCTTGCAATATTTTGCTCCAGTGGTTCCTGTTCTATCTCGTGGGTAGGTTCCAGGTGGTGATGCTTGGGCACAGTTGCTCCTCGAAAAAGGAGCTGTTGTGTGTCATACCACAAGGCGCCATCCTATCCCCAATGCTGTTTAACATCTACATGAAACTGCTAGGGGAGAACATCCGGAGGCATGGGGCCAGGTACTATCAGTATGCCGATGACACCCAAATAGTGGATGATCTTATGTGGATGATCTATGCCTTAGTATTGACAGGGGGAGTGTGTTTCTGATGGTACTCCTGGACCTCTCAGCGGCTTTCAATACCATCGACCATGGTATCCTTCTGGAGTGACAGGGGGAATTGGGAATCGGGGGCACTGTGCTTCAGTGGTTCCGATCCTATCTCTCGGGCAAGTTCCAGATGGTGATGCTTGGGGATAGCTGCTCTTCAAAAAAGGAGTTGCTATGTGGTGTACCACAAGGTGCCATCCTTTCCCCAATGCTGTTTAACATTTACATGAAACCGCTGGGAGAGATCATCCGGAGGCATGGGGCGGGGTGCTATCAATACGCTGATGACACCCAAATATATTTCTCTATGCCTTCGACAACATCGTCAGCTAAGGATAGTGTGTCTCCTCTGAATGAATGCTTGGAGGCGGTAATGGGCTGGCTGAGGAAAAACAAACTGAAGCTGAATCCAGACAAGACGGAGGTGCTTCCTGTCAAGGGCTCTGACCTGTGTTTGGAGGTATGTCAACAAGTTTTGGATGGGGCTATACTCCCCCTGAAAGACTGTGTTCGCAGCTTGGGGGTGCTCCTGGATCCGTCGCTCCAAATGACAGCCCAGATAGATGCGACGGCCAGGAGTGCCTACTATCAGCTTTGGCTGATTTGCCAGCTGTGCCCCTTCCTAGAGTTGGAAGACCTAAAGATGGTAGTGCACGTGCTGGTAACTTTGAGGCTCGACTTTTGCAATGTGCTGTACATAGGGCTACCTTTGCGAGGTGTAGGGTGCAAATAACGTAGCGAGGCAAGAAAGTTGGGTATAAAATAGGCCACTTTTATTCAAGATCTGCAGAAGGGAGTAAAACCTATGCGGGCATCCTCTCTTGGCCTCTTCCAGGCCAAATCTTAGGAATGGGAGAACGATTCTCTGACCTCGAGGTGGCAGCACACGTTCGCCACCCCTTGGTCTTACCCCATATGGGGTTGGGAGGCCTTCCTTTGTCACAACACCCGTGCCGCAGGGCTCCGAATGTGTGAGTAGAGTTGGCCTCAAAGGTAAACCTTATTCCCATGATCTGGTGCCGCGGGGCTCCCAGATGTGGGCCTCAGGTATTATCCTTTACCTCAACGGTTCCTGAGAATGTTCACCATTTGAAAATGCCCCTAAGGATGCCCGCACCTACCGCCAAATTAAAGTGACCGAATTAATACAAATCCACCTATTTAATACTCCCCAGCTGTCTTACAGTATGAAGTAGGCGAAAAAACTCCTAACCAAATTAGGATAAGAGTAAAAAATTCCTACTTGGCCTCCTAATGACAACCGGCTAGCCCATACTGTTTACAGGGAGGGGAGGGAGGGAGCTGCGCAGAGATGAAGAGGGCGGGCAGGCTCGTTAGCCGGCTATTTAAGCCGCTCGGCCCTGCCCCGCCCAGTGGCACCATATGGATGCTCCAATCAGGAGCATCCACCTCGGCTCTTCCCCCCCTCACACAAATATCATCCCACGCCCAACTGGGCTGGGGATTTCACATATGCCTAGTCCGTAAACTTCAACTAGTTCAAAATATGGCAGCCAGGTTGGTCACCGGTACACATTACACTAGTCTGAAAATCACTCCACTGGCTGCCAATTAGTTTCCTGGCATATAAAGTGTTGGTTATTACCTTTAAAGCCCTACATGGTTTGGATCCAGGTTACCTGCGGGATTGCCTTCTCCCGTATAATCCGCCCCACACACTCAGGTCCTCTGGGAAGAATTTACTTCAATCAGCCAGAACTAAAATGACTAGTGTTACCCAGAGGACCTTCTCTTCTGCCGCTCCCAGAGTGTGGAATGGCCTGCCGGAGGAGATTCGACAAATTAGCAGTCTTCTTGAATTGAAGAGAGCCATGAAGGCTGATCTCTTCTGGCAGGCCTACCTAGTTGAACTTTAAGATGTTTTTAATAATGTATTAATTTTATTTGTTTTTAATGTTCTATGTATTTTATGGTCTTTGCATTTATATTTATTATTGTTCCCTGCCTCGATCCAGAGGGAGAGGCGGGTAAGAAATATTATTATTATTATTTCATATGCAGATATTTTAGGTAAGGATCAATAAGGGGAAAAGCAAACTGAAATGGAGAAAACTAACTAAAATTAAGGAGAAAAGGATGTTTACATCATTACCTGCCTCCACCCCAGCATAGATTTAAAAAAGTAAAAGCCAAAAATACAAAACCATTGACATATTGGTAGAGCTATCACACTTCATTTAATTAACATTAGGAAAAATAAAGTTCTAGTGATTATGCTAGTTGGCCATCTGTCCAAATAGAAGCTAGGAGTGAATGTGTGCCGACCCACTTCCATCTGTATTTGTCAGTGGTTTATCGGCAAGCAAAGTATCCTGTCAAACCTGCATGAATGTTCATTCCAATTTTATTTGCATACATGTTTAATAATGCCATTAATCCCCTACTGATGAGTAATAGTTATTTGTGCAAGAACTATATGAATTTAATATTTTCTCATGTGCACCTGAGTTTTAGTGAGAAGCTTAGCTACAATGGTGTGGACGTTAAGAACTACAGTATGTATGTTCACCTGCCTTATCAGGAGTCCTTCAGATGCAGTTCCCCAGCAACATGTAAGCTGCAGTCCATGATTGATAGATTTATGAGGAAAATTATATCCAGCCTTTCTATGCCAACATACGATGTGCCCCCATGTCTCTCTCTCTCTCTCTCTCTCTCTCTCTCTCTCTCTCTCTCTCTTTGAATGTTGTAAATGATGTGGATCCTCAGGAGGAGGAGTATTCCTTGGTAAAGGGCCATGCCATCAGCCCAATCCACATAGTTGATGCATTTACACATGATCTTCCACTATATGGCCGTGTATAATATAAAAACAACAGAATGAAAATATGGAGGTGACCTTCAGAGGCAGCTGGGAATAGCACCTGTAGCCCCCTCCTAAACAAAATAAAATATGTAAGCAGGGAAATCTACTTAATTTTAAGTAAAATTGCTTGCCATAGAACACTATAATTAAGATAGCGCCATTAAAGAGCATCCATTATGCAACATAACATAACTATAATGTAATGTAATTAAATAAGATGAAAATCTGGAGGTACAATCTAGAAGCACAATCCATCATCCTACATGGACGAGACCTCACCAGCTGTGAGCTACCATGAATGGCCCTATGTACCTCCCAACTGAGCAGCCCATAGCTCTGTTCCTCCCTAAATTCACAGTCTACTCATTTTTGGAACATAAGTAGACTGGATTTTTAGGCCTGTGGATGTGCATACAGTATAGGAAGTGTATATAGGCCTCCCATAATAGCTAGCATAATCTTTCTTTTTACTGTTTTAGTCCTATGTGCACAGCTCCAGAATGTATTTTAGATATGGAGTGGTATATAAATATTGTAAATAAATAAATACTGTGGACCATAGACTATCTCAGTAAAAAGCCAAAATGGAAGGAAAGATGGCAAGGGGCTCCACTGAACTAATGGGAATCTGCTCCCACACATGTAACTGTGTAAATGGAAAGATAGAGCATGGCTGAGAGAAAGTCACACACAAAATAAAAAGAGGTGAAAGAAGAAAAAGGAGGATGGGCAGGACCAGGACAAGGGATACGTTTGAACAAATACACATGGTTGAACACAACTATGCATCATTTTGGTTAAAGGAATCTGCAGCAAGTTTCTATTTCACTTAATGATGCTGATCCATTTGCAGTAGGGATGTGCACTGACCCCCCGGATCGGATCGGATAGCGGATCGGAATCGGACCTGGGGGGTCGGATCGGATCGGATCGGAGGATGGTCGGATTGGATCGGACCGGATGTCTGATCCGGATCGGACGCCATTTTGAATGCTTTTCCCCATAGCCAAGTATTGTTTTACAAAAACGCCTATAACGTTTTCATTTTTAAAGATAGAAGGATGAAACTTGGACACATTGTAGACCGGTTAGGGATAGTTATCTGTGAGAGATTTCGGAAAGATTGGTGCATGCGTTTTGTGGCAATTAATTTTTTAATAAATACCCAGGAATGCCTATAACTTTGTCATTTTTAAAGTTACACACACGAAACTTTGCCAAGTTGTAGATGGTACCTTGGTAACGATGTGTGTGAAATATCAGAAACGTAGGTGCTTGTCTTGTGTGGCAATTAATTTTTAGAAAAATGGGTAGTAGTGGGGTAAATACAGTTACACCTCCCATTTTTTTATTTTTAAAGATACAAACAGGAAACTTGGGCACTTTACAGGTACCACTTGGCTTGATATGTGTGTGAAATTTCAGAAACATTGGAGCTTGCCTTGTGTGGCAATTAATTTTTGAAACAATGAGGAACGAAACACCTATAACTTTGTCATTTTTAAAGTTACACACATGAAACTTTGCGACATTGTAGGTGGTACCTTGGGACCTATGTGTATGAAATTTCAGAAACATAGGTGCTTGCCTTGTGCAGCAATTAATTTTAGAAAAATGGGTAGTAGTGGGGTAAATACAGTTACGCCTCCCACTTTTTTATTTTTGAAGATACAAACAGGAAACTTGGGCACATTACAGGTACCACTTGGCTTGATATGTGTGTGAAATTTCAGAAACATTGGTGCTTGCCTGGTGTGGAAATTAATTTTTGAAACAATGAGGGATTCATTGGACAGCACTTGCCCATAGGGATTCATTGGACAGTACTTGCCCATAGGGAATCATTGGACAGTACTTGCCCATAGGGAATCATTGGAAAGCACTTGCCCATAGGGAATCATTGCATTGCACTTTCCCATTGAGAAATACAGTTATGCCTCCCACTTTTTTATTTTTGAAGATACAAACAGGAAACTTGGGCACATTGTAGATGGTTAGGGATAGTTATCTGTGAGAAATTTCAGAAAGATTGGTGCATGCGTTTTGTGGCAATTAATTTTTTAATAAATACCCAGGAATGCCTATAACTTTGTCATTTTTAAAGTTACACACATGAAACTTTGCCACATTGTAGGTGGTACCTTGGGACCTATGTGTGTGAAATTTCAAAAACGTAGGTGCTTGCCTTGTATGGCAATTAATTTTAGAAAAATGGGTAGTAGTGGGGTAAATACAGTTACGCCTCCCATTTTTTTATTTTTAAAGATACAAACAGGAAACATGGGCACATTACAGGGAACACTTCGCTTGATATGTGTGTAAAATTTCAGAAAGCTGGGTCCAGGCATGTGGTGGCAAGGTGTCTGCACACACCACTTTGAAGACTGTAGAAAATTTCTCCTATAACGATCCTAGCGATCGAGAGAGAGTGATCCTAGGCTCAGCCGTTCTGCTTGAGTAAAAAGTGAAAGTATCAAAGCAGACACGAGCCAAGTGCTTTAATGTAGTTACTTTGTTTCTCCTTTTGTAATGGATACTAGCTCAGTTGCAGCCATGCATACAAGGATCAAAGAGATCGAGAGAGAGTGTTTCCTTTTTCTTCGCGGGAGGCGGGAGTGGGAGACGGGGGAAACCAAGCCTCTGTGGAAAAACTTTTGAAACTTTTAATCTAAAAATTCCATAGCCATCAAATGCCTGGACCTATAATTCTGAAATTTCTGACACATATCTACCCTTAACCCATCTACAAAGTGAGCAACTTTCAGACTTCTAACTTTTAAAATAAAAAAGTTATAGGCGTTTCTTTCCTCATTGTTTCAAAAATACCTTGCCACCACATGCCTGGACCCAGCTTTCTGAAATTTTACACACATATCAAGCGAAATGTTCTCTGTAATGTGCCCATGTTTCCTGTTTGTATCTTTAAAAATAAAAAAATGGGAGGCGTAACTGTATTTACCCCACTACTACCCATTTTTCTAAAATTAATTGCCATACAAGGCAAGCACCTACGTTTTTGAAATTTCACACACATAGGTCCCAAGGTACCTCCTACAATGTGGCAAAGTTTCATGTGTGTAACTTTAAAAATGACAAAGTTATAGGTGTTTCTTTCCTCATTGTTTCAAAAATTAATTGCCACACAAGGCAAGCTCCAATGTTTCTGAAATTTCACACACATATCAAGCCAAGTGCTCCCTGTAATGTGCCCAAGTTTCCTGTTTGTATCTTTAAAAATAAAAAAATGGGAGGCGTAACTGTATTTACCCCACTACTACCCATTTTTCTATAATTAATTGCCACACAAGGCAAGCACCTATGTTTCTGAAATTTCACACACATAGTTCCCAAGGTACCATCTACAATGTGGCAAAGTTTCATGTGTGTAACTTTAAAAATGACAAAGTTATAGGCATTCCTGGGTATTTATTAAAAAATTAATTGCCACAAAACGCATGCACCAATCTTTCCGAAATCTCTCACAGATAACTATCCCTAACCAGTCTACAATGTGTCTACGTTTCATCCTTCTATCTTTAAAAATGAAAACGTTATAGGTGTTTTTGTAAAACAATACTTGGCTATGGGAAAAAGTATTCAAAATGGCGTCCGATCCGGATCGGACCCCGGCGGATCGGATCGGATCAGATAGGAGGTTGATTGGATCGGATTGGATTGGATTTTCCTGATTTTGGGGCGGATCGGATTCGGATCGTGGATCGGATCCGATCCGATGCACACCCCTAATTTGCAGCTTTCATAATTTGTGACAAAAGCCCTGTTTTCACCAATCACACTTTGTCTCACAAACACAGAATGATGTTAGATTATCTGACGAGGAATTCCATGGTCTTTCTCGCATTCCTATTCCTAGTTTTGGTTTCAATTTCTATTCTGCCCTCTCATATAGGATGGCCATTTGCAAATGCATAAAGAGAGAAAATATATCACCAAAAGAAGAGGACAAAGGAGGGGGACCATTTGCACATACTAATTTACACATATAGAGGAATATTCAATAATAATTACTAGAAATGCAATGGAAATGGGGGAAATTGTGGCCTGGATGCCTGCTGAGGCTGCTGCCCACAAGCTAACTTCAAGACCCCTGTACTCCCTTACTTGTTCCTTTGTCTGCTTATGAAGCAAATGAGTTAAGTGAACATAAAATATTGTGACATGTAAATAGAACTGAAGACCCTTCAGATGAAAATAGTCCAAGACCATAAACCTATGGAAGAGAAGCAGGTGGTATTTTGATTTGAAAGAAATATTTGCCTCAAAGAAGATGTGAAGTAAATATATAACTTCAAATCATACTTGAAAACTTTGGTGAGGAGAGGAAATAATAACTAATCATTAACAAAATTCAATTCTGTGGGAAGTTATCACGAAAGCAGTTCATAAGAAATCATTTAAATATGAAAGACAAAATACAAAACCTTCAGGACAGAATATTGGTCCTCATTGACGTCTCTTCACTCCTTTTTGCTCCCAGCTCAGAAATGTCAATGGGTAAGAAACTTTAATCATTACAATGAAAGGCATGCTCCTGAAATAATTCTTAGAAACCTTTTTAAAAATGTGTTTGTGCGCAACCACATTGCAGATCAAATCCTTCCTCTGATCTGTCCCTGATGTGTCCACAGAACACCCTCTTTTTGCCTCTACCGATGTTGGAACTCCAAAGCAGGAGAAGCAAGGCCCATAGACATTTCTGTGTTGGTAGATTCATGAGGTCAGGTCTCCCTTTCCAAGTCATATTTCCCTTCCATTCTCAGAGGAAGAGATCTGAAAGATTCTATGACCTCTGGGATGCCCTCCCCAAGATCTTAGGATTGCAGCCTTACAGTCTTACATAATTGTTGCAGAAAGCAAAGACCAATGTCATAAAATAGTTTTATAGTGCTTAAGAGTTGGCACCACTAACAATATTTGGAGATACATTTTGTAATGTATGCTATAATCTCAAACAACAACAACAACAACAATACACACACATACTAGTGATTAGCATAGAACAAATTGAGCTGGCGTTTCATTTGAAACTTTGTGTATAATTTTATATTTCTCTGCTAGGGTCGCTTACGATATGAATTTCAAAAGCCCCTGGGACAGAAGGTGCTCTTCCAAATCCCACGCGTCGGATAAATAAACATTTTCAGCAAACACATTGCCCCTTTTTCTTAGACTAAAAGTTTTCATACCTCTTTTCCAACTAATCTCTGGACAGAGATATTCAGCTCATATGAATGGACATTAGAAATCTATTCTCATTTATTATCCAATGAAGGCAAGCAGAAGGACTATAAAATACCTTCAAAATTTTCAGCTTGCCTGACAATTACATTTTGTTGAGTATAATAATAATTTATGGATAGTTTAACACATGTTTAATAATTTAGAAGTTCCAATTTATTTTTGACAAATTTTCACAGTAGCTCAGCTACTATGAAATGGACAATAAAAATTTAGCAGTGAGGACATAACATCTTATGATATTTTGCAGTGAGGAACAAATTTGCTACTTTCCCTTATCTCTTGTTAAGATAAAGAGCTTATCTCTGCTAGTGCTGAGCTGAGCTTTAGTTTCTAAAAAATAAGCCATGCATATTTAGTGCAGTCAAGGCTTATTTTATAGTGTTACCTCATTGAAGAAAGTGATAATATATGAGCAAGACCAGAAATTGCAAAGTAGGCATAACTGTTGCAAGAGGAGTGCACAGAGTTATCAGTATGGACAGCACAAACCTATTCATGTCTACCCAGAAGTAATTTCTACTGAGTTGAATAGGATTTCTCCACAGCAAGTACATTTATGATTGTAGCCTTAAATTTGGATGTCCAATCATGACATAAAGTTACCTAATGGCTTAATTATAATGGAAGCATTTTGAGATGGCTAATTAGAGATGGAGGTTCCACTAGCAAAACAATCATAAAAATTCCTTTAGGAGATAGCAAAAACAGGGATTATTAAACCCATGTGCTTTACAAAGCTACCCAGTTCTATACAAAGTGTAAACAAGCAAATTAGAAATCAGTAAGACAGAGATACTATTGGTCAGGTAATCCACTTGTCCAGAGATAGGATATCAGCTTGTTCTACATCTTCTTCTTTCCTGAGCCCTATCCAGGAATTTTTATTCTGTGTAGAGTTAACATGCAGGCAGAGGGATCATGCTAACCCCCCTCCACCATTGCTTCCATCATTTTTCCAGCATTCTGCATCACATGGACAGCCTCCAATGATACAGCAAGCTCTCTTCTTCAGAACGCTACCCTCCACAGGTTCAGGGTGATGAAAGTGACACTGGAGAGCATTTGGGCAAGCACACTCCCTTTCCTCACATGCTTACTCTGTGCAGAATCAGAATGTCTGAATAGGGCCTGTGTATTCAGTGTCACTTGAAAACTCCCCCCACCCTTTCAGCAAGCTTTTAACTATGTTGCTATTTAAGTGGTTAAGTATTACTTATTGATTGCCTTTTTTCTTGTTGTGATATTTGTGGTTATTATTGTAGTGTATATTTTATGATTTGAATGATATAGATTACTATTATTAATAATGCCTTCATAAATGGGATAAAAATGTATGGGAGAAACCAACACCTGTGTGAGTGGACTTTTGATCACACAATGGGACTGTCCCCTTCTTTCCTCCCTGTGGAACATCCATTCAAAATGATTCCCCAACCCTTTGGAGCAGAGTTTTGAGGGCATAAAGGGTGTTACAGGAGGGAGGGGGAGGCTCCTACCCACATTCCACTCATGGAAACCATTCCATCAGCAGGAGAAGTTTATTGGATAACACCCTGATCTGTTTTTCTTTCTTTTTATAAAATTTTAACAGTATATGTAATTTTATAATGTATTGTTAACCTTACAGCTAAAACATTCACTAGTAAGATAAAGCAAACTTTTCATGGACTTGTTTCTTTGTTTTTGTAAGTGTCAATTAAATGGTTGATAATTTTTTCTGTCAACAACTGGTGTAACTTGGAAGAGTTCAAAATTAAATGTGTAGCAAGTCTTTTTCACATGTTTTCCTTCTTCCTTGAAAAAATAATTATCCATTTCACTACTTCTAACACAATCAGATAAAACTCATAACATCACTGAAGGCCCCTCGGGTATGTTGACTATCAACATCATTCTATGTTCAGCTCATTTTTCAATTGCTGGCCAAGTTAGTTTTGAACAAGTTAAGTCATCACAGAAAGAAATCAGGAAAACAAATTTGCTTTATCTCAGCCATGCTGAAAATGAAACTTCAGTGCAGGAAATAATTGATAAATGAAAATGAAGCATGAGGATATATTTTGAGTACACTGAATACAAAACTTACATTAACATCTATTTTTACAAAATGACTGTTTTCAACTGGATGGGGCATCTTTACATGAAATTTATGCATTTAAGCAAAAGAGGATACCCTATATTACAGTTTGCCATTTTATGTGAAACCAGGAATGAAGGAGTGGGAAATCATTTTTTTTTCTCAAGGAACTCATTCCAACATAAGTAATGTGTTGATGGTTGCATATTGCCCATGGGTGTGATTGAAGCCAGTGGTGGGCAGGGCAAGAACCCAAAGTGGCTGGCACTTTCTCTCTGGCCTGATCAGACAACCCTCTAAGCCATGACAGTTAAGCATTCTGAGCTAACCATGATGGCTTAGCATGTCATCTGAATAGCATTTTCCTTAACCATGGTGGCTACACAATCACGATTTAAGCACCCTCACTAACCATGCACTGAAAAATGGTTTGCTCAGCTGCCCTAACCCTGGGTTAGTGTGTAGTTTGAACAGGTTGCAGTAGTTAACTGTGGTTAACCAAGCACCACCATGGAGCTCCTTGAAAAGAGCAATCAAAAACACCCCTGCTGCTCCTGCAAAATCTCTATGGTAGAAATGGGAAATCTCACTGTGACAGTTCGCTAGAAATCTGGTGGAGGCACCGGAACTTAAACAACCATAGAAGTCCTTTGTTTAACAAAACTAAAACTTTATTAATAACAACTTATCTATTAACTTTTCTGAAATGGGCGAAACTATCAAATAACTGTCCCAACAGTCTCTGCAGAGCTTTGTACGTTGCCCGAGTAAATTGGGTGACTTTCCCATACGCTCTTGCACGTAGCAGGCTGCCCAATTCCCTGCTCCTTACAGATTTTCTGTCCACCGATGTCTTCTCTTTCCTCTTTTCCACAATCCCTTAAAATCTTTCTCCTTCTCTTCTTCCTATGCTTATTTTTCCTCTCTCCTCCTCTTTCCTCCCTCTCCACATCCAACCGACTCCAACCGCCACACCCTCCTTTCCCCCCCTCCTTCCATTACTATGACATGCCATTACTATGACAACCATGCCACATTCTTCACTCCTAGTTTTTTTTGTAGATCCATCCCTGGACTCAACAACAACAACAATCTTTATTTAAGTCCATAGACCATTATCCATATACAGCATATATTACAATGCTACAGAAACGACATCAGTTACAGTGATCTAAAAGTATGGAGTTTGAACTGTAATTCGGGTGCCAGTCCAATGGAGATAAGGGGCCCATTTATTCTGTTAATGATGTATTTTATCTTTTGTTCGCTTTCTAGTGAATTATACATTCATTTGGGCTCTACAACTGATAGCAAGATTAAGAAACTTTGCAACCTGAATAGAGATTTGCTTATTGTTCCCTTGAAGAAGGACAATTACCAGTTTGTCCTGCGTTCTGCCAGGAAATTTCTGTGTAATTGGCCATATAAGCGATCTTCTAACGTCATCATAGAAACTGCAATTAAACAAAACATGTGCAACTGTTTCTACCTCCATATTATTGCACTGGCAATATCTTTCCTCAGCTGGAACTTTCTTGTATCTCCCCTCCAAAAGTTTGGAGGGGAGGACATTAAATCTTCCCAAAGTTAGCGCTCTCCTATATTTAGGAACAGAGATCCAAGACAGGTATGCCATACCATCTGCAGACATATGAACCGGTAGCCCTAAGGATAAAGGAGAGCATGGGCCACGGGCAGAAGCGTTCATCATCTGGCAGTCTATATCCATTAGTCTCTGTTTCAGAATATATTTAGCACCTTCTGGTTCCATATAGAGTAGACTGGGAATTGATCATCCCTGGACTCTTACACTCCTTGCAAATTAATTAACATCCTTAAGAGAATAATATTATAAAACAAATTACTGAACAACCAACACTACACAACTTTTTTTTTGTTTTTGTTTTTTACAATTTTCTTACTTGGTTTCAGTCTAACATTGTTCTATCCACCTCTGTGGAGGCATCGCCTTATTTGGTCTCCGAGAAACCTGCTGTTCATGTGATATTGGCATGGTACCTAAAGCAAAATCTCCCTTCCAGGATGGCTTAGCAATGCCTCGTACACCTTCTCTCACTAAATCACCTTCTTCTACTTCTCCTTGAGCACCTGCTCTTGACTCCAGACCAACCCCTCTACAACTCATCTACACACTCTCTCTCTCATATTTGGCAGATTCCACAATGACTATTGCATAGCATTCTCCCACAAGTTCTCAGGTATGGCTCTGCCCTTTTCTACATCCCTAGAGTTACTCATAGGATCTTTTGTTGCACATTTCTTTTCTCTCATATCTATAAACTGTCTGTAATTCTCTATCTCTTTATTAGATGAACAAAGTTTCAACTTATTTCTATGTACAGTTTTTCTTACTTCTCCAGTGACATTTGCTATTACAACAACAGGAACATTTTCAAATGTTCATACCAATTATTAGGAGGGGAAGATCTTTGCTTTCCACTGCCACCACAATACAGCTCTGCTGGCCCATTAGTTTAGTTAAACATTCTATTTCTTTTTCTACATATCCTACCTGAGGGATTTCCTGAGTGTTTCCACCAATGAGAGGGGCCCAGCCTTGAGGCAAACACTTTATTTCTCTCCTGCTCCAATGCTGTAAAAATTTCCCTAACCGTATTGTGGTTAATTGAGAGCCGGTATCAATCAAAGCAGGTACACTGATCCCTCCAAAGTCGACTAGGACTACTGGCCGTTTTCCTACTAACCTCTCCTCTAATTTCTCTGGGGTGCTGTTGTTGATTCTGCCCCGATGTTCCTCCCCTGAACTCGAGGCTGCATCGTTTAACGGTGACCTACACTGTCAAGCCATATGTCCTGATCTCTTATAACGGTAACAGAAAGGATGGCCAAAGTCATCCCATTCAAAGTGCTTTGTGGAAAAATTCTGGTTGGAGTCAGTTCTATACTCTCTTCGTCGTCTGTCTATTTCTCTCTGCCGTTGATTCTCTTCTCTTAACTCTATTGCCAATTCTTTAAACTTCTTTTCTATTAAGTGGAGCATCTCCTCCATTCCCAACTTCTTCTCTTCCCTCTCTCCTCTTTGTGTCAGAACACAAGATTCCAATGGTTGCACTATGCTTTGCCACTCTGTCTTTTCTTTATTTGACTCTTGTTCCCACAATTGTAAAGCCAGTTGCTGAAACTCCCAGAAGTCTTCCCCTGGGTGCTGACTTGGATGCAGCCATAATTGTCTACTCAGGGCACCATCTCTCATTCCCTCAATAACTTTATCCTTTAATTTTTCTTTTGTATTCCTAAACTACCAAGTTCCAGATGCTCAATAGCCCTGGTTTGTTCCTCTAACCTACGTATAAAATGTAGCAAAGGCTCATCCAAACCTTGTTTACATGAAAAGAACTGTCTTTGCATTTGAGCAATAGTCCTGTTATCGAATATAGCAGCCAAATCCTTAAAAACCAGATCTACACTTCTCTTTTGTTCTGGGGTCCAAGCCCTTGCTTCCTTCTGTGCTGCACCCTCCAACTGTCTCAATATAATCCCCACCTGCTGGGTATCAGGGATCTGATAAAGTTTTAGTACCCCTTCCATCTTTTTCCAAAAGTCAGTTTAAGCAGCACCTCTGCCCAGCTCCCCAGAATAGGTTGGAAACCAGGGGGTTCCAGCATAGGAAGGGCTATGGGGAGTTGAATTTCAGGACCCTGTATGTCCCCACCTTCCATGTTTGCCTAAGCTCTCAAGTGCCTGTTTCCAGATCCTGTTCGTGACGCCAAAATAACGATGTGACAGTTCACTAGGAATCTGGTGGAGGCACCGGAACTTAAACAACCATGGAAGTCCTTTGTTTAACAAAACTAAAACTTTATTCACAACAACTTATCTATTAACTTTTCTGAAATGGGCGAAACTATCAAATAACTGTCCCAACGGTCTCTGCAGAGCTCTGTACGTTGCCCGGGTAAATTGGGTGACGTTTCCCATACGCTCTTGCACGTAGCAGGCTGCCCAATTCCCTGCTCCTTACAGACTTTCTGTCCACCGATGTCTTCTCTTTCCTCTTTTCCACAATCCCTTAAAATCTTTCTCCTTCTCTTCTTCCTACGCTTATTTTTCCTTCTCTCCTCCTCCTCCTCCCTCCCTCTCCACCTCCAACTGACTCCAACCGCCACACCCTCCTTTTCCCCCCTCCTTCCGTTACTATGACATTCTGTTACTATGACAACCATGCCACACCACCCTTGGCCATTAGCAGCACTGTCCCTGTCAACAGAATCAGATTGTCTTGGTTCGTGAAAACAAGGAAAATAAAAACACCCCCCATCATTTTTAATGGTTCCCTGAGGATTGAAATATTAAAAAATGGTTGCTGCAGCATGGATCCTATAATAGCCACCAATGGCTGTAAGCAGCACTGACCTGTAATGGCTGCTGCCAGCAGTCTGGACTGCTGGGGCTGCTGGGACTACAGGATTCTGCTTGATGGTAGGTGATTAGGGAGTGGTTAGATTAACCACACTGCGGAGCATGATTAAGTGGTCATCTGGCAGTAACACATTTACTGGTTAGTATTAACCACCTTCCAGCATGTTTAGCCCAACCACCCTTCCAAACAGGGCCTCTCTCTCTCTCCCCCTCTTCCTTCCCTTGCAGTAGGCTGCCAGGGTACAGAGAGTTTGCTCTTGCTAGAGGTCTGAACTCATTGCAGGCAGAGGACTTTTGCAATTCGGATGAAGGTCTCATTCAATTAGGCTGGGCCACATGCAGAAATAGGGCCGCAAGCTGCCTACTCCCTATATATTGGGTTGGGGGAACCTTAAAGGAGAAATGGACAGTGGATGCATGTGGAAGCATAGCCATCCATCATCCAGGCAACAAGGTGCTCACTGTCTGACTAGAAACAAGTCTGCACAGTTTCAAACAGAAGATTTCCCCAACACTACCTACAGTTGACAGGGATTGAAATGGGTTGTTTTGCACACAAAGGGTAGTATCCAATGCTAGTCCTGAAATAAATGGGATGTAAATTAGCCCTGACCCATTAGTGGACCCATTTCAACAGGTCTTCTCTAAGTCGGACTAACGCTAGATAGTTCCCAAAGCATGCACTCTAACACTGAGGTATGGTTCTTCCCTTCACTTATGAAGATCACTCAGATATGTCCTGTGTTATCTTTGTTGGAAATACAATCGTGTAATAATTTGAGAATATTTTCAAGAATTATAAAAGCAACTGTTCAAAAGTTAGAATGCAATAGTGTGAATTTGAGCTGTGTTTAGCTAAGGGATCGCTCACCTGGCCATGGAGAACACCTCTCTACTCAGGCAACAAAGGGGAGAAACCTAGAAGTGTGTTCTTGGTTTTTTGTTTTGTTTTGTTTTAAAAGTAGAACTGCTACTATCTGATTGATTCCAGGACAACTCTGACTTTAAAAGGTTAGGTGAAAACTGCTACTCTGATATTGGTTTCCCACAGTGGCCACTGTGGAAAGGGGAAAAAGCAGCTGAGCAGAACAAAGGTTGGAAAAATCTAAGAAATAATCCCATTTTAATTGGATGGCTCCATGATATTTGAAACTGAAAATCCAATGGGAGTTTAGCGGTCATGCTTGGCTCAGATTACATTCCCGTTGGATGCACTCATTGTGTACATGTTTTCAACAAATGTGCTTTCGCTCTGAAGCTTTCCAAAATGCATTTATTTGCTGAGCACAGCCAGTAATTGTTTCTTGTTCCTTAATATCACCTTCTTCCATTTCTTTATCTCCCCCTATCTGTTCTGTCTCTTCTGTATTTGCTATCAGCAACAAGTATATTGAATCCCAAATAAGAATGTTCAAACTGATCATTAAGAGTGATGTATGCAAAGTAGGGATGTGTATCGTATCGTTAAAATGTACAATAACGATACGATATGGTCTTTATCGTGCATACGATTAACAATAACGATACGATACAACTTCGAACGATAATTATCAGAGACGATAAAAAACTCTACAATAATTATCATTTTTATCATTTTATCGTAAGTCTCTTTCTCTTTTGCTGCCACATGGACGCAGCTAGAAGGTGGGGTGTGCTTGATGAGACAGTGACCAATCGTGCAGCAAGGATTCCAGCAGGCTACAATCACAATGTTGGAGGAGGGCTAAGAATATCACTGCATAAAACCCCCACACTTGGTGTTCCAGCTCTGTTGGGAGTTAGGCGTTGAGGGAGAAGGATGGATTTTGTTGGAGCTCTGTCCTGGCTCCTGGGTCTTATAGTTACTTGGTGGTGAATTGTTAGAGATTCATTGTAGTCTTGCATCTTTGTGTCTCAGCCTCTCAGGTTTGTTTCTGTGTGTTGCTTGGGTGTTTGAGTTGAGTTATAATTTTTATTTTTATACATTTTCTGGTTGGGTTGACTGAAGGGTTAGCATGAGCGAGGGTACTGTGACTGAGGGAGTGTGTTTTCTCTCCTCTTCCCTGTTTAACTTTCTTTAAAAAAAACTAAATGTAATATGTCACATCCCATAAACAGGTGAGAATTCACCCTCACCCTACCCTGGTCATACAATACTGAAATATGTATGAACTTTAGTTTTAGTTGGATAATTTGGAATACTTTGATTTAACAAAGATCAGTAGCCTTTTGAAATAATCTGAAAAAGGGGACCTGTCTACAGAGGTACAAATAATGCTAGTAACATCCACTGTGTTTTACACAAGAGCAAAATAAAGGACATTTAATCTCATATCCGCTCCAGATTTTTGTTCCATAATGGAAGTCTTACAGTATGGTTGGCAACACATTATGAATACAATTAATTGTATTCATAAAAATATACCAAAGTCACGTGACTTTTATTTATTTTATTTTATTTAGTGAAGTGCCTACCTCTACCCAAACGTGACTTTTTATTTATTTGGCAAAGTGCTTACATCTACCCCTAACATGACTTTTATTTGGCGAAGTGCCTACTTCTACCCCAAACGTGACTTTTTATTTATTTGGCAAAGTGCCTACTTCTACCCCAAATGTGACTTTTATTTGGTGAAGTGCCTACTTCTACCCCAAACATGACTTTTATTTGCCACTGCTCCAGCCAATGTGTGTAGCTCTGGCATGAAGAACTGCCCACCTGCCTGCACGGGGATGGCGGGCAGACTGGGTCATTTTAAGTTTCAAGCACGATGAGGTCAAGGCGGTGCGTGAGGGTTGTTTTGATAGGATCCTCCAGGTTTCCTCACTACCTGGGGTATCTCCTGGCCCAATGAGCCCTGAACTGTAACACCCGTGCTACTCCCTTACCCCCCAATCCTTTTATTATTTCATTTGTATTTAGACATGCATGGCCTAATCTAGAGACAAGGCAGCAGTTCTACTGCAGCGGAATGCATCCACTCACTGTGCCATGCAAGCTTAGGTGCTAGTGGGATCCTCCAGGTTTCTGCTCCGCAGGGGTATATCCTGGCCCAATGAGGCCCTGCCTGGGTAAGGTTGGCTAAAATAAATTACTGTAACACCCATAATTCCTGACTGTCTGTGCGGTGCTGCTTGTGGGATCCTCCAGGTTTCCGCGCTGCAGGAGTATCTCCTGGCCCAATGAGGTCCTGCCTGCTAAGGCTGGCTAAAACAACTGTAATGCCCGTGCTACTCCCCTACCCCCCAATCCTTTTAATTTGTAGACATGCGTGTCCTAATCAATTAGACAAGGCAGCAGCAGTTCACCATCTTCTGATTAACACGTTTTACTTTTATGACTGCATATGGAAGGCACTGCCTAGGTTTATCCACAGGTTTTGAAAGTTCATTGTATTCATAAAAAATATACCTATAAGTCTCAGTAGCAGCAGCAGCAGCATGGAGTACATTACTGGAAACAGTGCATGTTGTTGAGAGCTTACTTCGGAGTAACACCTGCAGCTGTGCATCTGAAATTGGGCACAGATGAGTCCCCTCAAGGCCATCTGTGAGATGCCCATGAGAACTGGATGACGTCTCTTGAAAAAGGACCACATTTCAACTACCTGAAACAGTATATTTGAAAGCTTACTACTGAGTAATGCTTACACCGATTGTTCTAAAATTTGGCACACAAGACTAGCAACACTCAGTCTGCACTGTGACCAAGTTTCAAACCTGTAACTTGGAAAATTAAGAAGTTTTAGGCCTTTCTCTGACTCAAAAATCAACTCTCCAGGGCAAAATGTAGAAACTATATAGTATTGTATTTCCAATAATTATCGGAAATACGATACAATATGGTTCACTTATGATATAATCAGAGACGATAATTTTTTTGGTCCGAAATTCCGATTACAGTATTTTTGGGCGTGCGCACCCCTAATGCAAAGGATTGTGAGAAATTGCTGTTAACTCTCTCTTCTTTCTCTAGTGATAAGGGCAAAAAAAAAAAAAAAAAAGCCAGACATGCATTTATTATGACTGGTGTGTGGGAATCTGGTGTTTATTCCAATGATTTATTTTCCAAGCCATAGAATGTTGGAGACACTAAACTGCACAGGGGCCACAACATCAGCAGTGTGCTTGCGTGCAAATTGACCAGTTTAAGCAATTAAGCTATTATTATTATTGTTGTTATTATTATTATTATTATTATTATTATTATATCCCACCTTTTCCCCAATCCTGGGACTCAAGTTGGCTTACAAATTAAAACATATACAGTTAAAACAAATAGAGATATACAAAAATTAAAAATATAATTAAACATTTTGAATAAAAATCATTAAAAAAAATAAAAATCTAAAAACACATCCACAGAAGTGTAAACTAATCCCCAAAGTTCTGAGGGAGCCAGTCTAGCTTCCCTGAGAAGGGAGTTCCAGAGCCCTGGAGCAGCCATTGAGAAGGCTCCACACCATCACTAGGGTGAACAAGCAGTAGAAGAACTCTCCTTTCAACACCTCCGTGCCCATTTCACCTTGTTCTCACTCCCAAACATAAACATGGTTATTTTTTCTGAACAGGAAAAATGTGCATTTTTCTAAGCATGAGCCATCACCCTCACCACAGATTAAAGCATTAAAATGTGGTCTCTGGGGGGAAATGTACATTTTCAATGCTATTACAAGCTCGAGAATATGTGGCCCTTTTGAGAAGAATGCGATCCCATCAACGCTCACATTTGGAGTTGTCAGCAGGGCATTTTTGACAATTTTTCGAGAATAAACAAAATGCTTACATGTTCCTACCCACCACCACCACGGTTAACAAAGCAATCAGAGGCTTCCCAGTCACCTTGCATCATGGCTTGCTCACATAAATGGTTTCCCCCTTCCTCTACTGGAGCAATAAAGAACTGGTCAACAGCAGCATATGGCAGGGTGTTTGTGGGGGGGGGGGAGAATTACTATTATTTATTTATTTATTTAAAACATTTATGGCTGCTCTCCAGCACCAGTGCTCTGCATAAAATAATGTTTGTTTTAAAAAATAACAATTTTAACAATGGATAATATAAATCACAACGAAACAAGATGCAGCAGAGCAAGAAAATACAATAAAATGTGAGCTTGGTTTTATCCTGCTTGTGTTCTCATATTGCATTTTTATACTGTTGTTGTTTTATATTTTGAATAGTTTTTATGGTTTTAATTTTTGTAAACCGCCCAGAGAGCTTCGGCTATTGGGTGGTATAAAAATGCAATAAATAAATAAATAAATAGCACGTGCAAGTGGAAAGATGTTTTACTTGGCTACCTGGCACAAGGTGTACCTCTCTGAGGACAGTATTCACATTAAAATGCTCTCATTTCATCACCAGCCTCACGTAAGAATTGCCAGGACTCCAATCAGGGATTCCATGGTGATATTAACATCCAGGCAGGCTCAAGAAAGAACAAGCAGTCATACTGCATCCTTATAGAAACGTACAATCAAAAGACATTTAAGTGGAGTTCAGCCTTTTCCTTATAGATAGGGATGGACTAATCTGACTGTTTTACTTTCTATAACATTTTCACTTTATCAAGCACAAGTTTGTTCCATCCCATTTCTGCATGAGTTTGTGAATGTTTCTGTTTTCGGAGTTGAGACCGCTTTGGTTGCCTTAGTGGATGATCTATGCCTTAGTATTGACAGGGGGAGTGTGTTTCTGATGGTACTCCTGGACCTCTCAGCGGCTTTCAATACCATCGACCATGGTATCCTTCTGGAGTGACAGGGGGAATTGGGAATCAGGGGCACTGTGCTTCAGTGGTTCCGATCCTATCTCTCGGGCAAGTTCCAGATGGTGATGCTTGGGGATAGCTGCTCTTCAAAAAAGGAGTTGCTATGTGGTGTACCACAAGGTGCCATCCTTTCCCCAATGCTGTTTAACATTTACATGAAACCGCTGGGAGAGATCATCCGGAGGCATGGGGCGGGGTGCTATCAATACGCTGATGACACCCAAATATATTTCTCTATGCCTTCGACAACATCGTCAGCTAAGGATAGTGTGTCTCCTCTGAATGAATGCTTGGAGGCGGTAATGGGCTGGATGAGGAAAAACAAACTGAAGCTGAATCCAGACAAGATGGAGGTGCTCGCTATCAAAAGCCCCAACCTGGGTTTGGAGGTGTGTCAACCAGTTCTGGATGGGCTTACACCCCCCCTGAAAGACTGTGTTCGCAGCTTGGGGGTACTCCTGGATCCGTCGCTCCAGATGACTGCTCAGATTGATGTGACGGCCAGGAGTGCCTACTATCAGCTTCGGCTGATACGCCAGCTGCGCCCTTCCTAGAGTTGGAAGACCTAAAGACGGTAGTGCACACGCTACTTCGAGGCTTGACTTCTGCAATGTGCTGTACATAGGGCTACCTTTGTGCCTAGCCTGGAAACTTCAACTTGTTCAAAATATGGCAGCCAGGTTGGTCACCGGTACATCTAGGGGTGACCACATTGCACCAGTTTTAAAATCACTTCATTGGCTGCCAGTCAGTTTCTGGGCGAAGTATAAAGTGTTGGTTATTACCTTTAAAGCCCTACATGGTTTGGGCCCAGGCTACCTGCGGGATCGCCTTCTCCTGTACAATCCACCCCGCACACTTAGGTCCTCTGGGAAGAACTTACTTCAATCAGCCAGAACTAAAATGACTAGTGTTACCCAGAGGACCTTCTCTTCTGCTGCTCCCAGAGTGTGGAATGGCCTGCCGGAGGAGATTCGACAAATTAGCAGTCTTCATGAATTTAAGAGAGTCATGAAGTCTGCTCTCTTCCGGCAGGCCTATCCGGATGAATTTTAAGATGTTTTAATGATGCATTTTCTCTTGTTTTTAATTTTTTTTAACTGTTTGTGATTTTTGTATTTTACATTGTGTTCCCCGCCTCGATCCGAAGGGAGAGGCGGGTTATAAATAATAATAATAATAATAATAATAATAATAATTATTATTATTATTATTATTATTATTATTATTAAAGTCCGCATGAAAATCATTTTACATTTTGTTGTACATGAAAATTTATACACATTTTTGTTTGCGATTCTCCCTACTATACACACATTTTTTGCAAGCACTTTCCTCTAATACATGCTTTTATATGTATGCATTTTTGTATGGAGTTTTCCCTGATGTGCACAATTTTGCATGCAGTTTTGATCAGACGAAATGTCACAAAATTCAAAGATGTGCAAAAACCAAAATGTAATTGTTTTGCAAATTAAGTCAGTTTGTATTAACATGTGAACCAAATGATTTCTTTCCCTCATCCTTACTAGCTTGCAGCATGGTGAGTTCACGTTCGACACAACACCCATTTGTAAATTAGTGCTTTGTTTTTAAAGACTTCCATGCAAAACTCTCATGTGCTTATGATGATTTAATTTCTTATTTAAGTAGTATGGCTCAGTAAGCTATGAAAATATAAACACAATTACAATGGTCTGAGGAAAAAGAGCCTTTAACAGTATGTTTTCTGGTGTGATGACCAGCAATGGATGCTGTTGATTCTGAGTATGTTCCCTGCTGTTTCTAACCAGAAATAAGCCGTTGTTGTTGTTGTTGTTGTTGTTGTTGTTAATCTGTTTATCTTAATGGGAAATATAATTCAAATGCAATTGGATCTCTGAATATGCAAGCAAACTTTCAAGCACCCCCAATAGGTAGACTTTACTATGAAAACAACACAGAAATTCTGAGTTAGTACCATGTACTTAGGTCACAAGATAATTCTTTGCTTTTGCTTTAGAAATATGCTCAATTGCAAAAGAATAAATAAGAATACACTCAACAAAATGCAGTCCAACTAATGCAGTTTTAAATAGAAAGGCTAAAAGGATCAAAATAATAACAGCATATAATCAAGATTCATAGGTAACCATCAGTATCCAAGGAAGGCTTTTAACAAACTGACTTCATCTGGCAGCTGAACTCATATGGGGAGATTTCCAGGTAGATCTCCCTAACATTTTTCTGGACAGCCATACAAAAAATAAGCAAACAAATAAGTTCCATTTGTTTTGTATGATTCTAACTGGCCACAATGTCCCAGAATACAATACTGGACACCAATCAGTAATTGTTAAGATTCCCCAAGTCTCCTGAGAGTTTCTTCATGAATGTTCTCACAACTGCCTTCTTCAAAGCAGCAGAAACCATACCCTCCCTTATGGAGGTATTAAATTATCTTTACAACTCAGATAGCCCTTCCTTACTGGCAAGATGTCATCAGGCATGACAGGCAAGAGTTGAACAAAACAGGCCAAGGTGTGGCCTGGACCATCAAGTACCCTAGCCACGTGCTTAGGCTGTAACAACTAAAGTAATCCAAACAATAGTTATACATTGTTCCCTGAAGACATTGACCTAGTTTGCATGATCACCATGGGTTGCACAAGCCATAGTAGCTTGTTTAAGCCATGGCACATGCTGGGCAGCATTTGCCTAATTACCCACCCAGGCATGGCTTGCCATGTTGTCCGAACCTGGGTGACACGGCTTGTTGGAGGAGGAAATAACCTTCAAATAATCCATGGGTGGTTGTTGGGTTATTTGAAGGTTGTTTCCTCCTCCAACATGTTGCCCAAGTTCAGATGACATAACAAGCTGTGCCCAGATGGTGATTAACCACTGGTGATTAACCACTGCAGCTTAAACAAGCCAGCATAGCTTGTTTAACCCATGGAGATCATATGAATCTGCATGTCAACCTTTGTATCTCTTCCAAAGTGGAATCTAAATTGAAATGTGTGTGACTGATTTTGTCAAACACCATGTAAATAATTTATAGTGGGCCTTCAATGGTAGAATGTTATCATATATATGTACAATATAAAGTGGTAGACACCACACTATTTGATAAAACCATGTGGATTGACATGTGGAACTATTTTGTAGCCCATGTGTGGAGTTCCACCAGATGGGAAGTTTGTGGCACTCTCTACTTGGGAACGTGGGTTTCATCCAATGTTGGACAATTGGAGTCCTGATCATGTAACAGAGCCTCCCCTTCCTCCCCTCCCCCTGTATCTGAATGCCTCCAAATCTGCTGTGGAGAGTGCCCCCCAACTTCCAAAGCTGTGAGCATCCATTCTGCTGGCAGATGGATACAGTTGGATATAACTCTGTAGTATTTAAATCAGCCCTAAAAACAGCAGTTGATACGATGTGAAGTAGTAATAATGTTTTTGCTGCTGCTGCTGCTGCTATTACTTGTACTACTAGGGCATGCAAGGTACATTAGATAGACAAGGAAGAGAAGTTGGATGAGATTAGCAATTTACAATGTGTAGTTAGGAGAACATATGTGGATTTGGCTAGTAATAGACAGGAATGGATGATCCTGCCGGTTTCACTGTCTCCTGCATTCTTTCAGTACCCAATATGAAGACATTTGTGAATCCCACCCATCCCTAGGAATGGTCATGCAGAGAAGGTGACTTGGTTAGCAATTTTTTTTCCTGAACAAAGAAGACTTGAAGACAGATGTCGAGTAAAAGAGCAACCTGGCAAAGGGGGAGGAACATGGAGTTTTTATTTAATATTGTTTTGAACTCGGACTTTCTCTCCTTTGTTAGATGGATTAATACAATCCTTGTGATCTGAGCTATGGATCAAGTGCTAAGGGTAGTTGGAGGAGGAGGACACCGTTTCTCTCTCTGGGGGATTTCATTAACCTTTTCTACAATTGTTAGGCTGACAATTCCTCTCAGACCATTTGAGCTAATTAAATTCTAATGGGCAGCAATTGAATCAGCTAACTACTTTCTACTTGCTAATGTTTATATCTTTGGGTTTTCTATGGTCCTGAACTATTAAAATGGACAGTCTCAGCCAGACCAGCATGAAGTACACTGATAGAATGTATGCATAAAATGCCAACACACTTCAAGAACATAACTGACCTATAGGTTGGGTATGGTTAAGTGCTCTGTATTACTTTGCACAAGTCCCTGGGCCTGGTACAAGGGTTGCTATATATACATTTGCTTTAAAATAGTTAGCCATCCTGAGGAGCCCTTGGAATACGGTGGGATAGAAGTTGAAATAAAGAAGCAAGAAATGTATCCATCAGCACAATCTCTTTCATCTGGGGAATGTGATTCTGTCGTTGTGTGTGTGTGTGAAATGGGGCTGTCTAAACCTGAGGAAGACAGAAATATGCACCAGTATATTATTATTATTATTATTATTATTATTATTATTGACATAATAAAATCTGGATTTATTAGACCAATGAAAATTCCACAAATAGGTGGAAGCTTTTGAGTTCTCCATAACTCTTTTTCAGGCTAGGTGGTACAAAGAGAGCAGGGTCCACCTTGCCTGATGAAGAATTTTGGAGAACTCAAAAATGTGCACTTGTTTATGGAATTTCTGTTGGTGCTAATAAAGCTATTGCCAAAATGTGAATTTTTAAAGTGAAGCTTCTGACTAATTTCAGGAACTGTTCATAGAGTCATGAAATACAAAAGCTATGTTTTAGTCATACAAGTCAAACAACACTGAAGAAACCTCCCCATTCAAGAGGAGCAGCCGTCACTATGGATTTGATACACAGATTACTTTGAAACAATATGACACTTGGTTTCACACAGACCTATTGAGGGGTAGACATACCCAAACCTCCTATCAGACCTTGAGCCTCCATATGGGGGAGGTGATTGGGCATTTTTGCTGTCCTCAAATGAAGGTGGACAGGTTAGGGCCATTGCTGCAAACACTGTGCAAAGCTCAACAATCTGCCAGTGCTGGGATGACAGATGTTGAGTTGGAGTTTGGGGAGGCTGAAATGCTGAAAGCTTGCCAAACTGCATCCCTCAAATAGATTCCTCTGACATCCCTATTCATCCCTTTAGATGTGCCTTCAGGAAATGAAGCTGTGGAGATGTGAATAGTCAGCCCCTTGCCCTCCTCCTAAAAATATGCCTCCTGTTGCTTTTAAAAAAACAAAATAGGCCAAAGGTGCACATACCTATGGTCCCTATAATATGCATGCCAAGTTTCTGGTGTCTAAGTTTCACCATCATGGCACTATAGCACTGATTAACAGATAGACAGACACAATACGACCCTGTTCAGACAACAGACTAATTCGTGGTTAGGCCGCTAACTCTTTTGCAGCAAATGTTTAGTGAGCATATTTAAACCATGGTTATGTAGCCACCATGGTTAGGAATGGTTTACACAACACACAAAGTCATGGTTCATGTGACACACTAAGCCATAATGTTTAGCTGAAAATGTTAACCACCGTGGCTTAGAGTGTTGTCTGAACAGGGTCATCCTCTTTTTAATCTATCTATCAATCTTTCTATCTATCCTTTAGTTAAAAACTTCAGCCTTCTCCGGTTCATTATTTGGAGCATTTGGTAGCTGCTTAAAGCTTGCCTCTTACATTGCTTCCTGCTGGCAGTGTCAGAAAACAATCATCACTCTTTCTCTTTTGTGAATACAGGTTCACAAGACAAGCAAAAGTAGCCTTTCAGGCTACAGCAATCCAGCTACACATTTTTTTAAAAATGTTCTAATATACGTTTTCTCCAAGAAAAAAATAAAAGAAAATAAAAGATGTATTGCAGCCATTGGGAGTAATTGTCTCCTTGAAAGCAAAGGACAAACAAGGATATGAGCTTCTCTCCTCCCTTTAGAAGCTCACAGAACGATGGCCCATAAAGATCAAGGCTGTGAAAAATTATAAAGGTAAAATAAAGCCCAATGCAACTCTACATCAATTGTAAAGTAGCATGTGGCAAAGTTAAACTAATATAAATTGAAGTTAATGTACAGGGTGACCTACTTTGAGACAAATTCAAGCTCTGCAGCCACTAAAAGAATAAAGAGTTACAATGTTGATTTAACAAGCCCCAATGGAGATTTCAGAAGTAATACCGCATTTCAAAGAGATCCCACCAACCCACCCACCACCTGCAAGATATGGACATGATGGAAAAAGCTCATAATGATACTGTACAGATTTCATTGCAAACAAGATATGAATGTGATGTGTTGCAAATGCATTCACAATACATCAACAATATACTCCTATTAACTTTCCAGAGTTAATTGTATTGTTGACGCATTTAAGACACCGTACGTATGTACAAAGTAGAAAAAGCTATTTTCTACTTCCAGTTTAAGCCAAGCTAATGACCATTATGATTTAATTGACATCCTATCTTGAATTTCTTCAAGAGATGAATGTGAGGGCTCAAAGTCATCAGAGAAGATTCATTGACACTTGTACAAAATCAGTGAATCCAATCTTGTACCCAATGTGATATGTGGCTTAATTTCAGCACAAAAGGGAGGGGTTGATTTATCCAGTGGGAATGCATACTATCCCCCCTTTTTTGCATACTATTTCCACGATTTGTATTGTTACAGCTTCTAGATGATGATTCCATTGTTAGGCAGATTATGGGGAAATAATCTAGAACGGTTGGTTGAATGGCTAAGAGATAGTTGGGTATTTCAGTGTGTGTTTTGAAATAAGTATCAGAACTTGGGGCAGCTGAATCACGCATCCAGCTAAGGGGAGGGGGGCAAGTGTGTCTGTGTGTGGAAAAAAATGTCATAGAAAAGTTAAATTTAAATTAAAGTTAAGTTAAATTTAAATCTGGATCTGAACTTTGTCAACTGGTCTTCCCTCCTAAGGTGCAGTAGACAGTAGACAGGCCAACCTGGGACTGGGAATGCAATTTACTTTGGATGGAGTTGCACACACTTTGAAGGTCTACGACTTGGGCAGTGCTCATGGATCCAGCAGTACACCTGGGTGGTCAAGTGGTGGTGTTGATGGTCAGGAATGCCTTTGCCCAGCTTCAGCTGGTGTACTAGCTATGTTCCTTAAGAACACAACAGCTACCAGCCTGGATCAGACCACAGACCTTGCTAGTCAAGCTTTCTGATTGCAGTTGTGGTACCACATGCCTATGAGAAGTCTACAAGCAGGCATGCATGAAATAGCACCCTTCCAATCATGTTCCCCAGTAACTGGAATACAAGTACATAATAATACTGCAGGTAAAGTGTAGTCATCATGACTAATAGCTGTTGATAATCTTATTAATAATAATAATAATATAATAATAATAACGATTTATTTCTTACCCGCCTCTCCGTCTAGATCGAGGCGGGGAACAACAGCATGATAAAATACATAAAACTAATTAAAACATTACAAATATTATTAAAACTGCATTAAAACATCCTAAAACATCCTAAAAACATTCTAAAAATTACACTGGATATGCCTGCCGGAAGAGAACAGTCTTTTAATAATAACGATTAATTTGTCCAATCCCCTTCTAAAGCTCTCCAAGGTGGTGGTCATTGCTACATCTTGTGATAGAGAATTCCCATGTGCTACCATGTGCTGTGTGAAGGAGTACAGTCTTTTATCTATCCTGAATCTGTCATCGTTTAGCTTCATTGGATGACCACAGGTCCTAGTATTATGACAGAGGGACAAAAATGTCTCCCTATCCATTTTCTTTACACCATGCATAATTGTATACACCTCATGCACTTACTTGCCTTTTTTTAAGCTAAAAAGCTCCAAATGCTTTCCTCATGCTAGTGTCGCTACAGCCCTTTGATCTTTTTTGTTGCCCTTCCTAGAGAAGGCACATCTGGCCACAGTGATCCATGTTTTAACCATTTTGTACTGAGGTACAAAGCTGCAATAAACTCTATGTGAAGCTGGCCTTGAAAACTGTTGAAAGTATAGTTACTGCAAAACAGGATGCTCATAGTGGTATCTGGTATGTGTTTCATAGCTCATATAACACAGTCTTGAAACAATGTCACTGGCTTCTGCTTTGTTTCTGAGCTCAGTTCAAGATGCTGGTTCTTACCTATTAAGCTCCAAACAGCTTGGGACCAGGATATCGGAAAGACACCTCCTCTCAAATGAACCTGCCCAGAGTCTGTGTTTATTATCTGAGATTTTGTCACATATCCCACCTCCTAGACAGGTGAGGTTGGTGAGGACTCAAGACAGAGCCTTTAGTGTAGCAGTGCCCTAGGAGGGATTGGGCAAAATTGTCTGATTTGCTTTCTCCAGCATTTAAAACCTCAAGTTCTTTCTGTTCTGAATGTGAAGCACTTTGCAAATTCTGAACGAAAATGAACTGAAACAAAATTCTCACCCATCTGCACCAGCCAAATTCAGTAGGCACAGCTATTCCCAGCATGGAAAGAGGACTGTGTTGTACCTGCCCTGCCATGTAGCTGTTAAAGATCAGGACTCTTGTCAGAAAAAAGTGGTGGCAAGTCTAATTAACTACTGATATGATTGAATACGCAGGGATTCAATCCCAAACTTTTAAAAGCAAAGAACTCAAAGACATGACCAGGAAGTACAAATCTGTTCAATTTCTCCCACATTCTTTTTTCTTCTTTTTAAAAAAAATATTGAGTTCTTTTTGTCCGAAATATGGAGAACTTTGCAAATTTCCATAAATTCTTGTTGAAATGGAAATGAAATGAAATCCTCCTCCATTCCTATGCCCCAGTTATGGAATGTCCTTCCTGAGAAGATTAGGTTGGCTTCCTCAATATTGGCCTTCAAAAGGCTGGTGAAAATGATACTTATTCTACTGAACTTTCAGAGATTAATGCTGCTCCTTCAGAGTTCCCTTGGTGGTTTTTATTTTTTTGGCAAAGTCTGTATTTTATGTTTTTAGTTTTTAAAATAGTTATATTTTATTCCTTTTTATCTGTTTTGTTTTATTGTAAATTTCCTTGTGTACTCACTGAGTAGGGTTTTTATTTTCAAAATACAATACATGGATGAATAAATAAAGAAATCATATTCAAGAATTGCTAAGGACTTTGGGAACACCTCAGGCATCATCACATACCTCTGGGAAGGACTGTAGCACAGTGGAAGAGCAGGTGCTTACCATGAAGAAGATCCCAAGTTGAATCCCTTGCATTTCTAAGTAGGGTTCCCTGAAATTTTGGGGAGCTGCTGACAATCAGTGTAGACCAGCCTTCCCCAACCTGGTTTTGGACAACCACTCCCAGCCAGCATGCTGGAAGTGGCTGTCCAACACATCTGGAGGACACCAGGTTGAGGAAGACCTGATTCTGTATAAGGCAGCTTCCTTTGTTCCCACTAATTTGTTGGCAACCTTCAATGTAATTTTTGGGAATCAGCCAGAGAGCTCTGGCTATTGGGCAGTATAGAAGTGAAATAAATAAATAAATAACAACAACAACAACATACCCCAAGCAACTGTACAGTTTGGCTGGTGCAAGGAATGTTTGGTCATACCAAAGGCCACTTAGTTCACCATCATGTTTCCCACAGTAGTCAGCACTATGCTTACAGGAAGTCCACAAACAGGGCCTGAAAGCAACCAGTCTTCCCTGTTTGTTCCCTACTAGCTGGTATTTAGAGGTACACTATATCTGAACACAGAGGTTCCATTTAGCCATCAGCGTTGATAATCATATTGCTAATAATGGTGGTGAACGTCGTGATAGAAGGGAAAAGCACCAATGGTAGTTGAGGAACTAAAGGAGACTGGCTGTGGTGCTAATGTAAAAATGTTCTTTATTCAATTATAATTTTTTTTAAAAAAAACAATGGTGGTGACCTTGTTGAACTCTAACAATGCTTTAGCATTTGCTATGTTCAGTTGACATGACTTCTGCCTTGAACCCAGTGCAGTCTATAAAATACAGCTTTATTCAGTTTAATCAATTTGCACTTCCTTGGTCTTTGTCTTTCACTCGCTTTAACCCTGATGTAAATTCTAAACATGATGTCCGCAGCTTTCCACATGAAAATGATTTTTAAAAAATTATTTTATCATTTAATCGAGCTTTGGAAAATATGTACAAATCTTATAGTTCTATTGCTCAAAAAGTCCATGTGTTCTATGGTCCATTGGACTTTCCTGAGTAAATATCCTTGTTGATGGTGATTGCGACTGAGTCAGAGTAGAAAAGATGCATGTTTAATGACTTGAAGCCTCAACTTTCAAATATCAGCTTAGAATTCATATTAATAACTGCAGGCAGTAAAATAATATTCTGTGCTGCTTAAAACAACAGAATTCATCTCAAAAGTTTCTGACACTTGGACGTGTGTAGAATGGTCAATCGTTGAGGTTTGAAAGATGTTCACTTTTTTTAAAGCATAGAATGTTTTTTGGTTTCACATAATGTCTTGTATCCTTCAGATATATCAAAGTACTTCATAAAAAGAAGAATAAAATGGATAGTTTCATGACTACAAAGGGAAGGACTACAATCATTATACATTTACTTGGAACATATAAGCCTCTATAATGGGGAGAGAAAATACTGCCTTGTGTATAAAGTTTTTATTCCTGATCCTCAAGGTTCCATTCCATTGCAGTGGTCACAAGAAGAGTGCAAAAGTAATGCTCAACCATCCTAATCCAGAAGATTACTTACATTCCTATGGTATGTCTCAGCAGTTGCTCTTAGGTGACATCTAAAATATGAAGAGGCTGAAGGATCACAACTGGAATGCAAGCCAAAACGCAAGGCCAGTTTAGTAGAGCACCAGTTCTGCAGCGTTACTCAGCCACTGAATGGTAGACTGAGGATGGAACTACATGTTAGAAGCCACCCACTCTTCCATCTTCATTTCTTTGCCCTAGTCTGGCAAAATTATGTAATGGACATATAGGCTCTATCCAAAACTTGACTTCATTTGGAGAATATGAGAAACACATCATTTCACAATTCAGGGCAGGGAAAAGGGCCTAGCTGCTTCTGAAACTGGCCCAGGATCAGCATTCATCGTGGTGGGAACACACCCACTGTTGTTGATGCATTTTGGTTCATAAAAACAATTCTTTTTTTAAAAGTTTTTTTAGGGCCTGGAGCTTTAAAAAGAACTACTCAGAGAGGCCGTTGCAAGTCACTACCTTTATTTCTGCAGAATACCTTTAAGCCTCAACATGAGGTCCAGAGGCATTCTGGGGAAATTAAGATGGTGGTGGTTGCTATACCTACTTCACCCAGCACGTTCAGGGCAGCACGTTTCCCACTGCTGTTTTTATCCCCTGCCCCACCCCAAGTATATTCATGGGAGGGGGTGCATCATGGTGCCACTTGCCCAATGACACTTCCAATCTCACACCCTGTTCTGAAAAAGGGGGGGGGGTGGAGAGGTATAGGTGTTTTATATAGTCCTCATTGCTATACTTATTTACTCTCTCAGGTGTAGTTCATACACATTACATAAATTTTAGAAAGCAATAAAGGTGCTTGTGCTCTGAGCCACAACACTACATGCACTTCAGAAATAATTCATTTGGAGAACATGTCCAAACTGCTGAGCAGTTCGTACTGTTTTGAGAATGTGGTATGATCTGTTGGCCTCAGCCCATCATAACTAAACAAACGAGCAAAGAAAAATCCTGCTCAAAATGTAGATCTTGGTGTTGTCACTTTCAGTGGTGGCTGTTTCTGAAAAATGGATTTAATCCATTCAGAAGCTTACATATCTTGGCTGGAAAATCAGGCCATCCATTATTTCATTCCATTGTGTACATCTTAGCATTTTAATAACTGGCTCTGCAAAAGCCAACTTATTTTTGGTTCATAAAGCAACTACCTCTTAGAAATCAAGTAAGAAGACCTATGTTATTCCAAATAATAGGTTGGCTTCATGATCTGCATTCTATCAAGAGAAGGGCTCTGCTCTTGGAAGGTGCCTCTGACCAATTTTGGGGCACACCACCGCTCACCCCATTCAGCAGGGTCCAAAGACCCTCTATGTAGCATTTTCAGGGGGCAGGAAGAACTGCCATGAGGAGGAAGGGATAGAGAAGTTGCTTCTGCAAGCCCAGTTCCACATGCCTATATCTGGATCTTACCAATAGCTACTTTCCTCTCTCAGGTTTATTTTAAAATTGCATTGTTGTTAAGGCTGCAAATGTGATATATTTCCACATTACAGGCCTATAAAAAGCCGTTTAACATAGTGGTTTATAAAATGCTATGCACTGGTGGTTAAGTTACTTGTATGAAACTTTGTTGATCTTTGTTCTCACAGACAGAGCAAAGCCAGAATAGATCTTTCTCTTCTCCATCTCAAATGCTTTTTGAGAGGAAAAGGAATCAAAATTGCATCCCTATTAAAGCAAATAGGGGTCATGCGAGCAGATCACAATGAGGGTTGGCTGTTAGTATTCTAAGCTTTATCCTGGAGTATATTTTCATTGTCTGGGAGAATTAGAGCTTTATAATGGTTATGCTAGAGACGTTTCACTGCAACTATAATAATAGACACAAGAAGAGAAAAAGAGAAAGAGAGAGAGATCATGATGTTTCAAAAAGCTCACCAGTAATGTTTTTGAGCTAAAGAGGAACAAGAGCTACTGATTGGCCCTTTGTTACTTGAATAGTGCTCCACTGATGAGGCAGAAAGAGCATTAAGGAGGATGTTAGCGCAGTATAAAATCCAGCTGATGTCAGATGTAAAACTATGAAAGTAATAATGCCGTTTATAAAGAATATTCCTGAATCAAGGAAACATTACCTTTTGAAGATATCCAAGACACATTCTTCTCCTTTTTTATTGGTTGTTAAAGGCTCTCTTCATCATTATGTCTCTCTCTTCAGCTGCTCACCGAAAGCTATCATGTTCATCAGTATTCAGCACAACCTCTTCTGCTGCTAGTGTGACAATATAAATGTGTTTTATTAAAAATTAAAAATATTGGTGTTTTTTTTTTACTTTCCATCAAGATGAAAAGTGAATTTTCCTTCTTTGCCATATTCCCTTTTTCTACTGCCATCCATCTTGTCTAGCTATTAACAGAATTGTCAAATTCCCAGAGGCCTTAAATTATCTATTTTATTTTTTGGGCTATGAATCTATTGCTATTACTTCTCATTTTGTATAGCACTTTTTAAAAGATCATCCTAACAACTCCTCTATTTGTTAGGTCACTATTATTCCTATTTTACAGAAGGAATTGAGGCTGAAATATGATAGCTTGCCAGAGGCTACACAGTAAATTTAAGGGTGGGCCTTAATCCAAAGTCTCCTAGATTCAAGTCTAAATATTTGGCTATAATGGCTTCTGGCTCATCGCAACAATTTACATGATATCAAACTTTAGGGGAGACATGTCTAGCCCGTGACCTCAGCCCATTAGCTATCTATTTATTTGGAAAGAACCCCTAAAAACAGTTTCAGCTCACTAGCTATGTACTGAATCCTGCTTGGTCATGGGGGGGGGTGTGCAGGCGTACGTGGAGGAGGGTACAGACATGCAATCATGTTTGTTAATCCCTGCGCATGTGTCAGTCGCATACCAAATGGATTTGTATAATAATGAGAAGTCGGTGTGGCTTCTCATGTCACCTGAACCCAGCAAGGGTGGCTTATTGGGGTGGGTAACAAACTACCCAGAATCCATGAGCTGTTCTAGGGTTGAGGGATGGTTGTTACCCACCCTCACTGGGTTTCAGATAACACAACAAGCCACATCAGTGAGGTAATAATGCAAATCTGATTAGCACACACAAGGTGGTTAACAAGCCATGGTTAGTGCATTTTTGGCTTCCCAGGCAACCCACTTGTGGGTTTATATTGACTGGGTTCACACAACACAATAGCCAACCTCAGGGCTGAGTGTGAGTTGTCATTGAATTGTGAGTTGTTGTTGTTGAAATGTGGGTGGTAATGTTGTCTGAACACAGCTGCCAACAATCCATAGTTCATAACCCAATGAACCATGAACAATCCACAGTTCATAACCTAGCAACAAAGCGTAGGTTGTTCGTGGTTAACAAATCATGGCTTATTATCATGGCTGGGTTCAGATAGGCTGACCCTATGAAAAGGAGGACAGGGCTCATGTAACTTTAACAGTTGTAGAGAAAAGGGAATTTCAGCCGGTGCCATTTGTATGCAATTAGTTCCTGGTGAAATTCCCTCTTCATCACAACAGTTAAAGTTGCAGGGGCCCTGCCTTCTTTTGTATATGGTCACTCTAGTATAGTGCCTGCAACTTTAACTGTTATGATGAAGAGGGTATTTCACCAGGAACTAATTGCATACAAATGACACTGGCTGAAATTCCCTTTTCTCTACAACTGTTAAAGTTACATGAGCCCTGTCCTCCTTTTCATAGGGTCAGCCTAGGTTCAGACCACACAGCAATCCCTATTTCATCAACAATCCAAACTCAGCAGTTGACTATGGGTTCTTGTGTTTTGTGAATCCAAGCAATATGTACATGAATAGTGAGATAGAGTGGAATGCTGGACTACATCAGTCAGACAAGTTTCTTCTAATGAGTTGTATCCAGTGCTGGCCTTCCACAAGCCTGACACTTTTACTCTTAAAGGAGGACACTCTGGAGCAGATTTACAAGGGCTCTGGGGGTGGCAGGAGAGTAAGGAGAAGTCCCAATGTGTGAGTGTAAATCCATTCGTATGATATTAGATTTAACTCTAGGAATTAGACCCAATGTTAGTCTAACTTAAGTCCCATTCATTTAAATTAGACTACTCTAAGTAGTACTAATATTGGTTACAACTAGGGGTGTGCACAGACCCCCGGATCGGATCGGGACCCAGATCGGGACCTCCAATTTTGTCTCGGATTGGATTGGACAAAATCGGAGGCCCCTTGGATCAGGTCCAATCCCGATCCAAAAATCAGACATTTGATTTTTGGATCGGCCGCCATTTCCCCCCCCCCCCCAATAGATTTGCATTGGGGGAAAGAAAGCTTTCCCCCAATGCAAGTCTATGAGGAAAAAATGGCGGTGGGTGGGTGAGGGGGGGCCTAACTCCCTCCTCCCCCTGGGTCCGTCTGCTGTGGACGGCCCCGGAAGGAAAGCCCCCTCCCCCGCACTCCTTACCCCCCGTGGCCGTCCGCTTCCATCTGCTGGTGCCTGCAGGTGCCAGCGGATGGAAGCGGATGGCTCCGGGGGGGGGTAAACCCCCTCCCCCTCCCCCTGCTTACCTTCCGTGGCCGTCCGCTCCCGTCCACCGCTGGCCGCTACTATGAGCAGGCTTCGCGGCCTGCCCCTAGGTAGCGCACCAGGTGATCATCACCTGATCATCATCAAGTGATGATCACCTGGTGCGCTACCTAGGGGCAGGCCGCGAAGCCTGCTCGCAGTAGCGGCCAGTGGTGGATGGGAGCAGAAAGCCACGGAAGGTAAGCACGCCGTGGGGCCCCCTCCCCCCTCCCCCTCTGTCTCCTGCTTACCTTCCGTGGCCGTCCGCTCCCATCCGCCGCTGGCCGCTACTGTGAGCAGGCTTCGCGGCCTGCTCCTGAGTAGCGCGCCAGGTGATGTCATCACCTGGCGCGCTACCTAGGGGCAGGCTGTGAAGCCTGCTCGCAGTAGCGGCCAGCGGCGGACAGGAGCGGACGTCCCCGGAAGGTAAGCGCGCCGTGGGCCCCCCTCCCCCCTCCCCCCTCCCCTTCCCCCCTGCTTACCTTCCGGCAATGTCCGCTCCTGTCTGCCGCCCATTGCCCCCGTTGTCTGCTTCCATCGGCGGGCACCCGCTGGCGCCCGCCAATAGAAGTGGCGGCAGGCACCAGTGGGCACCCACCGATCCTCTGATCCATCTGATCTGGATCGGAACCTTTCCGGATTGGATTGGATTGGATTGGACGATCCAGCGGTGAGATCGGAAATCGGATAATTGTATCCGAATTCCCCTGGATCGGATTCGGATCGTGGATCGGACCCGATCCAGTGCACATCCCTAGTTACAACCCTATTTTTTATGTTTGGTCTTTTAGGCAGGCTTATGTTATGGTTGGAAAATTACCACTGCTATGGGAAGGGAACAGGGACGGCACCTGATACAGAAGAAACTATTAAAATAGATATCTTCTGTCACAAAATAATAGTAGAAAGAAAAAATACAGAAGAAAATGGATTTATCTTTCAGCATTTGGATCTATTATGTAGAAAGGACTGTTACATGATTTAGAAAACTGAAATACAGAACATTTACATAGGCAAGATCAGCCCCTTTAAAAAGTATCTGCTAGATGGGATATTTATCCTTGGCCTCATCTACAAGAATTCGCCTTTACGCGTGGTTAGGTGATTATGCACATATTCGCAGAAGCGCATTTACGCCTAATACCTCTGTACGAGAGGCGGGGAAGCGCATTACTGGATGACCGAAACGCGATTTAAACTGTTGACATGTGGAGAATCGCTTGTTCACATAGTCAAAATGCGCTTTAACGGCTGGAGCAAAATAAAACTCGCTATTTAACGCGCATTCAATAATGCGCATAATCGGAGAGAAAACGCACCTCTACGCCCGATTTGCGCTCTGTTCTTGTAGAGGTAATTTTTTTAATGTGCCTTGAAAGAGCTTTAAATGCCTCTTGTAGAGGCAGCCCTTCTTAATATTTAAGTAATGTTTCTGTTTGCTAAAGAAATATTTGGAGCAACATTTTACATTTGCAGGAAAGGGTTTGAATTTCAATGCTGGCTGCAGCACCTTGGCTCTGCAAAACTTTGTGTTTTGTAAGAGGGGAAAATATTTTTGGAGTTACTAACTGGAGATAGTATTCTCACTCCCACTAACTGTTGGAGTTGCCTGACCTTTGTAAGTACAAGTCAATATTCTCACCGTAAGAAGCACCAGCAGGAGTAATCTTGCCTATCGTAAGGAAAAATGATTTGCCACAGGCAGATCAGGATCACTGAAAGGGAATTGGTGAACAGAAAGGGGGAAAAAACAACAAAAAACTATTTCAACTCATTTTTCAAAGAGTGTCTCTTACACAGCATTAGATTCTGTTCAAAAGACTGAAGCCTGCAGTTCCACAACTCTCTTTCCGTAGTTCAGTATGATCAACTGGGAATTTTACAAAAAGAAGCTTGAATTAGAAGTTAAATCCCTTAAATATTCAGATCCCTGGGTTACATACAGCACAATCCTATGCATAGTTACTCAGAAGGGGGTGCCACTATGTTTAATGGGATTTACTCTGAAGTAAGTGTAGCCACAATGTACTAATAAACCTCTGCACATTCCTTAGCACATTCATAGACCCTATCCTTGAGCAAAGCCTGCTGTATGAGATAAAATTGCTCCTAAGCCCCCTTTGGCTCGTGGAGCTATGGTGCCTGGAGGGGAAAGTATGATCGTGTACTGATAATTACTTTTACACCATGGCCAAGAGTGAACTAGAAGCATGGTGCTAGAGGAGGAGAGCTTAAGAGGAGTCACACAAACAACCGGAATTTGTTCTCACCTCCAGCAATAGCATAATGTTGCAAAAGAGGATGCCCATTGACACTATCACCTGTTGGCTGCTCTGCACAACGTTCTCTGGCAGCGGTGAAGGCAGCAGCAGAAATCCACTTACATAAAAGCAAGCCAAAGTCCAGGAGGTTGAGCCACCAAAGGTTTGGTGGACTTGGCCCTCTGGATGGACTCCTCTGGTGTCCCTATGTATAGGGTATATGCATAGGAGTACAACATCCCATGCAAAACAGGAGGGGATTTTCTTTACAGGTATGTGTAATTAGTAAAGCGGCCACTGATCTCTCTTGCAAGCATGTTAATAGATTTTCACACATTCCAAAAAGTACCGTTCTTATATAAGAAATGTTTACCCACTTCCACATATCGTACTGCCTTAATACAGTTCACCCAGACAGGTCTTCGTGTACATGGATCAGAAAAAATCTAAAAATATGATTTTTGGGGTTTAAAGTATTTATAAAGAATTTAATAAAAACCTAGGTTTATGCCTACAACGCTCAACATGCCTTGGGTGGGAGGCCAGACTTACTGGCCTTTGGTGGCCATTGTGATTCCTAAGGTCAATCTCGAGCAATCAACCCAATTCCATAGAAGAAGAAGAAGAAGAAGAAGAAGAAGAAGAAGAAGAAGAAGAAGAAGACGTTTATTTCTTACCCACCTCTCTCTCTGGATCGAGGCGAGGAACAACATCAAATACATAAAACTGATTAAAAACATATGAAACTAATACATTATTAAAAGGCATCTCAAAATTCATCTAGGTAGGCCTGCCGGAAGAGATCAGTCTTTATGGCTTTCTTAAATTCCAGAAGACTGTTAAGTTGGCGAATCTCTCCCAGCAGGCCATTCCACAGTCTGGGAGCAGCAGAAGATAAAGTCCTGCATCCATTTGGGGTGTCTCCTCCCACCTTCCACGTGTGGTTTTAAAATCTTCATCACAACAGTTAAAGGTGCATGCACTATACTAGAGTGACCATATACTAGGGTGACCAGATAAAATCCAGGTCAGGGCTCATGTAACTTTAACAGTTGTAGAGAAAAGGGAATTTCAGCCAGAGTCATTTTTATGCAATTAGTTCTTGGTGAAATTCCCTCTTCATCACAACTGTTAAAGTTGCAGGGGCCCTGCCTTCTTTTGTATATGGTCACTCTAGTATAGTGCCTGCAACTTTAACTGTTGTGATGAAGAGGGAATATCACCAGGAACTAATTGCATACAAATGACTCTGGCTGAAATTCCCTTTTCTCTACAACTGTTAAAGTTACATGAGCACTGACCTGGATTTTATCTGGTCAGTCTACCATATACAAAAGAAGGCAGGGGCCTTGCAACTTTAACAGTTGTAATGAAGAGGGAATTTCACCAGGAACCAATTGCATACAAATGACACTGGCTGAAATTTCCTTTTACATGAGCCCTGACCTGGATTTTATCTGGTCACCCTACCATAGCCTGAGCCCCCTCCCATTTGCTTCGCTTCTTTCCTCTTCTGCTTTCATAGAGATGCAGGGTGAGGCCTTGGGAGAGATGGGCCTTGGGAATCTTCCCTGCCTCCACTGCCTTCCCAAATACATCCTTCCATGAATGTAAATTAAACCCTTTCCTACTTTCGATAGTAAGTGAAATTTAGGGTGACCAGATTGCCCGGGGTTTCCTGGTCCTAACTGGGAAAACTGGGGCGATCCGGGCCAACCGGGCCCCGGGGGCAAACCTCCAGGGAAACGGTTGGCTTGCTCTCCATTGCAACAAACCTCGAGGAGGCAAAGGCCACGCAGAAGAGGCGGGAGAAGGCAAATTTCATCACTTCTGGAATCAGGCCTCTGCCGCCCCTTTTGCGCATGCTCCAGGCTCCTTGGGGTTTGGTGCCACAGCGACAAGCCCCAAGGAGTCCAGAGCGCATGTGGAAGAGGCGGCAGAGGTCAAGAGCCGCTGCCACAGCACGAGGAGCGCCACCTCTGCCGCCCCAGGAGCGGCACCACCACCACCACCACATGAGGAGCACCACTGCTGCTGCCATTGCCCTAGGACCGTGGCACGAGGAGCGCCGCTGCGGCACGAGGAGCGGCGCTCCAGGAGCGCCGCCGCTGCGGCACGAAGAGCGCTGCCACCATCACCCCAGGAGCACTGCCATTGTCACTGCAGCATGAAGAGCTCCACCGCAGTCGCCCTAGGAGCACCGCCGCCGCCACCGCAGCACGAGGAACGCCGCCACTGCCGCCGTCACCCCAGGAGTGCCGCCGCTGTCTCCTCTAGTGCCTGAGTACCAAATCTATTTTCTGGAGGAGCCCTGAATGGCCATTGGTGTCAATGAAAGGTTTTTCTGATGTTTCGTTACTGGTGTAGTTGGGAATTTCTGGGAGAAGAGCCGCAGTTGGGGAGGGGAGGGTTACCTCTCCCTGTTCTCCCCAAAACACCCCTGAGTGGCAATTAAGTTTAGGGGGGAATATCCATTGGTGCTAATGAGAGCCTTTTTAAAAAGCCCAATTGTGTAGGGAGGGGCAAATTTCCTCTAGCAGAAGAAGAGAAGAGTATGGGAAAAGACAGATGAGGGGGAGTGGGTGAAGAGATGTGCATTTGTTGCCTTCTGGGTGGAAGGTAATTTTCCAAGCAACCTAGGCATGTTAGATCCTGGTCGTGTGTGAGTGATATGGCTTCTCTTGATCTTTGTGTATCTCTCCCTGCTATGCATTGTAATGTCTGGAGAAATGGCATTTTGTGTAGGGTTTCCTAGCCTACTCTCGTGTCTTCCTGTGGTGGTGGTGGGTCCCAAGTCCCAAACACATAGAGACAACCCCCAGAAACTGCAGAGCAGAGAAAGGAAGAGCGCCATCCACTAATAGCACCTTGCCTCTACCTTAAGTTTCCAAACTCCCTAGGTTGCAATACTACAAGCGAGAAGGATCTTGGAATTGTTGTAGATCACAAGTTGAATATGAGCCAACAGTGTGATGGGGCTGCAAAATAAGCAAACACTATTTTGGGCTGCATTAATAGAAGTGTAGCTTTCAAATCGTGTGAGGTACTGGTTAGGGTTAGGGTGCTACATGCATACAAATGACACTTGCTGAAATTCCCTTTTCAATACAGCTCTTAAAGATACAGGAGTCCTGTCCTCCTTTCCATATACTCTCTAACTAATTGAATAATTGCAATGTTTTCCTGTTACCATAGTTCTTTAACTTCCATAGCCAGTGGTGTATATTTTTCTCTCTTTTCCTCTTCCTTTTCTACATTTTTTTTGTCATTAGGTATTGCTATGTCATTGAGGTAGGTGTGTTTTTTCTTTGTTGTTTTTGACTGTCATGTCTGGTTGATTGCAAAGTATTGACTTGTCCCAGAATTGTTCCATCCAAGCAAGATAATAAATGAGTGTGTAGCGTGGCTTGGCTTGAGCGTGTCTGAATCTCCTAGGCTCTGAAAGCATTTTTCTGGAGAGCACCTGCTGGTTGCATGATCCACGAGGCCAGATTCTGTGAGTGCATAGTTCTCCCTGACAGGTGGGGCTTGCAATTTACAGAGTAAGGTGAACAATCCTATATTCATTTATCTGAGAGTAAGCTTTATTGAAATCAATGGGACTTATTTCGGAGGTTTCTTTTGGCAGGTTTTTGGGTCCATGATTGGGATTTCTCTGCACACTGAGGCAGTGCAAATTCAGGAGATATTTGGATAAAAGGAGGAAAAGATCCTTGTCAAGAATTGTGATAATGGGCATCTATTCTGGCCTTTCTTTGTATTGCTAAGGTCTTGTTTACATGGCTAATGAACCAGAGGTATAATGACAATTTTTTAAAATTAGTTTCTCATTGATAAACCAGAAGTTGAAACAAGCTACGAGGTGCTAGTGATAAATGTCTACCACAAGCCTTTAGTCTATTTTGTTCCATGGCTAATGTTTGCAGGATAATATATTTTATACTTTTTCTCAATGTTAGGTTGCTAGTTTGTTGTACTAGATTTTTGTGCACTTGTCAAGTGCTTCATTTGTTCAGTGGTAGCCGTATGCTGAATCTGTGAGTATGGATACGAGAAAGGTGATGGGGAAAGAGTGTTAAATGTTAGGGAAGGTGAAGCATTTATGGTAAGAAAAGTTATTTGAAGGAGGGGGAGACTGTACCACACATAATATAGCAAAAGCTTCAAAGTACAGCAAAAGCTACAAAAGTAGGAGTGAGTGAAGTTAATTTCAGATATATTGAATGTCTCACTTGTTCTTTAATTCAGTGATTTTAATGTTAAGTTGTTATGTAGAACAGGTTTGTCTTAATTGTGTGCTGTAAATCAGGCATGTGACCAAGGTTATGTTTGGGTGGGCACGCCCCTTGGGGCTGGACCCGCTCCCTGGAGGCCGGATATGTTAGTGGGCACACCCCCTTTGGGCAGCCATTTTGGACCTGGATTTTGGTTTCCAAAATCTGGTCACCCTAGACTGAAATTGACTAGGGTGACCAGATAAAATCCAGGTCAGGGCTCATGTAACTTTAACAGTTGTAGAGAAAAGGGAATTTCAGCCAGTGTCATTTGTATGCAATTAGTTCCTGGTGAAATTCCCTCTTCATCACAACAGTTAAAGTTGCAGGGGCCCTGCATTCTTTTGTATATGGTCACTTTAGTATAGTGTCTGCAATTTTAACTGTTGTGATGAAGAGGGGATTTCACCAGGAACTAATTGCATACAAATGACACTGGCTGAAATTCCCTTTGCTCTACAACTGTTAAAGTTACATGAGCCCTGACCTGGATTTTATCTGGTCAGCCTACACCAGTGGCTTTGCCCATCCTGGCTCTCTGCCAAAACCTGTTAAATGTAGATATTATACAGTAAATTATGACAATAAATTATTCTGTATTCTGGCTGCTTTCCTTTTTTATAATAATAATTTAAGAGCACGTGCATACAACAGTTCCCCGCATCCAATGAGATCACCTTCCCTACTATATGTTAGTCAGATATCTGGGCAATGCTGGGTATATTTTGAAACAAATATTCTTAGGTTTGCATCTTTGTTAGCTTGTAGAAAGGGTGTTGTGTGTCCTGATTGTTTTTTGAGTTTAGATGGCTGCTCCTGCCAAGGCATGATGGGAGGTATAGGCATTTCAGGTAAAACTAAAAATGTGGTTTATCATGAAACTCTAATTTCAAATACAGTTCTTATTAACACAATTTTCCATTTATTCTAATGAAACAATTTACGAACTCAACCAAACTAAAAAACCCAACCAACCTAAAGATGAATAAGGTGCAGAGAAATTTATTATTTATCAAATAAATGTTATAAATATTATTCACGGACCTGAGTCAGCCTGAGTCAGTTGGGGTGTGTGTGTGTATATATATATGTATGCATGTGTATATATATATATATATATATATATATTGCTTTGCACCTTCTGAATGTGTATACCACAGACATGTTTGCTTCCAACCTGGGACATATTCATGACACATCTTAAGAAGGGGGAAAGGGATCCATGTTGCATTGGCCTGTTTTCACAGTTTTCACATTTCTCTTTTTAAAAATAATCACAGACATATGACTAAGGTTTGGGCTTGAGTCCATCAACATTAGGTCTCTGGCAGAGTGACTTGGCAACCACAACATGTTGAACTCATTGAAACAAATTCTTTCTTGTGAAACTGGGATATGAGACTTATGTGGGCCAGAATGTAAAATACATTTGATAAAATGATAGCTCCAATATATGGCAGGATATAGATTACATTAAGTAATTGTGCGTCCAGCGGTTGATTTTTCAAGCACATTGAAAAGTGTAATAGTTCTTCTAGTCTCCTGGGGGTGGATAACTTGTCATATTTGGACATCAATCTGGACATGTATTTTGCTTATATATATATATATATATATATATGCATGCACACACGCACGCACGCACACACGCACGCACATACACACACACACATCACTTGTCCTAACTGGCACTTGCTAACCCACAGTTTTCAGACCCCCCTTACCTATTTTTGCCACTTTTAATGAACAGGCTTGTACCTAAGCCCAAAAGACATCTAGTTTAAGGGAGCTCACATGTAGCTCACTTAAAAGACCAGGGCTACAAAAGTCATGATTTCTATGGAATCTTTTTGACCTGTGAAATTCTAGCATCCTTTTAACTTTTCACTGGCACTGCAATGCGTATAGGAGAGAAACGCAATGTGTGCCATGAGCAAAGTGCTAAGGTAGTGCAGTTACATGTAGTTATGTCTCTTGGAAACTTCAATATTTCCATTTTGTTAACAGCAAGTTAATAAACAGTTCTGGCTGAGATCTGTTTTTAATAATCCTTTGGATAAGCTTAGAATCTGTGCTGTTCGCATATTCTATCAGGATAAGAAGAAAGCCTGCCAATGTTTCATATTTGTACTTGGAGATTCATCTGTTGCATCTGAGCGCAATCAGTAAGGGAGGGTGGGAAGGGTGGAGAGGCTCTTTGAGAGCCAAGACGAAATGAAGAACATATGCATATGAGAGCAACTGGAGAGTCTTGTGTTTTGTTTTGTTTTGTTTTCTTGTGAAATGATGGAATGCTTCTAGATGAATGGATAGATTATCATGTCAAGGAAACCTGTGTAGTTGCCAATAGGGATAATAGAACAGAAGTTTATCCCAGGTCTTTCCCTGAAGTGTTGAAGCACTTGCTCTACTGTGTTCCTAGAAATCGCTTCCCCAACCGCCAAGTGTCCTATTGCTATGGTAGGTGGGTGGACCACTCATAGACCACACAGTCATGTGCAGGAAGTGTGGTGATCCCTGTTACGGAGCACTGTGACAGATTGGGGGCATTAGTTCTTCAAGGGCATCAAAAGAGAAAGGTAGTTCAAAAACTCCACAAATCTTCAATTTGGTACTTCCACTTCTAGATCTGTCTTCCTCCTCCTGTTGTTCCTAGCAGCAATATCGTGATCTCCACACTACCTGAAAAAGAATGGTGGAGGAACGTATGAGCATTCTGTGCGTTGAAAATGGTCAAGCTTTTGCAAGTGCTCAATGTGAACACTCGCCAAAGACTCAAAGTACCTGCCTCCGCCATCAGCTCTGCTTTTTCCTGCCCAAAGGTAAGTTCTTGGGCTTTGTGGCAGGGGGAGAAACAGTTTACAAGATTGAGATGATGATGATGATGATGAATTCTATGCTGATGCTGTTATTATTATTATTATTATTATTATTATTATTATTTATTCCATTCACTCACTCAATGTATGAGTTGCACTATAGTCGAATCTCTCAGGGCAACATACATAATAAGAACAAATATAATAAAAACATGAAAAAACACAAGGTGTTTGTTTTAAGTTTTAAAAGCAGCAACAATAATGTAAAATGATTCTAAAAGAAGAGTATTCAAGCAGTGATAAGTATCCAAGCAGCAAAAACATGGGAAAATGCAACATTCAGTCACAGGATTAAACATATCATTCAAAATAAAACAAGCATGGGTAAAACTATTATTATCCTGGCTCACAGAGCAGGACGTACAGGACTGTGCTTGCCTTGATCCTGTTCGCAAGCATTTGAGCAAGGTTACTCCGTTTCGCGAGTGACCCTGCTTGAATGCTTGCAACACCCTGGGTGGTTTGTGACCAGAGGGAAAGATGGTTTGGTTGCAGCATCCCTTTAATGGAATTCTCTCTCCAGGGAAGCTGGAGTCACGCCAACTGTGACTTCATTCTGGTTCCAGGCAAAGATCTTTTTCTTCACCCAGGTGTTCCATCATGCAGCAGGAGCTGGTTCTAGTACGATTTTATATGCTCTACTATATTGCTATACTGAATGCTATTATGCTGCTGTTTTGTTTCTGCTTTCAAATTGTGTTTTTTTATATTAACTCTTAATTCTGAATACACACCCTGAAATACCTTTTCAATAAACTAAATTAAATGAAGTTCCTTTAGGACAACCTTCTCCAACCTGGTGCCCTCCAGATGCACTGGACTGAAATTCCCAGCATCCCCCAGGCAGCCTGGCTGGCTGGGGAATGCTGTGAATCACAGTCCAACACATCTGGAGGGCACCACGTTGGGGAAGGCTGCCGTAGAAAGCTGTCCAAGCTTCTTGATGATTCAATATTTTTCCTCTGTGCTAAAGTTTTCAAGAGGAAATGAGGAGAGCAATCCTATGGCCACTACAGAGTCAGGGGGTGGGGCATATGAGAGTTTAGAGTCCTGAATGTGAGGTCGGAGGCAGTGTTTTGACCTCAGACCCAGGAGTCTGAGCTCCCTCCCCCTCCCCGCCAGTGTAGAGAGAACCATGCTGGCTGCCTCTCTGAGGTTGCAAAGGTGATCTCAGAGGGAAGGGAAAGGGGTCATTCCCATGGGTTGGGAGGGGTGGTTTATGCCATGTCACCAAGCCTCCCTGGCCTCCTTCCTTCCCCCACTACAACTAGATGGGTGGGTGGGGGGGAAACCTGCCTAAAGCTAAATTGCAGAGCAAGAGGCACTGTGGCAGTGAGAATTGCCTCCGCTGCACCTCCTACTCTGCACTACATACTTGTAGCTTCTGAGTTCAGAGGTTTATGACTATCAAGGCTGGATCTGATAGATTGTGCCCGCAATTATGGAAGCCATAGAGACAAATAGATGATAAATGGATGGATAGATAGATAGATGACAGATAAATAGGGTGTGTGTGTGTGTGTGTGTGTGTGTAAATGTAATAAAATACATTTAATTTGGAAAATTTCTGTTCAAATGAAGGGAAATAATAACCTTGAATAAATGCAACATCTATAGGAGAGAGAATAAATGCCTAATTTCATAGTTGACTGACAAGACCAGCTAAATGGGCTTTCTGCATTGAATTATGGAATCAGAAGCCATTTGAACTCAGAAAGAAACTCAACAACATGCAGATGAGACATGTGTGATTAACTGACTTTTGTTGCATTTGAAAAAAGTTAAGAACACCGAGAAAAGATAATAAGCAGCTGACTCCCCAAAGTAATTAAGCTGGAGCTCTGGATTTAAGTTGGTTTTTTTATTGATTTATTAATGGACTTAAACTGAAATGCAGCTGCTTAATTGGTTTGTTGAGAAAAAGGTATTGGGGGGGACACACAAAAGGAGCTAATGGACTTAGAAAATATGATTTATGGTGGTGAGAAATTTTGTAAATGGAGCCTTTTGCATCTTCTGAATGAAGTAAACTGAATGAAATATTTGTGTTAATAGCTCACTTTTTGGAAAGTTGTAGGGCCCCCAATCTACATCAGGATCACAGAGGGAGGCAAAGGACCCCCACCTCCACCCTTGATCTGTATCCAGGTCAAGCTCCCTGCACTTACATTAGAGTCCATAGGAAATAAATTAAAATTGGATAAATTAATGGTAACTTTAAAAAATAGAAATGAAAAGCTTGTGTCAAGAACGTTTTTGTTGTCCTGTACTGGTTTTGTGGTGGATCACATTACTCTGGCATATAATTCAAGAAAACTTCCCCATATAAATTGGAAATTATTTTGTGTTTTGTACCTTTTCTTGGGCAGCTAAGATCAACTGTATTTAAGGTTTTGTTTGTTTTTTCATGCCTTTTCAATGCTTAGCTATTAGTATGCCGTTATTAAGTCATGCAGCATGCCCCTCTGCCGATTCCCAGTTGCCCAGAATTTATCCCACTAAGGCATGGGTATCTTTTACATTGAGTGAGGTTTCCAGAGAACCATGTAAATCCTGGATAGGACCTCAAGCCAGAAAGGCATCATTATTGGGCTCCCCCATAACAATGCACAGTAGATCAGTCTGCAAACTATTAACACCTCCAACATTTATCATCCTATGAGATGTATGATACCGTTTTTAAAGTAAGAGACAGAAAGAGGACCCCTTGACCACCACCTACACCTAAAATGGTGAATGGAACCCCTGCGCCCCCTGAGAAAATTTTGCAAAATCCTCCCCACCCTCTCTGTCTCATACACACATACACACAACAAAAGCAGCAGAAAAGCAATGCCTCTTTTGCAGGGAGGGAGCATTTCATGTTGCAGTAGTGGAAATAACACAGAACCCGTGAAAACAATGGTAGGTTAGATAGACTTTTGATCTGACCCTGCCTTGCTCCTCTGATTGGCTTCATAGCATATTACTAGAAGAAACAGAAGGCTGGACTAGAGAGGCCTTTGGTCTAATTCAGCAGAGCTTTTCTTGTGTTCTCATGTATCACCAGAGCTGCGCTTTGAAGGCAGTGAGCATTTCATAGAATCAGATCACTAGCCAATTTACAGTGCAACCCCATGCATGTCTATTGGTAAGTAAGCCTCATGGAGTTCAATGGGGCTTACTCCTAGGTACATGTGTATAGGATCGTATCCTTAGTTTCCTTTGTTAGACTGCAACTCTTTTGTTCAAATCAACCTGTATGCAGGTTAAAAACCGCTTTCAAATTCCCCATGTTCCATGCAAAGGACAGTGAGTGTGTTGCTTTCCTTGCTGAGATGTTGTTCAGTTTGGATCCTTGAAAACAGTATCAATCAAGAGGTACTTTGCACAACAAGAGTTTTCCTTCCCCTCTTTATATGTTACCTGCTTTTTCTGGGTTCCATGTCACATGGAGAAAACCCTCCAAACATAGGCTTTTTTAGACTTCAGACTGAACACAATTCTGTTTCCCCCCTTCCCAACCTACACATTTGAATAAGGAAAAGAGCTAAGATTTTTTAAACCAGATTAGAAACTTATTTCAAGAACTGCCAATCTTGGGTCTTAAAACATTTGAAGTAAACAAACAAACAAACCCCTAATATAATATTCTGGTACTGATGCTGCAGTGTCATAGTTGTGTGAAATGCAATTAATTGAACTTGGTGGTGGTTTCAGATCATCATTGTGATACTTGCCCAACTCTTACAGTTCTGCTTGAAATGCCAATATGCCACTTTCAGTTAATGCAGGAAAAAGTGAGACTGGCATAATTAAAAGTGCATGATGGATGTGCCAGAGTGCATTATTGCAACCCACACGGCCTGTGCACAGCTGTTACACTACAGGATTAGTATTCATTCTGCGATATATTGTAATGCACAGTTTTTTTAAAAAAAAATTAGGAATGGAAGCTCCAGGTTTAATAGCCTACTTCTACAATACAATCAAGCTCTAAAAGGGGAAAAAGATCAGATCCATTTTGCTACTCTACTAAAGGTAGCAAGTATACGCCTGCAGGGCCTGGGACAAAGCATAGTCTTCCTATGCCCCTTCCATAAATGGTGTCAGCAGATAACATGCCATATTTAAGTACGTGGAATAGTGACATAAGTAATGTGTTACAGTAGTTAATCATTATTACCTCTATTTCTGATTCCTATGCTCGCATAACTGTAGTCAAAACTGCACCATCCACAAGAGGGCTGTATCAGCAAACTTGGGTTAAATTTGAGGTTTGCAGGGCTACAAAAAATCTTAAGGGAAAAAAACTCCAAAAGAGCCCAGTGAGGACTCAACAGTCACAGAATTTTGACTTACTGAAAGGAAAAAACCCATGAGAATGGGGTGGAGGAAGAAACACATAGGCCAGATCTACACCAAGCAGGATATGACACTTTGAAAATATTTTGAAAACTATATATAGAGGGTGTCCTGGGCCCCCACAGTTGTCACTACTGTTATAAACCATTTTAAAGCAGTAGTGTAGATCCTGCCATAGAATTAAAAAGGGCAGAGAAAACCCTCTCATTGTCTGGATACATAATTTCCTGGTTCACACTGAGTAGCAATTTTAAAATGTCTCCAAGGACAGAAGTGAGACCTGGCCATAGAAATTAATGGAGAAATCCAAGATTTTAATATGGTAGGGAGTGGGCAAAAATGTTTCCACCCCTCCCCCCTAAAAATCAATGGGGGGAGGGAAACAGAAAACAGTCTAATGAAACTGAACATATTACCAAGCTTGGCATCTGAGTGGGATCTGTAGTGCCCAGCCCACATATACTAGGGGTGTGCCCTCGACACCAAAAATCTGGGGGTCTGGCAGACCTCCAAGAGACTTCTGAAATAGTGGTGTGGTTAGGGGGCAGTTTCAAAACCGTGGAAACCCGCAGTGTGGTTAGAAGATCATTCGAAGCCTTGAATGGATCCAAAGGTTTTTTAGACAACGTGAGGGTTCGTTTCATGTTGATGGACAACTAACTGAACTTTTCCATATTAGGAAGACACTGTCGCTGAGTGATGAGGGAGGGATAGTTTTACAATTGACATCTATGGCTCACCAACAGCCACAGTCTCCTCCCTGTTGCTTAGGGGGAGGGATTGCAATTATATAAAATCAAAGAGCCCATAGCACTGCTCTTTCACAATATGGCTCAAGCTGACTTAATGTCTTGGAAATAGGGAAATTCCATCACTTTCCCTAACGCCTTCCTATCTGGGGGCATTTTGAAGCCCCCTCTGCCCTTAGCCCACTGGTCCAGCATGGCCAGCCTCTGGGTACAGGGGGGCGAGAACCTTGCCCACTGCACTGCCGCTGCTCATGCTGCCAGCCTGATACTGACCGCTGGCTTGAAGAGGGTGTAGCATCTTAAGATCTAGCATACCTGGGATCCTCCACCACCAAAGAAAAATGAACACTAGACTTGAATTTTGAAGGAGAGGGTGAGGGTTGACCCCCAAGACCACCCACACCTGACTTCTTCTCCTGCACTTCAGAAGGACCATCATCATCAGCAGATAAAAAGGGTGTGCCTAATTCTGGGGGTGGGGGACACTAGAAGAAACATGTCTCCGTCTCCCAACATGGCCAGAGCCAGCTTTCTTTGCTGGGTGTTCTTTTCTCTGTGTGTGTCTGTCCATGCTCCCCTTTGTGTGTTATTGAGTATGTGTGTGTTCCTGTTCCACACATGTAGTTTTTGAAACTTCTGCAAGCTCTCTTGAGAGAAAATGAAGTGCATCTGAAGTGTGTGTGTGTGTATGGTGGGGTTGACAGGGAATGGTTTGAGGGAGAATTTTTTTAAAAAATTCTAAAAATCAAGGATCGAATGGACCTGCTTCAAACTTGGCATGGCTAAAGCTCTACTTAAGCCCTACTCTTTATCTTTAAAAATGGAGACATAAGCATTTTTGTTAATTCCCATTGGCGATAATAGTGCAGTTGCCCGAAAATGGATCCGTTTTCCAACAGGTAAATCAATAGTGCAGGGAGACAGACCCCCTCTGAAAATCAGAGAGGAGAATTGTCTCATTGGAGCTCTGCCCCAAATTTTGGGGAGGAGCAGATCCACTCTGCACACCCTTAATGTATACTGCAGCAATGAAATGTGGTGAAATATCATTTGAACTCGCAGTTTGGAGTTTACATTTGGTAAAACATTTTTTTAAAAAATAATAATGATATTGGTTATTGCAATATTAGCCCACTACCACCACTGCCACCACCATAGGATGCTGTGAGGTTATCCTCAACCACTTGCTGCTGCTGCCCCTGTCTTGCCTTTACTATTTAGGCCCCACAGCACCACAGCCCAGCAACCTGGCCTCCAGGTAACTTCTTTGTTCCACTGCCACCAGTACCTTCACAGTTACACCCACAGACCACACCAGAAGGTGGAATTAACAAGAATCTATTAATAAGAAATTGCATGTCAACAAGCTTAATGGTTACTTCAGTTCAACTGCATATCAGCAACAAGGTTTCAATGCTTATTGGTTTCAGTCAGAACTCTTATACTTTAACTATTCCTTATGTAATCTATGCTCTAAAATCTTATCTCAATCTTTCAATCACTCTTCTCAAATCCCTTTCAACATCTCTCTCAAATCTCCCCCAATCATGTATAAAGATCTATAAAGACTGATCTCTTCCGGCAGGCCTACCCAGATGAATTTTAAAGTGTTTTATTGGTGTTTTATTGGTATTTTAATGATGTATTGGTTTATGTGCTTTTAATCAGTTTTGTATTTTATGTTTAATGCTGTTCCCCGCCTCGATCCGTTGGGAGAGGCGGGTAATAAATAAATAAATATATTATTATCCTCTCCTGTCAGCTCCTTTCTGCCAGAATCATATATACATTCCACTCATTCTCTAGCTCCTCCCACTCTTACACAGCCAGCTAATCCAGGCACTCTAACCAACCAGCCAATCAACACTCACCTTCCATTCAGGCACACAGCCAGCCAATCCAGGCACTCCCGCACAACCAGCCAATCACTCTATACTTACCAAGACCTATAACCACAAACAGTAAGTATATTTCAGCCATTATTTACTTTACCTGTTATTGTTCTTAACCCTTTTTGAAGATATAAACAAATGCATATCACAAACAATAAACTTTGCAATATATTTACAACCACAAACAGTAGAACATCAGAGATGCCATAATTTTTGAAACAGAAAATCAGTGGTAATAAGTTTATGTCAATGAATGAAAGTATGTTCAAGTCTGGACATGTTTGCATTTTGTCAGTGAGCCTTGGACTCACTGATTCCCTCCTTCTGCCTCCTTCATATCCTCCCTGAGTTCTTTTCCCCCACAAACCATAGTTTGCTTGCAACAAGAACCGGAAACCACCATGAAACCATGTCTTCCATTTCTTCCCCAGTTGGCTCAGATCTGATGTGATGGGAATCCATGATTTGCCATGAAAGAGGGAATTAAGAGGATGTGAGGGGAGGGGAGGCTGCATAGTGGTACATGTGAACCAGCTCTTTGGGTTGGATGGATTCTAGTCTTCTTGTGCAAGAAGTGTGGAGTTGGAAAACATGTTGCTTCCTTAAGTAGGATGCATGTGCTAGATAGACACGTTAGGGAGATGCACAAAACAGTCATTATGCATTAAGCGTGGAAAGGGGAGGCACATTTCTTCATATTTCCTCATTCATTGCTTGAATCCACCCAGAGATTCAAGTTACAAACCACTTTCACCAAAAAATGTCACTTCAAGGTGATTTTTTGAGGTCTCTGCTTTGGGTAATTAGGCAGTGTGAGACAAAAAATATCGGGGGGGGGCGGTGATGGTGGAGTGATTTTGATAATTCTACTAAAAACTCTCCATGCGTGTATTAATTATGTCCACAAATCTTTACTTAAGAACTTACATTTTTAATACTTCTACCTTTCTGCCAGCTGTTTAAAAAATGTGTTAAGGAGGAAGAAGAACAGAGAGATAATAATGCAGTTCTGAAGGGAAAGACACCAAAATACCTGTGCCTTTGGAAAAAAGAACAGAAGAATGCTTACATTATAAACTGTCCTTAAATCTAAATCTGTACTGAGAACTCCAAAGTGTTTGAACTTTTCTTTTAAGAAGTAGCAACCATTTCTGAATGTTAATATATGACTCAACTCAAGGTTAGTTTGTTGAAGTTCCTCTTGAGTACCATCAGCTGTTGCCTAATCCTGATTTTCACTGACTTCTACTGACTTCTACAGTATTAGGAGGGGAAGAATAATGTTTAAAGTTACACGAGTAAATTGTTCATCCTTTTTTAAACTATATCATTATGGAGTTCAGTGGTACATAGAAAATAGCTAGAGTTCATGTGCTCTCGTTTTTGAATTTCAGGCAAGACAAAGAGGGAAACTTGTCCACCTTTCCAAAGTGTCTCCATATGGCTGTGAAATCTGCCTTTTGCTGCAACTTCTGCATATGGGATTTAACACAATATTTCTGCACCACTTAATTCCATTTATAATCTAAGGATAGGGTTCTTTCAATGAGATTTAAGTGGTGCATGGACTTGTGCAAGTTCTCTATATGCCAGTTAATTCTGTAACTTATCAATGTCATTGGTTGGATTTTGTCATCCGAGTTACATAATAACTAAGGAGCGCAGACATCTTTTATGATTTACTGATACTCATAAATATAAATTCTTTAGGATTTATGGGCACACAATCATATACGCTTTATGATTTACCTGGGCTTAATCATATATATTAATATGAACACACACACACACACTGGCTGCATTTGGACAACACATTTGTCCAAATGTGTTGGTTATTTTGTGGGTACTCCCCACACAACACATTCCTACACAACTGTGGGTGGTTGGGGCTGGCTTTGAGTGGACTAATAGTCAACCCAGCATTTGACTGACACAGCCCCCGGCCCTCTCCCCACCCTCCCTCCCTCCCTCCCCCCCTCCCCCGTCAGTCCTCCCAGTTCTATCCCAGCAGCCTCTGCAAGTTGCACCAGTTGTAGCAGAGTGGCAGCCGCCACTTTGGTCGCTCTTTCCACCTGCATCTATGGGCTTGTGTTTTAACCCACTCACCACACGCCATTAACACACTCACCCCTCCACACAACACTTTAAACAACTGGCTTCGAGCTAGACAACTTGCAAGCCAGTTGTTTCTCTCAGTTGCATACCTTCAGTAGTTTGTGAGCAGCGTGTTACCCTCCACACAACACAATAAGCAACACAAATGACGATTGTTCCCCCCTCCCCCCAGTTGCTTAATGTGTTGTCCAAATGCAGCCACAGTCTCCAGGTTTACACTATGTCTATCAATGGCAGCTAAAATTGAAGCCCATAATAAACATCACATGTGAATAACTTCTCCAATTGTTACACAATCTGGTTAAACTGGACACTAAGCTGAGATAGTACTTACAGCAGCTCTGTATCTTTGACACACAATTAGTTATGGTGACACCAAAAGTATACTTGTGCATCACTTCTGTTATAGAGTATGAGGCAATCAATGCATGGGCAGGCTACAGTTGCTCAATGGAGAGAGATGGCAAACGCTCTATATATTGTTACCTCACTGTAATTTCTGCTTAATTACAGGGATGTCACGGGCACCTGACTGAGTCCGGGAGTCTGACAACCATCCCTATGGACCCAGTCAGGTGCCCATAGTATGTTTATGGACCAGCACTCTGAGTGCCTGCAAAGCTTGCTGAGTGCTCAGCAGCTGTCTGCCCTCGCTTCAGAAATTACTCATTTCCCCGTTGTGCAAATGGCAGCTGTAAGGGCCCCATTTATGCAGGAGTAAAGGCAGAAACCTTACTCTTCTCTGAATGGAGCCTTTATGGCTGCCATTTATGCAACGGGGAAAATGTGCAATTTCTGGAGCCTCCACTGTTGCACACAATGGAGGCTCTGGAAATTGCACATTTCCCCCGTTGCCTGAATGGTGGCAGTAAAGGCCCCATTTACTAGGCTGACCAGATAAAATCCAGGTCAAGGCTCATGTAACTTTAACAACTGTAGAGAAAAGGGTATTTCAGCCAGTGTCATTTGTATGCAATTAGTTCCTGGTGAAATTCCCTCTTCATCACAACTGTTAAAGTTGCAGGGGCCCTGCCTTCTTTTGTATATGGTCATTCTAGTATAGTGCCTGCAACTTTAACTATTGTGAAGAAGAGGGAATATCACCAGGAACTAATTGCATACAAATGACACTGGCTGAAATTCCCTTTTCTCTACAACTGTTAAAGTTACATGAGCCCTGACCTGGATTTTATCTGGTCATCCTACCATTCACACAAGAGTAAAGAGGAGAATGCCCTATTCATGCCTTTACTCTTGTGTAAATGGGGGCTTTGCAGCCGCCATTTACACAATTGGGGGAAATGAGCAATTTCTGGAACATAGGTGGATGGTTGCCAAGTGATCATCAGGCCTTGCTGAGACTCAAAAAAGCTCATGCAGCCCAATGAGCGGTGGTGGACAGTGGTGGCAACAAGGCGAGCGTCCGATGAATCAAATGTGGGTGGGTTCGCAATCCCTAGGTCCACCCTGGATCCATCCCCAGCACACATCCTTTCAATTAGTACTAGCTTCAGAAGGAAAGATACTTGCATGGACAGATCTCCTATAGACCTCCGTTTCTGTGGGCAGAGAGGGGATGCATCCCAGGGATGATTGGACTGCAGCCCTATTTATTTAGCTAGCTTCAAAGAGCTGCAAAATGAGAACTGGAAAGTATTCCAAACCAGCAGCTCTATCCCGTTATGCCTCACTGACCTACACAGCACACAAGACTGAAGCTCATATTCCTGTATCTTATTGAATAGTTAAAAGGTCAATAGCTGTTGCTTCTAATACATGGTGCACAACATGACACATGCCAACTTCTTTTCTTTAGAGAACTAATAGAAAGGTGTGTTAAAATAAACTCAAGTGCAAAGGGTATGAAAACATATTGAAAATGTTTGTAATGGCTCTGAGAAGTGCTAGAGGCAAACACTGTTTGCTACTGGCTGGTTTCAAAAAATTAAAAAGTGATCTCCATTTTTTTCCCTTTATTCCAAGCTGCTTTTGTATAACCCTTTCACATAGCAAGATTCTGAGCTAATGTGGACTAGTGCATTTGCATTAAGGTCAATGCAAATTAGTGCAAGTAGAACAAAAATTGTGGTTTAAAAAATCCGATTCTGCCAATGAGTGGATGCTGGAAATTAAAGATCCTCATAATCTGCAAATTGCAGGCAGAATGGATTTAACTAAATCCGCAGTATCCCTAATTCTAAGCATGATGACTTGTGGGTTCACATCTGCATATTTATCACTTAACAATAACTACAATATGAAGTCTTTACAGATAAAACTTTCAAATCTCCTCAGATATATTGCTTCACAACAAACCAGTTTCAACAATCACCGGAGTCCATCATGCATGAAATAATATTAAATATATTCAACTCCCAACCAGGTATTGCCAGGTTTGTTGTGTCACCTGATTCCAGCCAGTCTGGGTGATAAACAACCCAGAAGTAGCCCCTGTTGCCTGGTTCAGATGACACTACAAGATGTGGCTGGGACTTAAAAGGCAATTTGATACCAGTGAGCACCACAGCTTGTCATGACTTAAATAAGCCTTGGTGGGCTGCATTCAGCTGTCACTCAAGTGTAGGGGGATTAATACATTGGGTTCACGTTTTAATGCAAGATTACCCAATTTGCAACTCCCAGAACTGAATGCAGTCACAATATTTAGTCAGAAACCTTTGTATTTCCAAGCTTGTGGTGTGTTTTGCAAAAAAAAAAAAAAAAAAAGGAAAAAAGCGTTGAAAAACTGTGCACATTTAAAAAATGTACACTGAAAAATGTGTACATTTCAAATGAATCAAATATACTTTAGTCAACGGATGCAAGCGTACGTTGAAAAATGCATGCACAAAAAATTCCAGTATTAAGGTGGCTGTGGCTGCCTCTACACAAGACGCTTAAAGCTCTTTGAAGTCTCATTAAATTTTTTACCTCTACAAGAGCGGAGCGTAAATCGGGAGTTGAGGCGCGTTATCTATTCGATTATGCGCATTATTGAATGCGCGTTAAATAGTGAGTTTTATTTTCCTCCGGCCGTTAAAGCGCATTTTGTCTATGTGAACAAGCGATTCTCTGCATTAACTACTTGTAAAGCGCATTTCAAACAACCGGTAAGGCTACCAGTTGTGCGCTCAATTACAAGCATTCACGATAATGCGCTTCTGCGATTATGCACGTAATTGGCTAGCTAGGCATCAAACGGAACCCATCTAGAGGGGGTCTCAGGTTGTCTTTGTGGTGATTTGCATGTTACATATATCCATTGCTATCCTGAAACAATTCTGTTTCATGCTTTTTTACACTAGAAAACAATATTAGGGTGCAATCCAATACATGTTTATACAGTAAAAAGTCCTACAATGTCCATTGCTGGCTGGTGAATGTTGGAGTTGTAGGACTTTTTTCTGTCTAAACATGCATAGAATTGTGCTTTTATTGATTATAATTAATTAATTAATTAATTATCCAATGTAGGGTGGCTGGAGTGCAGAGGCAGTCTGCTCCGCTCTCCAGCTGCCCTACATTTCTGCCAGATGGGCTATTTTAGAGGAAGAGAGAAAAAGGCTGGGGCAGCTACAAGAAAGATCAAATGGCTACCACTGCAGTCTCCTTCCCTCCCTGTAGCCAGAATCACTCTAACTATGAGAGGGAGGGCAGAGGAAGGGAGCGTGGTTTCTGGGCTCTGAAGTCAGAACCCTGTTTCTGACCTTGGAGCCCAGAAACTGTACAATCTTATGTCCCCCTGAGACACTATCTGGGGGACCTAAGATTGCTTCCTTATCCATGGAAAAGTTCTAAACACAACACATTTCTTCACATATGGGTGGTGTGTGTGTGTGTAAATCTGGTAGAAAGAAGCCACTTCGAAGGCAAATCCTCATTTCTTTCTATTCTGACTTTAATGGCTGTAGAGGAAATAATGTAATAATCATTTGGTTCTCCTTTTTCAGAATCAATTAATGTTTAATTGCAGGTCTTCTAAGCCATCAATATTTTTCTTCATTAAACATTTTAAACCATTCACAATGGAATTGCTCTATTTTCTCAGAGAAAAGCATAAAGCTTTCTATTCTGATTTGTCTCTATATTTTAGGCATAATGTCCATTACATATACTTGGTGCAGTTAGGTAATTTTAAAATCTGGACTTAATGGTCTTACAGAAGTCTCCTTTTCATTGTGAATTTATATTACTTATAAAAATAAGAAGAGCCATGCTGGATCAGACCAAGGGTCCATCTAGTCCAGCATTCTGTTCACACAGTGGGCAACCAGCTGTCGACCAGAAACTCACAAGCAGGACACGGGTGCAAGAGCATCCTGTCACCCATCTTCCCCAGCAACTGGTGTATATAGGCTTACTGCCTCAGATACTGGAGGTAGTGTAGAGTCATCAAGACTAATAACCATTGTTCACCTTCTCCAGGAATTTATTCGCCCCCCTTTTAAAGCCATCCAACGGCGGCCATCACTACAGTTTGTGGTAATGAATTCCATAGTTTAAGTATGCACATTTATTTCAAAAGGTGTTCATTCTGCTGAGTGTGCACTTGGACTTCTTCCCTAAAGTCCTACTCTGATGGCACCACGAATTACATAGATTCTTGTTTATTTTTTTCTGTGGATTAAAACAAAACATTGACAACTCTTTCAAAAATCTCACAAGAATATATGCTGTTTCAATGTAAAAACAGATATATGTTTTTAAAAGCTACAGCTGAATGGAAATAGCATACATTAATGGTTACCTGTGAAAAGTTACATCATGGGTAAGAGGCAGGGCACATGGAAGTAAGTAAGCTCTATATCAACTCTGCCCTTCCTCCCATAACTTGCAGTGAGCATGGCAGATGGCATTCTGTTCTCTCCTGTAAGAAGGTGAGACATGCCAACCACATGCAAAAGCAGATGTTCAGTTGTTTCATTCATACATTTCATTTGTTATATTTCTATACCACCCCATAGCTGAAGCTCCCTAGGTGGTTCACAAAGATTAAAACTGCTTAAAAATACATTATACAAAACTATTTACATAAAGACAAATAAACATAAAGCAACACACAGACAATGGATATCTAAAACAATTTTTAAACAGTCAACCGAAGACAACTTAGGACCTGATTAAAAACTCATTATCTGCTGCCAACTGCCTGAGAGAAAAGGGCAGCGCCAAAGAGATAACAATGATTGTGCCAGGTTGGCTTTGTTGGGGACATCATTGCATAAAAGGGGGAGGGGCCACCACCAAGAAGGACCTCTCCCTTGTTGCCATTGTCTGATCCTCCCTTGGATGAGGCACTTAGAGGAGGGCCTTGGATGCTGAACATAGTGTACGTGTTGGCTCATGCTCAGTTGTGTGTGCTAAGAAAGGCCTTACAACCACGCCTGGCTTGCTTAGGCGTGGTGAGGCAATTGCAGGTGGGGGCAGGGGAGACGCGTGGAGGCTTGCCATTGGCAGTCTTCTTGGATGGTGCCACTGGGGTTAGGAGGGGTCTGGAGCCTATTCATTTGGCTGTCGCCCCTCCTTCCCACCTCTTCGCTTCTCAGCTCCCTCCCTCCCTGTAGACAGTGTGGGTTTGCCGGTCGCCCCTAGGGGGCCATGTAGGATTTTTTTTAGCTCTAATACTTTTCAATTGGTTTTTTTTCACCTACTTCACACTGTAAGACAACGGGGAATATTAAGTAGGTTAATTTGTTGAATTTGGTCGCATTTAAAAGGGGGCAGCCATGTGGGAATCTGGAGCAAGGGTAGGGTTGGTGACCATTCTTAAGTACCATTGTGGTGATTGGTAACATCTGAGGCCCTCACCTGGGAGTCTTGCAGCACCAGGTGATGGGATAAGGGTTACCTCTGAGGCCAACCTTACTGACTGACTCACTCAGAGTTTTGCAACCTGAGGAGAAGTGACATCGGAAGGCTTACCTACTCCAAAAAGGGAATCTAGGCAGGTGTTGATTTACATGCGACACCTATCAGGATATGAATGGCTCACTCGATCCCAATTAGGGCCAAGACATTGCCCAAAAGATAGGATGCCCGCCTAGGCCTCCATCTGCCTTCGCAGTAAGCAATAAATGTGGCCCTGTTTAAAATCCAACTTACTTTGTGTTGTCTCATTATTTCTGCCTTCCAACACGCAATTCTTCTACTTCCAACAAAGTGGGGTAAAGCTCATTTGTGCACAGAACCTGTATTAGGGCCAATCTACATACGAGGTTTTTTACGTTTTATAAGGGTTATGAAAACTCTTTGGGCCACATGACGCACTCCCTATAACGTTGTATATCTGAGGTTTTTAAAACTCCCTTCAGTTATATACAACGGTTTCACTTTTAATAAATCGTTTTAAGTAAAATAATGTGTCCTTCCTTACTGTTTGTGATTCCTGGGGGCAGTGCTTCCTTGACCAGCACCCAAATGCTTAGCAGTTGATTGGTGGGGAAGAAAGAGGTAGTGGACCAATGAACTACAACACCCACAATGCCTAGCCCTATACTCGCTAGGGTATGACAGAGGAACAAAGGAGGAAGTGGTGACTGAACTACAACCCCCACAATGCCTTGCCCTAAACTCACTGAAAAAACTAAAGAGAAAGAGACAGGGCAGAACAGCATGTGACTGCACACACCGCTTTAAAGACTGAAGACTGTTCTCATGTAACGTGAGTACTCAGTAATGTGGCCTAAGACGTTTTGGAACACACCTATTTGGAACGTTTTAAAATACTTTTTAAAAAGTTCCAAAGGACTGTGTAGATCGGCCCTTAGAATATGGCAACCTTGCCCAACCTGGTGCCCTCCAGATGTTTTGGACTATAACTCCCAGCATTCTTGACCATTGGCCATGCTAGTGGGGGCTGATGGGAACTGAAGTCCAAAACATGTGGGGAGCACCAGGTTGGGCAAGGCTGGAACACGGCATTGCAACAATTGTGCGTGAAAGCCTTAAGGTTGCAATTCTCGGGCATATGCTCTGAATGGACCCCTTGGTTTGATAGATGACTTCCTGTTTAAGAGTTAATATCTTCCTTTCTATTTTGTAGATGAAATGAAAACACCTGGATAGCACACAATTTTAAATCAAAGGCAACCTCAGTGGAAATAACAACTGATCTAGAAATCTGGTGAGAGGAAGATAGCCTTGATGATATTGTGAAAATGAAAGGAACAGATTGGATGCACAGACAGCATCAACTGAGACACAATTTGTTCATTATAGATTTGTACTAAAGTGTCTAAGATGAAAGAAAGAAAGAAAGAAAGAAAGAAAGAAAGAAAGAAAGAAAAAGAAAGAAAAGGTTCAATGTCATGTAGATTTTTCTCACTCTGATCCACATTATTCTGAATAATCAGGTTTCACTCTATATATGCCAAAGGTGAGCACACCATCTTAGGTCAGTCTGGCTTGGATATAAGCCAAAGCCCCACCACTGGGACATGGCTCAACTAATTTTGAGCCAATCTGAATTTGAAGTTCCCACTCCATCCCCTCACTTCCAGCCACCTATACTCAAATGTCAACTTCATCCAGATTTTAGAAGCAGTATCCTACTGGATACCAACTGCTAGGGCACAACAGCCAGAAAAGGCTATTGAAAGTCCTGCTTGTGGGCTTCCCACAGCCACCTGATTGGCCACATTGGGAAACAGGATGCCAGACTAGATGCGCCATCTAGAAAGACAAGACAGCGGATCTCTTATGTTCATTGTGTGGTCAGTGTCATGACCCAGGGTCTGGAGGATCAGAGTTACTCCAAAGAGGAATCTGAGCCCAGTGAGAGACTAATCACAAGGGAGGAGACCCTAATGAACCTGACACATCCCCCAGACCCAAGGACTCAGGCCTCCCCGAAACGTTAGTCTTCAAGAATGACTCTCCAAAAGATTCTTAGGTTTCTCAGCCACATAGGTTGCTCTCAGTATCTAATGGGAAATGGACCTCCTGATAGACCATAGCTGACTGGCCTACATAAGCCCTCTATTGCTGCTGGTCCCTTGCTGGAAGACCACTTCCTTCCATGAGGAAATGTCCCACCCTATCAATTCCTACATGGAGATGTCCACAGTGCTATTAGTCTCTGCCTTGATGTGCATTTACCTGGCATAACTCCTGACCTAACATGAGCCAGGCCTCACCAATCATAGCTTCCTGCTACCAGAGCCTCCTTGAGCACGTGATGAACTAGCTGCTTTCTCCAGGGCCCAGCATAAGCCAAGACAGGCAGGGAAAAGGACCCTCCTGTTCACATAAAGAATTTGCAGCAATTCACCACGAGGCCTTGCAAGCCTCCATGATCCCTGACTGCAAACGACAGCGTTATATGTTCAGGAGAACTGCCTCCTGACCATAAAAAAGCCATCAAAGAATCCCAGATTTCTTTGCAGCCGGAATTCAGAGGTGCTTGTGAGCAGTATTGTCTTAGGCATTGTACTGATGTCAACGGTGATATTTCAATGAACACAACTTATTTTGCAGGAAAAATGTTATGCCATCCTTGGAGGGTGGGAGTGAGAATAAGCTTCATGTTCTCCCCCTACTATGCCACAGCCTGTGCCATTTGTGCCAGCTGGCATATTAACCTGCTGCCCTACCATAATCCACTCTTCCAGCAGATGTTTTGTGGTCCACCAATACAAGGGATTCAGTAATGAACCCATCCTCATCCTCCATGCATATTGTGATGATAGGATCATTGTGTTAGAGCATCCTCTCACTGTCACAACAATGGGATGCCCATGTGGGTGCCATTAAAATCAATTGAAAAGTTAGTCCCAGGATCCCACAAGCATAGCATTGTATGCTCTGGTTGGAAGCAGCTCTACCATGTGTCACTGGGTTCTCTTTCTCCAGGTTCTTTAATTGGAGATGCCAAGGAATGTACACCTCCACGTGTTCTATTCCTGAGCGGCGGGCCCTTGACAATCATACAGAGTCAAGCCCAAGTTATACAGTCATATTTTTGTCATTTCCCTGCAGTTCTGTGGCTATATTTGCCCTTTTTAAAAAGCTATAATCCAGGGTAACCTTTTCGGCTGTTCAATTTATACGTAATATATGATTTTATTTAGCAATTGGCAAGCGAAAAGCACAGCGTGTGTCGGGGGGATTCTTTGGTAATGACTTCCAGGACTCCCACTCTTCTCTTCTATTCCACTCCACTGTGCTGCCCATAAGAGCCTTATGGTTAAGTTGACACTGTAAGTTATTTTCCTAATGAGAGGAACCTGAAGATTCAATTCCCTGTGTTGTTATAATGAGTAATATCGTTGGCATTATTTAGCATTTGTTGCTGTTGTTGATAGTTTGTTCTCCACATTGCATGTACAGAGAACATTATGTGCCACTCTTGATTTTGGCCTATTTCCCTATTTTACCTAATATTAAACCCAATGGGAGTCTATGAGTTTCAAGAATAAATGAGTACATCAGAGTTCACGACACAGTGTTTTCGTTTGGGACAAATCCCTGGCCTGACATACATAAAGTGATCTTTGGAAGTACCAACTGCAACAACACATCTAATTAGAGGCCTTACAGCATCTCATCACATTGCAGAAATGAGCTTCCACCCTCTTACTTGTCATGCCAATATTTAATTTCTAGGACAGGGAAAAAACATTACGGCATATGCTGCAGTCATGTGAAGACAAAGCCTTCAAAACTCTCTTCAGTTCTTAAAGGATAAAAAAACATTTGTGTTTTCCACACATCCCTCCCACTCCACAACCTTTTGTGATGTTTCAGCGGGTCCTCCAACCCTATGAGGCAGGTCTTTGGGGAGCACAGAGGCTGCGGACAGCAAGGGGAATCAGAAGAATCCCATCCTTTCCTCTTCTGTACTTGGAAGACAGATAGATACATGAATTGTGTAGATAATAGCATTGCCAGTCATACTTAATATTTTGAAAGATGAGTGGAAAATGTCAGTGTTTGCCATTAAAGTTTGAAAAGGGTCCAAATTAAGCATCATCATGAGATTGACAATTTCTCCACTTTTTAGGGGTGTGAGCTTCATGACCCTATATATCTGGGAATTAAAATATAAACTATCCAATCATTTATCTACAATATGCTTTTGCTGTATCTTTGACAATTCTTCCTTTTTTTTTTTTAAATTGCCAGGACCATAAATCATCCTGTCCAATATCAGCCTTCCCCAGTTTGGTGCCCATTAGTTGTTTTGGACTACAACTCCCATCAGCCACAGCCAGTATGAACAAAGTAATATTTTTTTCCCAATCTTCCCTTTTGACTGCTGCTTATACTGCATCAGAGGCTGCTCCATAGAACCTCCTGAATTTCTGGAATGACTTCTCTGGAATAGCATTTTTATAAGTGTGGGAGTCAGTTTAGGAGAGGTGCTGTAAGATGTAAATGAGGAAGTCTCACACATAGACATATTCTTCTGCTAGAATCCATGAAAACTCTCGCCCTATGCAGGCAATCAAGAAGAGGTTAAAATCAATACAAAAGGGGAGGGTGCATTTGAGCCCTGTCCCACTCCCTTGTTGTGATCACCATCCTCTGCTTGTGGAGGGTGACTGTCTGAAGAAGAGAGCCTTGCAATGTCACACGTATATGTTACAAAACTGTATTGCTCTTACAAGTCTGTGTTTTCTGATAAGTAGAGTGAGAATAGTATGGGTGACTGGAGGTATGATGTATTTGCATACCATATGAGATGATAGGAAGCTGTGCTTGTGTGGTTTAGATAGAGGCAGGTTCTACACTACTGCTTTAAAACGGTTTATAGCAGTAGTGAGAACTGTTGGGCCCAGGACACACTTCATATCCAGTTTTCAAACTGTTTTCGAAGTGTCATATCCTGCTTGGTGTAGATCTGGCCCCAGGGAATGGATAAGGAAGAAGTTGGATGGGGGTTTGTGAAGAAATAGATTGTGAGGAGATAGATAGTAGCTAGGATTTGTGTGTGTATAGGATTAAAGTGGTAAGTGTGTGTGTGTATGAGTATTACGGTGACCAGATAAAATCCAGGTCAGGGCTCATGTAACTTTAACAGTTGTAGAGAAAAGGGAATTTCAGCCAGTGTCATTTGTATGCAATTAGTTCCTGGTGAAATTCCCTCTTCATCACAACAGTTAAAGTTGCAGGGGCCCTGCCTTCTTTTGGATATGGTCACTCTAGTATAGTGCCTGCACCTTTAACTGTTATGATGAAGAGGGAATTTCACCAGGAACTAATTGCATACAAATGACACCGGCTGAAATTCCCTTTTCTCTACAATTGTTAAAGTTACATGAGCCCTGACCTGGATTTTATCTGGTCAGCCTAATGAGTGTGTGTGTGTGTGTGTGTGTGTGAGCCTATCTACACACGCAGGGTATAACACTTTGAAAACATTTTGAAAACTGTATATGGAGTGTGTCCTGGGCCCTAACAGTTGTCACTTCTGTTATAAACCATTTTAAACCGTTTTAAAGCGGCAGTGTAGATAGGCTCTATGTGTGAGTGAGTGTGTGTGTGTGTGTGTGTGTGTGAGAGAGAGAGAGAGAGAGAAAGAGAGAGAGAGAGAGAGGATATATATGTTTTTAAAGTGACTTATTTCTTTGTTTTATAAAATCCTACACCTACGCCTTGTGGCTACAAAACATAGGTCAGAATAAAAGCCAGTGTGCTTTCACATCACACAGAATAAAGTTGTTGGACCTGAGGTAAAAGTCCTGGTGGCAGGATTACTGAGTGCAGTGGAAGTTGTTGCCTGGTAAGCAAACAGGAATGCCACAAGCCTCCTCTATCCGCGGGAACTCTCTACACCACTGAGAATCCTAATTTTCCAGCATTGTCAAGCAGGATCTACACTACTGCTTTAAAATGGGTTATAACAGTAGTGACAACTGTTAGGGCCCAGGACACACTCCATATACAGTTTTCAAGGCATTTTCAAAGTGTCATATCCTGTTTGGTGTAGATCTGGCCTCAATCACGTGAAGAGTCCCCACAGATAGAATACTGTCTTCAGACAGTCTCCCTCCAAGAGTAGAGGGTGACGAACATGACAATGGAGAAGGATGGAGCTGGAGCCCTCCTCTTTCATGCTAAGTTTAACTCCTTTTTGAATATGGCTTCTGTTATTACTATTTTGCTAATTTGTGGCTTCACCTGTCTAAGGGGGGAAATAACAATCTTGTCTTAACCATCTTTAGAAACAATATTTTGGAGATTGCAGAGTATAAATAGAATGTTGTAGTTTAACATGGGAAATGGCTCAAATACTTAGTTAAATTTCTCATATCTGCAACATATATTAGTCAGGTAGTTTCACTATAAAATCTTCAAACCTCTTTAAGTGTTTTAAAGGAGTTTAGAATGATCCAGTTAGAACCTAATGAATTTTTAGTTCATTCGAGTGTTAATAGAGAAAATGAAGCCCAAGCATTGCAAAATTTATGTAGAGATACCCTTAATTTCAATTAGTTTGCTGCACTAGTGAAGCAGAAAACAGGCAGCTCTATGAGTAATAGTAATAGCCCTTGATTTCATGACACCATATACATTACACTTGACTTCTGCTTCATTGCATACTATAAGGGAAATAGAGTAGTGTTGCAGATGGAAAGTGGGATGGCATTTCAGGCAGTTTGGCCCAGCTGAATGGTGGTGCCTTTGGGGCCTGATCCTGAGCTCTTGTGAATCCTTCTTAATAGTCCCTGGAGGCTCAACACTATGCAGATTTATTTTCAAGTAAGCCTCACTGAGTTCCATAAGGTTTACTCTCAGGTAAGTGTGTATAGGAGAGCAGCCTGAGACAAACTGCAACAGTATACTGCTGTTTAATTTATATGGCATTTTAGAATGCAGAGTGCTTCACACTACTCTAGAAAATGTTATTTACCTTTTTGAGACATCATCTGAGGTTGAGAGACTTTGACTTATCGAAGGTCACCCACAGCAAATCCATAGCTGAAGAGAAGCTTGAACCTAGATATGATTTGAATATTTTAAAGGCTCCGGACTTCGTGAAAATGCAATTTCCAGCTTAAACATTTCATTAATGGTGTGTGTGTGAGTGTGTGTAAAATTGACCAGAAATGATGGCCCCTCAGCTTCCATCACTTGCAGAGGTTGTTTAAGCTTTACTTAAAGTTTACCATTTGTAACCCTGGAAGTGTGGAAAAGGCAAGTCATTACTGGACAGTAAAAACAGTCTCTGGAAGATATTAGTCATCAAGTGAGCTATAAAATGTTCATTCACGAAGATGAGAAATAACCTGTCACCATTAAAGCTTCACAGAATTTGCAGAGGCTAGTATTTCTTTGTGTTAGCGGCTATGAAAATAACGATGATGTCGTTATATCATCCAGATCGCTGTATCAAATATTTTTTATTTCCTATGACTGTCTCCCGTCTTTCTTCAGTCTTTCCAAGAGAACAGTCGTTATCAGTCATTTTGAGGGCAGCAAGTGGACTGAAAGGTCAATTTAATTAAAAAGAAAAAGAACTTCTGTTGTGGAGAGGGAAGAGGGAACGGCCTGGCGGAACACCACAAGAACATATATTGTAAATAGATAGGCCAGATGACTGGACAAATTCACATAGGTGTCAAAAATGTAAAGAAAATGTCCATATGACCTTTTCCAATGATTTTTAAAGCAGAATCTGTCTTGTTTTTATGAAAAACATTGTTTGTTTGATATGGGATGCACAATTAAATTTGATTCTTCTGTCCTTTTCCTCAAAGGGTTTAAAACATGGTATGTTCATAAAATGTTCAGAGGCAGGGAAGATTTAAAGCCAGCCCTTTAAAAAAAGTCCCCTTCCCCACTCATAAAGATTAGATTAATTTAGTTTAAATAGAAGCTATCTATCACTCAAAACGCTTCAAAGGAAACATTCCTTTTATAATGCAGTTTGAAGTTATAGGGAGAAAGGTAATTTATAAACCCCAAAATATTTATGAGGTCTTATATCAAAGAGAAATTTAGTAATCACAATCAAATGCTAAATGCAACATGAGTAGCAGGTGTGGTATTCCTTTAGCTCAAAAAGCAAAGGATAAACAGAAGAAAACACTGATGTTTAACAGAATTTCATGTAAAGTTATTTATTTACAACACTTTTAGATCACCCATCTGCTTAATGAGCATTTGAGTTGACATAAAATAAAAAAAATCAAAGAATAATATACAGGAAAATACAAAAGCCTAAAACATTTTTAAAACTGGGGGATTACCAATAGATACAGAGACTATTAACTATTTAAAGCTCAACAGAACAACATTGTCTTCACTAGCAAAAGGAAACTAAAGAGAAAGCTAGACTAACCTCCATGTGAACAGAGTTCAACACTCCTTGGGGTGCTGCTATATAAAAGATAATGTTACAACTACCCACTAACATGATCTCTCTAGGAGGTGGGCCTCATATAAAGAGAATATATTTTGGGCAGGTTTATAAAGGAGCCTTTATAAGTGTCTTTCAGATACTGTGGCCCCAAGCCAATTAGTGATTTATAGGTAATTAATAAGCACCAGCACTTTGATTTGGACTTGGAAATAATTTGGCAGTCAGTTCAGCAGTTTCAACTGGAGTTATATGGTCCACATACATCTGGCTACCAGATTTTACACTAGCAGAATTTTTCAGATACTCTTCAAGGGTGGTCCTACAAAGAGGATGTAAGAATAATCTATACATGAAGTGATGAAAGCATGGATCACTGGTCAGATCCATGTTCCCCAGGACCATTCACAACTGGTGCACCAACCAAAACTGGACAAAGCAGTGTCAGTATTTAAAAATAGGAATTTTGGGCTGCAATCTTAAACATACTTTGCTAGGCAAAAAGCCTAATTTAAAATGGGAGGACTTCCATCTGAGTAAATGTGCATTGGGCTGAGCTATTTGCTTATCTAATGCAGAATTATTTGGTCTCAATCTGAAGAACAGAAGGAAGAGCAGGAATGATGAGAGCATAGTGTCATGACCATGGACATACATTCCCTACTGTACAACTTGCAGGTTCATGAGAATCCATAAGGCTAAGACATGGAGTTCTGGATGTGCTCTTTCCCTTCCCTCCACTGTATGTTTTAAGTGACCAGGGCAGGATCTACACTGCTGCTTTAAAGCGGTTTATAACAGTACTGACAACTGTTGGGGCCCAGGACACACTCCAAAAAACAGTTGTCACTACTGTTATAAACCGTTATAAAGCACTCTAAAGCAGCACTGTAGATCCGCCACAGGACAATCCATCAATACATAGAAAGTTGGTTCTCCTCACAGTTTGAGTTCACTGTACTGCAGTGGATATGTTGACTGCCTCAGATGTTGGATAATCCCTTCTGCAGCAGGGCCCTATGGATGCATGTGCAAGGGTGAAAGTAATTCTTCTGGTCAGAATCCAAAGGGGCACTATGCCCCACTGATTCTCTTCTGCCCTGCTGATTGCATTGTGTCCTCCATGGTTTGTGCAATGGCAATTTATCATTTCCGGGGCAACCTGGAACAAGTGGAAATGCTCATTTCTGGACGGAGGCAGGTTGGTGGAGCTCACATTATGGAGCTCCATCAACCTGTCTCCTTCCAGAAATGAGAGTTTCTGCTTGTTTTGAGGCTTCCCCTAGAAAGTGCTAGATCTCCCTTGCTTTCATGGTGGGTCCCAGCAAGGCAGTAGAGAATCAGGAAACTGGGGGGGGGGGGAATTGGCAGGGGCATAAGCACCTTGTTGGATTCTGCCACCTGACTCCAGGATGATTCAGGTGCAACTTCGTGGCGGTGACTTGTATAACTGTAGCAGCAGCAACACTCCCCCCCCCCCCCCCGGTCACTGGATTCACATGATTCAGCTTTGGAAAGTGTTATCTGCCCACATGGGCTAAGAACATGGATGATTTTACTGCATGCCAAGTGGCCCTGTATTTGGCTCTGCTCCCCATTATTATCAGGGCTCACCTGATTTATTGCTATAAAACTGTCAAAAATGCCTATTGACTTCAGTTGTGTTGAATCATTCAATATACATTTTCTTATTGAACAGGGGGATTTGGCTCCATGCTTGTCTGTTTGAACAGAATGGGATATTATACTGTGCCACTAGTTCCCAAGTGATTTCATAGCAAAATTGATTTTATAACGGTAACAAACAAACATAAAATAGGAGCATTCTTGGAAAATGAGCATGGGATACCTGGAAGGCATGGAAAAAGTGACTGAAAATCCTTTGCCTATGAGATGACTGTGTAGGGTGACCATATGAAAAGAAGGACAGGGCTCCTGTATCTTTAGCAGTTGAATAGAATAGGGAATTTCATCATACAATTTCATTTGTATGCATGCAGCAGCTGATGAAATTCCCTCCATCACAACAGTTAAAGCTGCAGGAGCCCTGTCCTCTTTTGTATCTGATCACTCTAGTTAGCTCTACAGTGCTGTAGTAAGTGGTATAAAGCATTGCTCCTAACTACCTTTACCCTACACCTGTTTGTGTGCATGTATTTCATCTAATTCTTCCTTTCCAGGGAGAGGGAAAGAACAGACTGAGAGCATTAACACTTTCAGTCTTCCTGCTAAGGGGAGGCAGGTAATAAGGCTCCTGATGAGTAGGCTGACCATATGAAAAGGAGGACAGGGCTCATGTAACTTTAACAGTTGCAGAAAAAGGGGAATTTCAGCCAATGTCATTTGTATGCAATTAGTACCTGGTGAAATCCTCTCTTCATCACAACAATTAAAGTTGCAGGCACTATACTAGAGTGACCAGATACAAAAGAGGGCAGGGCCCCTGCAGCTTTAACTGTTGTAATGAAGAAGGAATTTCACCAGGTACGAATTACATACAAATGACGCCGGCTGAAATTCCCATTTCTCTACAACTGTTAAAGTTACATGAGCCCTGTCCTCCTTTTCATATGGTCAGCCTACTGATGAAGACAGCGTAAATGAAGCTCATTGAGGAAGATATGGTCAAGTGTCCCACAACTTCCTGACATCTTCTCAAACTCTTCACATTCCATATGAACCCGCCTTGTACAGCTGACTATTGTTTGCTCCACCTTCCATTTCACCTGAGGTATTATTCATTACCTCAAAGCCTTGTCCCATAAGCAATTACACCAGTTTCTTTAATCTTCATCTCTTCTATTATTTCCCATCACCTGAACTTTTTACATTATCTGGGCCACACAGAGGCCTCTCGTTCCCTTATAAGTCTAGTCCATTTTGCTGCTTGAGGCATTACAGCAAATGGTACCCTCTCACCAATCAACATGGTCAGTACCTAAGGCCAGGAAAGATATTTTGGCACTTGAGGCAGAAAATCCCATAAGCACCTTTTCCTTGGGAGTAAAAATACAACAATAATTAATTAATTAAATAATTAAATAATTGTTGTCCTTTCATGTCACCTCAAATCAGCTGCCTGAGATGACTACCTTACTCTGCCAAATAGTGCCTCTGTGTATTTTTGCAATTAATGTCCTCCTTCTTTTTCCTCCTGACATTCATGAAGACCAAAGCGAATAACATATTAAAATTGTAGAGAGAGCGAGAGAGAGAGACTTGATTATTCCATGAAAATATTGTGACACTCTGCAGTAGTACAGAAAGTTATAAGAATGTTATATAAAAAAAGGAAACTCTACTCATGATGAATTCCAGCTGAAAATATAAGCAGTCTTCATTATCTCCAGAAGATGAATGCCAAGTGATAGGTCACATAATATTGTACTAATTTAGATTTTTGCATGTTCCATGCAACACAGATTTCCACCCCCCCTAATAAGCACTTGTAGTATTGGATTTGCTTGAACTAACTTAGCTGCTAAACTATAAAAGCAAGCAAGGGGAAAGTTCACTACAATGTGTATCATTTTTAATTCATTTGAATAGAATTTCCAGTAAAATAAATTCCTTTCTATCCAGTCATGATCAGTAGGGTATGAAATGTTCTATATTTTTCCACAATGTTGTCAAATAATTTTAAGCATTTGTTTTACTTACTATTGTCAGAGATATGGGCACACACATGCACACACACTTACTGATGACAACAAAATCAGCCTTAGCACACTAGGTTTGGGGGACACAGCAGATTCCAAGTTTGGTTTGGTCATTAAAGTTGGTAATGATGGAAACAATTAGTAATTATGGCAATGGTAATAAAAATTATGAGTTAGCCAAGAATTTCCATCAGGTAAACATCTCCGTCTACTGCTGCAAAAACAACAAAGAGTCTTGGAGCATCTTAAAGCCAAACAAATGTCTTCTGGCATTAGCGTTCGTGGACTGTGTAGCCCATTTCAGAGACATAGAGAGTTTTTGAGAGTTTCAGGTATGGTGTGTGTGTGTGTGTGTGTGTGTAGGTGTAGGGAGTGGGGGAAGAATTTCAAACACTGAGGTTAGAAGGTTATTAAATGCAGAAAGTACTGACAGTGACAATCTCATTTATTATTTATTTATTACATATTATTTATTTATTTATTGCATTTATATCCTGCCTTTATTTCTCCAAAGAACCCAAAGTGGTGTACATAATCCTCCTTCTCTACATTTTATCTTCACAACAACTCTATGAGATAGATTGGGCTGAGAGTCTGTGACTGGCTCAAAGTCATCTAGTGAGTTTCCATGGTTGAGTGGGGACTAGAACCCAGATCTCCCAACTCCTAGTCCAACACCCTAACAACTACACAACACTGGCTCTCTAAAGTAGACTAATTTAAAGTAGACTATTTCTTTATATATTATTAATCTAAAATACATATAGACTGCTTTTCTACAAGTTCAAGTGCTCTACAATGAATAAAATACCACTAAAATTGGAATTCTATACCCACTCACCTGGGAGTAATCGCCATTGAACTCAGTTGGACTTACTTCTGAGTAGATATGTATAGGATTGCACTATAAAACAACAAATTAATGGAGTTTGCCATTGAAACTTAAATGGTGTCAGGTAATTTATTGCTAAGACGCTTGGCAAGTTATCAAAACAGTGTTTATGCTAATGATGATGATTAACTTCTCTGCTTGGGTACATTGGGGTTTTATTCTCATGCTACAATGATTTTCATGATTTCCTTCAGGATCAGAAACACATTAATTTTACTTTATAGTCAGTACAACTTGCAATTAAGACAATTGTACTGGCTCATTATAAAAAAGAATCCCAAACAAACCACTTAAATGATGGTCAGATCTGAAGAGGAGCATTTACTCCAAGCAGAGTTGTTAAAATGCCATCTTGGATGTATATTAAATGGTTCAATCTTCCTTTTTAATAATCTCAGTATGAAATAGCTTCTGAGGTTGTTACAAAATGTTGTTCTTAAACATCCATGAATGTGTTCCATAAATATTATGAGGCCCTTTATTCAGGCAGCGATATAAAGAACATAATATGATTCTGCTTATCTAATACGTTGACAGAATAGTTTTTAACATTTTATGTTATATCAAAACTGCTGTTCGCACAGCCCATGTTGATACCTTTCACTATGGGATGATAGATACTGACTGCCTTCACATTCACACTCACGTCACTGCAGGAGATTCTTCCATACCATGCTACTAGGGATTGGGTAAAGAAAGTAACCATGTGAGCAGAGTTGATAGCACAGAACTTTTCCACCCAATTATCAGCCTGCATCCTGTCAAAGTCCTGCCTGGTTCAGGAGAAGCAACATGCTGGCCTTGTCCACACAGTCTGTTGTGGCTTAACGACCAAGGGATTGAACAGCAACTGTGCCCATGAGGTGGGGGCTGAAAGCAGTGGGATACATTCAATTTTTTTTAAGTCCATACCCTTGCCTAGGGTGACCATATTTTGGAAACCAAAAAGGAGGACAATATGGCCGCCCCAAGGGGGCGTGCCCACCAACATGTCCATCCCCCAAGGGGGCGTGCCCACCAACATGTCCATCCCCCAAGGGGGCGTGCCCACCAACATGTCCATCCCCCAAGGGGGCGTGCCCATCAACATGTCCAGCCCCTAAGGGGGTGTGCCCACCCAAACATGGCCTTGGTCACATGTCTGATTTCACAGCATACAATTAAGACAAACTTGTTCTACACAACATCTTAATGTTAAAATCACTGAAATAAAGAAGAAGTGAGACATTGAATGTATCTGAAATTAACTTCACTCACTTCTACTTTTGTAGCTTTTCCTGTTCTTTGAAGCTTTTACTATACTCTGTGTGACAGAGTCTCCCCTTCCCTCAGATATCTTTTCTGACTGCAAATCTTTCACTGGATTACAATAGTCTCAACTTTCCTAACGTTTAACACTCTTTCATCATCATTTTTCTCATATCCATACTCACAGATTCAGCATACTGTTACCATTGAACAAATGAAGCAGTGGACAAGTGCAGAGAAATCTAGTACAACAAACTAGCAACCTAGCATGCAGGAAGAGTATAAAATATTATTACCCTGCAAACATTAGCCATGGAACAAAATGGACTAAAGGCTTGTTGTAGTCACTTCTCGCCTCTTAGCTTGTTTCAACTTCTGGTTGATCAGTGAGAAACTAATCTAACAATGTGTGATTATATCTCTGATTCATTAGCCATGTGAACAAGACCATGGTCAGTACAATACAAAGATAGGCCAGAACAGATGCCCATTATTACAATGCTAGATAAGGATCTTTCCCTCCTTTTATCCAAGTATATCCTGAATTTACATTGCCTCAGTGTGCCGAGAACAAGCAACCAGCAGGTGCTCTCCAGAAAGATGCTTTCAGAGCCTAGGAGATTCAGACACACTCAAGCCAAGCCACGCTACACACTCAAATATTACCTTACTTGGACAGAACAATTCTGGGACAAATCAATACTTTGCAATCAACCAGACATGACAGTCAAAAACAACAAAGAAAAAACACACCTACCTCAATGACATAACAATACCTATGACAAAACTGTTGCAGAAAAGGAAGAGTTAAAGACAGAAAAATATACACCACTGGCTATGGAAGTTAAAGAACTATGGTAACAGGAAAAATTACAATCATTCAATTAGTTAGAGTGATCATATGGAAAGGAGGACAGGGCTCCTGTATCTTTAAGAGCTGTATTGAAAAGGGAATTTCAGCAAGTGTCATTTGTATGCATGTAGCATCCTAACCCTAACCAGTACCTCACACGATTTGGAAGCTATACTACTATTAATGCAGTCCAAAATAGTGCTTGCTTATTTTGCAGTCCCGTCACACTGTTGGCTCATATTAAGCTTGGGATCTACAACAATTCCAAGATCCTTCTCACCTGTAGTGTTGCTGGGCCCAGTATCCCCCATCTTGTAACTGTGCATTTGGTTTCTTTTTCCTACTTGTATAACTTGGCATTTATCCCTATTAAATTTCATTCTGCTGTTTTCAGCCCAGCGCTCCACTCTATCAAGATCACTTTGAAGTTTGTTTCTGTCTTCCAGGGTATTAGTCATCCCACCCAATGTTGTGTCATCATCATCACCATCATCCACACACACCTCATACTCAGGCAATAAAAATTAAAATCTACACACCCCTACACACTCACTCAAAGTGTGTGTGTGTGGGGGGGACCCCACACCTTCCCCAAGGCAATAAAAAACCACAACCTCCCCCATACACGTAACAGGGGAGGGGGAATAAAAATCCACCCCCCACACTCACCAAAGGCATCATCATCATCATCATCATCAGCCACCCACGCAAGGCAAAATAACAGTAGACATAATAAATCTATACACAAACATGCACATACCCAAGGCAATAAAATAACATTAAAAATACAACACTCATCCACATCCTCACCAAAGGAAAAAATAATAAAAATCCACACATGCACCAAGGCTTTTTCTTCTCACAGTTTTTTCAGTTGGTTTTTAATGGATCCTGAGGTTTTGGCTTTTTTAAATTTAAATACCTGTTTGGGTTTCATTTTAGTGCTTTATAATGGTTATGATGTGCTTTATACAGTAATTATATTGTTCATATGGTACTATAACTGTTATGTATGCCACCCAGACAACTTTGGTTACGGGGTGGCATAGAAATGCTATTAAGAGTGCAATTCTGTGCATGTTTAGACAGAAAGAAGACCTACAACTCCCAGCATTACCCAGCCAGCATGCTGGAAATGTAGGACTTATTTTGAACTAAACATGTATAGGATTGCACCCTAAATAAATAAATAAGGTTCCAGTTTACAGAGCAAGGCCTGAATAAGTGGGGCAGGACCACAAAAAAGCAAGCAGCCATTTAAATATCTCACCCCAAACTGTTTAACCTGACAAATTTCAGACAGTCCAACTATCAGTGGAGTAAAACACACCATATTTCAAGGCCCTTCTTGCAACCTGTTCCTTCATGGCTATCTAGTCACATTATTAATTATTTTAACACTTAGATACAGATCTGGAAAACACATCTGTGTGTTGATGTCAAACAAAATATTTATCTGTCTTCGCTTCTGCTTTTGTTATTATCTGATGCTACTGTAATATTATTATTATTATTAATATTATTATTATTAATATACCACTTAATTTGCTAAAAATCCATCAAGGTGGTGCACAACAGTTTAAAACAATAAAGCCTAAAGAATCAGCTGTTCCTTTTAAGGTTTTATTGTGATTTTGTATCTTAACATCCTATTTTTATAAATTGCCTTTTACTCAAAACAAATTAAAATGATTCATACTAACAGCATTTCAAATCTAGAAACCAATAGGTAAATAAAGTTTCAACAAATAGCAAACAGCAGGATGAACATATATGCTGCCTGCTACTGCTTCTTTTCAAAATTACACTCAGTGTTTTCCTTTGCTGCATTTATTTTGAAACCGAGTCGAATTGATTGAAATAATAATAATAATAATAATAATAATAATAATAATATATTTATTTATTACCCGCCTCTCCCAACGGTCGAGGCGGGGAACAGCACTAAACATAAAATACAAAACTGATTAAAAGCACATAAAACCATACATCATTAAAATACCAATAAATTTTGTAAAACACACCCACACTCACATCCTGCATACATCTTATTTTACTGCCTTGTTTTATTCATTACATTTAAAGCCCAGCCTTTTCTCCAAAGAGCTCAAACACATTTTTTTTTATTTATTACATTTATATACCGCCCCATAGCCGAAGCTCTCTGGGCGGTTTACAAACTGCCCCTGTTCTCTCCACAACAACACTGTGATGTAGGTTCCACTGAGAGAAAGCGGGACTGGCCCATGGTCACCCAGTCAGCCTCATGGCTGAGTGGGGATTTGAACCTGGGTCTCTCTCCAGTCACAGTCCAACCCTCTAACCCAAGGGGAGGCAACCTGCTGCTTGCCTGATGTTTTGGACTATAACTTTCATAAGCCCCAGCAAACCCAATAGCCAGGGATGAACCTTGTAGCCCAAAACACCTGGATGGCACTAAGTTGCCTAGCCCCTGTTTTATCCACTATACCACACTGCCTCTTAGTTAAGTAAGAAAAACGGGATATATAATAAAACAAAATACATAACGGTAATGAGGGCGCCATGCTACCCCACCCCTAGCACCAAAACCCGCTTTCAGATCTAGCCGGCCCACTTTCCCCCTGCCAGTTCTCTTCCCCCCTTGACACGGCCCCAAATCCTCCTCACCTGAGGCATTTTGATCCCGATCCCATTCCTCGGGAGTCAGCCCCACATAGATCAATGAGGAGGCCTGTAGTAACAGCGCCCTTTTAAGAGACCAGCCCATTGGCAGTGCAGTCCTACACACGTCTACTCAGAGGTGCCCCACTGCGTTTAATGGGACTTACTCTCAACGAACGCGTGCGTAGGTTTTGCAGCCTTCGGGCCATATTGGAAGTGTGGGTTATTAAAGAAAGTACCAGGGGAGCAACTCGCCGTTTTTACCACAACTAAAAGGCCTGAATCCTATGCACGTGTAGACGGGGGGGGGGGAGGTCCTACAACTCCCAGCATGCCCCAGCCAGCCATGCTGGGAGTTGTAGTACTTTCCCTGCTTACATCTGCACAGCATTGCGCCCTAAATCGGCTCCTTCCTCTAGGCCCGGCCAAGCCTCGCAGCTGAGGCCTGCTCGCGTTTGTACCCACCCAGTGCCGGGGCTCGCCAGCCTGCAGGTGGCAGCTGCAACAGCGTCGTCGTCTCCTTCCTCGGCTCCCGGCCAGGATCTCTTCCGTCCTCCGCTGAGCCGCTTCATGCCGCCTTAAGCCCAGCCTGGCTGGAGAGAAAGAAACCCGCCTCAACCCACACTCAAGCGCCCCCTTTTCCCCTCACAGGCTCGAGCGCGACGCCGCCATGAGGCGTTTTCGGAGTGGAGGAGGCCGGAACGACGCGCACCCGGAAGTGCGGGTGTGCGTCGTTCCAGCCTCTTCCCCGGCCGATCTGGGCCTTGTTGTTGACCAGCGCAATCGCGCTAGCCAAGAACAAGGCCCGGATGGCACGGGAGAGGCCCAATTTTCCGGACTTTGGGGGATATTTTGAAATTTCCCCCCCCCGGACTCAAATTTGCCCCCCCTTTTCCTGACATGTCCAGGGGGATCCGGACGTCTGGTCACCCTACCCTTGCCTGAGTTTGATAATGGGCTAGACAAAACTGAACAACCTGAGATTCAATCCAAACAAGACACAGCATATTGGTCAGTAGAAAGTCCATCTAGGAGATTTGGATTCAACCCTCTTGTGAAAGGGGACATGCTTTCCCAGAAAGTTCAGATGTGTAGCTTGGGAGTGTTCCTTGATCCCATGCATTTGTCCCCGCATTTTCAGGTGGCAGCAGTGACAAGGAATGTGCTTGCACACCACACTCAGTGCACCAGTTGTGACCTTTCAGGAGTCAATCTGATTTGGCAACATTTATCCATGCTTTGGTGGTATCATTTGAGACTATTGTAATGCACTCCATGTAGGATTACTCTTGAAGAGTATCCAGAAGCTTCTATCAGTACAAAAAGGCTAACTGGTGCATGGTATAGGGATCAAATATGGAAATACCTGCATTGGTTGCCAATTATTTTCCAGGCTCAATTCAGGTAACTGCATATAGGACTGCAACCTAAAGGTGGTATCCAGTGCTGCGATCCACTTACACCATTAACATAGTGCTGGTTTAAGCAACCTGTAGCACTATGCCAATGCTGTGAGCTGGTATGGCTGGTTTCTTCCAAAAACCTATTGCACCAGTTTACACTCTTGGCATAGCACAAGAGATTACTTACACTAGTAATCTGTTATGTCAATTGCATAAACAGAGTGGCAGAGTTGGATACTATCTTAAGTGTTTTATTGTGGTTTAAATACTTTAAAATGTTTTTATTGCTGTTTTAATGTTTTACTAATCCTTCTGATTTGCACTGGCTTGAAACATGATGCAGAAATAATAAATAGATAGCTAGATAAATTATCTTATACCAAGAGCAGGCCCTTCTGTACTATTGACTGAAAATGTTTTTTTTTCCCTGTGGAGAGCACCTCTCCTGATTCCTTTGCTTGGACTACTTTTAACCCCCATAACTCATTTTTTGTGTATGCTAATTTCTCCTTCATTATATGACAGCTTAGGGAAAATTGGAAATACAATTCTATATAATTTCAGGAATATTAGTGGAAATATTGGTGAATGTCAATTCACCTAGAAGTCCTATGTGCTTACAACACTTAGTAAACCAGTTGTCTGAATAATTCTTCCAAGTAGTAAAGAGAATATTGAAACAAACAAGGGACAAATGTGTCATCAGTGTCTATCTTAGATATCCCCATATCTGGAGATAAGATATGGGTGGGGGAGGGTGGGGGAGACAAAATGAAGCTCAGAAAAGAGTTTACATGTATGATATAACCACCCAGAGAGCTTTGGCTAAGGGGCAGTATAGAAACAATGGGTAAGCGAGAGTGAAAGACATTTATTTATTTATTTACTGCATTTTTATACTGCCCCATAGCCGAAGCTCTCTGGGCGGTTCACAAAAATTAAAACCATGAAATCATTTTAAAAATATAAAACAAGCCACAATCTAAAAACACAAAATAACATATAATATAAAAACACAACCAGAATAAAACCAAGCAGCAGGAATTAATACAGATTAAAATACAAATTTTAAACAGCAAGGATTAAAATTGAGTTAATTTAACTGTTAAAATACTGGGAGAATAAAAAGGTCTTCACCTGGCGACGAAAAGAGTACAAAGTAGGTGCCAGGCGAACCTCTCTGGGGAGCTCATTCCACAGCTGGAGTGCCACAGCGGAGAAAGCCCTCCTCCTAGTGGCCACCTGCCTCACTTCCTTTGGCAGGGGCTCACGGAAAAGGACCCCTGTAAATAATCTTAGGGTCCGGGCAGGTACATATGGGAGGAGGCGTTCCTTTAGATAACCTGGCCCCAAGCCGTTTAGGGCTTTAAATGTTAGTACCAGCACTTTGAATTGGGCCCGGACCTGGATCGGCAGCCAGCGAAGTTGGAAAAGGACTGGCGTAATATGGTCTCGTTGGCCAGTCCCCGCTAACAATCTGACTGCCCTGTTTTGTACCAGCTGAAGTTTCCGGACCGTTTTCAAAGGCAGCCCCACTTATAACGCACTGCAGTAATCCAAACGAGAGGTTATGAGAGCATGGATAACTGTAGCTAGGCTATCTCTGTCCAGATAAGGGCGCAGTTGGTATATCAGCCTAAGCTGGTAAAAAGTGCTCTTTGCCACTGAGTTCCCCTGTGCCTCAAGTGACAGTTCTGGATCCAAGAGCACCCCCAAACTACGGACCCGATCCTTTAGGGGGAGTGCAACCCCCTCCAGAACAGGGTGAACATCACCTCGCCGGACAGATGAACCACCCACTAACAGTACCTCCGTCTTGTCTGAATTGAGTCTCAGTTTGTTAGCCCTCATCCAGTCCATTACCGTGCCCAGGCACTGATTCAGAACAGCCACTGCCTCACCTGGATTTGATGAAAAGGAGAGGTAGAGCTGGGTGTCATCCGCATATTGATGACATCTCAACCCACATCTCCAGATAACCTCTCCCAGCGGCTTCATGTATATGTTAAACAGCATAGGGGATAAAATAGAGCCCTGTGGAACCCCATGGCTTAAATGCCACGGCACAGAGCAATAATCCCCCAGCACCACCTTCTGAAAACGGCCATCCAAGTAGGAGCGGAACCACTGCAGTGCAGTGCCTCCAACTCCCAGCCCAGACAACCTATCCAGAAGGATACCATGGTCGATGGTATCGAAAGCCGCTGAGAGGTCCAAGAGAACCAACAGGGTCGCACTCCCCCTGTCCCTCTCCTGGCAAAGGTCATCCCACAGGGCGACCAAGGCAGTTTCTGTTCAAAAACCAGGCCTGAAACCCGATTGAAATGGATCTAGATAATGCGTTTCATTCAAGAGTGTCTGGAGTTGTCCTGCAACCACCCGCTCAGGCACCTTGCCTAGGAAAGGAATGTTCGCCACTGGCCTATAGTTGTTAACATCTTCCAGGTCCAGGTTAGGCTTTTTCAGGAGTGGTCTGATTACCACTTCTTTTAACGAGGCCGGATTTATGTCAGTATAGGCAGGGGGATTCATGGCACATATGAAGAATATTCTGGCAATGCTGTGATTGTACCACCATATATTTCCAGCATTAGATGTACCTCAGAATAGATCAGAGAACATGCAGTTGTCAAAGTCATCAACCTTATGTATCCCCTTTCCTTCTCCTCTGGCAATGTCCAGTAAGTAAAAATGCATAATAGAATGTCATTCAAGAAGGATGCAGTCAAGCTGAAGGAGGTTCAGAGGAGGGCAATGAGGATGATCAGGGGTCTGGAAACAAAGACCTATGAGGAGAGACTGAAAGAACTGGGCATGTTTAGCCTTGAGAAGAGAACACTGAGGGCAGACATAATATCACTTTTCAAATACTTGAAAAGTTGTCACACAGAAGAAGGCCAGGATCTCTTCTCGATCAACCCAGAGTGCAGAACACAGAATAATTGGCTGAAGTTACAGGAACCAAGATTCTGACTGGACATCAGGAAAAACATCCTGACTGTTAGAGCAGTACAACAATGGAACCAATTACCCAGGGAGGTTGTGGGCTCTCCCACACTAGAGGCCTTCAAGTTGCAGCTGAACTGCCATCTGTCAGATATGCTTTAAGGTGAATTTCTGTATTCAGCAAGGGGTTGGACTCAATGGCCTTATAGGCCCCTTCCAACTCTACTCTTCTATGATTCTATGATACCAACTGTTTCCTGTTCCTACATGCTACTTCACTGGCTGCTGCTTAGAAAGGAAGAGAGATTCATGACATTATGGTGTTTCTTTTCTTAGACGTTTGCTTTGGGCAGCAGCCATTTGTCTCTTATCATCTGACTTTGTTCTCTGTTAGCAATTAGTCCATTTTGTCCATGCAGAAAACTACACACCTACATCATTACATTGTGCACTCCACCACTTGGTACAAATGTCTTCTGATACTATAACATGTGCACTCAGAGCAAAGATTTGACTTCTTTTTATATGAGCTCACACACCCACAATAAAAAAAAGACAGATTGCAGCATTGGACATTATGCTGGGCTTTATCATAGTCATTAATAGTGCCGATTAATGTTTTTACCTGGAATATTAGTAATGGTTGAAAGTCAAAGGCTATCAGAAGGACTCCACAATAATGACTGATGAGAAGCATTTTCAGAACTAACACGGAACTATAAATTACTGTTAATATTATTATACATAATTAATAGATGAGCGTATAGACAGTTCCAGAGGTCAGATAATCATAGAAGGAAACTGTTCAGGTCTCTACACCATCTCTTCTTAACTGATCCATGAAACATTGGAACAGTAAATCTGAGGAGCATGCCTTTCCTCAAATCCCAGCTACACATCACAGTACTAAAATGCTATCAACTACAGGAGGGAAAACTGAAGGTCAATTATACATGGCAAAGAGAACGGGGCAGTTCCATATCAGTTCATCACATCAGTTTAATCACCGTGGGAGTAGCTCACTGCTTTTTAAGAAGGCTAGAGGTGAGTGTAGAGACAGTCAAGAGCCAAACTTAAAAAGATAAGCGCAGGCAAATACATATATATATATATATATATATATATATGCAGAAAATATATTTTAGATCTTAAATGGAAAGAATGATAAAAAGTCTGCTGGAAATACATCAAACACTGATGGGGAGGGAAATCCTACTATTTTGTAGAGATTTCAGAGACAGAAAAAAGAGAGCATGAGAGAGAGAGAGAGAGAGAGAGAGAGAGAGAGTACGCAGATGACACGCAGCTCTACTTCTCCTTTTCATCTTCATCAGGTGAGGCTGTGGATGTGCTGAACCAGTGCCCGGCTGCGACAATGGACTGGATGAGGGCTAATAAACTGAAACTCAATCCAGACAAGACTGAGACGCTGTTAGTGGGTGGTTCTGCTGACCGGATGGAGGGTGTTCAACCTGTTCTGGATGGGGTTGCACTCCCCTTGAAGGAGCGAGTTCGTAGCTTGGGGGTTCTCCTAGAACCATCTCTGTCACTTGAGGCGCAGGTGGCCTCAGTGGCACGGAGTGCCTTCTACCAACTTCAGTTGGTGGCCCAGCTACGTCCCTATCTGGACAGGGATAACCTGGCTTCAGTTGTCCATGCTCTGGTAACCTCCAAGTTAGATTACTGCAATGCACTCTACGTGGGGCTGCCTTTGAAGGTGGTTTGGAAGCTGCAGCTTGTGCAAAATGCAGCGGCCAGATTGATAACTGGAACCAGTAGATTTTAACATATAAGACCTACTCTGGCCCGTTTGCATTGGCTGCCTGTATGTTTCCGATCCCGGTTCAAGGTGCTGGTTTTAACCTATAAAGCCTTACACGGCTTGGGACCACAATACCTGATGGAACGCCTTTCCCAACATGAACCTACCCGAACACTACGTTCAACATCTAAGGCCCTCCTCCGAGTGCCTCCTCCGAGGGAAGCTCGGAGGTCGGCAACAAGAGAGAGGACCTTCTCTGTGGTGGCTCCCCAATTGTGGAACGATCTCCCCGACAAGGCCTGCCTGGCGCCAACATTGTTATCTTTTCAGCGCCAGGTCAAGACTTTCCTCTTCTCTCAGGCATTTGGCAATATCTGAGGAGCCTGGGTTTGTTTTGTTTTGTTTTTGTAGCTTTTTGAAGTGTACATGTGGTTTTTAAATGTACAGATTGTGTGTATGTTGTATGTTTTTGCTGTTTTAATTTTTGTATATTGTTTTTAATTGTAAACCGCCCAGAGAGCTTCGGCTATGGGGCGGTATACAAATGTAATAAATAAATAAATATACTATTTTGTAGAGATTTCAGAGACAGAAAAAAAGAGAGAGAGAGAGAGAGAGAGAGAGAGCGAGAGAGAGAGAGAAAGCCTGAGGACATTAGCTTATTCTTAATTATGTCTGCTGTGCAGTAGTTTGAAAAAGCTGATGCAGGGCTATCAGAGCAATGATATTTTATATATTATGACAAACTGAACAACACTGGTATGCTCAGCAAAATGCTACCGAACCAATTTTGCTCCTAGACCATTACACAAGCTATAAAACTAATTTTTTAAAAGCATAATTTCTGACTCACTTCTCACTCAACTCTTTGCAATGAAGATATATTTTTCAGGCATTGATCCTAAGTGGCTTATGCCTCGTTTGACGAAGTGAAAATAACACCAAGTTGTTCTATGGAATACCGTGCTGCTTCGTGATTTCTGTTGCTTCTTAAAAATAGTACCGACAGTTACTTTGCGCATCCAGGCCAGACTTCTGAATGCAAATACCCTCAGGGAATCATTCCAGTGGATGCTACACTATATAAGAAAACTCCACATCAAGCACCTGTGGTGAATCTTGCTGGATTGAGCCCAATAACTTTCTTTACAAACCCTAACCCAAAATTTTTGTACTTGTTCACAGCTCCACCACATATGAAAATATGTCCCAACCTCCTGACACCCCCTTCAACACTTCTTGGGCAATTTTTTATCAATCTGGTGAAATCTAACAGGTGTTAAATACCATCTCCAAACTGTCTTATAATAGTTCTCCTTAATTCTAGTCGACAATAACTTTAACATTCTTCCATTCCATATCCTCCCCCAATTATCTTCATTGATTTTCCCCCTTATATCTTCTTCCCATACCTCTTTTATAACCTTAAGTGAGTCCTGAAATTCTTCCTCTATTAATATTTTATATATCTCACTAGTGAGTCCTTTCTTAGCTCTAGCTTCTTCCTTTCCCCACAATTGTTCAATTAAATCTTCAAATCTAGTATTATTTCTACATTCCTTATTCTTTGTCCTCCATTCCTGTGTCCATTTTAACAATTGCATACACTTGAACCACGCTATCTTTTGTCCTTTAAATAAGTCTTTAATATGCTCACTATCCTTCATCTTTTCCATCCAGTTCCTTAATTTAATAATGTCTTGTTCTTTCAGACTCGCCGCTATCTCAGGTTTTAATACTCTTGGGAAATTCCCCACTACTACAACTGGGGCAAGCGGAGAATCCCCTGGTATCAACTTCCCTCTATACTTCTCCCAGATCATTAATATATTTTCCAACAATGGGTTGTCCAGTACTTTCAATTCTTTCTTTTGCCTTTTAGTAAAAAATATATTCCGCAATTTATATTCGATCTCTACTGTTTGCGATTCTAACCATTCCAAGTCCTGTTCCCCTATAATAGCATAAATAACATATCTTAACTGATTAGCAATATAATAATTCTTAATATTCGGAAGTCCTAAACCTCCTTTCTTTTGAGCCTTATACCATAACCCCTTATTTATCCTAGCTCTTTTATCCCCATTACAATAAGCATTAATCATATTTTGCCAACTTTTAATCTCAGCTACTGATATTCTAATAGGTAACATTCTAAACAAAAAATTAATCTTAGGTAATATCTTCATTTTAATAACCACTATTCTACCAAACCAAGAATATTTTAATTTTCTATATATCTGTAGTTTCTCCCCTACCTCTTTTCTTAACCTCACAAAATTAAGTTCCTCTAATCTATCTAATTCTCTGTCTATATTAACTCCTAAATATCGTATTATGTTTTTATATCCTAATCCTAAATTAACTTTACATTTCTCCATCTCTTCCTTGTTATAATTGTACAACATCATTTCTGACTTCCCCCAATTAACTTGTAATCCTGTAATTTCCCCAAATTCTCTCAAATGTTTCTGAATCAACTCCCCGGTTTCTAGGGGATCTTCTAATGTCAATAACGTATCATCCGCAAACATATTTACTTTAATCTTATCCTTACTACCTATCCCCTTTAATCTTTCATCTTCCCTAATTACATTTGCTAAAATTTCTATAACTACTGCAAATAAGATCGGCGAAAGTGGACATCCTTGCCTAGTTCCTCGAGCTAGATTTATTTGTTGCGTTAACCCATCATTAACCATTATTTCCGCTTTGTTATTTTTATACATTTGGTTAATCACTCCCATAAATTTATGTCCAAACCCAAATGTTTTTAATATTATTTTTAACGCTGGCCATTCCACGCAATCAAAGGCTTTGAAAATATCTAAAGCTACTAATCCTGCTTTTAAATTCCTTTTTTAATAATATGTATTATATTTATAACTCTCCCAATTAAATTCGGCATTTTCCTACCTACAATAAATCCACATTGATCATTTTTTATATATTTAAAAATAAATGAACCCATTCTTTTAGCCATTATTGCTGAAAATATTTTTGCATCCTGATTTATTAAAGATATTGGTCTATAAGATGCTGGATCCGTCAGATCCTTGCCTGGCTTCTGTATTAAAATAACCATGGACTGATCCCATGATGGCGGAGTCATTCCTCCTTCTATTATATTATTATATAATTTTAATAATCTAGGTATTAAAATATCCTTAAATATCTTATAAAATTCCGGCCCCAATCCATCAATCCCCGGAGACTTACCTCCTTTTAGTTTTGCAATAATTCCCTCAATTTCTTTCTCAGTCACCAAGGCTTCCATACTCTCTTTATCTTGATCATCCAGTCTTATTTTCCAATTTCTTTCTACATATTCCTGTATCTTATCCTTTGAAACCGCCTCTGAAGCATATAATTCTCTATAAAATTCCTGAAAAATTGTTAATTTATCTTTCATTAAATTACATCTATTCCCTAATTTATCTCTAATTGTCCCTATCATATTCTTAGCCTTCTCTGACCGCGTGGATCTAGCCAGCATTTTGGAATTCCTATTATTGTATTCAAAAAAATCTCTCTTTAAATACAACAAGTTCTTTTGAACCTGTTCTATTTCTTCTTTCTCCAATTCCTTTTTCTTTGCTTGAATTAGGGCATATAACCGCTTATCCTTTGTCTCTCTTAATCTCTCCTCTAGTCTCCTTATCTCTTCTTCAGCGTTTTTATTAAGTACTTCCTGTTGCTTTTTAAGTGTGGACATTTCCCTAATACACATCCCTCTTATTACTGCTTTCATTGTATCCCATAATAATCCTTGCGAGTTAACTCCTTTTTCATTTATCTGCCAAATTTCCTGCACTTCCTTTTTTAGTTTCTCTACTATACTTTTATTTTTAAAAATTCTTCCATCCATTCTCCATCTCTTTGCTTGTTTATAATCCTTCTTCCTCTTCATCTCCATCATCATTAATGCATGGTCAGTGATCTTTATTACTCCTATATCACAATCTATTAAGTTTGATATCATATTCTTTGATATAAATATATAATCAATCCTTGAATAACTCTTAAATCTAGGTGAGTAAAAGGTATATTTCCTCTCTTTTCCTTTTAATACTCTCCATACATCCATTAATTCTTTCCTCTCCATTAGTTTAGCTAGTTCCGTCTTCCCCCCACCTCTAGCATCTCTAATAATGTTATCCCTATCTTTCCCTTTATGAAGTACCATATTGAAATCTCCTGCGATCACAATATTTTTTTCCCCTAAATCTCCCACCATATCAAACACTTCTTTAAAGAATTCAATTTGATTCCCATTTGGAGCGTAGATGTTAATCAGCACAAATTCTTGCCCTTCCATCGTACAGTAAATTATAAGGATCCTTCCATTCTTATCTTTCTTTACACTTTGAATATTAATACCACATTTCTTCGATATTATGGTTGCCACCCCTCTAGCTTTAGAAGTACCACATGACTTTTCATACACTCCTATTTCCCTCATTCGTAACTCATTAACCCCCTCCTTTATCTGATGAGTTTCCTGCAAAAAAATTATATCAATTTTTTCTCTTTTCAACATTGTTTCAATTCTTCGTCTTTTTACCACCGTTCCTAGCCCTTTAACATTTAGAGTTGCCCATCTCAATTTATTTTCCATTTCTTAGTTTCAGCCATATGTATACATTGATCTCGGTCAGTGAACCCCATACCCCCCCTCCCTTCCCTCCCCCCACCCATACCCTCAATGAACCCCATATCCCCCCTCCCTTCCCTCCCCCCACACATACCCTCAATTTTATCCCCCTGCTCACCAGACCTCTGGGCGCTGGTCCCAATTATTTTAGAACTCTTCGGGGGGGGGGAACCCGGCCCAACCCTCAGAGCGAAGTCCGACCCTCCTCTCCTTTCCCCTTTCCCCACTAATCCCTTTTCATTGACTAGAACCTCCAACCGCTCCTTCTTCTTGGACTACTTCTCTCGGATCATTGGCATCGATTATGCCTAACTTCTCCAACAGCTCGATTCCCTGCTCACATGATGTTATTCTTTCTTGCTTCCCACACCAAACAAATCTCAAAAATACTGGATATCCCCAATTGTAAGTTATCGATTTCTTCCTCAATGCTGCTGTGCAGATCTTAACGCTCTTCCTCCACTGGACGGTCTGCGGGGAAAGATCCTGATAAATCTCAATTGCTGTTGCTTGAATCTTTGGTTGAGGTTGTTTTCTGATTGCTTGCATAAATTTTTCTTTTTTATAATAATTTGCAAATTTAACTATTATGTCTCTTGGAAGCACTCCTTTACCTTTGAAACCAACTCTATGCACCCGTTCGAGATCAGCTTCGTCCCAGGCCAAATCTGGAAATTGTGTTTTTATCCATGACAGAATTGTATCTCTTAATTCTTTTAAATTCTCTCTTTCTTGTTCCGGATATTTTCTTATGCGGATATTTGCTCGTCTATCCCGATCCTCCATAGCGATAAGGCGTTGTTCATGTTGAGACAACTGGTCATCCTGCTTCTTGCATACTTCAGCCAGTGCTCTCGTATCTGTCTGCAGCACCCCAACATCCTTCACCACTTGCGTTAAACCCATCATAAGCTCCTTTTGCGTATCGTTGATGCGCTTGGCCAAGCGCTCTTCAAGACCAAGGATCATTTTATTGATATCAGCCTTTAACTCATCCATTGGATCTGGCTGACCTCCTCTGGTAGTCTTTGGAATTACAACCGGGTCTGCAGTTGGCACCGTAGAGCTTTTTACAGGAGATTTCTTTGCTGGCTTCTTATCTGGAATGTCTGGCATATTTTGCTCCTCCAAGCGCGTCAATCTCTGCCAAGTACGATCCGAACCACGCTCTTTTGAGGATCTAACCCAGGCGGGGGTGGGAGCAGAAGATTTCTTCTGTCGTCCCTCCTTCTTTCTCATGAATTATCCCCCCCCCCCGTCAGCCTGGTGCTCTTGTTTACCTAAGCCAGTCAGACTAGACTACAAGTTCACCGGGGATTGACATTGATCATCTTCTCAATATTCAGCCCTCTGTCTCTCTCCCCGTTACCTAATCAGCCAGTCTGCCTTAAATCCTCAATTGTAAGTCCATAAATCACCTCATTAATGGCGCCGCGCGTAGTTTCGCTTTTAGAATCAAAGATTCTTGCTGCTGCTCCGCTGACCCTCCGATACTTAATCACTTCCAGGCAGTATAACACAGTCTTTTGAGAGTTTAAGCCAGGCAGGGGTGGGAATAAAACTTCTTATAACATCTCTCCTTGTTGCTCGTAAATTATCCCCTCCCTCCGTCCGCCTGGATCATTTCCTTAAGCCACAACCAATCGGCCTAGACTTCAATTTAACTGGGGCTTGATATTGTTCTATTTCAAGTCCAAACTCACTCCCAGTAAGGTAATCCAGTAGTCTGCCTTATATCCTCCATTAAAAGCCCATAAATTACCTCCACTATGGCGTCCTTCTTTGTTGTCAGCTCGAAGCGTCTGGTTTCGTTTTTGCTGCCAGCAGGCTCTTGCCTCTTATCAGCTCCCGCTCGGGTAATCAATCACTTCCAGTCAACATAACATGCCTTTATAACTCTCTTGAGACTCTTCTATAAGGAATTAGTGCTTAATTCAAAGCTTTTTTAAGGAGCTCCGAAGATCTACGACTTCACCCCGTCGCGTTCATAGCCACGCCCCCGTATCTGTCAGTTATGTGTTCACCTGCATTTGGATTTTTAAAATCTCAAGTTCTTTCTCTTCGAAATATGAAAAACTTTGTGAATGTTGGTAAATTCTTACTGAAAACAAACTGAAACAAAATTCTCACCCATCTGCACCAGCTATATTTAGTAGGTACAGCTATTTCCAGCATGGAGAGCATCATGATGTATCTGCCTGCCATATAGCTATTAAATATGAGGAGCCTGTCAGAAAAAAGGAGAGATGGCAACACTAATTCATCACTAACATGTTTTACACAGGGATTCAAATCCAGACTTTAAAGAGCAAATCATTCGAAGCTCTGGTCCTGGATGAACAAATTTGTTAGTTTCAGTTTCTCCCACATTCACTTTTCTTTATACAAAATAAATCTTAAATTCTTTATGTCCTGTTAGATAATCTTGGCTGCTAGAGAGTATGGTGTATAGTATCGCGTCAATTGTTGTTTGACCTATTTTCTCACACAAAACTGACTTTATGGTTTTCTGGTTTTATTCTGGTTGTGTTTTTAAATTGTATGTTATTTGTTGTTTTTGGATTGTGGCTTGTTTTATATTTTTAACATGATTTTATGGTTTTAATTTTTGTGAACCGCCCAGAGAGCTTCGGCTATAGGGCGGTATAAAAATGCAATAAATAAATAAATAAATAAATAAATCCAGATTTAAAAATTGGAAAAAGTGTTTTTGTGGAGAACATGGATGGATAAGGCAATTTTAACTTTGAATCAATTAATAGGTTTAGATGATGAGTTTGTGCCATTTTCTGATTTGCCTGTTAAATATAATTTACCTGCTATGGCTGAATGGCAATACTTACAATTGCAACACTTGCTGAAATCTAGGTTTGGGCCAGCTGCTTTTATGGCCTCAGAGCCTCCATTACTGTTACAAACACTTATAGCAGCTAAGCAGACACGTCGACCCACAACCCATATATATATATATATATATAGTAGTAAAATATGATACTCATAGTTTAAGACAGGATTGGAATCGAGAATTGGAGTGTCCTATTTTGCCATCAATGGACTCTTGCCTTAGAGACTGTATCTGAAGTTTCTATGGATCTTAGGCTACGTCTTATTCAGCAGAAAATCCTGTTCCGGGTCTACTGGACACCACAACGCCTTTTCAACAAGGGGCTGTCTAACTTACATAATTGTTGGAGATGTAACACACCGAATGCTTCTTTAATTCATATGTTTTGGCAATGTTCAGTAGTCTCCGCCTTTTGGGAGGAGGTTAAAATAAGGATAAATCTTGTTCGGATTATTTAGTATGGAAGGCCACATGCGTTCATTCAGACCTGTCAGGAAGGAAACAGTCTTTAAAAAAATCATATAAAATCGAGGGTTGGAGGAATCGATCTCAAATTTCATACACATACTTAGGCATACCCCATAAGCACTGTGACCAAGTTTCAAGCCTCTAACTTTTAAAATACAGAAGTTAAAGGTATATTTATATGGCAGTCCGATAAAATGATAAAATCGCCTGAAAATTATCGTCTCCGATGATTATCGTAGGTTTTTCTATCATATCGTCATCGTTAAACACATGCACGATAATGACCCTATCGTATCATTATCGTACATTTTAACAATACGATACACATCCCTATTTATCTTTGCTTTCCCCCTCCTCATTTTATCAGCAAGTGGCCTTTGTTGCAAGTGTTCCTGGCATCTTTTCTGTCATGAATAACCTAGTGCCAGTTTTTATCCCATTTAATTATCTATTCTGACTTAAAACGCAATCAGCATTGAACTAGCTGTGCAACTTTGAAATAACACTATTTCAATAATATGTTGGTTAAAAAATAAGAGCAAGCAGTCTATTAATTTTAAAAGAAGCCCTCCCTTCTGACTATAGTCCAGACGCAGTTTAAGAAACAGTATCCATTCACCACTAAGCAGTAGCCTCCCTAGTGCACTCATTAGAGCAATAGATTCTATTCATTGTCTGACACCATGGCTAGCAAAATGGGTACGTGGGGCCAATGAGGTCACCTTTGAGGTTCAAACTTTCATGCTAATCAGATGGAAGTACTCATGGCAAAACAAGTTAAAAGCAGAAATCTCGCTTTCTGTCTTTGTGCATAAGTGTGTGTGTGCATGTGTGCATAAGACAGCTTTTGTAATTGTTAGTGATATCAAAAGCATCAATAATCTGCTAAAAAATCTTCACCTAATCCCCCTCCGCCCCCACAGCCCTACACAACCTGAAAATCCCAATACAGAGATGTTGTTCTGCAGTGAGTTTAGATAGCCCTCTCTCCATCTCTACCAAAGAAGACAGAATTTTCCAAGCAACAAATTAACATTTGGGATCAAAACCTGCCTGGTCTCTAGTTCAAAGACGAGGCCTGTGGGGAACTACCATCTGGTTTTGAGGCAGGGAAGTGAAGCATATCAGTCCATGAGGTGAAGAAGTAAGGAATCAAGGAATCAAGAAGGGAAGCAAAGATTTCAGGATCAATGGAAACACGGGGATGCCAGGGTCCAGCTAAAAGAGGGCTCATGTGTTAGGAACCTACATTGCTGCCTTTTACTGCAACAGAAAGACAGCTCTTCCTTCTCCCTGACCCATAGAATTGCTCTATTAATGAACTGGATGTAGAGCCATATAGCTAATGTTAAGAGGTTCTGATTTTGCCCTGATTAGTCAGAGAGTGTAACCAGAGCTGGCTTAAAGCTGTTTAAAGTACAATATATTTGAATATATATATATATAAGCAGGAAAGCAGTGAATGTCCTTTAACTTACGAAATACACACACATGCCACACAGGAAATATTAAGATATGAATAATAATAATAATAATAATAATAATAATTTATTTCTTACCCGCCTCTCCATCTGGATTGAGGCGGAGAACAACAATGGTTTTTTTTAAAAAGTAAATGCAAAAGAACATCTCATACAGAAGTAATGATTGCAGAGAAAATACAATTGTAACCATGATCCACAAAGTGGTGCGACTGTTACATGCAAAAATTGCATCATGCAAAGTAAACTACAGTTTAATTTGTGCTGAGGCCTATTACAAAAAAACAGTATTAGGAAACAGTATTAGAGCATCAAATGAATTGGTATACAAGGCTTATGGCAGGCCAAACTAGCAGCAGTTTAAATTGTTACTTAGCTCTGTGAATTCCCACCAGTCCAGACTAGTTAAAGTAGGATGACTGTATGGAAAGGAGGACTTAGCTCCTGTATCTTTAACAGTTGAATTGAAAAGGGAATTTCATCAGGTGTCATTTGTATGCATGCAGCACCTGGTGAAATTCCCTCTTCATAACAACAGTCAAAGCTGAGAAGCTATATTAGAGTGACCAGATACAAAAGAGGGCAGGGCTCCTGCAGCTTTAACTGTTGTGATGTTATTTATATCACACTTTGGGTCCTAGTATTGGGAAATAGGCAGGATATAATAATAATAATAATAATATAAGAGGGAATTTCACCAGGTGCTGCATGTGTATTCAGCCAAGTGTGGAGTGTTTAATTAGGATTGCCACCTCTTTTTTTCTGACAGGCTTCTAATCTTTAACAGCTTTATGGAAGGTAGTATATAATATTATGGTTCCCCGTTGAATTTGGCTGGTTCAGATGGGTGAGAATGCTGTTTCAGTTCTTTTTTTATAAGAATTTACCAATATTCAAAGTTCTTGTTAGGTATAAAGTTGAGCAAGAACGTGAGGCCTTGCAAGTTGTAGGTAGATTTAATTAGAACTAGTTTAGAATGTTTGTGAAAGCTTATTTTTGTTAAGATTTTTAGAGAAAGAGTTTACTCTTCTATTATTTCAGCTTTAAGACTGTAAAGTTTCTCTGGGAACTTGAGAATGTTAGAAAGGTGGGGGCTTTGTTGAAAGAGTTACTTAGAGTGTATCGTTATCTTGGTGGGCTGAGCAGTGCTGCTCTGTTTGGACATGGGCATAGCTTATGAGCTATTGCTTTGTCTGTTGGATGGTTTGAAGCAAGCTTTATGGTTCTTTTTACAAGCTGAAGAAAAGGCAAAGTGCCTTTGCTAAGATTAGTTTTTGACTCATAGCTTAATTTTTTTCTGTTTAGATTTATTACTGCACATGGATTTTTTCTTATTTAGACTTTGGATTTCTAAGGACTGTGCTTTGAAAAGTACTGTGAGGCTTTTCATAGACTTGCACTCTCTTTTGTTGTGGATTGTGTTTGTTCATCAGCTGCTCAGTGTAAGGATAGACTGCAGTTGATGTTTATTATTGGGCTTTTTCTCTGCAGATTCAGGTGGCAGGGAGTTCCCTGTGATAAAGCAGCAGCATGGGAGTTCCTGTGTCTGAGATTTTTATTTACTCTGTGATCTTGCTGAAGCTTTTGCAGTGTTCCCTGAGTTACTGACATGTGGCTGCATTTAGACAAGCTCTCTTGGGATAGTTTGTTAAGCCTTTCAAGAATTCCCCACTGTGATTGCCTGAAAGATCGTATCATGAATCTTCCCCTTCTCTTGGTCGGGTTTAGAACTCGTTTTGAGAACTGTTGAGATGGCAACTGGGAAACTAGGTTGTTATTGTAGTGAGTAGTATTTGTATGTTATCTTGAAGCTTAACGCTTTCTGACTATTTATTAGCTTTAAGTATTTTTGAAGTGTGTAACTATTAAGCTGTTCACCATGGGATTTCTTCCAATAAAAAAAAGTCTCACTGATTGGGTGTCCTGTGTCAGTGTGCCAGCACGTGTGAATCCCAGAGGGATTCTGCCTCATATTTGAGGCAGAAAGAACATGAGATTTTAAAAATCTGAATGCAGGAGAACTCAAAATCAACAGATATACCAATCCCAAGGAAGGACTTTAAAAAACATTGTAGACAATTCCACAAACATCAGGATTCTACAATGTGTGGTCTTAGGACATTGATACTGCTTTGAGGTTGGCTGTGTTTGGACAACATGATAGTAGATGGTGGGGTAATATTCAACTTGACAGTTGTTTATCTCCCCACGCGACATGATAATAATCAACTGTGGTGTGGATTAGGATCAGCGCTGAGTTGATTATTAGTCCACACTGAGTTGACTAACTCATCCTCTGCCCTCCCCCCCTCAGTCCTCCTGCTAATATCCCATGAGCCATTGTTGCCAAAAATGTATCCTGCAGGCTGGACTAGGGCAGCAGCTGCTGCTTTGACTGCTCTTGCTTTGCGACTCTGTGACTGAGAAAATAACCAATGGTGGGCGAGGAAATAACCGATTAGGGATGTGTATCGTATTGTTACGATGGCCGATAACGAACCGATAAGGTTTTTATCAGACATCCGATTAACGATAACGATACACATTCCCTCAGGCCCTATCTGATCTGAAATTCATCTGTCCAATAACTATCGGACAAATCGGATTATCGAACCTAGGGCTGGCCCTCCCTCCCCCTCCCACTCGCGCTCCTTACCTGGGCCTTGTCCGCTGCCATCTGCTACTGTCCACTGCTAGGAACTACTGAGAACTAGGCTTTGCGGCCTAGTTCTCAGTAGGGCGCCGGCATGCAGGGTGATGACGTCACCTGGTGCAGCATTGCTCTACTGAGAACTAGGCCACAAAACCTAGTTCTCAGTAGTTCCTAGCAGCGGACAGCAGTGGACAAGGCCCAGGTAAGGGGGACCTCTCCCTCCCTCCCCCCTCGCGCTCCTTACCTGGGCCTTCCCCGCCACTGCTGCCCCATCACTTGGCGCTTCTCTGTACTGATGAACAGGCTGGAAAGCCTGTTTAGCAGTATTACGGGGCGGCAGCGGCAGGTAAGGAGCGCGAGTGGGGGGAGTGAGGGAGTGCCGGCTCAGTGTTTTTCCCCATAGAGTTGCATTGGGGAAAAGCTTTTTTTCTGCCAATGCAAACCTATGGGGAAAAACACTGTTATTGTATCGGAACTTCTGATATTTATCGGATTTCCAATCCGATCAAATCCGGGTATCCCGCTATATGATCGGATCCAAAAAAAATTTATGTTGGAATTCCCGATAATGATACAATATGATAATTTTGGCCATGCACATCCCTATAACCAATGCTGCCCTCCATACAACACGATAACCAATGTTGGTTCAAATTGCCAACTCTGCATAGCGTAGGTTAAAAAACACCTGCTACACAACACGATAACCAACTGTCGATTATTTAAACCACCATTGGTTATTGTGTTGCCCGAAACCAGTCATTGTGTAGAAAGAGGTATTAATGTTACAGTCGGTTGTTCTTGCTTTCTAAGCATACCTAGGATGCCATTCTCAGTGCTGACTACTTTGGTCCAATAATGGTGATTTCTAGAATCAGCTTTGAGTGAGTTTGAACTATTCCACAGAGCAAAAATGGCAGCTGATGAGACAGTAGAACATCAGCTATTAAGGTGACTGTGCTGCCAAGCTTCTGGCCTGTGCCTTTTTATTGTCCCCATTTGTGCATTACATTGTTATGTTAGGGGAAAGTGACATCTCACTTTTTTAACAAGAAAATCAATATATGGCCTATTTGCTGGGCAAATCTTGGAAGCACTTTCTGGACCTCATCTCTGGAAAAAGCACTTTTATTGTTCTGAATTACCACCATCCTGTGACAAATAGAAAAAGTTTGAAATCGGGTGCCTCTTTCATTGCTTTTACATTAGAAGGGGGTAGGAGAATGCAACATCGTTAAAGACATCTCAGAGAATCCTATCTGAGCTTGGTGCACCAATTGTTGTTTCTATTTCACTTTTTAGAGAACCATCTGAAGATTAAGAGAAGTTTTTCACCTAATGATTTCCCCCCATAAAATTTCATTTCATTTCAAAATAAAGTTAACAAAATAAAGACAACAACAAGAATAAGAAGAACACACATAAATAAACCAGGATTACTGAAGAAACAAAGGGATTTACTAATTACAATTATTAGTCCATAACTGATATGCTTATCAAACATCTACAGTAAAACAGCCTTAGTAGGATAGTACCTAATGAAAGAGTTAAAAATACAAGTGGAAGTTAATGTTACTTTGTGTGTATCTGATCATGAGATCAGTTAGGATGGAATTTTCTAACTATCTTGCCTGATTCCACTTAGTGAGCCTATTCAGACAACACACTATGCCATTGTGTTTAAGCATTCTGAGCTAAACATTATGGCTTAGTATGTTGTGTGAACCATTCCTAAATAAATTGGCTACATAATCATTGTTTAAACAATCTCATAAACCATTTTCTGCAAAAGGGTTAGCAGCCTAACCATGGCTTAGTGTGCTGTCTGAATAGGCCTACTGAGTCATGGCAAGGTAGAGATTTGAAGCAGAGTCACCAGCTATTGCCTAACCACACTCAACAGCAAAATTCCAGATGTGTTGGACTGCAACTCCCATCATTTCTAGTCAGCATTGCCAATGGCTAATATTAAAATCAATGGGATTTATGTTTGTCATGAACTTTTTGCATTGATTTCAATGGGTCCTAAGTGCAACTAACTTAGTTTGGATCCACTCTTATGTTTTTCCTGTAGTAAAGTTCTTTTAATTGTATTTTCCCTCCCATCACGATAGCTTAATGTACGAGTTTTATGTTTACACTTGAAGAGTAAAGTGTGAACTAAATAAAAGTAAGAGCTGTGGGGCATTATTAAAGTAAACATAGAGAAATGTGAAACGTTGATTTTTTAAAAAATCAAAGAATGGAAGTAGAATTAATTATCAAGAAACCACATGTAAACATCATCCATAACAGAGAAACCAGACGGAAGAGATTTAAAGTTTGTTTTTAATTAATTTGACTTTTTTAAAAAATAAACGTAGAAAATGAAAAGGAAAGTTATCAGTTTTGAGAGGAGTTCCATGATTTCCTTCAACAACAAAACTTTTTTGGCTGAAGAATTAAGAGTTGCCATTGATTTAACCTTAAAAAATTGATCTATCCTATAAGATAATCCTTGACAAATATTCAGAAAAAGGGCTGCAAAGAACATGAAGGATTTAATGTTGTTTGCACAATATGTGTTTATATTAATAAGACATTGACTCTATAGCCTAAAAGACGCAGTATTGCAAAGAAGGCATGTGTTAGGAATGAAGCAAATCTGAGAGCAGGTTACATTTTGCAAAAGCTTTCATGAGAAGCATTGTATTAAATTGGCATGATGATATTGGCATGCAGCCAAATCTGGTAGCTACATACCAATATAGCATCCCATTCAGAATGAAGACAAGATACATTACCCTCAGTCTGAATGGGCTTTGTGTTATCCTATAACCAAACATGATATTATTCCAGGTGCCTAGATAGGCTTTCTTCCAGGCTACACGGTATGGATAATAACTCTCTCTTTCCTGTCTCTATTACCTTAGGAAAGCCTTTCCAGAGCTTAGAGTCATTTGTGGTATCTAACCCTTGTCGATAGTGTGCTAGCATGTCTGAAACAAAGTACAGATATTTGACGTATAATGTATCTCAAAGAAAATTAATTTGTCTTCCATCGATGGTGGATCAGCCCAATGTGTATGTTTCATTTAGGAATGGATAGGGAAACTGAAACACCATGGTAGCTTGATGAAATTACATTTAATTCTTGAAAAAAACATATCCAAGTAACAGTTATTACCTGCAGAATAACTGATCCCAATAACAAAGTCTAACATAAATATATTTGCAATGGTTTTGTTTCACTTCTATCATAGAATATATATAGCTTGTTCTTGCTTTATGTTGGTATTCTAATTGAATTAGCCTTTGTGCTATTGTTCATAGTTTGTCCATTGTATAATCAGGCCCTTTGGTGGTCCCAGTCTCACCCTTTCGGCTTCTACAGAATGGTTCGCTGCTTTCCCCTGGCACCACCCTCTTTCCCCCAACCACTGATCATTTCATGGTTCCTTGGCTTTTGCGACCTTGTCCATCATCCTGAATAGTTGAAATGCCATCTCTTAAGGCTTAATTACTGGCAGGAAGAGCTTTCAGTGAAAACGTGGATATTTTGGTCCTTCCCGCTTTACTTTCGACAGCACCCACCACTGTAATGTGGGTTCCGAAACCTTCTCTGAAATAGAATTTAGTTATTGGGCTCAAAAGGGTTCTAAACACCTGCCCTAAAGAACTGATGCTCTTTTTAGATGGAGAGCTCTGAGATTGGAACCCTCCACCCATCCAAAGCCCTGCTGGGAAGAGCTAGGCACAGCAGCTGGAACAATACAGAGTGGCTTCTCAGCAGTGGCCCCACACCTGTGGAACAAACTCCCATGGAGGTCCACCAGGCTTTTAAGAAGGCCTTAGAAAATGTTTTACTTTACTGTGGCCTTCTCATGATGAGTACTGATTTGCTGCTATTGCCACTGTTCTTGATAATTTTATTGTTAGCTTTTGTTGTTTTAGCTGCTATTTTACTGTAAATGTTTTATTGCTTTTAATGTTTTAAACTGTTTTATGTATTTTATTGTTGGCCTGGCACCAACATTGTTATCTTTTCGGCGCCAAGTCAAGACTTTCCTCTTTTCTCAGGCATTTGGCAATATCTGAGGAGCCTGGGTTTGTTTTGTTTTGTTTTGTTTTTGTAGCTTTTTGAAGTGTTGAAGTGGTTTTAAATGTACAGATTGTGTGTATGTTGTATGTTTTTGCTGTTTTAATTTTTGTATATTGTTTTTAATTGTTTTTAATCCTATGTAAACCGCCCAGAGAGCTTCGGCTGTGGGGCGGTATACAAATGTAATAAATAAATAAATAAATAAATAAGCACTTCAGCTTTATTGTTCATGGATTGGTTTTAGCGGATCGATGTTTTAGGCATATATTATGTGATAGTAGTTGCAGTTATCGTCAATCTTATTGTCTGCCTGAACTACTTTTGTTGAAACCTCCATGGAAATTCCTTTTCTTCAAATCAAGAATCAGGCAAAAGACCCAGTAGGCAAAGCCCTTGTAAATTATATTATTTCAGTGGGAGAGAATGAACACAGGTTTAATGATATCCCATTGATATCATTAAACTTTTTCAAAGTACTGAATGTTGGCTGGAGTGGACCCATTATTTGAAATGAACATATAGCCAAATGATTGTTATTTTCAAAAGGCCTCTCAGTGTTTATTGTAAAGGTGGGAACTTTATAGTAACTTTTATAGTTGACCCCAAATACCGCATGATGATTTTGAATAGGGCAGTACAATGCTGCTTCCTCGCTATCAGGTTTGTAATGTGAGAAAAAGCAAGGGGGAATAGGAAGCCAAGAATTTCATGCACCTTGACATCAAAACCAAAGAAGATTAAAAAGAACTTAATCTTCTCTTTTGCTATGTAAAAGATATATCACTGAAGTAAAGCTGAGTTCCTATTAGTTCCAAAATGGTGTGTGGATGCTACCTTAAATTGTGGTGGCACGCTTGAAAAGAAATGTCATTGGCATTTTCAATGAGATCCCAGTATATATTAGGTGCTTTGTTTTAAGTGAAGTAAGTGGAATAAAAGGCCAAACTCAAATTCATTTCTAATGAGCCATGTGTTAATGTCAGCATCTCTGCTGTCCACTCAAATGCCATAGAACACATCTGACTTTATAATGAGCCAAACAGTTGTCTGTTCATAATCTCAGTTAGCCTTCTGTTCAATATCTGATTCCAGACTTATATTACTATCAAAGAGGATTCAGGGTTTTAGTAAATTTAATCTGTTTGTAAATATAGCTGTTGAAAGAATTCTTACATTTTGTCAAGATTGTTAGAAAGTATTAGCCAGCATAAACTCTACACTGAAAAAACACAAAATTAAGCTTACACACTCCCAACGCCCAGTTTTAATGTCTGCCCATTAATGGGGAGCAGATCAAACTAGTTCATAGGGTCAACAGAGGCTCATCAAATCACACAGAACGTAAGCCTATGTGGCAGGGCGTTGCTGCTTTATTGTTTTATTATGTACAGCACCATGCACACTGATGGTGCTATATAAATAAATAAATAATACAAAGGGAAGACTTCAAGTGATTCTCCCCCTCAAAGAAAACAAACAAACAAAGAACTCCAACTATATACTATTTAACATCTGCCTTGGCATTATGAGTCTCTCTCCTCCATTTGTTTCTTAGGATGCAATCTTATATCATCCTGCTGCTTATCACCTTGCTGTATTCAGCAGAATACAGTGCTCATGAATACTTGGGGCAGTATCCAATAGTGACTGCCTGTAAGCAGCCAGCCTCATTGATTCCATTGTGCAAGCAGGACCCACCCACTGCTTGCACAAGAAAGATTTAGCACTTTCAGGAGCAACCCAAAATGAGCAAAAACCCAATCATTTCTGGAACTAGCAGGTCAGTGGAACTTGCATAAGGCAACTCCACCCCCTGACCCTGTTCAAGAACTAACTAACTAACTAACTAACTAACTAACTATGGGAGTTGTACTCCAACACCTTTGGAGGGCACCAGGTTGGGGAAGGGCTGCTCTAAACAAAAAAAGAGAAGTAGGTGGCCCTAAGTTGTTCGTGATCAGTTTTCCACAACCCCACAGTCACCTCTGCATATCATATTCTCCACCCTGTCCTCATGGTTTATCTGCTTTGGGAGAATGAGAATTTCACTTGCACTTTCTGCCTCCTTAGGGAGGATGTGGCGCTAAGGCTTGTGAATCTTAACTCCCAATTTCCCTGTTTTTTGGTGCTTGGTTGGAAACTGTAGAGCCTTAACATTGTTTTTGTAAACTGTAGGTTTTTTGTTTAATGAATTTCATGGCTTTGTGTAACGGATGACTGGATATTATACAGTTGACAACCAAGCCAGCGTCAGCCAGGATATTATACCATCTTGACATTCAATATAAAATCAAAGCTAGTGTTATGTGCTGAACTCACTTTTAACATTAATAAATCAACCAAAATGCTTGCATCTCCCTCATTTTTAAAGATAAAGAGATGAACCTGGCATCATGGTAGTTCTTAAGTAGGGATATAGCTATGCCAAGTATGAAGCAGATCCGTTCATCCCTTGATTTTTAGGAATGTTTTAAAGTTCAAACAGAAATCTCTTTGGGGTCCAGGACCTTGAGCAGTACAAGTTTTAAAAATGAAATTAAAGATAAAGAGATGAAACTTGGCACCATGGTAGCTCTGAAGTAGGGATTTAGCCATGCCAAGTTGGAAGCAGATCCGTTCATCCCTTGATTTTTAGAAATGTTTAAAACTTCAATTTAATTTTTTTAATTAACTAAAATGCTTACAATTCCATCATTTTTAAAGATCAAGGGATGAAACTTGACAGCATGGTAGCTCTTAAGTAGGGATTGAGCCATGCCAAGTTGGAAGCAGATCTGTTTATGCCTTGAGTTTTAGGAATTTTTTTTAACTTAAAACCTAATACTCCTCTTTGGGGTCTAGGGCCTTGAGCAGTACATTAAAAAAAAAAGTAAAGATGAAGAGATGAAACTTGGCACCATGGTACCTCTTAAGTAAGGCTTTAGCCATGCCAAGTTGAAAGCAGATTGGTTCATGCCTTGAATTTTAGAAAAAAAATTGAAGTCAAACTTTTTTAAAAAACTATCCTAAAAATTAAGGCACAAACCGATCTGCTTCCAACTTGGCATGGCTCAATTCTAGGGTGACCACTAGGGTGTGGCCTAGTGGCTAAGGTGTTGGACTGGGAGCTGGGAGATCTGGGTTCTACTCCCCACTTAGCCATGGAAACCCATTGGGTGACTTTGGGCCAGTTGCAGACTCTCAGCCCAACCCACCTCACAGGGTTGCTGTTGTGAGGATAAAATGGAGATGGGGGAGGATTATGTATGCCACCTTGGGTTTCTTGACAGAAAAAAAGGTGTGATATAAATGCAATAATAATTTTTTTTAAAAACTGTCATGATTTCCCCAGATTTCTCCTGGTTTTTGTTCTATCCTCGGTGTCAGGGGGGATTTTATGCAATAGTCTATAATGACCTGGAATTACACACTTTCCCTTTTAAGGCCACCACTAGCGTGGCGGGGGGAATGACATGCTTTCTGGAGGTGTGTCATTCTCTCCCACTGCTCCAATCAAGGTCTTAAAAGGGAAAAACGTGTCATTCCCAGACATTATAGAAAAAGGCCTGATTGGAGCAGTGGGGTGGGGGTGAGAATGATATGCTTTCCCCTCCTCCGCTCCAATTGGGGACTTTAAGGTGGCCCCAGAAAGCCATTTTCCTGCCACCCCCACTAGGTGTCCTCTTTTTGGTTTCCCCAAATATGGTCACCCTACTCAATTCTTGCACAGGCTGCATTTCCATCCCTAGATATTTACTCAAAAGTAAGACCCATTGAATTTCCTTGGTTCTTGAAAAGCAACACACTTGCTTTTAGATTTGCCTGTCTTAGAATTCTATGTGTGCTATGAATGCCTGTTCTGTCTGTCCCTATAGTTTCCTGCAAGGTCCAGCCAGGGGAAGCCAGTAAATTAAACCCAGGGGTGGAGGGAGGGATTTCCTCAAGTTCACCTAACAGCAGGTGCTATAGAACATGGACCTTCCAGGAGTGTTGAGGGTGGATTTCTGGCAGACCCAGCCAGGCAACTTTATGGCTTGTTAGTCCCTCCATTTGGTAGCCTGCAGAGTACCTGCCTCATAAGGCAAATGGACACATGAGAACTGTTATTATGGCCTGCTACTTTGTTTGTCTTTAGTAGTCTGTGGTCCAGATCTCTTCAGAAGGGGAAATAGTGTTTTGTGGTTGGAGTCAGTCTAAATCATCTCTAGGGGTCCCTTACTCAGTGGCTCTGATAGCAAAGAGATTGAGGATTTTCCCCAACTCTGTTACTCTTGAAGTTACTAGGCCTGTTGAAAATAGATTTTATAACATAAGCATGAAAACAGTGAATACCCCTTTTAACTTGTTAAAACCAATGAAAACATGCCACACAAGAAGTCTTAAGATATGAATGGTTTATAAAGAAAAGTAAATGCAAAAGAACATCAGATGCAGAAGTGAAATCTGAAACATTACTAGTAGTAGTAGTAGTATCCTGCCTTTTGCCCAATGCTGGGCCTCAGGGCAGCCTTACAAAACTAAAACATATACAGCTAAAACCTATAAATAGGAATATACTATATACCATATGAAAAGGAGGACAGGGCTCATGTAACTTTAACAGTTGTAGAGAAGAGGGGATTTCAGCCAGTGTTATTTGTATGCAATTAGTTCCCGGTGAAATTCCCTCTTCATCTCAACAGTTAAACTTGCAGTGGCCCTGCCTTCTTTTGTATATGGTCACTCTAGTATAGTGCCTGCAACTTTAACTTTTGTGATGAAGAGGGAATTTCACCAGGGACTAATTGCATACAAATGACACTGGCTGAAATTCCCTTTTCTCTACAACTGTTAAAGTTACATGTGCCCTGTCCTCCTTTTCATATGGTCAGCCTAAATATACAAAAGTTAAAAATATAATTAAATACTTTTCAATATTAAAGCATTTAAAACATTTTAAATACATAACAATTTAAAAGTCAAAGGTATAGACAGAGGTCCAGATGATTTGCCAAAGGCCTGCTGGAACAAAAAGGGGTTTGTCTGCTTCCAAAAACACATCAAGGAGGGAGCCAGTGTAGACTGCAAGGATTAGAAAGAAAATCCATGTGTGTACACTATGCAAAATAAACGACAGCTCAACTGTTTCTAAACCTTATTAGAAAAACAGGGTGACTAGGCCGAAACCAGTGTTGTAGGCTCAGAAGCACTTTGAAAGGTTTCAACGTTGTACTTAAAACTTAACACCGGCCCAAACTAATTAAATGAAGTGTTTGAAGCTTTCAACTTATAGCAGTATGGACCAAACTCTTAGAAAAGAGGGAAGGAGCACTGTGTGTGTATGGGGTGGGGGGGATAGAAAGAAAGGTATAGCTACCTATTTCCAGGATAGATCTGAAGATCAGGTTGTCATGGATCTAGAGGAACCACACCCTGCTTCACCAGGGAGCAAAAGAGCAAACTGGCCTTATGAAGATAGCCCAAAATACTCTCAGAGCCAAAGGAATGCATGTTCCAGAAGAGAAAAGAGAAACTCTTCTTCTTCTTCACTCAAAAGGTCTGTGCTATAAAGGCAGCGGCCATTTCACTCACCCACCCCACATTCTAAGGCAGGAGGGAGGGGGGAGAGTGTGTCGCGTTATGAGGGAAGATGGCCGCCTCATTGACTTGAATGAGAGGTTAAAATAGTCCTTAAAAATCAACCGAAGGGAATTTTTTAAAAAACGAAAAGCTTTCCATCAACTACAGTCAAGGAGGAAGAAGACCCCACCACTGGATTAGTTAATAAGGCTCTAGAAATTGTGCAAATTGAGAGCACAAAACGTCTCAACCCGGAAGTAAATTTTACAAAAGCAGGGAGAGAGGTTTGTATTCCTTTTCTACCTTAAACTGCTCTCCTTCCCTCAATCTTTCACCAATCTTCTTGAAATTTTCAGGTAATGTAAAACAAACATTTCTTTCTGGCACCTGTAAATTTCAGAAAGGTTGATGAAACATTTTCGATTTTAAGGCTGTTAGAATGATCCCCCCCCCCAATTATCACTTTAACATGGCGGAATGTGTTTTTTACTGACGGCCCTTAACAATGGAGGCACGACTGTGCCTCCATTAATTAGGAATCCTTCAGTTTCTGGAAATAGCTCACCCTTCCTGAGCTATTCATACAATTGTTCTTTGTTTATTTGTGGGTTCTGTATTATGTTGTAGTGCTTCCATGGAGTGCTTTTTATGCCCATTTTTCTTTTTTCCCTGCGACTGTGAGTGCTAGTGTTTGGTCTTCGTTTTGTAGTGCTAGGTTGAATGGGGTGTAATTTTTATCTGCTTTTACTATGGCTTTATGAATGGGAGTGTTTTTAGTGTGGGAGAATTTTCTGAGTGATTTTATCTGTTTAGCATGAATTCTGTTAATGTCCAGCAGACCTCTTTCTCCTTCTTTCCTGCTGATTGTTTTTCTTTCAGTGCATGAATTGGGATGGAGCATGCGATGTCTTGTGAGCTTGGTGTGACTGAGTCTGTTTATTTCTTCTAGTTCAGTGTGTGACCCGTGTATGATTCTGAATAAGTATGTGAGAATGGGCATTGCTTTGAAAATGTTTTTAGAGTTATAAAACATTTGTGTCCCGCCCTATATCACTAGAATCTCAGGGCAGCGTACAGATAAAATTATACAAACAATATAAAATAATAATTATTTACAGCTAAAAACAAATTAAATTATTAATCAAGCTAAAACCAGAATAGAAGTTACAAGCAGTAAAAGCCAATTAAAACAGTTAAAACAATGTGCACGCTTGATGAGTTTAGCCATCAAAGGCTTTATTAAAAAGCCATGTCTTTACTTGGTGCCAGAATGAAGTCAGTGCTGGTGCCAGTTGAGCATCCAATGGGAGAGCATTCCACAGTTGAGGTGCTTAGTGAACATGGGAGTAATCAAGATGGGACCTAACCAGTGCCAAATAGAGGGGAACTAGTACCTCGTGTGATTTGGAATGTATACTTCTATTAATGGAGCATAAAATAGCATTTCCTATTTTGCAGCCACATCACACTGTTGGCTCATATTCAGCTTGTGATCTACAATCATCAGTCTTCTTTTGATGCACACAACATTTTCACACATTAGGGCCACATTAGGTATCTGCTGGGGCATTGGGGGCTGCATCTGTGCACATGCACATAGGACTACACACAGATGCAAACGCCATACATTACTCACATACATTCATACACACACAAACACATACACATTCTCAAACATTCACACCACTCCCACACACCACCTTCTCACACATGCCATTCATTCAAGCAACAACAGGTCTTGGTCTTGCAGCAACAGCATTAAATCCTTTATAAATCTCTTTTAAAAGATATTTTAAAAGCACGGATGAAGAAAAGGGTCTCCACCTGATGCTGAAAAGACCACAAAGTAGGAGCACATGAGACCCTCTGTGGATGCAATTCCACAATTGGGGTGCTATCACTAAAAGGTCCTCTCTCCAGTAGCAACCTGCTGCACCTGTCTTGGTGAAGGCATCTGCAGAAGGGCCTCAGAAGATAATAATAATATAATAATAATAATAAATAATAATAATAATAATATTTATTTATTACCTGCCTCTCCCTCTGGATCGAGGCAGGGAACAACATTAAAAACAAATGATATAAAATACATACAACTGTTTAAAAACATATAAAAATGAATACATTGTTAAAATACAAATAAAACTTTTAAAATTTGACTGGGTAGATTAAATCAACTGTGGCGTAGGACGGTCCACCTGGGAGGTGGCAAGCCATAAAGTTTAGGGGCTATAAACTCACACTTAGGAGTTTAGAAATCAAGAATCAAGTTTTATGTTTGTGAATAGTGAAAGGGTTTGAACACTAAGTAAGAAACTGTATTATATCCTTTAAAAATGCCATTTATAGGACTTAAACAACAGTTTTATGATGGTTCAGTTAAATAAGGGCATTTTCAAAACTTGAAAGAAAGAAACCTTGAAAAAAATGGTGACATTTTTAAATTAAAAATAAGCAGTCATTAACATATTGTTTACTACCTGTCTTGGCAAAATCTAATCTATATGTAGGACAACAAATAATACATGCACAATGCAAAATTAATTCCACAGTAGAAGTATATTATAACTATAACTCATGCCGTAATTCAGCCTTCATAAATTTATTACACTATGGTTGCATCATGCTTACTTTAAAATTCTGCCTCATGCTTATAATTCAATGACTAAAGTGGAAAATATAGCAAACAGTTTGTATTGTTCTAAGGGTTCAAAGAAATTAGACAAACAGACCCTTTAAAGCTTAACTTGATTTTATTTGGAAAGTCTGCTTTGTATATAGTGTGAATATAGTATATGACCACACAAAAATTAAATGCAATGGAATACAGAACATTACTGTGTTCTTTTATTATCTAGTAGATGCCAAAATATATGTATAAAATATTTCCCAAGTATTTGTTTATGAGTATACACTTGTCTCAATTAGGCCCAAAACATATATTATGCAACATGTATAGTGCTACGGTATTTCCTAGATTCCTTCAGTAAGTGCTATTATAGGAATGGAGAATCAACCAAACCACCAGCTTCTTTCCCGGGCCACGACCCTTGGCAGGGAAAAGCTCTATTCTCAGATCAGCTGCTTTTCGGAGATAAGAGTTTTTCCTGAAGTGGAAAGGGGGCGAGGTTTGGGGAAGAAGATGCTAATTGTTTCAGTACTGCTTATTTCTGAGTCCTTTCCTGCAGAGGCTTGCCCTACTTACTAATGGGTAGACATGCAAAGTCTTGCGCTGCTTACTTGAGAGTAGACAAGCTACCCATGCCCTTGTTTACTTCTGTGTAAACATGCAGAGTCTTGATATTTGGGGTGATATTTGAAAATACTGCTGAATTATTCATTCCTGCTAATTTCTGAGTACACAAGCAGAGGCTTGTCCTCTTATTTCTGAATAGGGTTAACATAGGTAAGAATTACATTTTAGTCCTGCCCACTCTGCTTTTGGACACACCCACCTGCCTTTGACCCCACCCTAAGATTGAATTCCGACTCTTGAGACATTTGTCAGATTGGAATTCAGCCTTTGGGCTGAAAAAAAGGGAGTTCCCACCTCTGTACTATTAATATAGGGCCTTTCATGCTATTGCCAGAATGTGATGCTGTGATGTTCTACTGCTTATTATTATAATTGTATTGCAAAGTTTGTTGTTTATGATCTGCAATTATTATTATTAATATTATTATTATTATTTCCATTTATATACTGCCCCATAGCCGAAGTTCTCTGGGCGGTTTACAAAAATTAAAAACAATGAGCATTAAAAAACCGATATACAAAATTTAAAACCATAAAAAGCATAAAAACAAATTATAAATACACTATCCTTTAAAAACAACAATGCTGGGTCTAACAACAACAACAACAACAACACCCTCAACATACACTGTTAAATGCCTGGGAGAAGAGGAAAGTCTTAACCTGGCGCTGAAAAGATAAGAATGTTGGTGCCAGGCGAGTCTCGTCGGGGAGATCATTCCATAAATGGGGGGCCACCACCCTATATATATATATATATATATATATTTAAAAAGTTAAGAATGCTAACAAATAAAGTAAATGACGAGGCTGAAATGTACTTACTTCTGTGGTTATAAGTCTTAATCAGTATAGAGTGATTGGCTGATTGTTTGGGGAGCCTGGATTGGTTGGCTGTGTGAGGGTGGAAAGAGCTAGAAAACAGAGTGAAGGTATATATGATTCTGGCAGAGAAGAGCTGACACGAGAGGTTGAGGGGGGGGAGTTTTGAAGGGGATTTTTTAGAGAGACATTGAAAAAGATTTGAGAGATTGAGGCTGCCTCTACAAGAGATGTTTAAAGCTCTTTCAAGGCGCTTTAAAATTTTTACCTCTACAAGAACGGAGCGCAAATCGGGCGTAGAGGCGCATTATCTCTCCGATTATGCGCATTATTGAATGCGCGTTAAATCGCGAGTTTTATTTTGCTCCGGCCGTTAAAGTGCATTTTGACTATGTGAATAAGTGCTTATGCGCATTAACTACTTGGAAAGCGCATTTTGGTCATCCGTTAATGCGCTTCGCCGTCTCTAGCCGCCTCTCGTGCAGAGGTATTAGGTGTAAATGCGCTTCAGCGATTATGCGCATAATCACCTAACCGGGCGCAAAAACGAATCCTTGTAGAGGGGACCTTAGATAAGATTTTAGAACATAGATTAAATAAAGAACAGTTTGTTAAACGTATAAGAGTTCTGACTGAAACCAATAAGCATTGAAACCTTGTAACCGATACACAATTGAACTGAAGTAGCCATTAAGCTTGTTGACATGCAATTCCTTATTAATAATTTCTTGTTAATTCCATCTCCTGGTGTGGTCTGTGAGTGTATCTGAGAAAGTACTAGTGGCAGCAGAACAAAGAAGTTACCTGGAGGCCAGATTGCTGGGCTGTGGGGCTGTGGGGCCTAAATAGTAAAGGAGAGACAAGGGCAGCAGCAGCAAGTAGTCAAGGATAACCTCACAGATGCATCTGTAGGCTTTAACAGGATGAAAATAATAGGAAGCAGAAAATTTTAAAACAACAACACTGAGCACAACATTACAGAGGGATATTAAAAAGCCAACTCATCTTCCGCTGTATCTATCTTTCTACAAGAAATTCCCTTTGCATTCAGTAATTTGACTGTTGACTTGCTTTTTCATCTCGCTTGAATATGACCCTTTTGCTGCACTAAAGGTTTTAGGCACAAGTCCAAAGGAAAAAAAAACCCAGTTGCTGGGGATTAGAGAAGTCCCAAAGAACCTGAGCACAGCTGCAAAGGAGTCAGTCCTATTCTGTCCGAAGAAATTCCAAACATTATCATTGAATTGGGGCAGGCAACAGTAGTAGTTAGTCATGTTGCTAAGGTGACGAGGTCACCAGTGCTCTGAAAGGTGCTGAGAGGCTCCACACAAGAGAGCTTGTGGGGCTGAGAGGCTCCATAAAAAATAGCTTGTTATGCTATCTTTAATGGAAGGGAAATTATGACCAACAAGGAAGCCACTGGGCAAGGGACTGGGGAGAAACATCCAAGGTACTCCTAACTAGGGGTGTGCACGGACCCCCCAGATCGGATCGGGACCCGGATCGGGACCTCCAATTTTGTCATGGATCGGTTCGGACAAAATCGGAGGCCCCCTGGACCGGATCAAGTCCGATCCCGATCCAAAAATCGTAAATTTTTGGATCGGCCGCCATTTTTTTCCCCATAGACTTGCATTGCAATGCAAGTCTATGAGGAAAAAATGGCGGCGGGTGGGTGAGGGGAGGCCTAACTCCCTCCCCCCCAGGGCCATCCGCTGTGGATGGCCCCGGCAGGTAAGCCCCCTCCCCCGTGCTCCCTACCCCCCCTGGGCCGTCCGCTTCCATCCGCTGGCACCCGTGGGCGCCTGCGGATAGAAGCGGACGGCTCCGGGGGGGTTAAGCCCCCTTCCCCGCCACTGCTTACCTTTCCGGGCCATTCCCTACCGTCCGGCGCCGGCGGCTACCGCCAGCCAGCTTTGCGGCTTGCTCTCAAGTAGCTCGCCGGGTGATCACCTGGCGTGCCACCCTGGAGCAGGCCGCGGAGCCCGCTGATAGTAGCTGCCGGCGCCAGACGGGAGCGGACGGGCCGGAAAGGTAAGGGCCCCCCTCCTCCCCTCCACGCGCCCCCTCCTCCCCTCCGCGCACCCCCTGCTTACCTTCCCGGCCCGTCCGCTCCCGTCCGGCGCCAGCGGCTACTACCAGCGGGCTCCGTGGCCTGCTCTCGAGTAGCGCGCCGGGTGATGACATCACCTGGCGCGCCACCCTGGAGCAGGCCGCGGAGCCCGCTGGTAGTAGCTGCCAGCGCCGGACGGGAGCGGACGGGCCGGAAAGGTAAGCACCCCCCTCCTCCCCCCCCGCTGTCCACTTTCATCGGCGGGCGCCCGCTGGCGCCCGCCAATGGAAGTGGCGGTGGGCGCCAGTGGGCGCCTGCCAATCCGCCGATCCGCCGAACCGGTTCGGAGCCTTTTCGGATCGGTTCGGACTGGATCGGTGGAGCCAGCTGTTGGATCGGAAATCGGATAATTTATCCGATTTCCCACTGGATCGGACTCGGATCGTGGATCGGGTCCGATCCAGTGCACATCCCTACTCCTAACCTCCTTTCACCTACATCTCAAGCTAAAGCAGATGCCCAAGGGAGAAGCCTACCTTGGGGACAATGGAAACTTTAGAGGGAGGACCATCTCGCCCTTGAAAGTTCATGTCCCTTTGTCTGCTGCATGGGGAGTGGACCCAGAAGCAGTGGTTCAACTAGGACTGGATGTTGAATCCAAGGTCTAGGGTTCCACAGCCCAGGGCCTGCTAAGTGACGACCCAGAGAACAGCAGGTGGTTGGGGAAGTGCTAAACAGTCCTGGTATCAGCACTTGGGCAAGCATGGGCATATCAGGCCCATCATGACTGATATTGCTCAACACAGCAACACAGCATTCTTTCTTCTAGTATCTATCTATCTAGCTAGCTAGCTATCACAAGGTGGTCAGATCGTCATATACATGCAGTATCCTATGAAGCTCACATGTCAGTTGGACCCACTGCTAGCACAACAGGGAATTAGTGCTTCAAATAGAAAGTAGAAATGAGAGGAAACACATATTTCTGGAATGGAGCAAATCAACAGAGCTTACAGAAGTGTGCTCCCCTGACCTGTCCCAATCTAGAAACAAGTGTTTCCACTCATTTCCACAGTGCCTTACAAAGCACTAATTTCCTGTTGGTGCTTATTTCTAAGAAAATGTGTTTAGCATCACAGCAGCAGAAGCAAACTCCACATTCCTATAGTGATTTAAATGAGTGTAAAATGCAAAACTCCATTTGCTCAGAGTATTTCTTTTTAATTAGAGCTGGCAGATAGGTTGTGTGGTGGAGTTTTTGTGTGCTCGTATTGATCAAAGATGCAGAAGCAGTTACAAAGCATGCCATGGCAGTGCAGCAGTGGGGGTGGGGAGAGAAAGGAAATGTTAGTTGTAACTAGGGCTGTGCACATGTGGTGGGAAATAGTATTGCAGCTATTTAAAAGTTCTCTTTATGACAAAGGAACTATCAAGTGTCTATGGGAATCTTGAGAGTCTCCTTTATGACAAAGAGACCTCAATGATAGAGGCTTCTTATTTTAGAAGGCTCTCAGAAGTTCATTGACTTCATAAATGTGGGCCTAATAATTTAGTTAATTAAGAGATTGCTTAATTGTAATTAATTCTAATGAGGACTAATTTCCCATCAAACAATAGCTTATATTAGATGGAAACCAGTCACTGACATAAAATATACTTACAGCACTCAATCCCTTCAATAAAGCTTTATTTGATACGAACAGCTGTCAGAGCCAGAACATGGGTTCTGAGTGACTTTAGTATACAGGGTATCACTCTTATATAGGAAACTGGAAACATCAGAATTAGCATAATAAGATCCTTGTACAGCATAACTTTTGTACTAAGAGAAAGTTTACAATAATACAGCGTATCACACGGGAATGATGTATCTTGTCTCTATGTCAAGATAAAGAAAGGCACCACACAAGATAAACTAAAACAAAACAGAATGTATATAGTTGCTAATAGAACAAAGTTCATTATGGTGAAGGCTTAACACAACTATACAAGAAGGCAGCTTCTTCTCATTTAGCTAGTACATTACTGGTTCTGCTTTACAGGAGAACTGTTACAGGTATTTATTAATAAAATGAAATCAATATTAGTTCTGAGTTATTTAAATGCTCATGATCAATTTCTCAACAGCACCCCCCAATCCGATTTGTATCTGTCAGGTCCGAATTGGGCCTGATCTGGTCCAGATCGATTCGGACCTCCCCGATCCGATTCAGATCTGGATCCGAAGTGAGATTCAGATCTCCGAATCGAGATTCAGATGTCTCATTTCCCCATAGACTTGCATTGGGGGACAGAAAGGGCTATAACTTTTTTTATTTTTAAAGATATAAAAATGAAACTTGGGCACATTGCAGATGGGCTGTTGGTACTTACGTGTACAAAATTTCAGAAACATAGGTACAAGCATGTAGTGGCTATTAATTTTTGAAAAATGATCCAGAAACGCCTACAACTTCTTTATTTTTCAAGATACACACATGAAAGTTGGGCACATTGCAGAGGGCATGTAGGTACTCATGTGCGCCAAATTACAGACATAGAGGTGAAGGTGTTTGGTGGCTATGAATTTTTGAAAAATGATCACTTTGGCCTGTGTTTTTCCCCCATCAGGTTGCATTGGGGGAAAGAAGAAACACCTATAACTTTTTTATTTTTAAAGATAGAAACATGAAACTTGGGCACATTGCAGATGGCATGTAGGTACCCATGTGTGCCAAATTACAGACATGTGTGTAGTTTTTGGAGGTCCGAATCACCCCGATCCGCTTCGGGTTTGGGATCCAGATCTGTGCATAGCCCTAGTTGTAACCTTCACAATTGAAGTAATACACATGACATCATAAGACCATTACATCCAGAAGATAAAAATGGGATAACAGCTTTATTAACTTAGCATAATCGCCAATAAGAGCAAACAGGCTAGCAACTAGTGAACAACCTGGCAGTGCGAGGCCTTTTACTTCAGGTGGGAGATGGGAAAACTCTCCCATTGTCAACCTGTCATGGGTGCCATGGGTGACTATCCTGCAACCTCTAAGCATCCAATCAGTCAGCTGACCAACCTGCTCTTATCCTCACCTGCTCCCTCAAAAGGGCATGTTCAAGAGACCATGACTTGATATTAAGGATGTATGAGAAATTTGTTTCAGTTCATTAGAGATCAGGATTTACCCAATTCACACCTTCCAGAAAGAACACAGACTCAGATGCACGCTGCCATTGAAGTATGTATATTTCCAAGCTTTCAATGTCATTTACAGACACATGCCCCAAATAAAAGCACGAGTTGACAGCATGCATGCATACATTTGAAAAATGCACATTAAAAATATATACCATTGAAAAACGCACATAATAATGCATACATTTCAAACATGCACACACTTGCTGCATACATTTGGAAAAAATATGCATGGATTTTAATGCAAAAACAAAACAAAACACCCCAAAGCTCGTAAGCTGATATGGACTTGAGTTGGAATGAATTTTGAGATGGAATTCGGAGAACTTTGGCAAGCTCAAATTTTGCTGATTTACACATCCTACATCACCTATAACTTTTAAGACTGCTAAAGCCTAATAGTAGCTCATCTCTGATATCTCCACTCGACAGCTAAATGAAGGTGGGGAAATACATGGTCACTGCTAGATACGGAAAGGCACCAATTCCAGAATTAATTTTGATGAATACATTGTTTATTTTGGTCACAGAACAATACATTTTTACTTCAAAAGGATGATACAACTGATTAAGAGTAATTAGATAAGTACAATAAATTTTAAAATCTGGCCAACAAAATTTCCCCTACCTAATTTGCATTGAAATAATAATAATAAAAGTTACAAAGTTTAAAGTGATACAGGATGAGTCATCCTTCAAACAAAGATTGTCCAGGGAAAGTTTCTTAATAGGGAAGAATCAGCTTCTTTAATTTTAGAAATTTGACTGGAGTTAAAGAGAAATGGAACCAATGGCACAATAAGCCGGAGAAAGCAGAAGAAAATGGCATTGAGCAAATATTGTCTCATTTGGTCTTGTAATTTTGGTAGTGGCCTTGCTAATGTGCTTTTAAATTTCTTGAGGTTTCTCACATGCCTACTTTGGCATTTAATTTAAAACAAACTTTATCGGAAAAGAAAAGATGGTGCAATGTTCCTTGGGTGCTTATTTTTGAAGCAAAGTTTTCATGAAGCAGTTAACCAAACTTTACCTTGATATTTACAACATCACAGAAATACCCCTTGTAACAGCATTAAAGACTTCCTTTTAATCTATGTAATTCCAAGTTAATTCAAAGCCTTTTACTACTGCTATGGCAAACTTCAGAAAATTGGATTTATATGCTTATCTGAAGGATATTAAAATGTATCTGGACTTCTTTGGTCTGAAATTGATCTGGGAAATTTATGAGATAAAGATATCTCAAACGGACAAAAAAGTTTTAGTACTCCCTTTCATTAGTATTAAATGACATTTCTCAGCATATTTCTAATTTCCCATTTCGATGTTAGTCGAAACAAAGTAAAGGTTTTAAAAATAATAATAATAATAATTAAAAAAACCAAGTGAAAAAAGGAAAATCCAGGAGTTGGCATTTTCTCTTGTATGTGAGTTGGATTCTCACTTACTAATAGCAATTGGGATTCTGCTTTTAAGGGGCAAAAACAATAATATTCCAGAGCATTTAACTAAAAACAACATTAGAAATATACAGTACTTTTATATAAAGGCTCAGAACACTTCACATACGTTATAACAGTAATCTTTGTAACCACACTTTAAATTAGGGCAGCATCATTGTTCCCATGATACAGACAGATGGCTCAGACTGAGAACTGGTTGCTTGTAGGGATGCATAAGCATCCTGTTGGTCATCTTCACAGGGATTGAGCCTTTGCTATTGGTCAAATTGAATGGTCATGAAAAGCCCAGAGGGCACCAATGCCATCTCCATCTTCACCTGCCCTTCTAGGGCCCAAAAACTTACCTAGGAAAAGGGCTGGGCAAGGGAATGTGGCAGTGGTGCTCACCAGGCCTTAGTGGACCATATTTTCATGCAAGAGATTCCCCAGAAGAAAACTGACACTCTCCACTGGGCCATCCCCTGAGTAAAAATATGCAAATAGAATCAGTTCTCCACTGGGGATTCTAGGAATGGAAGTCTCAGTCCCATCCCCAATGGGAAAAGACACTCTGGTGGTATATGGGGAAGATCCACTGCCACCTGCCTTCTTCCCATGCCCCAATATTGGGGCAAGAGAAGAGTGTAGGTGGTTGCAGTAGTGCCACTCTCAAGATCAAAGGTAGCAAGTTCCTGCTCACCTTGATCTTGCTCAAAAGATATCCTGGTTCCAATCTTTGGCTCACTTTTGCCCCCAATTCCATTGCTTGTGACATCCTTAGTCACTTCCCTAAAAGCAATCCAGCAAGTTCATAGCTGAGTTTAGATATGATTTACAAATAACCTGGTCATTGAGCATGATGCCAACCAGTGGTGGTACAGAAGATTTTCAGTTGTGCTGGCTCTATGACACATGTACCCTGTGCTATGTATTTAACTGATGTTATCCTGAGACAATTGGCTCAAGGATCCAGTTTGGTTCTTGAAGAAGCAGTATGGAGAGCTGCCAGGAATGTTGTCATAAAGGCTCTGGATAGCTGTAGAAGCACAGGAGCAACAATGTGTGTGTCCTTCTTTCTGTACCATGGAATCATGCAAAAAGTTTCCCTGATTGCCACGCCACTAAACAGCCAACTAACCCATGAGGGTCCCATTGCATTGGCCAATCCACAGGATTGATGGGAAATTTGGTCCAATCCTCAAGTGGCTCTGGGGGAAAGTGACCACGTCATACTTGAGTTCTTGATTTTAAAGGAAGCAAAAGCTGAGTGTAGTCATATGCGTACTCTGGATTTCAGGAATAATAATAATAAACTCAGAACTATGATAAGTAAGGTCCCATGGCAAGTGACCCTAATAAGAAAAGGAGTCCAAGATGGGTGGGAGTTTTTAAAAGAGGATACATATAGGAAGTGGAAGGAAGGCCAGGCTACAAAGGAAGAGTACAAACAAGTAGCACAGAAGTGCCGGAATGGTGTCAGGAAGGCAAAAGCTGAGAATGAGCTGAGGCTAGCGAGGGATGCTAAAAGCAATAAAAAGGCTTTCTTCAGATATGTGAATAGTAAATAAAAGAAAGAAATTGTGGTTCAACAGCTTAATGAGGATGGCAAATTGGTAACAGATGACAAAAAAAGTCTGACATGCTCAATTCCTACTTTGGCTCAGTCTTCTCCCAAAAGTGAGTCTTTAACCCCCCTGGAAAAAGTGAAGTATAAGCTGTCAGGGCAGGATTGCAGTTTGAGATTGATAAAACATGGTCAACAAACACCTACTTTCTTTGAACAAGTTCAAATCTCCAGGGCCCGACGAACTGCATCCTAGAGTAATAAAGGAGCTGGCAGAACTCTCAGAACCATTGTCTATTATCTTTATGAAATCATGGAAGACGGTAAAGTGCCGGACGACTGGAGGAGGGCTAATGTTGTCCCTATCTTCGAAAAGAGCAAAAAGGAGGAACCTGGGAACTACAGACAAGTCAGTCTGACATCCACCCCTGGGAAAATTTTGGAACAGATTATAAAGAAGTCAATCAGTAAGCACCTTGAAAACAATGCAGTGATTAATAGAAGCCAGCATGGATTTGTCAAGAACAAATCTTGTCAGACTAATCTGATCTCATTTTTCGATCAGGTAACCTCCCTTGTGGACTATGGGAATGCTGTGGACATAGTATATCTTGATTTCAGCAAAGCTTTTGACAAAGTGCCCCATGACATTCTGATTCACAAACCAGTGAAAAGTGGGCTAGATGGAACAACTATTAGGTGGATCCACAGTTGGCTACAGAATTGGACTCAATGGTGTGCTTTTCAATGGTACCTTTTCACACTGGGGGGAAGTAACGAGAGGGGTGCTGCAGGGCTAAGTCTTGGGCCCAGTGCACTTCAACAGTCTTATTAATGATTTGGACAAGGAGGTGCAGGGAATGCTTATCAAATTTGCAGATGACACAAAATTGGGTGGGATTGCTAATACCCTGGAAGACAGAAACAAACTTCAAAATGATCTTGATAGACTGAAGGGCTGGGCTGAAAACAACAGGATGAAATTTAATAGGGATAAATGCTGACTTCTACTCCTAGGAAAAAGAAACCAAATGCACAGTTACAAGATAGGGGATACTTGGCTCAGCAATATGACAAACAAGAAGGATCTTGGAATTGTTGTAGATCACAACCTCAATATGAGCCAACAGTGTGATGTGGCTGCAAAAAAAGCAAATGCTATTTTGGGCTGCATTAATAGAAGTATAGCTTCCAAACCGCGTAAGGTACTGGTTCCCCTCTATTTGGCACTGGTTAGGCCCTATCTTGAGTATTGCATGCAGTTCTGGGCACCACACTTCAAGAAGGATGCAGATAAGCTGGAGCGTGTTCAGAGGAGGGCAACAAGGATGATCAGGGGTCTGGAAACAAAGCCCTATGAGGAGAGACTGAAAGAACTGGGCATGTTTAGCCTGGAGAAGAGAAGATTGAGGTGAGATATGATACTTGAACGGTTGTCACATGGAGGAGGGCCAGGATCTCTTCTCAATCAACCCATAGTGCAGGACACGGAATAATGGGCTCAAGTTACAGGAAGCCAGATTCCTCCTGGACATCAGGAAAAACTTCCTGACTGTTAGAGAAAGATGACAATGGAACCAATCACCTAGGGAGGTCGTGGGCTCTCCCACACTAGAGGCATTCAAGAGGCAGCTGGACAACCATCTGTTAGGGATGTTTTAAGGTGGATCCCTGCACTGAGCAGGGGGTTGGACTCGATGGCCTTATAGGCCCCTTCCAACTCTACTATTCTATGATTCTATGATTCATTACCTCTCAGACATGTCAGGAAGGTTAATCTATATGAGTATAGTTCTTTAAGAATTATGGTCAGATGTGCACATGCTCAGTAGAGAGGTGAAGAGTGAGTCACCCACCATTACAGGCAGGGCATGATGAGTAAAAAGGAAAGTAGATTCCACCCTCTGTGCAGTCAGGAGTTGGTGGCTGAAGGAGGTGGGCATAGCTAATTCCTTTCTGTAAGACTCTGAACCTCTAGGAGCAGATTGGTAATTAGATCCTTCTCAAATTTAAAAGTCAGTGGCCCTGTTCAGAAGACACCTTAAACCATTATTATTATTATTATTATTATTATTTGCATTTATATACTGCCTCATAGCCGAAGCTCTCTGGGCTGTTTACAAAAATTAAAAACATTGGACATCAAAAAACCGATATACAAAATTTAAAACCGTAAAAAGCATAAAAGCAGGTTATAAATACAATATCCATTTAAAAACAACTATCCTGGGTCAAACAACAACAACAACAACAAAACCCTCAACATATGCTGTTAAATGCCTGGGAGAAGAGGAAAGTCTTGACCTGGCACCGAAAAGATAACGATGTTGGCGTCAGGCGAGCCTTGTCGGGGAGATCATTCCATAATTGGGGGGTCACCACTGAAAAGGCCCTTTCCCTTGTTGCTACCCTCCATGCTTCCCTTGGAGTAGTCAACCAGAGGAGGACCTTAGATGTTGATCGTAGTGTACGGGTAGGCTTGTGTTTTGAGAGGCGTTACATCAGGTATTGTTGTCCCAAGCTGTGTAAGGTTTTATAGGTTAAAACCAGCACCTTGAATACTGAGAATAAAGGCAGCTTACAAATTAAAACATGTACAGCTAAAACAAATGGAGATATACAAAAATTAAAAACAAAAACATAGTACAATTTTAAAATATTTAAAATATTTTAAAACATTTTAAATACAAATAATTTTTAAAAATCCAAACTATAAGCAGCACATCTGCAGAGGTCTCAACTACTCCCCAAAGGCCTGCTGAAACAGAAAAGTTTTAGCCTGGCTCTGAAAGCACACCAAGGAGGGAGCCTGTCTAGCTTCCCAGGGATGTTTAGGATGTTTTTAGGATGTTTTAATGCAGTTTTAATAATGTGTGTCATGTTTTAATCAGTTTTATGTATTTTATCATATTGTTGTTCCCTGTCTCGATCCAAACGGAGAGGTGGGTAAGAAATAAATTATTATTATTATTATTATTATTATTATTATTATTATGGGAGTTCCAGAGCTGCAGGGCAGCCACCGAGAAGGCCGTCTCCCACTTTCCCACCAGGTGTGCCTGTGATGGTAGTGGGATGGAGAGAATGGCCTCCCCTGAAGACCTAAGGAGACGGGAAGGCTCATAAGGGAGAATACGTTTTTTTAGATAGCCTGGACCCAAGCTGTATAGGGCTTTGTAGGTCATAACCAGCACTTTGAATTGTACCAGGAAACAGACTGGAAGCCAGTGGAGCTGTTTTAACAGGGGAGTCATATTCACCATAGTTAAAGCTGTGGTTTAAGGTGTCTTCTGAATTGGGCCAAAGTGTTGAAGATTTTGAACATTGTCATAGTTTGTTCCGATTATGTTCTTTTTGTGTTATAAAGGGCTTTAAACTTTCCTTTATGTGTTGAAACCTTCTGGAAGCCATTTTTCCCCCCAGAACATTGTTCTGGAAAGGCAATAAGTGCAGCAAAGATTCTACCTGTTTTCACAAAGCAGCTGGAGAAGCCAGCAGAGAATGTTGTAAGAGAAAGAGAGAGCTGCAAAGGGAAGACTGACAGAAGTGGACAATACTTAAAATTTTATTATGGACTTGTTTGGGCTTATTTTTTTACTGATCAAGACTTTTTGTAATGGATGCCTTTGTTCTGAGTCACTCTAGAAACCCTGTATTAAAATCTCTAGTATAGAGTACATAGAAAGCACATTGAGAAGAGATCATAGTAGCCACATAAGCACCTCCTGAGCACCCTTGATGACAACTTTTGTTTTGGGTATTGTAGTACTATGGCCCTATGTATTAATCAAGAGGATAAAGAACCTCCCTGAGTTTTCTATTAAATAAATCTCTATTGTTCCCTTTATTTTGACACATCCTAGGTCCAGCCTCTGAGTCACTGAGCTTGTTGTTCTTTTGGTTTTGAATTCTGTTACTGCCTTGGAGTTTGAACAGCATTTCTCACTCTTTCTGTTTGGACATCCCTCACCCTGGTGGGTCTCAGGCCACACTTGGCTTCAATATTATTCCTTGTGACTCTTTCCTAGCATAATTCTCCGCTCTGCTTTACTGCCTATCCCACATTTCCAGTGCCCAGATTGGATATGCAAGGCAAACAGAATTCAGAGAGAGAAATGTCATAAAGCATCCCACTGAAGCCAGAGTCAGGTTCCACACATAACACAGCACAACCTGTCCGCTTCATCCAACCATTCCAATGCCTTGTAGGGCACTATGATGTATGTCACTTCTGAGTCCAAAAGTGGAAGTGATCAAGAGCATTGGGAAGCAGTTATTAAATGTCTTGAGTTGAATGCACACTTTTTCTTAATCAAATTTGGAGTTCAAGGGAGAACCCCCAGTTTCAATGCTCTCAATTCATTTTTTTTTATATTTACCTGAATTGTAATGGTTCTGGGCCCCTAATATGGGCTAACCTCCACTTAGACTCCCCATGCTTGCTTCAATTATGGATCCAATTCCATTTGGATCTATCAGCCATTCAACTGTCCTTGAAAACTTGGTACTGGACAGTTGATGTAACCACAGCTGAGATACCTAAGGGTAGCCTCTGCCTTTTACATTTACGGGTTACTTACTTTTACTTTTAAGGGTTATTTGAGCTAATTTCCTCATTTTAAAAGTAGCTATCCCCCACTTTGGTAAGAGCATAGTGCATCAATATGCAATGTGCACACAACACCTCTGGTTAAAGGCATCCTTAGACCTGTGTTCACTGTTACACATGTATACATGTCAGGCTATATGTCATGTGAAGGATGTGTGTCAACACTACACCAACAATCTTTAGCCTGGCCATTACAATTAAAACTAGGGGTGTGCACGGACCCCCCAGATCGGATCGGGACCCAGATCGGGACCAATCGGAGGCCCCCGGACCGGATCGGGTCCGATCCCGATCCAAAAATCGGAACTTCCGATCTTTGGATCGGCCGCCATTTTGCCCCCCCCCCCCATAGACTTGCATTGGGGGAAAGAAAGGTTTCCCGCAATGCAAGTCTATGAGGAAAAAATGGCAGCAGGTGGGTGAGGGGGGCCTAACTCCCCCCCCGGGGCCGTCCGCTGTGGACGGCAGGTAAGCCCCCACCCCCACACTCCTTACCCCCTCAGGTCCATCCGCTTCCATCCGCTGGCGCCCATGGGCGAAAGCGGACGGCCCCAGGGGGGTAAACCCCCTCCCCCCTGCCCCCTGCTTACCTTTCCTAGCCGTCCACTCCCGTCCGCCGCTGGCCGCTACTGTGAGCGGGCTTCGCAACCTGCTCCTGAGTAGCGTGCCAGGTGCGCTGCGCACCCCCCCCCTCGCCCCTGCCCCCTGCTTATCTTTCCTGGCCATCTGCTCCCGTTGTCCGCTTCCATTGGCGGGCACCCACTAGCATCCACCAATGGAAGCGGCAGTGGGCGCCAGCGGGTGCCCGCCGATCCATCCGATCTGGATCGGAACCTTTCCGGATCGGATTGGATCAGCCGACCCAGCGGTGAGATCGGAAATCGGATAATTTATCCGATTTCCCCCGGATCGGATTCAGATCGTGGATCGGATCCAATCCAGTGCACATCCCTAATTAAAACATCTTAAGGCACTTGCAGTCAGGGCACCCTCTTGAAGTGGCACCACTGATAAGAATAAGAAGCCTGAAAAAGGGCTGTGGTGATTACACAATATATGGTGGTATGTGTAGTCCAGATATGGAAGTAGCATATCTTACAAATGGTATGTATGCTGCCTGGTAGTAATTTCCACATACTCCAGAAGAACCAGTGGAGTGAGTCACTAGTATGAAACAACCCAGAGTGTTCTTTTGGTCTGAACTCAGAGCACAGGCAAAGAATACATTTTTGATTGATGTGATGGATCAGAGAGGGTCACAGCAGAAGATCTATTTTCATGAATCACCAAGTATTTTGTGTGATCACAGCATGTGTCCCCATTCCTGATGTATGCAAAGTCGCCTTCCATTTATTAAGGGAAGCTGGGCAGAGTGATTAGTGCAATTTAACCTTCAGATTATATTCCTTTAATTTGTCCCACGTCATAAAAAAATGGTTTACAAACATTCATGATCATTAAAGCATCAAACAAAATAAATAAGTAAAAAGAGCATAAAATATAGGAGGCAAAATCAATAGCAGCATATAAAATCAAAATATTAAAACCCATATGTTCTAAAATGTGTACATTCTAAAAAAAATAAAACAGCAGTAGAGTGAGAATTACAAACCCTGGGTGAATGAAACCATTTTTACTTGGAACTTAAAACTTAAGAATAAGCACTAGGTGAACGGACCAAGCTAAGGCATTCCAAAGATGGAGGAAGATTCTTCTTCACAGTGCACAAAGTTAAACTATAGAATTTGCTACCACAAGATGTAGTGATGGCCACCAATTTGGATGGCTTTAAAGTGGGATTTGACAAATTCATGAGGGCTAAGGCTGTCAATGGCTGTTAATCATGATAGCTATATATTACCTCCTGCATCAGAGTCAATATGCCTCTGTTTTGCAGTTGCTGGGGAACATGTGTGGGAAGGTGCTGTTGCACTTAAGTCCTCCTTGTGTGGGCAGCTCTTTGGCCACACTGTGAACAGAAAGATGGACTAGATGAATCCTTGGTCTGATCCAGCATGGCTCTTCCTTATGCAGAGTTACAACAGAGAAGTCTCAGTCTTCAGACATTGCCTGCCTTGCCTCTGCAAAGGAGGGCCGTTCCACATGATTTCAGAGAATGGGCAGGTCCAAATGGGACTATGGAACCCAGGAATGCATGGGAAGCTAGTGAAGCTCTTTTAAATTGCAATTTCTTATCTTCAAAATCATTTTCTTCTGCTCTCTGCATTTTCAATAGTGTTATCATCATCAATTGGTGACTGACTATAACCATGCAACATCTGTCACTCTGGCCACACTATTTTAAAAAAGAAGCATCTACATAGATTTTTCTTTTTGTCCAATTCTATCTCAGAGGGGTAGGAACAAATCCCGGTTATGAATGTAGAGTATACAAATCCCAGTTATCAGTGTAGAGTATACTCTGCCATTAATAAGTGAAGTATAAAATCCAAAGTATGGGATAGGTTTCATAATTTACTCCAAGTGGATGTTGCATGCAGTTTTTCCAGCAACTTCTAAAATTGAAAAAGGTTTAGATTTTATAGTGCCTGCTCTCACTTTTAGCCAGTAATGGGCATGACATATTTCCCATGTCTTTTGCTATTGATCTTGTGGCGCTATTGAGAGGTGATGGCTTCTTTTCAGTCAACTGGAAGAGAATGACTGTTATATTATGGTATACAGAATGGCAAGAAGTCATTCCGAGGTGAGGTATAAGATTATACTTTATTACTGAGAAGAGGAACTGAAGCATAAGGAAGAAACATTGATCCACTGTGCCAACATAGTTCTGACCCCTAAAAATCCAAGACTTAGTTGAGACAGAGCATGCTTTTTCTTCTGTATAGAAATTCAGTAATATCACAGGAATCTGCTACGTACTAAGTAGATGTAATCCAAAAACCAAAAATCTCCACAGTAATAAACCATGAATATATTAATTTGGGCATGCCCGGTGGAATTCTCAACTCCCTCCCCCCCTCCCCCTGTCCTTTGGATGAAAGCTTATACTATTCAATGAGTACTGCATTTCATGTTGAAATCCAAAAATTACAGCTGTAACTATACATATTTAGTAATAAACAATGAATATGAAGCAGTTTATGACGGCTCATAATGGGGAATTCAGTCCTTACAATCTTTGGAGTCCCAAGATGCGTGTCAGGAGCCGCCATTAATTTGGAGGCTGGTTTAAGCTCTATGAGCTGTATAGCATGGACACACACACTAACATTTTGGCTCCGTCATCTCCGGGCACAACCATCTGAATCTCTATCAGCCCAGGTTCTTTTGGACCATTTCCAATCTACCTGGAGTAGGGCTGTGATGTGGAAACTTTCATCTCTGGGCTTGTCACTTCCCCACCTACTAACTTTGGATCCAGGCAATGCTAAACAGATAATCAGGCAAAGACTACTGGACATGGAGATACAAAATCTACGTGGGAGTGCCTTGGGCCCCTGCTGTCCTCTTTCTTTGGGTCTTTCAGATGCTATGCCTAGTGGGAAAATGACCTATTTAGAGTGGCTCGATATCCCCAAATATAGACGAGCCTTCTCTTTGGCCCGTTTTAATGTCCTTCCTTCTAAGTTGTTGGAAGGAAGATACAATAAAATCCCTGTTGAGAGAAGGCTTTGCCCATGCAACAACTCTGAGGTAGAGTCCTTAGAACATGTGTTGTTTGACTGCTGCTTTTATCAAAATGCTAGGATTGCCCTGCTGTATCCTCTCACACGGCATCAGGTGGGTTGTTCCAGGGAGTCATTAGTCGAGTTGCTTTTGAAGGGGGTAGATAAGTGTATTACAGTGCAAGTTGCGAAATTCCTATCCTCTGCGATCCAAAGCAGAGCCCTAATTTTAATGTCCTGATGTAAATAATTTTGTACGTGTTGCATATAGTGTATTACTTTGCTGGTCTGTTTGACTGTAAATAAAGTTCTTCAGTCTAAGTTAAGGGAAGAATTTCAATGTGGCAAAGGTCTTGGGGGGCGCATTACATCTATGGGCAATGCCAAAGTCAAAGTGGGCACGGTCAGAGGAAAAGTGGGAGCAGGTAACATGTGATTCTTACCGATTTTAAGGGGCTGCATTCCAGTGGTGGGTGGGGGATCATAACGGCAAAAGGGTCAGTGCCAAGAATCCCAGTGTGCTTTAGCTTCAAGTTCTTACTGCCAGTGACTATAAAGCTTTTAGAACCGGAGAAAACTGCACAAAAGCCAGCAAACCACAAAACCATTGGGGCAAAAGGGGTGGAGCCATCTGGGGAATCTCCAAGGGCCAGATTTAGACCCCAAGCCTGTTACAGATTTCTTGTAACATGGGATTTGCATGACTGTCCTCCTTCCCAACTGACTGCTTTGGGGACCTTCTCTCTCTGTACCTACCTCAATCCATAATGTTTCTTTCTCCCTCCTCAAAGTGAGATTCTCTCATCTCATTTAGATCTATCCTGCCTAAATGCAAGATTGCATTGTCTTGATGTTGCATTAATGCTGTGGCTTTAAGCAAAATTATATGCATTCTTGTTCATCTGTAATTTCTTTTTGGATTATGCTTTCACAGCATTAACTAGCATCCCATTTGCTATAAATGTTTTATGTAAGTAATTTGCATCCTTATTTCCTAATAGGTTTACTCTTCATTATTTTGTTTTCTTCTGTAAGTTAGTGTTGGATGTAATAAAATAAATCACTGTGTGTGTGTTTAAAAAGAAAAATGCTCATCGATATTTGGGAAGTGATTTCTTCTTTGGTGTTTCATGTGAATGTGCACTTGGAAATAAAATTTTGGGTTAAAACATACTTTTAAAAATTGATTTTATATATCTATATAAATATGATTCATTTAGCAGCTGTAATGCAACAGGAAGGCAGCCTGATGTGAAAATAGGAACACACAGCAGGACATTTACACTACAAACACTGATTCACACCTGTTAGCTACTTTGAGAAAGCTTCCAAGGATACCAGGCATACTATTAAAATGTGTCATGGTGGGCCGTTCATACCAGTACACTGTTTAGTGTCAATGGAAATATATACTGCAATAAATTTGTTCCCAGCTGATCATCCTGGCAAAATGTACTTTAAGGGAGTTGTTTGGATAGTGACATCATATAGGTTACACACTAGGTGGCACTGGAATTAGATATATCTGGGTGGACTCGGGAGCTTCTTGTGGACAGCTGGTCTTGTTGGAGAGATACAAGGACCATGTTCAGACAACACACTAAACCATGATAGTTAAGTGTTTTGAGCTAAACGTTATGGCTTGGAGTGTCATGTGAACCATGACTTAGCGTGTTGTGTAAACTATTCCTAACCATGGTGGCTACATAACCACAGTTTACACATGCTCACTAACCATTTGCTGCAAAGGGGTTTGTGGCTTAAACATGGCTTAGCGTGTTGTCTGAACAGGCCCAATGAAGTTCTTTTTTAGCTTCCTGATTGGTGTGCCCTCTAAGCCTTCCATGACAGGTGCTGATTAAATTGGATTCCGCCATAGAATATTTTAAAAAAGCAAAACAAAAAACAAAGCAAAACAAAGCAAAACAAAAAACATCTTCCAAGAAGGGAATAACCCCAGAGGTATATAAAATATCTCTTGACTGTAGTGCAGAGAACATACACTCATTCTTCTCTTTTTGAACATCTGTCTGACCTATTTTCTCATTATTGACTACATGTTATTCAGTTACTGGGGATTGTTAGCTGTACAGCTCAGGAACACTCAGTTCTATTTAAGACAAAACCCTACTGTTAAATCCAATGTCACAACCGAGTTTTATAGCAGTGAGGAATTGCCTTGATAAATGGCCCTGACATTAGAGTTTTCACGACTCCACCTTCAATGTCACCACAAACACAGCATCGAGTGTTAAAAGTAAGGCCGCTGCTAGCTTCCCAAAACATATTAAGTTGAAACTCACTCTATCTCAGGATCCCATAGGCACAATAAATGGAGAAAATAACGCATTTACAAACTGATAAAACCCAGCAAAGCTAATAAAATCAGACACTTTATAGCTTGGTTAATAGTGTCCTTTGAAGGGCATCAAATAACACATCATGTACTGCTCTGGGGGAAATCAAATTAGATCCTACAATGTTCCTTCAGAACTATGCATTTGAATAGGCAGGAGATTCTCCGTCTCACCAGTTCATGCAGCTAGGTATTTTATAATTAGTGTATTGTCTTTGTTGGCAGAGCAGCATGCAGTTTTGATATAAAAAGCGACCGCACTCACCTGTCAAACTAGGCACAGTAGAGTCGGGAAACTTCTCCAAAACTGCTAGAAAAATTAAATTCATATTTTTAGAAATTACTTCTTCTCTGATGGTGTCAGAGTCCACGGACAAGATGTCATCCTACACTGACTACCTGCACCTATGGGCCCCATTTGTTATTATCAGACAAATACCACAATAGTGATATTGCTCATTTGTTCTCTCTCTCTCTCTAGTAAAAATGCTTATCTTCACATAGTATATTCTCTGCTACCCCTAAAAAAAGCTATCTTTGCTCTTCTCAAACCTGCTCAGCAGTATTTTAATGATATATTCCCTTTTTACTTGGCTTTCAGTTTCTCAGGAGGATTGTGCTGATTCTGACAACAAATGATGGAAGTTTCTTTGGAGGCAATGACTTGGGATGCTTTCTTGTTTCTTCTTATCCTGCCAATATTGGAAGAGAATCTGTGGGCCATCTAATATAAGCTCTTCTCACAATGCAGGATGTCGGTATATCTACAATAGCTCCGGTACATAGGTTAACCTTTGTCTAACCTCCAGGAAAGGAGACTCCAAGAGCTTCCTGGCTTAGGGCCCAAGCATGATGGGATGGAGGGATAGAAGGAGAGGGACACTTTACCCAGATTCAATACAGGATGGCCCAGTCCAGGCTACAAGGCCATTACCAGCTGGAAACAAAATTGAGAGTTTATCAAGCTGTGGGATGTTTATGCAAATGTATTCACATTGGGTGTTAAGATTTTGAAAGGTCTTCTGAGATTTACTGATGGTCTTTCAGAAGTAGGGTGGCCAGATGTCCTATTTTGCAGTGGACGGTCCTCTGTTATCAGAAGACAGTCCTCTATTTGAAGGTGTCCTCTAATTGAGGTGCTGTCCAGTCCAAGTCTGACTTAAAGATAAAGAACCATAAGAAAGGAGAGTAGCATGGGCCTTGAAGTTGCCATCAACAAGTAGCACCAGGATAGCAGACTGCGGAAGCACACCACACAGGGCACCTGGCCAGCCCTAGTCACAGTCTTCCCCATTATAATGAAATGTATTGTATTTCTATGTAAATTGTAATTTCTTCTAAACATATAGATATAAATCAGTATATGTGCAAACCTGTGCTCTTTTTTAGTGATGTGCTTCCTCTTTTTGGGAGATGTATAGTGACCACCCTATCCATTACAGACATGTTGTAAGCATTTGAGCATAGATGCTCACAAAGGCAAGCATTCCTGTTTAAATGCTTGTGAGCATATGTCTGCTTGCTTCCATCTTGACAGCCAACTCCTCTCTTTTCTCCTGTCCCAAAGCTCAAGAACATACCTTTGGAGTAGGAGAACTGGAAAGTTATACCAAGTGATCTAAAACCAAGTGATCTCAAGCACGGAAGTGTCCTTTGAAAGCATTTACCTGCAATAATAATGAACAAGCAACTAAAATATTTCAGATGCTGACCTGGGGATAAATAATTGACATTTTTTCAACATTCCACAGATCAAAATAGGCACGACTCAGTGTTCCCCAATCAAGTGACTCATGGAGCATGGAGAAGCAAGACAACTGTTTGCAGAGAAGTTTTAGTAGTACAGCTTTTGGGTATACATTTGAAATATTCAATTCAAGGACAGTAGAAATCTTACAATCACATTTGGATGGGGTGAATTGAATCCTTGTATTGTATAGAAATATTAGTAAAGGATCGTTCCTATAATTTAGAATGGGGATGGACAATATCCATATTTGCAGGGGCCTTCCAATTCTCTAGACCAGCCTTCCTGAACCTGGGGTTGGCTGAACGGATTATGGAAGTTGTAGTCCAACACAACCAGCTGCTCCTGACAGTGATCCAGGGCTCTGAAGTGTATTTTGCTGGGCAAAGTGCCCTCCCTTATGAATGGCCAAGATCCACAGCAATGCTAGTACTCTCAAGTAATAAGGATTGCCCAACTGTGGGCACATACATTTAGACATAACATCACGTAGAAATCTATTTATATAATAGATAGAGTGGAACAGGTGAAAGTTCATTTGTACTGATAAAAAATAGATTAGTTGTGTTGTAACTATGTTTTCATTTTATTTGTTTGTGTATTTATAATTTTAGAGTTGTGATTTTACTGGTGTTAATCTGTTGCATTGTTTTTATATAGGTTAACTGCTTTAATAAAGGAAAAAAATGGCAGGTAGTGATAGAGGCAGGGTGAGAAGATGGATGCAAACCTCAGAATCATAAGTCATTTAAATCAATGGGATTTCAATGGGACTGTTCAGACAACGTGCTAAGCCATGGTAAGGCTGCTAACCCTTTTGTAGCAAGCAGTGAGTGTGTTTAAACTGTGATTACGTAACTGCTGTGGTTTGAAATGTTCACACGACACACTATGCCATAATGTTTAGCTCAAAATGCTTAACCATCATGGTTTAGCACGTTGACTGAACAGGGCCAATACGTCTTTGATATTGTTTTAGGTCTAGCTTTGTTTCAAGTCTTGATATGAAAAATACTAACATCATGAAACATTTACAATTCAATTCTGTGCTCATTTACTCAGAAATAGCCCCCACTAAATTAATGGGACTTACTCCCAGGTAAGTGTGTATAATATTGCCATCTTAGACTCTCTCTCTTTTTACATTTTCACCCAGATTTAGAAAGAGAGGATATTGAATCATTTGAGCACTATGGATGTATTGGGCACTTTCTAATGAGGTACCTTAGCCTGCAAGGTATGCAATTAGTTCCTGGTGAAATTCCCTCTTCATCACAACAGTTAAAGTTGCAGGCACTATACTAGAGTGACCATATACAAAAGAAGGCAGGGCCCCTGCAACTTTAACTGTTGTGATGGAGAGGGAATTGCACCAGGAACTAATTGCATACAAATGACACTGGCTGAAATTCCCTTTTCTCTACAACTGTTAAAGTTACATGAGCCCTGACCTGGATTTTATCTGGTCACCCTATCTACACATGCAGGATAAAACACTTTGAAAACATTTTGAAAACTGTGTATCGAGTGTGTCCTGGGCCCCAACAGTTCTTAAAACTGTTATAAACAGTTTTAAACCGTTTAAAGCAGTAGCGTAGATAGGCTCATAGTCCCCATGTTTATTTCAGTCTTTTTGGGAAGCATTGGTAGGGTGACCATATTTTGGAAACCAAAGAGGAGGACAACATGGCCGCCCCAAGGGGGCGTGCCCACCAACATGGCCAGCCTCCAAGGGGGCGTGCCCACCAACATGGCCGGCCTCCAAGGGGGCGTGACCACCAACATGGCCAGCCCCCAAAGGGACGTGCCCACCCAAAGATGGCCTTCGTCACATGTCTGATTTCACAGCACACAATTAAGACAAACCTGTTCTGCATAACATCTTCATGTTAAAATCACTGAGACATTCAGTGTATCTGAAATTAACTTCACTCCTACTTTTGTAGCTTTTGCTGTACTTTAAAGCTTTTGCTATACTTTGTGTGATACAGTCTCCTTTTCCCTCACATATCTTTTCTGACTGCAAATCCTTCACTGGATGACCGTAGTCTCACCTTTCCTAACATTTAACACTCTTTCCTCATCACCTTTCTCATATCCATACTCACAGATTCAGCACTAAACAAATGAAGCAGTTGACAAGTGCAGAAAAATCTAGTACAGGAAAATCTAGTACAATAAATGAGTAATGTAGCATTCAGAAAGAGTATAAAATACTATTACCCTACAAACAGTCATGGAACAAAATGGACTAAAGGCTTGTAGCAGTTATTTCTCACTAGCATCTCTTAACTTGTTTCAACTTCTGGTTTATCAGTGAGAAACTAATCTAAAAATGTGTCATTATATCTCTGGTTCATTAGCCATGTAAACAAGCCCATGGTCAGTAGAGGTACAAAGAAAGGCCAGAACAGATGCCCATTATCACAATGCTAGACAAAGATCTTTCCCTCCTTTTATCCAAATGTCTCCTGAATTTACACTGCCTCAGTGTGCAGAGAACAGAAATCCCAATCAGAGAGTTTAATACTTTACCCAAAGAAAACTGAGTAGCAGATAACTCAGAAGCTATCATCTCCCTATGTCCTATCATACAATGCTATCCTATGACAACTCAGGAATAAGTCCTGTTGACTTCAATAAACCGTACTCCCAGATACATATGGGATTGCAGCTTCTTCACATTTGTTCACCTTAATATAGCAAGTGCAAGCCCCTCCTGTCAAGGAAAACTGTGCACTCACCAGAACCCGGCCTCGTGGATCATGCAACCAGCAGATGCTCTCAGAACGATGCTTTCAGAGCCTAGGAGTCCCAGACACAGTCAAACAAGACAAGACAAGCCACACTATGCACTCATATATTATCTTGCTGGGACAGAACAATTCTGGGACAAGGCAACACTTTGCTATCAACCAGACATAACAGTCATAAACAAAAATGAAAAACACACTACTTCATTGACATAGCACTACATAATGACACAAACGTTGCATTAAAGGAAGAGGGAAAGAGAAAACTATACACCACTGGCTATGTAAGTTAAAGAACTATGGTAACAGGAAAAAAGTTACAATTATTCCATTAGTTAGAGTGATTATGGAAAGGAGGACAGGGATCCTGTATCTTTAATAGCTGTATTGAAAAGGGAATTTCAGCAAGTATCATTTGTATGCATGCAGCATCTGGTGATATTCCCTCTACATTACAACAGTTAAAGCTGCAGGAGCCCATCCTAGCATGACCAGATACTAAAGAAGGCAGACATACACACCCCAGGAAAGATCAGCAGTAGCAGCATCCACGCACACCTCATGCTCACTAAAGGCAATAAAAATTAAAATTTACATACCCCTGCACACTTGCCCAAAGTGGGGGAAAACTCCACATCCTCCTGAAAGCAATTTAAACAACAACAACCTCCACACACACACTTAACTGGAAGAGGGGATAAAAATCCATCCCCACGCTCTCCAAAGGCAAAATAATAATGACAATATTAATAATAAACCACCCACACAATGCAAAATAAAACAAAAACATGCACACACCCATTGCAATAAAATAATATTAAAAATACAACACTCACCCACATACCCACCCAAGGAAAAATAATAAAAATCCAGACAAGCACCAAGGCAAAAAACAACCAACAGAACAAATACACACACTCACCAAGACTGAAAATACAATAAATATCCACACACACCAGCATACTCACCCATGGCAAATCTAATAATAATTTTAAAACACACACACATGCACCACCCCAATTAATTCATCAAAATATAGCAAAAATATTAAAGAAAAGTTCACTAAACAGTAGCAGCACCCAACGATAAATGAAATCACATCCAGGCAGCCCCAGCCCCGAGTGCCAGGCCAGGCTAAGACGCCTGCACTCCCGACTGGGCCAGGCCACCCCATGGGCTTGAAGTCCAGCGTGTCATACTCCAGGCCAGGCCAGACTGCCCCACACCCGGCCAGGAATGCCCCAGGACACCGGGTGAGGATGCTCCCCCACTGCGCCGCCCCATGGGTCACACTGGGTCAGGCTGTACTGGGTCAGGCTGCACTGTGCCAAGCTGTGCTGCCCGCACGCCATGCCAACTTGCGCGCCGTGCCAGGCCGTGCCACCCTGCACTGGCCCAGCACCCGTCCACCCTGCTTCCGCCTCGTCAACCCCACGCCCGCCCATCTCGCATGACCTGCACACTTGCCCGCCGCACACTATGCCCGCCCCACCCACCCCGCAACCAGCAGCTGTGCACCCCACAACCACTCCACCTGCCTCAACTGCAGTTTGCCTGCCCACCCCGCACTCCACCTCCGCGCACCCGCTAGCCTCGCCCCACGCCCACCCCACAACTGCACACCCCACAACCGCACACCCCACAACTGCCTCATCCCACCCCACAACCCACTTGCCCCACCTGCACTGTACTCACCCCGCGCCCACCTACCTAGGGTAGGCTGACCATCTGAAAAGGAGGACAGGGCTCCTGTAACTTTAACAGTTGTAGAGAAAAGGGAATTTCAGCCAGTGTCATTTGTATGCAATTAGTTCCTGGTGAAATTCCCTCTTCATCACAAAGTTGCAGGGGGCCTGCCTTCTTTTGTATATGGTAGGGTGACCATATGAAAAGGAAGACAGGGCTCCTGTAACTTTTAACAGTTGCGTAGAGAAGGGAATTTCAGCTGGTGTCCTTTGTATGCATGCAGCACCTGGTGAAATTCCCTCTTCATCACTGTAGTTAAAGCTGCAGAAGCCCTGCCCGCTTTTGTACCTGGTCACTCTAGTATAGCTCCTGCAGCTTTAACTACAGTGATGAAGAGGGAATTTCACCAGGTGCTGCATGCATACAAAGGACACCAGCTGAAATTCCCTTCTCTACGCAACTGTTAAAAGTTACAGGAGCCCTGTCTTCCTTTTCATATGGTCACCCTAATAAATGGAGTTTGCTTCTTTCCATGCACTTAAGCATGCTTAAGGAACGTTAGCAAGTGTTCCTTAAGCATGCTTAAGTGCATGGAAAGAAGCAAATTCCATTTAAATTAGGGTGACCATATGAAAAGGAAGACAGGGCTCCTGTAACTTTTAACAGTTGCGTAGAGAAGGGAATTTCAGCTGGTGTCCTTTGTATGCATGCAGCACCTGGTGAAATTCCCTCTTCATCACTGTAGTTAAAGCTGCAGAAGCCCTGCCCGCTTTTGTACCTGGTCACTCTAGTATAGCTCCTGCAGCTTTAACTACAGTGATGAAGAAGGAATTTCACCAGGTGCTGCATGCATACAAAGGACACCAGCTGAAATTCCCTTCTCTGCGCAACTGTTAAAAGTTACAGGAGCCCTGTCTTCCTTTTCATATGGTCACCCTAATTTAAATGGAGTTTGCTTCTTTCCATGCACTTAAGCATGCTTAAGGAACGTTAGCAAGTGTTCCTTAAGCATGCTTAAGTGCATGGAAAGAAGCAAATTCCATTTAAATTAGGGTGACCATATGAAAAGGAAGACAGGGCTCCTGTAACTTTTAACAGTTGCGTAGAGAAGGGAATTTCAGCTGGTGTCCTTTGTATGCATGCAGCACCTGGTGAAATTCCCTCTTCATCACTGTAGTTAAAGCTGCAGGAGCTATACTAGAGTGACCAGGTACAAAAGCGGGCAGGGCTCCTGCAGCTTTAACTACAGTGATGAAGAGGGAATTTCACCAGGTGCTGCATGCATACAAAGGACACCAGCTGAAATTCCCTTCTCTACACAACTGTTAAAAGTTACAGGAGCCCTGTCCTACTTGGTCACCCTAAGGAAGCCCCAGCAGGTGCCCCGCGCCCCTGCGCCGCCCCCCCGCCGTGCGCCTCCGTGCCGCCCCCCCGCCCCGCGCCCCCGCATGGCACCCCCACCCGCCCCTCGCCCCCGCGCCTCCCCCACACCCGCCGTGCGCACCCGCGCGGCCCCCCCGCCGCACGCACCCGCACCGCCCCCCCCGCCGCGAGCCCCCGCGCCGCCCCCCCGCCGCGAGCCCCCGCATGGCACCCCCACCCGCCCCGCGCCCCCGCGCCTCCTCCACACCCGCCGCGAGCACCTGCACCACCGGCACCGCCCGCCCCGCCGCGAGCCCCCGCGCCGCCCCCCGCCGCGAGCCCCCGCACGGCACCCCCACCCGCCCCGCGCCCCCGTGCCTCCCCCCCACCCGCCGCGAGCACCAGCACCGCCCCCCCCGCCGCGAGCACCCGCGCCACCCCCCCGCCACGAGCACCCGCCCCGCCCCCCCGCCGTGAGCACCCGCCCCGCCGCCCCCACCCACCGCGAGCACCCGCGCCGCCCCCCCACCCCCCACGCACTCCTTACCTGCTGCTGCTGGGGCGTCCGTTTCCCTCCGTGCTTGGAATCTACTGAGAAACAGGCTTCTTGGCCTGTCTCTCAGCAGTGCGCCGAGTGATGACGTCATCACCCGGCGCGCTACTGAGGGATAGGCCGCGAAGCCTATTTCTCAGTAGATTCCGAGCACCGGTGGGAAGCCCCAGCAGGTAAGTGCCCCGCGCCCCCGCGCCGCCCCCCCCGCCGTGCACCCCCGCGCCGCCCCCCCGCTCCGCGCCCCCGTGCCTCCCCCACACCCGCCACGCGCACCCGCGCGGCCCCCCACCCGCCGCGAGCACCCACACGGCCCCCCCACCCGCCGCGAGCACCCGCACCGCCCCCCCCGCCGTGAGCACCCGTGCCGCCCCCCCGCCGCGAGCACCCGCACCGCCCCCCCACCGTGAGCACCCGCACCGCCGCCCCCCACCCACCGCGAGCACCCGCACCGCCCCCCTACCCCCCACGCGCTCCTTACCTGCTGCTGCTGGGGCGTCCGTTTCCCTCCATGCTTGGAATCTACTGAGAAACAGGCTTCTTGGCCTGTCTCTCAGCAGTGCGCCGAGTGATGACGTCATCACCCGACGCGCTACTGAGGGATAGGCCGCGAAGCCTGTTTCTCAGTAGATTCCGAGCACCGGAGGGAAACGGACACCCCAGCCGGTAGGTGCCTCACGCCGCCAGCCTCGCGCCACCGCCGCGTGACCCCCCGCTGCCCCGGTTTGCCCCCGCCGCCCCGCGGTTGGCCCAGCTCGCCCCAGGGCCATCTGGTCACCGTTTTGGGGGGCTAAATTTCCGGATTTGGCCCCCCAAAACGGTTTTTTCCGCCCGGATGCGGATTTGCACCCCATTTCCCGGATATGTCCGGACAAATCCGGGCGTCTGGTCACCCTAAGCATTGGCTCAACTTCCCAGATGTAACAGCCTCAGCTACAAGGCCTTATATAGGGATGGTTGAATGAGTGTTGTTTGACAGTCTCTGAGCATTATCTCACTCTTGTTTACATTTGTGATTGCTCCTAGCTCTGCTTGAATGGGGAAATTATGCAAATTGAGCAGTGATCGAACATGAAATTTGCACAAATAATTTGTGGAACTTTCCTCCATTGAATAAAGCAGGGCTGGTTCAGTCTACAGAGGGATTTGCAGAAATTTGCAAAATTAAAATGGGAAAGATGCACAAATTGAACACAAGGACATGTCCAGTGATTTCCGAACATTTTCGGTGGACATGTGCTCACACTTGTGATTGCGTTTGGGGATTCGAACGAGGCATGTCCCTACCCTTGGCCTTTGCAAAGAAGCTGACTATATAGGGGAAATGAAGAAACCATTTTTTTCCTCAATTCTAAAGTGCACATTTTAAATTTGAAAAGTACTGGAGTTTGCATGTCAGCTTTTAAATGGTATTTAGTAGATATAGATCAAGCGAGCATTTTCAAATCTTCCAGCTGGAAAAAGCAGAAAACCTGTGACATTGTGACAAGGCTTGAGGATGAAAGAGTGGATTTTGCCAATCTTATATGAATTGTTGCTAATATAAATAAAATGGGAAGGAATCTGTTAGTACCTACACATCTATGATTTCATTAGCATTGGTGCAATCACTTCTAAGGAATGTATAGGAAGAATTTAACCTCCCATAAAGCCAAGTGAAAGAGTACATTGGATGGCTTCATTTATATGCAGATTGCTTTGTGTCTGCAGTTGCACATTTTGACACTTTACACCCAGGAAATGTTTGGGGGAGGAGAGAAAGAAGGAGGAAAGGAGGTGAGTAATTGAGAATGGTTTAGTTATTCATAGGAAAAGAATTTCTCTGACTAAGGAAAAATAGATCATAGCTGAAGAAAATTATCATATCTCTTCTCAAGTCAACTGAGCAGCACTAATTTATATCAGTATAAATCACAGATGACTATATGCCCCTTGATTCCTTGCATGCTCTCCTTCCACTACTTCTATTATTCTCAGCTACAAAATTGTAAAGGCCTAAAAGTTTAACCTTTCTGGTGATAACAACTGGAAAACATGTGTTCTCACACTGAATCAGACAAAATTTGTTATTTGACATAGCACATCGTTGTACTTGAAGCTTTATACATTACAAGTAGTATATGCATTGGAATAGGTCCCTGTTCTGAGGAGTTTACAATCTATATTTTGACACTAGTGGATAAACTCTATGTGTGAAATGTCCAGCAAACTGGTCACAGCAGGCTTTTGAGGGTTCAAGCTCTTGCATTCCAGAGCTTACACTAAGGAAGTTTTTAACCACTTGAAAAAGCTCTGTTGGATCACACTGAGCAGGTAGTAAAGATTTCTTTACTGCCATCACCACCTCAGAATAAGATTACAAATTGATTCTTACCGATTGCAAGTCTTCCGCCACTTGCTCTCTAATCGCCAACACTGTTGTTTCATCACCCTCATCTTCTCCAAATACCAGGAAGCTGACACAGTTCTATGACTGGGTTGAGGACATCTGGGAGTCATCCCTTATTCCAAGTGGAGACCAGGGCCTCAGCAGGACTGCCAGCTAAGCTTGCAGGAAAATATCCAAGAGACCTTAGAAATCCAACTGGATTCATCAGCCTCCAGCAGGCAGATCATCAAATATGATTCCCCACCCATGCAGAGGTTACAGATAGCCTAAAGGCCTAAACTGATCAAGTAATGACCAGTCCATGCCAACTGCCTCTCACAGATAATTTTACCCCAATCAGTACAGAAAACAATTCCAAAGTGTGACCTACCAAATGTGATAGGCCAGATATAACCTAAGACAAGCCCATGGTTGACATGGCAGCCATGAAATCCTGAGGTACTCCTAATCAGATAGTTGTCTCCACATGAATATTAAAGTCTCCCAAGACCACTAGCCTCGAGGTCCTCAATATTACACTTGAGACACCTCTCAGCTCAGGCAGGGAAACTACTAGGCGGTGGGGTGGGTGGTACACCAACAGAATCCAAATCAATACTCGCAAGTAAGCAAGCCAAAGTCAGGGGGGCTGAGCTGACAAAACCCCAGCAAACATCATTCCCTGGATGGACATCCCTGCAACCCACCACCCTGGACTACATCTATGGTGGCCCCAAGTTCTCCTCCTAAACACATTACAAGCCTTAATCAACCTTCCCCAAAATACCAACATCTCAAACCTATTCAACTGGCTTAATAGAAATACTGCCCAGCAACTTTCCCTTCCTATTCTGCTAAAGGCCTAGCCTGCTTCACACCACCTAGCTATTACAAGGGAAAAGCCCCAAACAAACACCCTTTCTATCCTACTGTGCACTGGAGACTCCACCTTTCAGAACCTTGATCCTTGCTCTTGGTCCTCCCCAAAGGGATGCCCCAAAATATGAACCCCTTTGGTGTCACTCCTTCAGCAGTGTGCCCTTCCATTTGTGGAAGGGAAACTTTGAATCCAACCTTATCTGTTGTCTCATTCTTTAACCATCTGGGAAGAACTTATTACAGTCAGCCAAAACTAGGCTGACAACCATTACCCAGAGGACCTTCTCTTCTGCCACTCCCAGATTGTGGAATGACCTGCCAGGAGAGATCCGCCAACTCACCAATCTTCAAGAATTTAAAAGAGCTAGAAAGACTGATCTCTTCCGGCAGGCCTACCCAGATGAATTTTAAGTGTTTTATTGGTATTTTATTGGTATTTTAATGATGCATTGGTTTTATGTGCTTTTAATCAGTTTTGTGTAATAAGACTAATACAGATGAAAAACTTTTATGAACAAAAAACCCAATAACACAAGAAATATGGAATAAGAGAGTACAAAATGTTGAAATATCATGGATGGCATGGTTGCAGATTGACAAATTTATCAGAAATAGAAAGATAGTAAAGGAGAGTACAAGGGAGCTAACTGAATGGGAAAAATTTATAGACAAGTATAAAGATGGAGATAAGGGACTGATTACACAAATATACAGAATTATAATAAGACAGGAGAGTGGAGGGAATGATATTATACGACATACATGGGAAGGAGATTTGGATGAAGGAATTGAAGAGAGAGAGTGGGAAAGTATATTTGAAAAATTGGCATTTAAAACAACCTCCACAAAGATAAGAGAAGGAGACTTAAAAATGATACAAAAATGGTATCTGACTCCAGTGAAGGTAGCAAAAATGAACAGAAATGCGACCCCAGAATGTTGGAGAGGATGTACAGATTTTGGAACACAATTTCATATGTCATGGGAATGTTATAGAGTTAGGAAATTTTGGGTAAGGTCTTTCAAAAAATAGAAAAGGTCACTGGTCAATGAATTAGTACACCAGAACTAGCTCTTTTGACTATGTTTGTTAAAGAAAATAGTGGAGTAAAGGATAAAACATTGATTGGATTTATGCTGACCGTAGCAAGGCAGCAGATAGCTAGTAAATGGAAGACAGCTAGGATGTTAACAATTAATGTGTGGGGGAAAAATTGTGGAATATAGCAATGAATGAAAAATTAACACAGAAACTTAGAATTTATAGAGGAAAAAGAAAAGGGATACATTTAGAATGGAATGGTATGCATATATAGATTACATGGGAAAAGATCCGAATAAGAATAATATCGCGGAAGCATACAAAAAGTTATGGGATTCTTGAAAAGAAAGAAGAGACAGGGAGGAAGCAGGAAGAAAAGACAACAAGAACAGAAGCAAACTAACCAAAACAAGGGAGGAAGAGGGGGGGAGGGTGTAAATAATAGTTAATGATGTTAAAAGGATGGATGAATGATGTAAGTTATGAAAATGAAATAAAGATATATTCAAAAAATAATAATAATCAGTTTTGTGTATTTTATATTTGATGTTGTTCCCCACCTCGATCTGGAGGGAGAGGCGGGTAATGAATAAATATATTATTTATTTATTTATTTATTTATTGAAATATTTGGAATATGTATAATTTATTTTTCAGTTTTTATGAACTATCAAAAGGTAGAAGAACAAGTTACAATGCAATTTAATATAATAAAGCAACAGTTAAGATATAATACTTGGAAATAAAACCATCTAAGCAGATTCCATAAAACGATATAATACGAAATGTATTCCAGGCACACATTAAGATTGTCTATAAAGAGCAGTCTTAACTGTGTGTCTAAAATGGGCCAAGTCTTTTTCTTTAATCAGCATTTTAATTTATTTGATAACTTTCCACTAAGTTATCCGTTTCTGGCCTATCCTCATTTTGAGACATGGAGCGTTTACAACTTCATTCTAACATGAGTCATCTTGATCTGAATGTTCCTTGGAAAAAGTCAGTTGACCAGCCGGTGTCAATTTAAAAAACACTCTACAACCTTTTCCAATTTTTGGTGATAGCAATCAGTTCCTCTATTGGTTCAACTAGATCTTGTATTTTTATTCAAATGTGGTCAATTCAGATAATACTTATTTCACTTATTTTACTTAGTTATAGTTCTTATTTCATTTTATCTTCAGAGTAGCCCTGTGCAGTCATTTGCTTTCCATACATGAGTGCAAAAAGGGCTGAAGATGTGCACCCACACTCTATACCACAGTGTCCATGTCCCTGAACCTGATGTTGCCATATTGAGCAGCAAGGTTTGAAATGGGCTTGCAGGAATTCTCTCTGGCTTCCTGTCCGCTTATGTGCCACCCTTGAGTGTTTGTAGCTTGTGCTGGGTACCCATAACAGGTTAGGGGATAGTAATGGATCAGGGACACAGTTTAGGAGAAAGATTTGTAACACTATGTGTACAAACACATGCATCACATCAATGGTGGATAAACATTAACACAAGGTTTCAACATTGCCAGAAGAGCATCTGTGTAACACAAGCAAACTGCATCCCTTGATTTACTCTGAATGGCAGTTCCATCATCACCATCAATACCACTGCCATCATCATCATCCATTATTTATTTATTTATTTATTTTTATTTTATTACATTTGTATACCGCCCCATAGCCGAAGCTCTCTGGAGGGTTCACATTAGATTAAAACAATTAAAAACAATATACAAAAATTAAAACAGCAAAAACATACAATATACACACACATTTAAAACAACTATAATAACTTTAAAAAGCTATAAGCCTAAAAACAAAACAAACCCAGGCTCATCAGATATTGGTAAATACCTGAGAGAACAGGAAAGTCTTGACCTGGCACCGAAAAGATAACAATGTTGGTGCCAGGCGGGCCTTGTTGGGGAAATGGTTCCAAAATTGGGGGGCTACAACAGAGAAGGCCCTCTCTCTTGATGCCGACCTCCAAGCTTCCCTCGGAGTAGGCACTCGGAGGAGGACTTTAGATGTTGATCGTAGTGTATGGGAAGGTTCATGTCGGGAGACGCATTCTATCAGGTATTGTGGTCCCAAGCCATGTAAGGCTTTATAGGTTAAAACCAGCACCTTGAATCGGGCTCGGAAACATACAGGCAGCCAATGCAAGCGGGCCAGAGTAGGTCTTATATGCTTGAACCTTCTGGTCCCAGTTATCAATCTGGTTGCTGCATTTTGCACAAGCTACAGCTTCCGAACTGTCTTCAAAGGCAGCCCCACATAGAGTGCATTACAGTAATCTAACTTGGAGGTTACCAGAGCATGGACAACTGAAGTCAGGTTATCCCTGTCCAGATAGGGGCGTCGCTGAGCCACCAACCGAAGTTGGTAGAAGGTACTCCGTGCCACTAAGGCCACCTGAGCCTCAAGTGACAGAGATGGTTCTAGGAGAACCCCCAAACTATGAACCTGCTCCTTCAAGGGGAGTGCAACCCCATCCAGGACAAGTTGAACACCCACCATCCGGTCAGCAGAACCACCCACTAACAGAGTCTCAGTCTTGTCTGGATTGAGTTTCAGTTTAATAGCCCTCATCCAGTCCATTGTCGCAGCCAGGCACCTGTTCAGCACATCCACAGACTCACCTGATGAAGATGAAAAGGAGAAGTAGAGCTGTGTGTCATCAGTGTACTGATGAAAACGCACTACAAAACTCTGGATGACTGCATTCAACAGTTTTATGTAAATGTTAAACTGCATGGGGGACAAGATTGTTCCCTGCAGAACCCCATACTGGAGAATCCACGGGGCCGTGCAATGTTCCCCAAGCACCACCTTCTAGAGCCAACCCGTCAATTAGGAGTGGAACCACTGCAATGCAGTGCCTCCCACTCCCAACACAGCCAGTTGTCCCAGAAGGATACCATGGTCGATGGTATCGAAAGCCGCTGAGAGCTCAAGGGGAATCAACAGAGTCACACTCCCCCTGTCCCTCTCCTGACATAGGTAATCATACAGGGTGACCACAGCTTGTTTCTGTACCAAAGCCAGGCCTGAAACCTGACTGAAATGGATCCAGATAATCGGTCTCATCCATGAGTGCCTGGAGCTGGCTCGCAACCACCCGCTCCAGGACCTTGCCCAGGAATTGAACATTTGCTACTGGCCTGTATTAAGATTTTCAGGGTCCAAGGAGGATTTCTTCAGGAGCGGTCTCACTGCCGCCTCTTTCAGGAGGCCTGGGCCCACTCCCTCTTGCAAAGAGGCATTAATCACTTCCCTGGCCCAGCCAGTTGTTCCATCCCTGCTAGCTTATATGAGCCAAGAGGGCAAGGATCCAATTCGGAGATGGTTGCATGAACCTGTCCAAGCACCTTGTCAATGTCCTCGAGCTGTACCAACTGAAATTCATCCAAGAAAACAGGACAAGCCTGTGCTCTGGCTACCTCACTTGATTCACCTGCTATAATGCTGGAGTCTAAGTCCTGACGGATGCCAAAGTTTTTATTCTGAAAGTGCCGTGCAAACATATTACAGTGGGCCTCAGATGGTTGTACCACATCCTTGGGGCCGGCATGTAAAAGCCATCGGACAACTCTGAAAAGCTCTGCTGGGTGGCAGGTTGATGATTGAATAGTGGCAGCAAAGTATTGTTTTTTCGCTGCTCTCACTGCCCCTGAATACAGCTTGCCATAGGCACTTACCAGTGTTTGATTGCATCCATCAGGAGTTCATCTCCATCTTCCCTCAAGCTGTCTCCTGTTTTGTTTCATGACTCTCAGCTCCGGGGTACACCATGGAACCGTATGAGCTCTACACAAGAGAGGGCGTTCAGGAGCAATCGTGTCAACTGCCTGGGTCATTTCTGCATTCCACAGATCAACCAGGGTTTCGACAGGAGAGCCAGCCCTATCAGCCGGAAAACTCCGCAGAGCCCTCTGGAAACCATCAGGTCCCCCACCCTTGCAGAGGGGAAAAGCTGCTGTAAGTCTAAACCTCAGAAGGTGGTGATCTGACCATGACATTGGGACTGATGTTAAGTCCCCCACTTTCAGTTCACCATCCCCATGTCCAGTTGAAAAAAAACAGGTCCAGAGTATGCCCTGCTACATGAGTTGGGCCAATGGCATGTTGGGACAGTCCCATGGTTGTCATGGAGACCATGAAATCCTGAGCTGCCCCAGATAAAGTGCCCTTGGCGTGAATGTTGACATCTCCCAGAACCAAGAGTCTGGGGGATTTCAACAGTACCCCCAAGACTACCTCTGTCAGCTCAGCTAGGGAGTCTGTTAAGCAGCGGGGTGGGCAGTACACCAACAGAATCCCTAATCTGTCCCGTTGGCCCAACACAAGGTGCAAACACTCTAGACCAGTAGTCTCATGGACAGGGAGCCTGCAGAGGGGGATGAATTCCTATAGACCACAGAACCCCCCCCCCTGGCCCTCAAGTCTACCCTGATGCTGAACCAAGTACCCCGGCACAGCTGGGAGAGACTAACTCCTCCCTGCTCACCCACCCAGGTCTCGGTTATACATGCCAGATTGACTGCCTCATCCACAATTAAGTCGTGGATGAGGGAGGCCTTATTAATGCATCTATCTGGCATTTAAAAGCAACACCCGGAGGCCTGAGGGCTGGCTGACAGGGCAACCAGCAAGCCTGTGGGTGTAGGGGGGGACCGGAACAAGGCACAGCCATTAACTGTCTGGGCTGTGTTCCCCTTACCTGGCAAGTCCTCTTCACAACACCATATCTCCCTCTACCTGTCACTACACTAATTGGGCACCCCTCAAATCCCCCCACCTGGCACTGTATCCTCCCTCCCAGGCACATAGCTCAAGCCTGGAAAAAACAAACAAACAGGCAGCAGTAGCCAGCACCCACATCAACTTCCTCTGCCATGGGCAGCAGACCTCCCTCTCCTGTGGGCAATGGCTTTCCCAGGCTTCCTCAGCCAGCCAGCTTAAATATCCCTCCCAAGAAAGGAAGGGGACAGGTAGAGTTGTCCACAGCAGCTGGCTTAGTACCTGGGGGCCTGGTCCTGCAGGGAGTGGCAGTCTGTTAGGCAGCAGTCCACAGGGAAGAGCAGCTTAAATGTACTAGGTGCTGTACATGAATAAAAAAAAAACTCAGCTGCTGGCCACAAGCTCACAATCGAAATGATTCCAAATCTACTCATTCAAAAACTAAGGCTGTGCACCACTTCGGCTCCGGATCTGAATTCCAAGCTGAAGCCAGGGTCAGCTTGGGCCGATTCAGGACAAATTGGGTCAGATTGGGTCCAAAGCGGTTCGGAGCCCTGCCACATCCCTTGAAGAGGCATGGATGGCTATAGGCACTCATGGTGGATCCAGGTAAGGAGAAGGGGTTTCGCGCTGCAGGGGCTTCTGCGTGGTGGGTGCCCGGGAAAGGAGGGCACTGTCCATCCAGCTTGTCAGTTTTCTGAATAATTTGGATATCCAAATCTCACTCCAAATCCGTAATGGGTTGGATCTGGGCCGAGGTGGAAAAGGGGCGATTCAGAAGCTCTGAATTGGCCTCCAAAGTGGGAGGGGCAGGGTCTGTGCACAGCGCTACTGAAAACCATCCCAACAGCTCATTGCTCAAAACCATTCTAATAGCTCATTGCTAAATATCACAGGCATGTAGACTTGCAAATGTAAGTGGCATTGGGGCGACCAGACCTTCCTTCAATCCAAGCCATGTAGCTTTTCTTTCTCCTTCTTTCTGAGCTGTAAAAGTGTGTTGTGTAAAATTGTACATTCTTTTTTTAAAAAAATCTTGAATATTTATACACACTATTCTGAGCTTTTGGGACAGACTGGCCTAGAAAATAAATACATGAATGAATGTGTGAACCATCCACACATCTGCTGGGAGTGGGTGGGCTGTATCTACTGTTGCTGACCTACTCTGCCATACATGCACAATTTCTCTGGTCAGCTTCTAAGGAAAGCAAGATATATTATGCCAGAGCGGAGGACATTGTTCCTTGTGTATCTATTTATTTGCTGATACAGCAGATTTTAAGATTAGGCCTTACATTTGGCTGTGAACACTCATTACAGGCATGCCTAGAAAATTCAGACATTCTTTCCATAAATATTCTTATTGTACAATGTAGAGTGCTGAAAAAGCTTCCTGCTATTTTGCCAACAACGTGCAGTAAATCACTGCAGAACTTGGTAATAATCTTGTTGACGTTATAAACAAGAGAGGAAGGGAAAAGCTACACAGGGGGCACATTTCCTGTCAGTCTAAGTGTACAGATGGGCAAGTATGGAACAACGTGACCATAAAACTGCCCCCTTAAAAACATTCCTCTTCATCACTAATCAAACTCTGCTGTAGTTCCGTTACAAGAGAGAATTACCCAGGTCCCTGGACCCTAATGCCTAACCTGCAGCTGAGAGTCTGCTTCATATCTCACCCCAAAATGCGATGATGTTACTAAAACTAGTCACTGTGGTTGCATTAGTTTACAGGCAGAGAAATGAGGCAAAGAGAAAATAATATTGGAGACCATAAAGAAATAAGAGTGGTCTTTATGACAACAGTGGTTTGCCTCTCTTGACCTTAATGCTGGCATCACTTGCTTATTCTTTGCCTGTTTCTTTCCTGAATTGTTTCCTGCAGTTTGCATTTTAATATGCTGATTTTGCTATCATCTGTTCTTCTAAGGGTGCCCAATAGGGCACTTTAGACAGCATTCATTCCTAATTTATAAGAGCCAAATTTTATAAGATCCATAACTTTGCAGGAGGACATTCAAATATTTCCTCAAGTAAATTCAAGCAAAGCAAACATCTGTGCTGCCGGTTCATCCTTCCAATCCATAGCAGGATTGTGCAAAACCTGTTCTTTTATTTCATCAAATATTTCTACCTTCCTGCATGTTGGCATAGAATGTAGAGGATGTTTGTTCACAAAAGCAGATATGTGGATTTTGCAATGCAAATCTAAACTGTTGTGCATTCCATGCATGTTTTAAGTATCACCTAGCTTTGCTCTGCGTTTTGCATCATTTCTCCATTAAGAAGCAGGAACATCAATCTAAGCAGGACCATGTGGATCTGGCAAAGAAATACCTTTGATGTGCAATTGGCTTAAGAATGCATCATCTTGTGCATCCAATAACCACATTCATGCCGGATCTGCCAATAATACTCAAACATTCTGCCCAGGATGCTAATCTACAACAACAAAAGTAGTGATTTGGAGCAGAAAGTAACAGATATTTGTGATATCTTTACCTGTCAGTAATTTGGGTTCCCTAAATCTGGCCACATTTTAAAATTTCAAGTTTGGTTATTGAAACTCAAATCTTGCCACTGGAGTTTGACCATTCTCGCTCTTTCTCTAGCTCTCTCTGAAAGAGAGCACACACACACACACACTTTGCACAGGGCTTTGGGACAAGATTGAGATCAGATATACTTTAATAAAACCACAAATGGATCCAGAAAGTTAGCCCTGACCTAAGGCCAATTTTTACTTCCCTTGTCTTTCAGTTCAGCTGAATGGAAAGAGATTTTTTCATCTAATGCTCCTCTGGTTGTTTCCCCATCACCATCTTCTAACTGTGATCTCTAATCCCAATGAAGCTATACTTATTAAACTTTAATCACTTCTCTTCGAGGGAAAAAAGTTTCAGTCATCTAAACATGTAGTTGTTATATCACATTATCTGTGTATGGTCTTAATGCTATTCATGGATAGCTTAGTGTCCCTATCTGTTGATGGTTTCCCTTGAAATGTTTCAGTAATGTTTCTTTCTATCTCTGTGCTTTCTATTAGATAGGATTTTTGCAGTATACCCACGGATCATCTGAATGAATGCATCCATGTTAGGATAACTAATAGGGAGTAATATGCAACCTGAAAAACCTGATGGCAAGTGAAATAGCGCAAATACTTTGGTGTATGTCCCAAGCTAAAAGAAGAAAGTCTTACCTCATGCAAAGCACTGGGACATGATTTGAAACACTGTAAGCATGTATATTAAGGAAAATGTCATATGGAGGCCTTTGGTAGATGTTTGCATTGATTGTACAGCTGGCTGAAGTGGGAAGACATTCAGGGCATGTGATATTGTGGGTGACAGCTACCATCCTGGCTGTGTGAAACGTAATCCGCCTTACTCACAAATGCTGAGGCTGCGAAGCAATTGCATATCATACAAGATTTCTACAAGCAGGCAAATATGCTCATTAGTCAGTTAAGCAGGAGAGGGTATCCAGTGAAATTATTGAAGGGCCTGCCATTGACGCCGCCACGAATACCTCCACACACACCTTGAGGAGGGTCAAGACAAAAACCCAAAGGGGGAGTTCTTCATTTTATATCCTCTAACTCTCTGCATCTCCCCCCCCCCCTCCAACTCCCTCCTCTCCTTGGCGCAGTTGGTGCCTGGCTTCACACCTTCCCAGCTGCAGAATCCTCCTTCCTGCCAGTCTGGTAGTTTTCGACCTTGGAACTGATAAGACCAATCCTTCCTGGTGCCAAGGCCTTCTCTATCATGTCCTCCTCCCTTCCCCAGGTGGCCTGTTGTAAATCCATTGGCTAGGGCCCCTTCTCCTTAAAATACATGCTTTAAAAAGTGTCATGCTAAAACTGCTTCCCCCCTACTACATAACCCATAGTGCATCCCTACCCAATGCAGTCTATTTGACCTCCTACACACACACACACACACACACACACACACACACACGTGTGTGTGTGTGTGTTAACCAGACTGAAAGATTAAATAATTTTAATAAATGTTATAATCATTATTGGCATTATTATCATTATTACTACTGTTTATATTGTCACTAGTGTACCCAAATCAGTTGCTTTGCTTTATTGTGGGTGGAACTACATGTTACTGCTCATCTGTTGAGACAACAAGGCTCCTTTGTGTTTAATAGTTGTGTAGGAGAGGGGATTTCAGCAGGTGTAGCTTGCCATGTAGCTTACTGGAGTTATGCCAAGAAGATAGCATTCGACTTGCAATTGTGAATTCTTGTACATTTGTATCATAACTTGTGTGGCCCAGTTAACCCTTGCCCATAGGACACAAATGATGCTGCTACTGAAGGTGCTCCCTTTTGTGCACACATGTGCATACCCTTGTTCACATTCTCACATTTATTAAATCCAACAGAGAGCTTTAGACATTGGTCATAGAGCCTCTATGTCTAAGAGAAGACCTCTCTACCCAAGAAGATAGATAGACAGACAGACAGACAGACAGACAGACACACACACACACACACACACACACACACACACACACATAATATCAGGATAACACCACTTGGCACATCTACTTCTTACAGACAAGAATTTCAAATGTACAAGTCAAATTTTGAGAAATGAACTTGGTTGTGCAGTTCATTTTAATACTAATAAAAAGTCCAATGGACCTAATAATAATTGCAGTGAACCTGGAAGCCTTCCTTGGTAATTATACTCTGCATGGGGAAATTAGCTATATTCACTGTAAGGCGAGTTTCTGAAACCAAAAATGAAGCTGTGGACGTGCCTGAGCAGTCCATTCTACAAAGGAGAAGGGTAGATTGGCAAAGACGATACAAGGTCGAAGGGTTTAGGAGTAGGAAGGAGAAAGGAGGAGTATTGGAAGCGGAGTAAGGAGAGCGGATTGAAGGGAAATTAAGCCAATAGAGAGGGTGGGTGTGTTCCGGTTACACTAGGCTGACCATATGAAAAGGAGAACAGGACTCCTGTATCTTTAACAGTTGCAAAAGACAGGGAATTTCAGCAGGTATCATTTGTATGCATATAGAACCTGGTGAAATTCCTTTTTCATCTCAATGTTAAAGCTGCAGGAGCTATACTAGAATGAGCAGATATAAAAGAAGGCAAGGCTTCTGCAGCTTTAATTTTGTGATGATGAGGAAATTTCACCAGGTTCTGCATATATACAAATTACACCTGCTGAAATTCCATTTTCTATGAAACTGTTAAAGATACAGGAGCCCTGTCCTCCTTTTCATATGGTCAGTCTAGGTTACACTCACTACAGGGAGTGGGTCTACTCAGAGATTGTAACACACACTCCAATTTATACATGCCTCTGGTGGGCTCTTGCCTATGTTAATCTCAGAACCAGCTGCTGGAGGCCGCCCATCTCTTCAGTAACATTCTTTGGATAGTGTGACTGGAGCACGCAGGGGATTTCATGCAAGGGGATGCTAGAGGCGCACCAATTATACAGAGGCTGCGGCCATAATCTTTACCACTGGGACAACCAGGGTAAGCGTGCATAGATGTGGCTGGGGCTCCAACCAAATACCAGTTAAAGATCAGAGCCAAATTAGATAAACACACATACACACATCTACACACGTTTACTCAGAAAGCAAGGCTAGAGAGGCTGGAGAATACATTTGTAGTAGGACCTCCAAGAGTTGTATATCTTTCCTTGGGCTGAAGCCCTTTCCTGGAGACTGGATTCTAGGGATCATTGCCACTCAGCTGAGGCATTACTGGAAAGCTGGTTTATGTTCTTTTAAAAAAGAGGCTTCTGTTCCCTCACAGGGCAGCACAGACATACCTAGGCTAGGAAGAGGCTGAACCTCAGTATCCATGCCTTCCATGAGAGTTCTCACCTCCTCCTGCAAGGTAGGGTGTGCTGTGCCTTCCCAGAGAAGGATTGGTCTAGAGCAGAGCAATGGATCCATGAAAGACATGAATACCCAAGTTTTGCCTGCAGTGAAAGCAGATGAAGTTTGCCTGTCAGCCCATAGCTTGGCACCAATCAAAACTGCCAGACAGTGATTTCACCAGCAAGAAACCTTTCCTCTGGGAGGCAAAGCACCCAATGATGGCACCTTGCTCTGGTAAGTAAGGAGCACAGTGATTTCAGTAGGAAGTCCAGCATGGAGAGACTCTTTCAGAGGACAGACTCTGAGTGATTCCAGCAGCAGCATAGCACAGTACCCCCTGGGAGGTGAGGCACACTGCCTTCCCAAAACTGAGAGTATTTATACAGTTTAGACACAGGCTGTGACTGCACAACTGGCATGACAACAACACAATAGGTATGCCAACTACTCTTAAGAGTTGAACATGGCAGTTCCTGCTTGTGAATAAGAGACTTAAGTTTGGTCCTTGTGAGAGCCATCGTGATTTTAATGGAGGGATATGAAGTGTGAATGGGTTTTCTATCCTATGGACGGGCTTCTCAGTTGCCCACCTTGCAAAACCTTTTTCAGCAGTTCATGTTCTTATTTCGAGGTGGCAGGTGTGGGGAAATGCCTGCAGATCTGCTTCTTTGCCTAACTTCCTAATTTTGCACCTTGCCTAGCATGAGGCCATCAAAACATTATGCAGCTTTGAGAGGACAATGCCATACGTACAATGCCTTACGTACATGACCTATGGCTCCTAAAATACCCTCCTGGCTTTCCACATTAACTACTCTATTTCTGGAATGGCTTATGCACATGGCTGCCACTGCTGACTGGGGTTGACGTTGGGGTACTATGCGTAGGAGTTACTCTTTGAGTGTCATCAGACGGGGGGGTGGAATCACATTTCCTTACCATCGCTTTCCCCCCAGTTCTGTCCCATAATACTTCCTCATTCTTCACATAGGGAAGAAAGAGGAAGTAAACAATAACCACGTGGCCCATTCAGTGGCCATTTTTCTTGTGACGCTTTTCCTGCACACAGCAGGAAATGGTGGCAATTTTGTTGTTTTTTTAAAAAAAATCAGATCTACTGAGGTAGGCTGACCAGATAAAATCCAGGTCAGGGCTCATGTAACTTTAACAGTTGTAGAGAAAAGGAAATTTCAGCCAGTGTCATTTGTATGCAATTAGTTCCTGGTGAAATTCCCTCTTCATCACAACTGTTAAAGTTGCAGGCACTATACTAGAGTGACCATATACAAAAGAAGGCAGGGCCCCTGCAACTTTAACTGTTGTGATCAAGAGGGAATTTCACCAGGAACTAATTGCATACAAATGACACTGCTGTTAAAGTTACATGAGCCCTGACCTGGATTTTATCTGGTCAGCCTATACTGAGGTCTATTTTGAGATGGAAAGAAGGCAAGAAGGAGTGGGAGACACATGGGAGGCAGCCATCATCATCAAAAGGACCCGCAAACATCCATAAGTGAGCAGCAACAAATGTGCAATAAAATGCTAGTCTGATGATGTTCTTTATTTGAGTTATTTCACATAGTGCTGTGCTGAACCTTGCCCCCTACTTTTCTGAAATCCTTTCCTCCCTGTGAAAGAGTCATTCTGTGTGAAGAGCCCACAATGTTGCAACAATGTGAGGGCATTTTTAGACAGAAAGAAAAACAGAAAGACCTCCTTGCCATGACTTATGCTTAAAAGGTAAATAGAACTGCTGCCCCCATCCCCAATGAGAAAATTCAATGAAATTCTCCCCCAGTCTCTTTTGCTGGACTCTTAATTTTGTCCCCCACCCACCCAAACTACCAAAAATGAAAGCCTTGAAATATTCGGCACACCAATAATTTCACATCAATGAATAAAGTGAAGTAGCACATTCATCAGGCATGGCTGATGGCTCATCTTGTTGCTCTGGGTGATCTTCTGCAACAGGGGTCTTCTTGTTGTGAGAGAGGATAGTCAAGCTGCCTTCACGACAAGCTGACTCATTGCCTGGTTGTTCAAATTGCCAAACAATGCAATGACATTGATATCTCAGCAACATATGAATATTTTATTAATAACACTGGTTTTTCATGTCATAGTTGAATATCGGAAAATTTCCATGTCTCAACAGCAGAACACCAACTCTGCATGCATAAATGGCATGCCAGCTTCAATCAAGTTAAAAAGTTCTTAGGTAGCAAGTCAGGGAAAGATGTTCACTGAAGACCTCTCCAAGTGGTTCACTGGAGTAGACTATACTGGGCCACATGGACCAATGGGTTGAACAAGTGTAAGGCTGCTTCATGTGTTTACATAAGGGAAAGAGGACATCACAGAAGACAGAACTGGGTCCTGCAACAAAATGTTGCAGTCTGGAATATTTCTGTTCAAAGTTTCAGTCACTCCATTCTATTCCCCCTCCTCCTACCCACTTCCCCCTCCTAATCAACTAGTCAGAGTTCCATACCTATGAATAAGCTCTTTCTTCATTGGCCTGTATTAGGGCTTTCCCCCCTTCAGATTTGGGGTGATTATTTTGTGGAGGAGGGCACACTTTTGCCCAATCCCATTTACATTTTTAAAAGAACTTTTGATTTCTCCATTGATTTCTATAGGCGTGCCTCATTACTGTTACTGGGGACATTTTAAAATAGCTTCTCGGTGTGAACCAGGGAATGGCCTGGTTAACTGAGGTAACTGGTAGGTCTATATGTTACCATTAAGATCAAACAAACAAGTCATGTTAATCCAAAATGCTGAAGCGCCGAACTTCCTAAAAGATACATAAAGAAGGTTCTTGAGCAGTTGGGTTTTTTTCTCATGCATACTATAGACCTTTAAAACATACAAATATGATATCAAACATTCCAGTCAGCCTCTAAAGATCTGACAGAATGCTAAATTAAAACCATGACTGTCAGAGCAGCACATACTGTCAGCAAGCCTACAAGAAGTCGGGAGTCATTGATCACTCAGAAATCAGAGAACTGTGGGCCACTCAATTTGCATTTCAAGAAAAAAAATCACAAGGCAATATACTTATGCTGAATATATTTAAGGTGGCATACAGGTCCAATACCTACCCATAGTGTATGTAGCATGATTAGAATTTGTAGCAGCCTGTTGCATGGGCATCCACTCATAGAAGCAAGGGGGTGCAACCGCCCTCCCACCCCCGGATTCCAGTCATGAGAATGACTGAGAGCAGCAACATGGGATACAGTCCTGTGCCTGCCCTGTCTATCTCTACTTTCAGTTTCCAGCTGCAAGGCCAAGACTCAGGACAGGACAGAAGGTCAGTAGATTAAACATGGGATTGGATGATGCTTTGGGTTTTAACCAGCACCACAAGAGCATGTCCTCGTAAGGCAAAGAGGTAGTACCAGGCAGTGGCGCCAGGCTCACCACAACGTAGCTCCAGTTTGAGACTGGCAAAAGCACCTTGTGCTGGGCATGTCTGCCTTGCCTGTCTCTCTACTCTCTGGTAGAGGCCTAGTCAGGGGAGGTTAATAAATTAAATTGGTGATGTGGTTATTCCACCAAAGGGCTGGCTGCAGTGCAAATGGTAGAATGTGGATCTGAAAGGGAAGCCAGCTTTCTAGCAGGCCCAGACTGGCAGTGCCATGGCCTGTTAGGCCTGTGGTTTAAGATCATAAGAGGAGCCACACTGGGTCAGACCAAGAGTTCATCTAGTCCAGCATTTTGTTCACACAGTGGCCAACCAGCTGACTGCAGGAAACCCACAAGAAGGACATGAGTGCAACAGCACCTTCCTTTCCATGTTCCCCAGCAACAGCCAGCTGGGCCAGGGAAGGGATTAATGCCTCTCTGTGAGAGGGAGTGGTCCCAGGCCGCCTGATAGAAGTGGTAGTGAGACCGCTCCTGAAGAAATCCTCCCTGAACCCAGAAAATCTTAATAACTATAGGTTGGTGGCAAATGTTCCATTCCTGGGCAAGGTTCTTGTGCAAGTGGTTGTGGGCCAGCTCCAGGCACTCTTGGATGAGACTGATTATCTGGATCCATTTCAGTCAGGTGTCAGGCCTGGTTTTGGCACAGAAACAGCCTTGGTCGCCCTGTATGATGACCTATGTTGGAAGAAAGACAGGGGGAGTGTGACTATGTTGATTCTCCTTGAGCTCTCAGCGGCTTTAGATACCTTTGGCAATGGTATCCTTCTGGGACAACTGTCTAAGTTGGAAGTGGGAGGCACTGCATTGCATTGGTTCCGCTCCTACTTCAGAAGATGGTGCTTGGGGAACATTGCTCGCCCTAGTGGATTCTCCAGTATGGGGTTCTGCAGGGGTCAGTCTTCTCCCCTATGCTGTTCAACATGTACATGAAACCATTGGGTGCAGACATCCGCAGTTTTGGAGTGTGTTGTCATCAGTGTACTTTGGCTATGGGGCGGTATATAAATGTAATAATAATAATAATAATAATAATAATAATAATAATAATAATATAGGCTCACTGCCTTTGATAGTGGAGGTAGCACAGAGCCATCATGTCTAATAGGCATTGATAGCCTTCTCCTCCAGGATACTTTAATTGATATTTCAGTGGGGGTACTAGCACAATATGCTTGATATTCTTAATGATTATGTGCATCCTTCCCCAAGTTGGTGCCCTCCAGATATTTAGGTCATCAACTCCTCTCATCCCCAGCCGGTATGGCTAATGGTCAGGGCTGCAGGGAGTCACAGTCCAGAACATCTAGAGGGCATCAGATTGGTGAATGTTCAAGGCTTCCACTCTTTTCCTCTCTTTTTTTACCTTAAGAATATAAGAAGAGCCAAGCTGAATCAGGCCACGGATTTAACTAGTCCAGAATTCTGTTCACACCATGGGCAACCAGCTGCCTGTAGGACATGAGTGCAATAGCACCATCCTGCTCATGTTCCCCAGCAACTGGTATATAGAGGCATATGGCCTCTAATACTGGAGGTAGCATATTGCCATCATGACTGGTGATCATGATAATTCCTTTCCTTTCTTGGCCCATATCTTAGAAGTTGAACAAACATGAACAAATGTGATCTTGTAGTTCCAACTTTATGAGAACCAGTTTCTTGGAAGAGAGCGGTATCTTTTAAAAACTGACAGCTCTGTAAAGTCATTATCACAAAGTATTGCATCTCACAAGCGGAATTGATATAGCAACATTAACAGTATTATGGTGTTTTATTCATCTTATGCTAACATACAACCTGGCTTATTGCCTAGTTGAAATCACCTATGCTTGACAAAAGAATTAGGTAAAAGTGGCTTTCTGGAACAGTAATTTGTTAAGTAATTCCCTGGCACATTCTAGTTCCTGAAGTCATGTACTATGGAGAGGCTAAATGTCAGACATTGTGTTCTAGTTCTGGCAGTATTGGGACAGGCTTTTCTGCTCTATTTTGGTCTGTGAAATAAAGGAAACTAAACATGGATCTTTCATTGACTTTTCTTTATTATATTTGGGGGATCAAGAACATTTTCCCTTAGCGATAACATTTCTTAAGAGTTTCCTTGTCAAATGATTACTTTTTTCTTTAAAAATGTCTAAGATCCAAAAATAGCCCTTGGCACACATAAGCACTTTCTCATGTGCAACAAGACTTACAATTTTTTGGACTTCAATTCTCGTACAGTGTCGGAAAATAAGCCCAAATTTGGGGAGTCTCTTGTTGGATGGTGCAGGGGCTGCTTTCAGAATAGGGCAATCATTCTGTGCACAGCCTTTTTGATTAGATCAACCCAATCTTGCTGCTTCCTTATAATGAAATGCTTTTTGTTAAGGCTGCAGTCCTGTACGCACTTAACTGAGATTAAGCTTGATTGAATTCAGTGGGGCATACTTCTGAGTAGGCATGTGTAGGGTTCCACTGTAACAGCACAACCCTACATATTTTTACTCAGGTGTAAGCCCAGCTATGTGTGCTGGAAAAAGTGCAGAAAAGGGCAACTAAAATGATCAAGGACTGGATCATCTCCCCTATGAGGGCAGGCTACAGAAGCTAGGATTGTTTAGCTTGGCAGAAAGGAGGGTAAGGGGGAACCTGATAGAGGTGTACAAAATTATGCATGGTGTGGAGAATGTGGATAGGGAGACATTTTTCTCCCTCTCTCATACTACTAGAACCCCGGATCGTCCCATGAAACTGATTGCTGGGAGATTCAGCACAGATAAAATGAAGTACTTCTTCACACAGTGCAGAGTTATGCTATGGAATTCACTACCACAAGATGCAGTGATGGCCACCAATTCGGATGGCTTTAAAAGGGGGTTGGATAAATTCCTGGAGGAGAAAGCTATCAGGTGAAGTGGGTGTGCATGCCCCCATGCTCTACAAGTGTTCTTTGAATACTTGCATAGTGGTATATTTGATAGGATATAGTTGTCTTTTGTACTTGGGAATCTACCCCAACTGCAAGAATCAACACAAATACATTTGGGTTATGAGATTGCTAGAATCAGCACAAATACATTTGGGTTACAAGACTGGTGGCTATGTGCTTCTTCCAGTATCAGAGGCATTAAGCCTACATACACCAGTTGTTGGGGAACATGTGTGGGAGGGTGCTGTTGCACTATGTCCTGCTTGTGAGTTCCCAGTTGAGTGTTGGTTGGCCACTGTATGAACAGAATACTGGACTAGATGGATCCTCCATCTGATCCAACATGGCTCTTCTTATGTTCTTATGTTCAGTGGGGTTACTCCCAGGTATATGTGCTATACAGCCTAAAGCAAATGATGATGATTTGTTGGGCACATTTCTACATAAAATATCACTAGTTAAGTCAGGCATGGGAAATGTGTGGCTCTCCATGTGATGTTGGTCTTCAACTGCCATCATTCTTCACCATTGGCTGTGCTGGCTAGAACTGATGGGAGTTACAGTTGAACAACATCTGGAGGAGTGCACGTTCCTCACTACTGAGTTAAAGTAACTCATATAAGATACATAACATATGAATCAAACAACTAAATAAAGAAAAGATTAAATGACTGCATAAAGTAAAATAGAATAAAAATTGAAACGGGACTGTGGGACTATGATATTGTGAAAGAAGGACGTTTCTTTCGAATGGTGAATGTCTTTTAATAAAAGAACAGCCCTTTAATATGATGGGATTATTTAGTAATGATTCCTCCTGTTAGAAAGGCAATTAGCAGAGAAAAACAAAAGGCAAATTGAGCATTTACCAGTCCCACATGCACACAACACTGTCATATAACAATAAAAGTAGACCACCCCCTTCTTTGGTGTAGAAAGGTTAAATGATTTTACTTACAAATAATCTTGTGTATAAAATGAAGGTACAGTGTAGAGTTTCAAAAAAGATTCTATTCAGTCCATTTTGTGCTCTACTATGCAGCCAGGAGTGAGAGGGCAACCAGCAATGGAGGAAGACAGAGGTTGGGGGTAGGGGAAGGAAGGGGAGAAGCAAAAGGAAGAAACTGCAGGAAACCACATTGTAGGAAACCACATTATCCAGTAACTTGCAGACAAGGTTGTAATATCCCCAACATAAAAATGAAGAGATCATTAGCAGAGCTATTTGCTAACTCGACTCACTTCCCTATTGCAATAGATTGGATCAAATGCTGTTTGTTTGCAGTGGAACAGAAACTACTGGCTATCAAAGGCAACTAGTCTTGAGGGTTATATCCAGTATCAGAGGAAGTAAACCTGCTTATACCAGATGCTGTGGAGCATGAGAAGGAGAGTGCTATTGTACTCCCATCCCATTTGTGGGCTTCTTTAACAGGTAACAGAAGGCTTGACTAGATAGGCCTTTGATCTGATTTAGCAGACCTCTTTTTATTTTTATGTTCTTAAACTCCACAAGATATTCTGGAACCATTTTTTCTCATTTTACTTTGCAAATTCATGTATTTAAACTTATGGCCCTTGAATGGTGTGCCTCTTTGCAGAATCGTATGACCGTATTTTCACAAATTATCTGATAGCAGACATCAGCATGGATTTTGTGACTGGAAATATTTTTAGCTCTCTGCCTGCTACATAATTTTTGCCAGCAGAACCATTAATTGTTCCTTCCTACATGAATTGTGGCAATAAGGTGACTCCTTCTTGGAAAAATTAGATAAAAGTGGACAATACTAAACTTAGGTAACTGGACAGAATATAAAGAAAAAAAAAGATAGGAGCACACTGGTGATTTAACTTGACAGAGATTTTCAGGATATAAAAAAATGTAAGATGGCCACCCGTGGCTCTGCATATAAACTAGGGCTGCAGTTCACGACCCCCCCCCCCTACTTCAATATAGCACAGGAATGTAGGAAGCTCCCTTTATTCCAAGATAGTCTATTTATATATCTGGTCCTGTGTTGTCTATTCTGAATAGCAGTGGCAAGTTTTCAGGTACGTCTCCTGCCTCTTGATCCTTTTTACTGGAAATGCCAGGGGTTGAACTTGGGACCCTCTGCATGCAATGCATCTGCTCTCTCACTGCCTCCAAGATATACACTTCTCTTTCCCCACCGGACCAGCAAACAGGGCTTGCTGGTAATTCAAATCCATGACTTCTTGCACCCTAAGTGAGAATCATGCTTCCTAGACCATCAAGTCCAAAGACAATACATGCGTGGAAGTATTTTGAATCAAATCGATTGTGGCTCTGCAGTTCATATCACTCTCTATCTGGAAGCTGGCAAACCAGAATGATATATTTCTGCAGTACTTTACATTTTGCTATTATAATTTTGCAGTAATGCCAGTACCTGTGGACTGAAATTGTGAGCATTAGGTCTGATAATCTGTATTTCCATATCTAGAGAAAATTTCCAATAGTATTTTGCTCAGAACCATTCAGTGCCTTAATCTGCCTACAAAATTTCATTAGTCTTAAAAATGCAGTTTTCAAAACATTGTTTATCTTCATAGCTATCCAGCTTCAGTAATGAGACTGGAGTTTCAATTTTATGTTCTGTAGCCCAGCTAACTGTAGGGCCCCTTTTGTGCTATTTACAAAAAAACTGTATCTGCTCTGTGGCATAGGAGGAAAATTGATTTTGCAAGGTTTGCATACTGTTTTGGCTGTTATTACTTTAAAACTAGTTTAATATTGATTTTAGGTGGGAAAGTACATTTTATTCCCTTTCTGAAATTTATGCCACTTATATTTGAAAGAGAAAACAAAGCAACAAGTGCAAATTTAATTTCCATTTGCAAAATGCAAATATGTTCAAGAAACCTCACAGGAAGTAAAAACTAGGGAGGGAAAAGTTGATAGTGAGCCACCAAGAGTTTTGTCTTCTATTGCATGTGAAAAACTTCTACAATAATCTATGAATTTTTAAATGGAGTCAGTTGCACAATCATAGAAGCATGTTTCTTGGGAGCAACTCCTTCTTAAAAGGGTTCCACAAACTAGGCTTAGGAAATCTTTAGACCAGACAAAACTAATGCCTTTTTGAAAGTTTCACTAACACTGTTACTACCTAGAAATAAGGATTAGCAAAAACATGAATGTTAAACATGAAAAGCAAGAAATATCAAATCATGGGGCAGCCCGAAAAGACTTAGGATGCAATCCTATATATGTTTAGACAGAAAAGCTCCCAGCAATGAGAACTCTGATAAATGGCACAAGCAATTGACTGCTTGTTGTGGGATGCAAATCTGGGATGTTGTCTTCTTCTGAAGAGCAGGAAGCTCCAGCCAATGGGCTCTAGAAGGCTGGTCCAGTTTCTATCCCTCAGAACATTTATCTGAGAAGCAACCCACCCATCCCCTTCTATAGGGTGCAACTTAGGGTGACCAGATAAAATCCAGGTCAGGGCTCATGTAACTTTAACAGTTGCAGAGAAAAGGGAATTTCAGCCGGTGTCATTTGTATGCAATTAGTTCCTGGTGAAATCCCCTCTTCATCACAACAGTTAAAGGTGCAGGCACTATACTAGAATGACCATATACAAAAGAAGGCAGGGCCCCTGTAACTTTAACTGTTGTGATGAAGAGGGAATTTCACCAGGAACTAATTGCATACAAATGACACTGGCTGAAATTCCCTTTACTTTACAACTGTTAAAGTTACATGAGCCCTGACCTGGATTTTATCTGGTCACCCTAGTGCAACTCAATTGCCAGTTCTGGGGCTAAGTAGGAATTTGGGGTGGGGAGTGACAACTGAGAGCTCCTTTCTTCTACTTTTGAATCAGTGCTTAGGCACAGTAATGGACCGGATGAGGGCCAATAAACTGAGACTGAATCCAGATAAGATAGAGATGCTGTTATTAGGTTGCTCATCTACCCAGCTGAATGATGTTCAGCCTGCTTTGAAGGGGATTGTGCTCCCCCTACCAGATGGGGATCATGGTTTGGGGTGCTCTGAGATCAAGCCTTGACTCATGGTGCAAGTGCCCTCAATGGCACCACATACCTTTTATCTGCTTAGGCTGATATACGCATTGTGATCCTATCTTGACAGAAATAGCATTTCTGCACTTATCCATGCTCTAGTATCCTCCTGTTTGGTTTACTGTGGTGCATTATATTTAACACTGCCTTTGAAATAGTCCAGAAATTTCAGCTGGTCCTAAATTGGACACAATATCTATTAATTGGGACTGGCTAAGGTAATCATAATCATGCCAGTACTTTTTCATCTGCACTAGCTGCCAGTCTATTTTCAGGGCCAATTCAAAGAATTAACTGTAAAGTCCTAAATGGCTTTGGACCAGATTACCTGAAGAATCACCTCCTTCTACATATATCTACCTGGATCTTATAGTTATCTTCATAGGCCCTTCTCTGAGAAGGAAGTGGGTGAGGCAGATGTTCACTAGCAAGATGGCCTTTTCCATGATAACACTCTATTCTGGAAATCCTTCCCCAAAGCTGCTTGCCTGGCACCTGTATTGTGGTCTTTTGGACAGATGAAGACCCTAAATTTTCCCAGGTATTTTAATCTTAAGACCTTTATGTGCTTCTAGTTCTGATGTATTAATGTTTTGCAGTTGTTGTTGGTGGTTTTATTCATATTAATACATACTGTGATTTTGAAATTCTGTTTTGATTTTTTTAGTCATTTTAATTTTTATGGGAAGTAATGGTGGCACAATGCTAGCTTGAATGACATTGTGCAAGCATAAACCAACACTAGTGCAATGCCATTTGTGCTTGCTAGTGCAAAGGGGGAAAGTGGCAATTTGCCACCCAAAGTCAGCAGCAAATCACCACTTTTCCCCTTTCCATTAATTTCCCTTTAAACATTTATTGTGAATCACCCAGAAAAAGTCAGTTATGGGGTGGTATGCAGATACTATTAACAAACAAACAAACAAACATGCTGCCCAGGGAGGAGAGTTTCAGATTTTAATGCGAGTAATTGGCTATCTCAGTATTGGCATACCTGTAAATGGAGGAGTGTCACTGAGGCTGCCACAGTGAAGAACCTGAGGTATCTTCAGGATGAAGGGCACATATCCAACTGAACCATCACAGCCCCTCAATGAGAGGGATACAGAAAGGGGAGCTACACTTCAGGTATGTCTTTCTCATCACATCTCGGGTTGATCAAGTCAGAGCAGCATGAGACTTCTCAATATGCTTTTTTGTTGAGCAGGTGAGGACAAATGAGATAACTCAGCGAACCAGTTGGGTGACTAGAGTCATTACAGGTTGACAGTTGGAGTCCTGTTTTCTCAGTTCTCACCTGAAGTTTAAGGTGCTGAACTGCCCAGTTGTTAGTTTGTTGCTGTTTTCCCTCATTGCAGATTGTGTTATGTTAATAAATATTCCCCATTTACAGCTCCTATCTTGTATGCACATTCCTGTATGCATACATGCAATTTTAAATGCGCCCGTTTAAAAATGCATTTCTTGACCAGAGTAGAGCATTGCAAAATTCTGAGAAGTGCAAAACCCAAAGGCTTACTGCATTCCAGCTTGCATATTGGATTGTTAAGTGCAAAATAGGTCAGCTGACTGTAAAATGTGAACCAAACAAAATTCTCCCACATGCCTAAGAGTAGACCTACTGAGATGCAACAGCACAGCAACCAATGGTACTGAGAGAAGCATGCAAGCAGATAGAATAGAGAGTAGAGCGAGAAAAGAATAAAGAGGATGGAAGAAATGCAGGGTGATCATCATGGTGGTTTGGCAGTAACATCACAGTCTCTACAGCTGGGTCCTTAGCTAATACTGCTTAGATAGGATCGCTGATTCCCAGGACCCATTCTTTTTTAATTTCTATTGTATTATTTATTCACAGATTCTGCTGAAGTTACACATTTCTTTTCATTTCTCTTATATGACACAGCACAGTATAATTTTGCTGTTCATTCACTTGACTAAAATATTAATCATTAGACATAATGAAGATGATGAATAAATAAAAGCCATATATTGGAAATGCTGAAAGTCTTATTATGCAATGTCCCATTCATCAGTGAAACCAGGTGAGATTACATTCTGGGTAGAACTTAAATAGGGCACAGTTGATCCTTGGGGGTGGGGAATGCAGCTAATACACATTTGTAGTATGTTCTGAACACTTAAAACATCTATATGGAATCATTTAATTAAAAGTATTAATGTGATTAATTCCTTTCTTTACTTGATTAAAATTAACCTGCCTGGTGCACTTCACTTAATGTGTCAGTGATCCGATGACCAGTAGCAGCTAGTAGTGAACAGACGTGGCCTCCCAGCAGCAGGTAGGCCAGGTGAGTAGACCTGGTTGGCCTCCAAAATTCTCATCTCCCAGATCTGAAACCCTAATTGCCTCTTGTGCCCTCTGGCCTCACCTTGACCACAACACAAATGCTCTCTAGTCACTAAACTACTGCACCTATCCAGGCTGGCCATAATTCTGCTCCGGGAAGGGAGATGTACCAGCTTGTCATACCCAGGAAGGCCAGGCTTAATCTCTCATCCCCACCCCAGTGGCTTTTCATCTCTGAGCTGATGACACTAACTGTCTGTCCTGTGGATGGGTCACCAGCTAGTGTAATTTATACAGGAACACTGATTTCCAAAAGTTCATTTCATTTAGACATTAAATGGCTTCCAGTGGTTACACTGGAGGTCCTTGGATTTATTTATTTATTTTATTACATTTGTATACCGCCCCATAGCCGAAGCTCTCTGGGCAGTTCACATAAGATTAAAACAATTTAAAACAATATACAAAAATTAAAACAGCAAAAACATACAATATTCACACACGTTTTCAAACCACTATAATAACTTTAAAAAACTATAAGCTTAAAAACAAAACAAACCCAGGCTTATCAGATATTGCTAAATGCCTGAGAGAAGAGGAAAGTCTTGATCTGGCTCTGAAAAGATAACAATGTTGGCGCCAGGTGGGCCTTGTTGGGGAGATTGTTCCACAATTGGGGGGCTATCACAGAAAAGGCCTTCTCCCTTGTTGCTGACCTCCAAGCTTCCCTCGGAGTAGGCACTCGGAGGAGGACCTTAGATGTTGATTGCAGTTTATGGGTAGGTTCGTATCGAAAGAGACGTTCCATCAGGTATTGTGGTCTCAAGCCATGTAAGGCTTTATAGGTTAAAACCAGCACCTTCAATTGGGCTTGGAAACATACAGGCAGCCAATGCAAGCAGGCCAGAGTAGGTCTTATATGGTCGAACCTTCTGTTCCCTGTAACCAATCTGGCCGCTGCATTTTGCACAAGCTGCAGCTTCTGAACCATCTTCGAAGGCAGCCCCACATATTGCGCAGTAATCTAACTTGGAGGTTACCAGAGCATGGACAACTGAAGCCAGGTTATCCTTTTCCAGATAGGAGCATAGCTGAGCCGCCAACCGAAGTTGGTAGAAGGCAGTCTGTGCCACTAAGGCCACCTGAGCCTCAAGTGGCAGAGATGGTTCTAGGAGAACCCCCAAGCTATGAACCTGCTCCTTCAAGGGGAGTGCAACCCCATCCAGAACTGGTTGAAGACCCTCCATCCGGTCAGCAGAACCACCCACTAACAGCATCTCGTCTTGTCTGGATTGAGTTTCAGTTTATTAGCCCTCATACAATCCATTGTCACAGCCAGGCACTGGTTCAGCACATCCACAGCCTCACCTGATGTAGATGAAAAGGAGAAGTAGAGCTGCGTGTCATCAGCGTACTGATGGCAATGCACTGCCAAACTCTGGATGACTGCACTCAACGGTTTCATGTAGATGTTAAACAGCCTGGGGGATAAGACTGACCCCTGCGGAACATCATACTGGAGAATCCATGGGGCCGAGCAATGTTCCCCAAGCACCACCTTCTGGAGCCAACTCGCTAATTAGGAGTGGAACCACTGCAATGGTCGTCCCAGAAGGATACCATGGTCAATGGTATCGAAAGCTGCTGAGAGCTCAAGGAGAATCAACAAAGTCACACTCCCTCTGTCTTTCTCCCGACATAGGTCATCATAAAGGGCGACCAAGGCTGTTTCTGTGCCAAAGCCAGACCTGAAACCCAACTGAAATGGATCCAGATAATCGGTCTCATCCAAGAGTGCCTGCAGCTGGCTCGCAACCACCTGCTCAAGGACCTTGCCCAGGAATGGAACATTTGCCACTGGCCTGTAATTATTAAGATTTTCAGGGTCCATGTATTTATATATGACTAGAAAATTAAATAATATTTCATGCATAACATTCCTGTTTCACCATGCCGAACATCATGAGACCCAGCTTGTGAGAAGTGCTATCAATATGAGAATAACTGAATAGCCCATTGGAACTGGTTTTGAATATTGAAATTGAGATACATGACATATCAGAATACAGTGAAGAACGTATTTATGTCACTTACTCCCATCAGCTCCATCCAGCAGGACCAATTGTCGTGAATAATGGGAGTTGTCTAACAGCATCTGAAAGACCATAGGTTCCCCACCCCTACTGGGGAATTGTTGGGTTGGCATTTGATGCTTTTACAACAATTAGAGAAAATATGTTTACATGGACAATTTGCTTGGCTGCAGTAGTCAAGCAGTAGTCATGGTCTTCCGTTAATTGTTTGTAGAAGTTTTAATCTATAGGTTTAGAGGTTTTGAGGCAATGCATTTGTGTGAGGTGTGAGTGTGTGTACATGTATTTATTTATTTATTTGTTTGTCACATTTATATCCTGCCATTTACTCCAAGGAGACCAAGGTTGTGTGCATGATTTCCCTCCTCTCCGCTTCATCCTCACAACAACTCTGCGAGGTGGGTGAGGCTGAGGGTCAGTGACTGGCCCAAAATTACTCAGTGGCTGCATTCGGACAACACATTAGTCAATGGTGGGTTGAGTAGCCAACTCACAGTTGATTATTTTGTGGGTACTCTCCACACAACATATTCCAACACGACTGTGGGTGGTTGGGGCTGCCGTTGAGTGGACTAATAGTCAACCCAGCATTTGACTGACACAGTCCCCGCCCCTCTCCCCTCCCTCCCCCCTCCCTCAGTACTCCCGGTTCTATCCCAGCAGCTTCTGCAAGTTGCACCAGTTGTAGCAGAGTGGCAGCCGCCGCTTTGGTCGCTCTTGCCACCTGCCTCTATGAGCTTGTGTTTTAACCTACTCACCGCAAGCCATTAACACACTCACCCCTCCACACAACACTTTAAACAACTGGCTTTGAGCTAAACAACTTGCAAGCCAGTTGTTTCTCTCAGTTGCTTATTTGGGTAGAATAGCATACCGTCAGTAGTTTGTGAGTGCCATGTTACCCTCCACACAACACAATAAGCAACACAACTGATGATTGTTTCCCCCACCCCTTGGTTGCTTAATGTGTTGTCCGAATGCAGCCAGTGAGTCCAACACTCTAACCACTACACTACACTTGCTGTCACTACAGACTCATGAACCCACATACACACATAACTCAATTCCTAGTGTGCCAATTCCTATGTAGCCAAAACTGTACCATCCACAGATAAGAGAGCGATATCAACAGGCTTGGGGAAACTCTGAAGGTTGCAAAAGTCCAACAAGTAAAAGAGAGGGGAACTGTGTAGGACCTCTCCCCAACCCATAAACACCCCAGTTAGGATTGGGCTTATTCAGTGAGCATGGAATGCTGATTAAATGTTTGGGAGGGGGGCAGAAAACTAGTGGGGAAGGGGAATGGAGTGTAGTTATTGGAAGAAATGTGACACTGAAATGTTCTGTTACAAGACTCATTTATGCTTCTAAATACCAGTTATTGGGAAATAACTGTGGGTGGGGGGTATTGTGCTCATATCCTGTTGGAGGTCTTCCCAAGAGCCATGTGGTTGGTTACTCTGGAAGACAGGATGCAGAACTAGATTGGCCTTTGGTCTGCTCCAGCAGAGGTTTTCTTATGTCCTTATACAAGGTAGGAAAAAAGACACTGCACCACTGCTGGTATAGCCCCATCCACACTCCAGGAAACACACAAGAAAATGTTGGACAACTTTGTGAGCCCAAGAAATGACCTTCTCAATTTCTCCATCTACAAATGGGATGGAGAATTGGGGGAGAGGGCTTTTTCACACAGCCCACACCCATAAGTAATTTGCAGGAGACCCATGGATGAATTGACATGGAGGAGGGATTCACTCCTATATCCAGGTAGTTCCAAACAAAAACAAACTTTAGATCATTCAGAACAACTTCAGAATTTTTATTCTATATAACTCCAATCTCAAAGATAGCATAACCACTAAAATGGAGGAGGAAGGGAGAATGAGGGACTTTTAAAACTCTCAAAATATTCTCAACCTAAAATTCCGGTTACTGTTTGTGATGAAGGGCAACACAGGCAGCATGCAATAGAGGTTGATTTGTTGCACTGAGAATATTAATGTTCAAAAGTCTGCTGGTTTCAGAAGGAGAAGGTGAAAAATTAATGTACTGTTGAGAGGAAGAAAAAATTGCCTTGGATATACACAGTTAATTTCACAATTTCTGGCAGTAATGTGGCTGAAGTAACTCTTGGGCTTTAATGGTATAGTAAATACACATGAGAATTCTGCCAAAACAATAATCAAGCTTTAAACTGGCTCTGAATTTTATCTATGGAAATAAAGTATTCTTTTTTTATGTAACACCAGCATAGTATTGCTTCTTCGTGAGCAATAGAAGCCTCCATTGAGAAACATAATCACTTACAGTACAAATTTCTCTCTCTGATCTTTTGTCAAAGAATTAACCTTGTTAAAAAGACTGATCATATAGTTATATGGATGGGGATTCTATTATCACAGAGTTGGGAGTAACTAGAAGGTGATCATCATAATCATTTGGGGGAATATGCAACTATGTTTGGGAATAGCATTTTGAAGGTGAGAGCGCAGTATTGTGAGTTTTGTTTCATTGATTACAAAATGGTGGGGGAGAAATTACTATAAGAAACAGCTATTGGGCCTGTTCAGACAACACATTAAGCCATGATTTGGCTGCTAACTCTATTGCAGCAAATGGTTAGTGAGCATGTTTAAACTGCGGTTATGTAGCTGCCATGATCAGGGAAAATTCATGTGACACACTAAGTCATAGTTCACATGACACCCTAAGCCATAACGTTCAGCTCAAAATGCTTAACCACTGTGGTTTAGTGTATCGTGTGATCGGGGTCATTCAGTAGGGGTGGACTGAAGGAGAACCATAAGCCCTAATGAGAGCTACTGTGAAATAGCTGGGGGAAGGGAGATATCAGAAATAGTTGAAATTGTGATTTAGGGCACAATCCTATGCATGTTTAGAGAGAGAAAAGCCCTGCAACTCCCAGCATTCCCCAGCAAGCCATGCTGGCTGGGGAATGCTGGAAGTCGCAGGACTTTTCTCTCTCTAAACATGCACAGGATTATGCTTTTAGGAGGTCATAAACCATTTGTAAGGATTTGGTGGTCAAAAGTGGAATGTAAATCCAACAAGCCAGCAAACCCTAAAAGTAAACACTTACAAAACATTTAAATCATACTTCTAATTTAATATACTGATCTATCTACTAGAAATGTCTACCACCCTGATTCTCATGATTTGAGATTTTCCCTTATGGGAACAGGATTGCAAAAATACCTTAACACCCAAACGTTAGTCTAAGACGGACAAAGGCCACCTTAGGAATGTGAAGAAGTGAGCCCAAGAGCTTGAAGCCTCAACAACAGAACCAGAAAGACCCACCAGTTCTGAACATTTCTGCCATCTTTTCAATCTGCAAACATTTCCGTTACTGTGCCTGTGCTTTGAAATGCAGTGTCCTGGGTGATGGCTTTGCCTCCTGCCCTGATCCCATTTTGCTTTGAACTGAATACTTCTAGCAAACTTTGGTCTGTTGGATGTTTGGGTGCTTATTCCTGTCTTTTGTGCTCGTCCCTTGCTGTTTGTCCTATCTATCTGCTGTTATGTACTTATGTTTTATTGTGAATTTCTTTATTTTCATTGCCTAGTTCACTACCACTTGTAGTATGGTCACAACGCCCCCTAATTTGTGAACCCTATTGCATGAGAGGGGTCATTCTATTCCTCATATAACTCTGCTGCTTTTTGCCTGTCTTGAATTCAAAGAATTTCAGCTATAACCACTTAACATATGTAATATTTCACAGCTATGCTTTAATAATATACAATGAATACTGGAAATGAATGTCTGGAACACGTGATGAAGCATGTCCAGAGCATTGTATATCATGGCTCTGGCACATCATATGAGTGAATCATTGCATGCAGTCTTTCTTTCTTTCTTTCCTTCTTTCTTTCAGTGTTTCAATTTCTTTCTGCTTTACTTCATAAACTTTAGGACTGCCACCTGGTGGCTCTTCTAACCCAAAAATGTTGAATTATTTAAATAGATACATAGATGCTAAGTTGCCTGGTAGATGTGGTGTTTCAGTATAATCCCACTGAAAAGTGGGTTCAAAACCTCGAACTAATTTGGATAAATCTAACTTTTAATTTCTTTCCTAGGCTTGTACACTCTGAAAAAAGGCAATATGCATGGAGCCACTAGGGCTGCATGCAGAGCCCTTGGAAAAAGGTTTAAATCATGCTGGTTAGCTATTTGGTGGAATGGTGAACAATTTCCTCTGAACAACTCAGCAAAAGAACAACTTTTTTTGGTGAGAGCTCTATACCCACAGCCCCAACTGTTGGATTGGGGGGGATATTATATGCACAGCATCTATTTGTGCATGCCGTTTCCCATATCGCGGAAGTTGCACATGCAGATTCCGACTTTTAAGTATGTTGCATCCTGGGCTGGATTGGGGCACTAGAGTTGTAAGGAATGACAGGACATTTCGCTCAATGCAGGTGTAGACAACCTGGTGCCCCGAATATGTTTTAGACTACAACTCCCATAATGCTGTACCATTGATCTTGCTAGATTAGGTTAATGGGAGATGTAATCCTAAACATCTGGAAGGCACAGTTTCTTACCATTGGTCCAATGGAAGATGGTGGCTCCTACTTCAGTGGTGCAGTGGATCTGCTCTGGTTTTCAGTCAGGACCAGTCAGAACTCTAAAGGAGCTATCCAAGGTGATGTAACCTAGCACCAAAATGGGTTTAGCACCTTGGATAGCTCATTTGGAGTTCTGACTGGTTCTGACTGAAACCCAGAGTGGATCCACAGCCTCACTGAAATAGGAGCCAACTGCCTTTGTGTAACCTCAGTCCCAAACAAATGGCCATTCACTCTTCAATCCCGTCACATTCAGTCTATGCAAAGCAGAGGAGAAGGGTGCTACTGAAATGTGCCAACAAAGTGAATAGTTTCTGTTGACTCTGTGATGCAAGGAAAGCAAAAAAGGATCACCAAGGTGAGCAAGACCTCTTACTGAGCTAATTTGCCCATGCACAAATATCGTGTGATTTATCTGCAGTTGAGTATTATACAGTTCATAATTTGATGATGGTATCCCACCTCCGCCTTTTCCCTGCACTCCCATTCCTTTGGGTCTCAGATTGGAAGCATGTCTTTAAAAACAAACAAACAACCTACATAAAGTTCTTCCCTAACAGCTTTGTGTATTGCGTTGTAGTCATTATTTGTATTGATTTTTTTATTGCTGTGAGATGCTTTGGTAAACAATTTTCTGCTGAAAACTGGGATAATAAATAGATAAATAAATAATAAAGCTGAATGTGTGAACTACTTCCAATGAAAAAAAACATTGCTTTTGAGATATTCTGAAAATTTAGGGGGTTGCATCCAGAGTTCTGTGAGCAGAGTTTCACTCATGTAATGGAACACACTCAAATTTTATCTCCCTCTTTCCCCTGCAGAACCATGAGAATCTGCTCTGGAGGTTGTGGGGAAGCTGAATGAGGAAAAGGGAATACTTGCAATCACTCCCCTCTCTCTTCTATGTGAATAAGCTATGGCATTCCAAGGCAGGATCTACACTACTGCTTTATAAACATTTATAACACCTGTTGGGGCCCATGACACATTCCATATACTATTTTCAAACTGTTTTCAAAGTGTTATATCCTGCTTGATGTAGATCTGGCCTATGTCTTTTCTACCAAAACAAGGGGACTTTTCATAAACTGAAGGATTCCTTCTTTTCACTGAAGGGTTCTGCTGGATACAGATTATAAGTAGTCAGAACTTTGATGAATAATTTCACATTTCAGATCATCACTTGAACTTGCAGTGATGTGGGAATCCATCCTGCATTATCTCATAATACTTTTATGTAAGATGACACATTGGCTGAATTCGGACAACACATTAAGCAACTGAGGGTGGGGGAAACAATCATCAGTTGTGTTGCTTATTGTGTTGTGTGGATGGTAACATGGCACTCACAAACTACTGACGGTATGCTATTCTACCCAAATAAGCAACTGAGAGAAACAACTGGCTTGCAAGTTGTTTAGCTCGAAGCCAGTTGTTTAAAGTGTTGTGTGGAGGGGTGAGTGGGTTAATGTCGTGTGGTGAGTGGGTTACAACACAAGCCCATAGAGGCAGGCGGCAAGAGCGACCAAAGCAGCGGCTGCCACTCTGCTACAACTGGTGCAACTTGCAGAGGCTGCTGGGATAGAACTGGGAGGACTGAGGGAGGAGGGAGGGTGGGGAGAGGGGCAGGGGCTGTGTCAGTCAAATGCTGGGTTGACTATTAGTCCACTCAACGGCAGCCCCAACCACCCACAGTTGTGTAGGAATATGTTGTGTGGGGAGTACCCACAAAATAATCAACTGTGAGTTGGCTACTCAACCCACCATTGACTAATGTGTTGTCTGAATGCAGCCAATGGCTCAATTTGGACGACACGATAGTCAATGGTGGGGTAATAATCAATTTTACAGTTGTTCAACTAGGGGGTACTCCCCACACAACATGGTAATAAATAATCAACTGTGGTGTGGATTAGGATCAGCGCTGAGTTGACTATGGCAGCATTCGGATGACACAATAGTCAAAACAACTGACGATTGTTTCCCCCACACCGGTTGCTTATTGTGTCGTCCAAATTGAGCCATTGAGTCATTTGGGAGAATCCAAATGACCCAATGCAACCTTGTAATTTTTCCTCTTCTAGGACAAAGAGAAGTCCATAGAAAGATCTTTCTTGTCTTGAGCATTCAATCCATATCTTTTATGTTCGTAGACGTTCTCCTCCATCTACATGTTTATGTTCTCTTCCATCTACAGGGAAAGCCAAAATAAATGTAATTTGTTTTAAAATCATAGTGGACAGATTCTCCCACTCCTAGTGATTAGGATTCTAAATCATTTGGGATGCTTAAATGTGTAGAGCAGGTTGCCTTCTGCAGACTTTCCCCAATAAGTGGACAGCAGGCAGTAGAGCCAGAAAGGACACAATGGCAGATTCAGGGGCAGCCTACTCTTGAATAGGGCTCACATTTCCAGGATATCCCCTCTTGTGCTTTATTAGCTGCCATTTTATATATAGTACTTGAAATTAAACATATGAAACTTTTAATGGTTGGGTTCTTAACATAAGCCTCTAATAACCTCTAGTTTTAGATTAGGTTTCATATTTTGAGGTTGCCAACTTTTTCCTGGCAGGGAATCTGCACTTTTAAAAAATGTATAGCAGGAGGTGACTGCATTTGTATTGTGGGGAAAAAATTCTGCTGAACATTGACTTTCCATGTAGATATTAAAGAAAGAGAAATCTTATGGAAAAACAAATGATTACTTTTTTTTTTTGCTCTGGGGTATTATATATTTTGTTATAGATATAACATTGCACCTATTGATTGTTGTTTTTGGATTCAAACTCTTTGACAAATTATATTTAAAAATTAATCCCTAAGATTAACATCAGAGGAGTTCAAGTTATTTAATGTCTTTTGCAGTTGTTTATTCTCTCTTCATCTGAAGTTATTTGATCTGAGGTAATCTACTTTCACCAACCAGCCTAGATTCATCCTGCAGTTTTCAGGTTATACATTCTCTACACTCCATGGAGCTGACCTTCAAAGTTTCCACTATAGTACTTAATAGTCAACCATATGAGTTTATAAACCTTGCTTTCCTATAGATAGCACCACAAGAACTGAAAGCAATGCCTCTACATGGTGACCTACCTAACCAACATCAGTAGAAAGCTTTGTATGAGGGTCAATTCACACACAGAGAGAGAGAGAGAGAGAGAGAGAGAGAGAGAGAGAGAGAGAGATAGCAATTCATCACCCAACTCATTTGTTATGTTTGGACTGGCATGACAGTTCTCTGACTGAGCCATGTTATAACCAGATGCTTATTTAGTATACAACTACAATCAGTTAAAAAGGTCACGTATATAGGCATTCTAAATTCCTTGTAGTGACAGCTTCCTCTCTTCCATATTCAACATAATCTTTCAAACAAAAGGTCACTAAAGATAGAGAATAAGGCTAAAAGCCACTTAATAGCAGATCAACATCAACTTTGAAATCAATCTCCTTCCTTTTCTAACAGATGAGAAATGTATGAGGAAGATGCTAGGTGAAAGATTAGGGTTCTTATTGGTCATGCTACACCTGTTGGTGTTGATAGTGTATGCTTTTGCTATCTTCCCCTTCAACCTCAATAAAGATAGGCTTTTGATTATCCATGTCCTATACATCTGAATTGCCTCTTCACAAGTGTTTCAAATACATAGACCACAAATATATTTGCTGGACCTGGACTGTGTACGGCTTCTAACACATGCATTGTAAGAAATGCTTTTTAGAAAGAACAAATGGTCCATAAGAATTCTAGAAGCGTAAACTACATTTATATTGGTACTAGCACCATTAGAAAGACCAATAATATAAAGTGTCAGCAATCCCTCATGTTGCTAGGTAGGCCTAATGGCTTACGGCATAACAAAATGATGTTCAAGCAGCTTCTCATTTACTACACGAAACTAAGTGGACAGGCTTTATACACAAGTGTGTGGAGTAACTAATGAGCTGGTATCAGTGATTACCTTTGTGAAGGACCAACAACATTGATCAGCCTTCCTTCACTAACATGTTGGCTTTAGCTATCCATAACAATCACACTGTCAGCTATAATTTCTAGTTGCTCTCTCTGTAAGCATTCCACTTCCCCACCAAAACACACTCCCTGCACCAAATGCCAAAGATGTAATATCATAGTTCATTCTGCTATTTCATGACAACATTTGACTGGCTATTGATTTTCAAGGTGCTATCTCACCTGAATCTGGTCTGTGCGTTTGGTGGATATGAACTTGCAAGTCACCATAACAACTCAAATAGATTTCCCGCCCCCCGCCCCCCCTGCAAGGGCATTGAATTGTCATTACCGAAACCAGCTTCAAAAACTCAGAACTGAATTGTTAAGCTCAGAATGTAAGAAAATGTTGTGATGTGAAGATAGCGTTCTCTACATTATTGACCTTAATGCTTTTTAATAATCATATACCACATTCTTGTGGTTTGCTGGTATGATTTGCTTGAGATCTCATCAACAGTTTTGTCATTCTCTTTATTTTATAAAACAAAATGAATTTTAAATAATGCACGTACACACATGCCCCTCAACTTTTACTGTAGGTGTCTGTCAGCCCAAATGAGCTCTGTTTATGTAGGAATAAAATGTAATAAAGCGAGAGATTACAGAAATGAATTGTGTACAAATACAACACAAATAACTTAGCACAATCTAAAAGTATAATGAACTGTTGATTAATAATACATTAGTAGTTAACACTGAAATCAAATTAGCCATCCTTGGCATGATTCTTCCCCACCTCCCACCCCTCTGTTTTTGTCGGTGCAGTAACAGTTTTTAAAGCAAGTGCGCTCCTGTGATGAGTTCATTTGGTATTCAGTGTAATAGCACTGATAATAATGAAGTCATTTGGCTTCCATTATATAAGCACTAGATAATGGATACCTATATTAAAATGTTACTGTTATGGTGGTGCTTATTTTTCTCTTAATTTGGTACACAGTGCTAAATCTTCAAAGCAGAAGCTTTTATGCAAAGTGTTGTTGTTTATATCTTTGTATCCCCTTGACAAATTATATGGACTCTCGTAAGCCATTCTTGTAAAAGTTGTTTCAGATGCTGTGTCTTGCAGTGAGTGGTCTTGCCTTGTCAAGAGCATTAATGCTATTTGCAGCTGTATAGCTTTTCCTTTTCATTTCCCATTCCTTGGGCAGTCTTTGAGATACAGTTCTTCATGCTGCCCTCCTTGTAAATATATGCTGTAACACATCAGCACACGCTTTGCTAATGTTAGCCATTGTTAAAACCTTATAGTTTAAGACAGTGCATTGCACTCCAAGGAATGACCTGCTTGTCTGGCATGCTGAGAACTGGAAACTCTCTGCCAACTGCCGTTGCTATACTTGTACTTTGTGGTTTGACTGTACAAATTGATTTTGGTGATATATCTGACGATTTAGGCCAGAATCTAGAAACCATTTCAACGTCCGTAACTAGGTGTAATAGGATTTCTTGGAAATAAATGGTTCAGTGGTAGGTCCACAGCTCAGTGAAAGAGCTTTGCATTTGTGAGGTCTACTTTGGAAGTATGAAATAGTCACCCCTTGTCCGAATGGTGAAACATTTTAGAGGGCAGCCCTACAGGGTTCCATTTCCTTTAGATGAAAGAGAGTATTAAAGACTTGTGGTGCCTTCAGGTCTTTTCAGATGGCAAATGAGTAAAATGAAGGGAAAGTGGGATTGCAGTGACAGGCTCCACCCCCAACCTATACACACACATTTAAAGGTTGGAACACAACCTATGGGCACATAATTTTACATACAGAAGGCTTTCTCCCCATGGGCTACATCTACACTACTGCTTTATAGTGGTATTGAAGTGCACCGATAACTGCTGTGGCACAATCCACATTGCATATACCACTTTCATAGTGTTATAACTTGCTCTATATTCCACATTTGTAATGATTTGACACAAGGTGTAGATCTAGGATCTGTAGGGATCCTAAAGTAGGGTTCCCCAACACATTAATGAACTCTACTGTACGTACATAGGTTCTGCCCTGTCCATAAATTGCACAATGGATTTCGGTAGAGGCTATCACCCCAGTCCTGATTTTCCTCATGAGTTCTGTAGCTACACATACTGATTGTGTGGAAAGCAGATATGGTAATTTGTTTAGTTAAAAATATACAGTCAGAGCCTATTAAAGGCAATCAGAATTTCTAAAAACAAGCAGGAAAATCACTCATCCTGCATCAGATTCACAGAGTTGAATTGCATCCACTGTGATTCTTCTTTGGCCAACTCACAGTCCTCTCTGCTCTCTTTCTTAAGGAGCAACATTGCTTTTCTGCCCATCACACAAAGGTGTCGCCTTCCAAAGGCGAAGGGAAGGGATTTTCAACCATCTCAGAACAGTCATGTTCTAGTCCCCGATGACTTGTTACTTGCCCAGTGGTAAGTCATTCACAATTATCAAGTTAGTGAAATTCTTAATAGGATCTTATGTAGCAGGGCTGAAACCTGGAAAACCACTACCAGAATTTAATAGAACAAGAATTATCTACTTTGTCACAATTCACTCCTAGGTTGGTTACTAATGTTCTAGTAACATAATCACATTTTCCAATCAAAATTAATTCATTGTTTATAGGATATGAGTATCCACCATCTCATCAGTAGGAAACGGGATTCAGGTGATCCGTGAAGACCTGATTATTCTGAAATGTTACATTTCTGTTTAGTCCGCTATTATGATTTTAAAGAAAGTTTAGGGAGATTCTGGAGCCCTTTGTAATCTGGAGGGGGTAAGTTTCCATTGTGGGCTGGAGTATTGGGGATTTATCTTCCTGGACACACACACACACACACACACACACTTCAGGCTTCAGAAATGACCCAAAAAGAGTTGGAAGTTGACGGTTTAATGCATTTTTTAAAAAATCCGATGTTAGCACATAATTCCATATTAAGGTTTGTTCCCACTGCCTTCAGCAAGAGGGTCTCTTGTAGATTGGTTTCAGAGATTTTTATTCTTCCAAAACATTCAGTGACCATCTGAGGTTGCCTCCTGTGGAAATATCAAGAGATCACAGCATCTGATCTTAATCCAAACATAAGCTATTTTATATCAGTGTATAGAAATAAAGTGCCTATAAATCCTAACATAGCCAGTGGATATGGGATATCTCAATCTACTCTTTTTGAAGGACTAAGAAGGATGACACTCATATTGGAAGCTCAAAATAGATTCTGTTTTCAATACCTTGGCCTGGTTCAGGAATGTCACATTTCATTGATTTCAAATTTTAATCACTCAAATTGTATCATACAATATGGGTGCTCTGAATTCACCTCCTGGAACATAGTATAAACTTTAGTGGGCAGATAAAAGTGGATAAATTAATTTGTCTTTTCATCTTGAGTTAGCCCTTGGAGGAAATCATTATCATAAAAACACTGTAAATCCATAGGCCTGGCAGCCTCTGCCCTGAAGAGGCAAAGGACTTGAGTAAATATGGAGATTTAGAGATTTACTGTCTTATCCTTTGAAAAGGTAATTTCCCTAGGTAGGAATAAAGAGAGATGGGCAGAGCAGTGGAAAGAAACTTAAGCATAATATAGCTGAACTGTGCTGTAACATGTAAGCATTCAATTTCTTTGGGAATGCTTATTATCAATTATGGATCTTTTCCTACCAACAACAACAGAATCTTCAGCTCTTGTTTACTGCTTTGTAGAACTTCAACTGTACTACATAAAGTGAGGGAACGGAGATATCAGCAAACTAACTCTTACTCTATTACCAGTTTTGCAATAATTTAAATCGAAGTATGACTGCTTCAGCTGCTTGGGTTAATGTGAATGATCACAGCTCGTTTTATTAGTTTATTAATTGCATCCTTTCCCTGAGAGATTTTAACTCTTTCCTTCAAATTGGAAACCCTAGGCATGCACACAATTATGAATGAATTCCTATAACGCAAGAGTTCTCAAACTTTGCAACACATGGGAAGGATCTATACTACAGCTTTATAACAGTATTGAATTGCACTGATAGCTGTTGGGTTCCATGACACATTTCATATAATGTTTTCAAACCTCTTCCATAATGTTATATCCTGCTTGGTGTATATCTGGCCCGGGTCTTCCTAAACAAAATGTCAACACTCAAGCTTCCTTAGGTGGTGTGGCAGAGAGGTAATCTGATGTGATTGGTATCCATTCGTGGTCCAGGGGCACGAAAGGATTGCACTATGCAATGTTTTGGAGTGTGTGTTGTATTCAGGCATGTATACTAACAGTGTACTTCCTCTTTAGGTATAACCGAGATATCCCCTTTCCTCTCTCTCTCTCTCTCTCTCTCTCTCTCTCTCGGAATAAGAGAAACCCTGTGTCAGAATCAGTAGTCCAGGCTTAGCGGACAACACAGAATGTAGGCTTTGAGAATATATGCATAAGAACACATGGGGCTATCTTATTGGCAATTAGTGTGCTACGAAGGGGTCAGTTGACCACCCTGTTACTTCCCCATCTCTGCAAGGATGTTTGCAGGAGCATTCATAGTACAGCTGTAGAAACACGTGTGTGTGTGTGTGTGTGTGTGTGTGTATTTCAGCTCCTTTCATGGTTGGTGGGACTGAAGAATTTTGTAAGACATTTTCAGAGGTGTTTGGCTTATCTTACTCTAGATCTCAGGAGGGAAAGGATTCTTTTTTTTAAAAAAAGCTGTTTTGCAGTTTAGAACAATCCGTGTTGTTTGAAGCTAGTGAAACTGTCCACAGACTCCGGAGCCCTGGGCTGTGTTTCCTCTTGCTGGGCCAGATCCTAATGGAAATGGCAGCTTGGAAGGCAGAAAGGAAAAAATGCTCTGTAGAAAATTCTGGAAAATACAAATATAGGAAGCTGTGTTTTCCAAGTCAGACCATTGGCCCTTCTGTCTCTGTATTGTCTGGACAGGCTAGCAGGAGCTCTTTAACGCAGGGCATTTTCCAGCCTTAACAGGAGATTCCACGGATTGAACCTCAAACCTTTGCATGCAAACCACTGAACTGCAGCCCCCCCCCAAGAATAATGGAAAATTCCTAATGCATTGGTTCTATTTGAAAAACAACCCAAAATAATTTGGAACTCCAAATCCAGGAAGAAATTCAGATGAGGAGCATTTCAGAAGAAGCATCCCTGGCTGGCATTTGGTCAGGTTCCTCCCAGCATTGGAAAGAGAGCAACAGCTGCATTCTTGTGTCAGGCTGGGGCCTTTGTGTTTGATGCTACAAGCTGCTGTGCTCACAACATCTGTCTTCACCTGCTTATATTGGCTAGAGAATCTACTTGAGCAGTAGGGATTATAATCGTGACATGCTTTCTGTCTTTCCGTCCCCCGTCCCCCCTACCTAGTTCAGATATATATTATTTCAAAAAGCTGTCATGACCTTTTGCCAATTTTGCAAAAACAAACCAACAAAAACATTACAGGGTGCCTATTGTACTTATCTCCGTCCCTTTATGGCCAGGAAGCAGCCAAAGGAACAGTTCTATAGTTAGAGTTAGGATAGACGGTCAGAATCAACATCACTATCTACAGCAAAAAAGAAAGAAAAAAGGTATCAGTTTTAACTGTCTACCTGGGAAAAGTAGACAGTTAAAATGAGGTGCTCAGAATTTCACTGCTAAAAAAATCCTTTGCCCCATCTATTCCTGGAGAAATAAGAACATTGTATATGTAGCAAAAACGTGACAGAGGACTGATCTCATTATTCATTTGAGCATTCAATCTATAAGAACAAAAGATCTAAATATTTAGTATAGATATTTCCTGAGGTAAAAAATTGACTCACTCAAATTGGAAGTGGTACATATACTGTTACAAAATTTGTCTCTTTTGCATATGCTGTTCCGGTGTTCACCTGGACATGTGAGAGCTTAAAGTGAGTAGTGAGTCTGAACTAGGGGTGGGCACGGACCCCCGGATCGGATGGGGACTCGGATCGGGACCTCCAATTTTGTCCTGGATCAGATCGGACAAAATCGGAGGCCCCCCGGACCGGATCGGGTCCGATTCTGATCCAAAAATCGGAACTTCTGATTTTTAGATCGGCCGCCGTTCCCCCCCCCCCATAGACTTGCATTGGGGGAAAGAAAGCTTTCCCCCAATGCAAGTCTATGAGGAAAAAATGGCGGTGGGTGGGTAAGGGGGGCCTTACTCCCTCCCCCCTGGGGCCGTCTGCTGTGGACGGCCCCGGGGTAAGCCCCCTCCCCTGCACTCCTTACCCCTCCCGGGGCCGTCTGCTTCCATCCGCTGGCACGGATGGAAGTGTATGGCCCCAGGGGGTAAGCCACGGGAGTGGACGTCCCTCTCCCCCCTCCCCCCTGCTTACCTTCGGATGATGTCCGCTCCCGACCGCCGCTGGCCACTACTGTGAACGGGCTTCGTGGCCTGGTCCTGAGTTGCATGCCAGGTGATGTCATCACCTGGCGCGCTACCTAGGAGCAGGCCGCGAAGCCCGCTCGCAGTAGCAGCCAGTGGTGGATGGGAGCGGATGGCCAGGAAAGGTAAGCTTGCCGCACGCCCCCCTCCACCCCTCCCCACTGCCCCCTGCTTACCTTTCCTGGCCGTCTGCTCCCGTCATCTGCCCCCTGCCCCCGTTGTCCGCTTTCATCGGCGGGCGCCCGCCAATGGAAGCGGCGGCGGGCGCCAATGGGCGCCCGCTGATCCATCCGATTTGGATCAGAACTTTTCTGGATCAGATTGGATCGCCCGATCCAGCGGTGAGATCGGAAATCGGATAAATCGGATAATTTTATCCGATTTCCCCCTGGATTGGATTCGGATCATGGATCGGATCCGATCCAGTGTACATCCCTAGTCTGAACAGGAGCTCTACTCACTTTTGCTTGAATGCAAATAGAACTCTCAGCGCAATGGTGGACCTTGCCTTATTAGGGTTCTGGATTCCTGCACTGAGCAGGGGATTGGACTAAACGGCCTTATAGGCTCCACCCAACTCTACTATTCTATGATTCTATGAATGCAAGTACAGTACCCATTCAGATCTTGGGGCTTCAACACAGCAAGTTCTGAACTGAGGGGGTGGGGCCATCATGCCCAAAGACATGCATGGCCTTGTTGTTCTCCCCTCTTTAAGCTTTCATGTGTTCAGGCAAATGACTGAAGAAGACTTAGGTTCCACCAAATAGTTCAAAGATAAAAACATGGTAGATTGACAAAATGTATGACAACGATGCTGCTTTTTAAATTCATTAAATTCAGTCAATATTCTATATTTAGCAGTTGTTTGCTATGCTTCTCATGTCACCAACTTGTGTGGCTTGGCAGGGGTTTGTTGAAGGATGACTTGGTCTGAGCAGGGAAGAGAGCAGCCATTTTTGATACCAAATTTGACCAATGCTTGCTTGCTCCGACGAGCAAAATTGGGTACCATTTACGCATTCTACCAGTCTGAGTTGTGAGAGTACAGGCCCTTGAGCTCCTGCTTGCCTACACACATATCGCCTGGAGGTCTTCAGCTGCCCATTCCTTCCACTCTTATATCTGACCTGATGGACTTGACTTGTAACAGCTACTAATAAATTGCAGAGCCATTAATCAGCAACTGTGGGAGAATTTTTTTCCATAACCACTGTTTGTGTCTGGGTTATTTTACTTGTGCCTTCCTCATTAGATCTCATGCTGCTTCTGGTTGGCCACTATGAGAAACAAGTTCCCAACTAGATGGGTCTTTGATTAGCTCCAACATGGCTGTTTTTGTTAGGGGGGAAGCGTAAAGGAGACAAACGCTGCGAGTGTTTGTGTAATCAATAAGTCCAGTAGCAATCCAGGAGCTGAACAAATACTCACACACCGTTTCTGTGTATAATACAGGTTGTTTACTTGTGGTCCAATATATACAAAGGCACAACAGGTTTCATCCAGATATATACAGTCCTCCAGCAATTTTCTCGTCCGCAATTCTCCGTTCCAAAATACATACGCCCGACTCTCCACACAGCCATTAAATTAAGGCTCACTTTTATACTTTTCTGACTCCAGCCCAGCCCAAATTAATTACCTCATCCTAATAAAAAAACTTTCCCACTATCAGGATGACCTTTCCAATTTCCAGTCTAGAAAAAACTCTTTTCTAACTTATTGCTTTCAGCTGGCTGTTCTGTCCTTGTGGACACAAAACTTTTAACCAATCCACTTAGACTTGGAATTTTCCTCAACAGTTTTTATATTTGCATGTTAACTGCTGAACCACTTTATATCTACCATGTCAATATGCCTAAATAAAGAAGGTCAGATGGTTTTACGTTAGAGTCACCAACCCCATCATTTGCTGACAGGTCTCTTTTGCCTTTAACAGCTGCCCAAAAAGCAGAAATTCAGAATTCAAGTTTCCCCCCCGAATGACATGTGCATGCCAGGAAAAAAACTTCACCTGCTGGATTTTGTGCTTCTCAAACAGCTTTTAAAAGCAGAGGTTCTTTCCACGAAGAAAAATTGGCAACCCTCATCTATGTGAGATACAATAGGCTAATCTAAAGAAGTTTCCATACTAGCTTCCATTTCCTCCCCCCCCCCCAGCCCATTTGTCTCTAAACCCATCAGTGCAGCAATTTCACGTTTTTGAGTTCTGTATTTTTCCAGTGCCATGTCTCCTTATTTGGATCAGGTGAGTTAAAGATTAGTATATTAGGCTTCACCTTTCCTTATCTGATTGTTAATATAGTTTTCAGCTCCTAAGAAATTTGGATCAGAGATTCCTTATCATTAGTCTGCGTTATGTAATAGGTGGATTGTGTGAAATGAAAGGACACCTTGGAACATTTAGTTTAATCTTCTCAGAGTTTAGAGAAGTTCTACATCAAACAGTTTTCTTAAAGTAGACAATATCACAGTTCCTCCATCTTTCACAGCATTCTATATTTCCATTATCCTTTAAATTAAATCCCATTATCCTGGATCAAATTCATTGGTGCCCAGAGAATTGCTAGGGTTGAGAAGGAGAGGTTTAGCACCTGAAATAACAGGCCCTCAATTTGAAAGGATCCTTCCTTTGAGATTTGAGTGTGAATGGGTGTTTCTAAGACTACAGATTGCTGTCTGAGGTTTTGTATTCAGGCAAATGGTGTTTGGCAAATCAGGATATCAGGGGAGGCCAGATGCTACAATGCCACATAATATGCTTTTGCATCCTTCTGAATAGTTCTGCGAAGTCCTGACATGACAAGCATAGTAATATTCCATGATTGTATGCAGTTCTTGTTTCCCTGCTAAAGAAGAATTATAGTCTTCTTTAAAAAAAAAAAAGTACATTGCTATGGGTGGATGAATATATGCCACTAATGTTATACATGGGGCTTGAGTGATTTATACCATAACTATATGATGAGTTTCTTTATGCATCTTATTCAGATGCATCTTATTCACATTCATTCTCTAATGTATTTGCTATTCTCTAATGTATTTGCTATTTCAAGAGGGCACATTACATTTGGTTTTGACCATAGGCGTGCGCACAGGTGGAAGTATGTCATAGAGGTGTGTCTAGAGGTGTTCTCCACACCTCTAGAGAACACGCGGCCTGCTCTATCCCCCTCCCACCTTTCCCAGTATGAAACGGCCTCTTAATTCAAGTGTTAAGAGACCCTTTCATACTGGGAAAGGTGGGGGGGGGACGGAGCAGTCACAGCTTACCTGCTCTCTCCTCTCCCCCAGTCTCACAATACTTCAGGATGAGACTTCTGACATTTCATCCCCATCTCATGAGACTTGAGGGAGAGGCGGGGTCTGAATACGGGTGGCAAAAAAGAAGGAGGCAGCAGCAGCAGCAGCAGCGTAGGCCTGGGAGTAATTAAGGCAGGGTGGGCGGGCAGCGTGGGCAGGCAGAGGGCAGGGCATGTGGGCGGTCGAGCAGCGGGTGGCGGTCAAGCGAGCAAGCGAGCAGTGGGTGAGCGAGTAGCGGGCAGGTCGGGTGGGCAGGCGGCGAGCAGCACAGGTGGGCTGCTGGCAGCTGAGCAGCAGAAAGCCTAAGGATGAAGGTGCGAGGGGTGAGGTGGGGGCTCAAACTGCAGGCTCAAAGGAGTGGTTTTCTGCTTTGCACACAGAACCTCGGTCTAATTACCAGCCAATATGCTTCACTTAGATTTTTTTAAAAATAGGTTTCTGCAGGAGCAAACAAATGTGGATTCAAAGTGAGAGAGAAACTGAACCTAACTGACTCCATTTTGTATGGCCTTAACCTAATTGTCCTCATTTTATTATTTTATGCCCCCCCTCTTTGTCTCTCTCATAAGTAGCTTCTATGCAGCTGTAGCTGTATGCAGGCAGCAGGCCGCAGACCATGTGACCTGACCTAGCTGATGAAGAAGTAACAGACCGTTCCAAACCATAAAAGGAAACACTTACCTGCCATACCATTGAGTTGCGTGGGCATTATCCTGTTGTATGACATGCATATTTCCTGTTTGCTTGAAATGTATAATAAGCTGCTTCACCCATTAGGGGGGGGCAGTCTGTGGAACGATTCCAGGCTGTCATTTTTGCTAGCAAATAAAGGCTGTCTGTTTGAAACTGCAACTTTGGATTGGACTCCGATTAATTACTGTAACATTTTGGTGCATTGGCCGGGAAACATCCCTCACTGGGAGACCCGCCTGATAATCGGAGGACCCTACCAGGGAGATTTCCCCCGCTTCCGCTTGGTTCCCCGCGGCCCCCGGCCGGCCGTGGTCCTCCTTGGGAGTGCGCCTCCAGCCTTTAGCTGGTGCCCATACAGGTTCTGCGGCAGGTCCGGGGACAGTGTGGAACAAAAACGGACCGAGCAGAAGTTCAGTGCAGATACCCTTCTGTCCGGTGCCGGAGCATCTGAACCAGGCAAGTATAAGGGGAAGCTTCCTATTCTGTTCTGTATCAGCCGACTCCTACGAGTCGAAGGGGGGTCTAATCAACCTCCGTAAAGGTGACCGACTCCAACGAGTCGAAGAGGGGTCTGATCAACCCCCGTAACGGGAAACGCGCAACGGAAAACGCGTTCTGTCTGTAGTGGCCCGACTCCAACGAGTCGAAGGGGGGTCTGATTAACTCCCGTAACGGTAAACTGTTTCTGTTTCTCTGAACTGGGAGGTCTGGGAGGACGGGTGTCGTCCTGGATGTCTGATGTGTGTATGACTGCCTGATTTCCATTGCTGACCGTTGGGCAGTCACCCTGGGACGCCTCTGGGTGTCTTGAATTTCCGGCAGCGTGGGCTGGTAGTGAAGAGACTGCATTCCTCTGTATCAGCCGCCTGACTCCCCCAATTCCTACAGTCAGACGGTTCCCTGTCAATTTTCCCTTCTGTGTACTGTCTGTCTGGTGGATTATATTGTGTATTAGTCAGAAAGAGGATGGGGGGAGGTTCTTTGACTCCACTGCACCTCATGATTAAACATTTCAGTGAAGTTTTGATCGGACTAAGTGTAATGAAGACACTAGGGAAATTAAGTGTTATGACTAGCCCGCCCTAGGTCCCCTAGTAGATTGCCCCCCCCAAGGTACTTTCTCTGAGCCCTATATTTCCCGAGTTTACAACCTGGCCATAATAAGGGGGGGGGCTCAGCCCAGAAGACATCCCATATGCAGAGAGATGGCTAAGAGTAGCTAAACATCCCCCTCCATGAACTGAAGAAAGTTGGCAGAAAATGCAACTCTTGTCATGATGAACCAAGTAAAAAGACCCCAAGATGCAAGGTTCCTGTGACTGCCACCTCCTGATGCCCCAGACGTCCCTAGGTCCGGACCAGACATCCCGGCTCCCTCTCCGATGTCCAAGACTCCACTGCCCAGCCATCGGCCGTCACCTCTGCACCTGTGGACCCCACTTCTTTGTTTGATGTGAGAGTCGAGAAACTGACCCGCCTGTTAGAAACAACCAATCCCGAAAATTCCGGACCCCGCCACTCCGGCCGGCTCCACCTCAGAAATTTAGCTGCTAACACAGCTGAAACGAAAATTCTCCCTGTCCGTGAGAGTCCCGCCATCGTTCCTGCCGTCACCGACCCTGCCACGAATGTGTCCACGTACCAGACCGTCACTACCTGCGTCCCCTCTCCTCCTGAATTCCTGAACTGAACTGCCTGAACTGAACTGAATTCCTGAACTGAATTCCTGAACTGAACTGAATTCCTGAACTCCTGAATTGAACTGAGCTCCTGAACTCCTGAATTGAATTGAACTGAACTCCTGAACTGGAAGAACCACGGACCCTCCTATGAAGAAGAGCCCGAGAAGTTTGTAGACATGATTGAGGATGTAATAACTGCCCATAATCCAACCTGGACTGACATTCAACAACTCATGGGTTATTTCCTGACTTCCGAACAAAGACTAGTATTGCAATATGTAGCTGGATCATGGACTTTGCTGCCCTAACCCAACCTCTGTATAATTTTCTGAAAAGTAATCAGTCAGAGTCTTGTCCCCAAATGTGGACTGAAGAAGCCCTCTCAAGCCTCCGAGATTTGAAGACTGCCCTGACCAGCCCACCAGCCCTGACCCTACCAGACATTTCCAAGCCTTTCCACTTGTATGTATCTGAGCAAGAAAGAGACTGCCGTCGGAGTCCTAACTCAGCGCATAGACTCCTAGAACCACCCTTTTGCCTACCTGGGCAAGAATACTGATCCCGTCAGTCGTGCATGGCCCGGCTGTCTCCGCTGCATCGCTGCTGCATGCCTACTCCTGACTGAGGCCATAAAACTCACATATGGCCAAACCATTGAAGTGACCGCTTCCCATTCAATGAAAGCGCTGCTTGAAACTCATGGGCCTAGATGGATAACCAATTCACGACTTGTAAAGTACCGTGCCCTGCTGTGTGAAAACCCAAATGTACATGTGAAAGACTGTGCCACTCTGAACCCTGCTACCTTAATGCCTCTGCCTGAAACCCCTGTCCATGATTGCCAGGAGATTATAGAAACCGTGCATGCCAGTCGGCCTGATCTTAAAGATACTCCAATTCCTGGGAGCATTGTCCCGTTTACAGATAGAAGCAGTTTTGCCCGAAATAGAACCAGATACTCGGGCTACGCAGTAGTCACTGAAGACGAAATCTTACTGGCAGAGCCCCTGCCCCCAGGCACGTCCGCCCAGAAAGCAGAACTAATAGCGCTTACAGCTGCCCTAGAATGGGCAAAAGAGAAAAAACCACCATCTATACTGACTCTAAACATGCATACCTGACCCTCCAAGTCCACGGGGCGTTACACAGAGAGCGAGGGTTCTTGACTGCTGAGGGAGAAAACATCGTCCATTCTACAGAGATTCAGAAGCTGTTTGGAAACCAGCGAAAGTAGCCGTTATTCACTGCAGAGCCACTTCCTTCCACCAGAGATGTGCCTTACAGTGAAGAAAGAAAAAAAAAAAGAGCACTCAGCCAGAATTACAGTCAGCTGCGAGGTTTCACTTTCTCTGGATGAGTAGAAGCCTGGCCTGTAAAAGCAGAAAGCTCAAAAGAAGTGACAAAACATTTATTAGAAGATCTGATACCTCGCTATGGGATGCCCAGGCAAATAAACAGTAACAATAGAGCAGCCTTCCAAGCGGAAGTCACTGAGAAACTCTCCAAGGCCTTACAAGTAGACTGGGAGCTACATTGTTCATGGAGACCCCAGAGCAGTGGAGCAGTAGAAAGAGCCAATCAGACTATCAAATTGCATCTACGAGAACTCTGTGCGGAAACCAGGTCGAAATAGATGCCCATGCTGCCAGTTGCCTTGCTCCATATGCGCTGCACACCAAGAACTAATAGAATGACCCCTTATGAACTGGTCTATTAAGCCTGGGGACCAAGTATATGTCAAAAGCTATAAGGAAGACCTTTTAAGAAAAACTTGGGATGGCCCCTCCACAGTTTTACTGACTACTCCTACTGCCTTAAAGGTTGAAAGAAACCCCATCTGGATCCATTGGAGCCGTGTGAAAGCAGCAGCAGCCCCTACAGACCAATGGCAGGTTACCAAGCAACACCGACTGAAAATGACGCTGAAGAAACTGCCTACGTCGCTGGACGCGACGGGAGAAGCCTCCCCAGGGCAGGTGCCCAAGGGAGCGAAGTGACTGGGGGCGCTGCATCCCTTCCCATCCCGGATAGAGGAAGTGGACACCGCCCGAAGACTCCTGAAAGACTTTCAGTGTTAATACTCCTATTGATCCTTGCCCCTGCCTCAAGTGATGTCACTCCCTGTCAGTCCGCTTGCATACAGGACAGTGCCATCACCTGTTTCAACCCGAAGGAGGCACCTGCCCAATGGAGTCTCGAGGTCAGAGACTCCAATAGACAGGGGACAGTACTACAATGAATGTCCCTATTAGAATTGTGTATGATGGGCCACGTAAGAAAAAAGAACACGGGGGAATCCACATGCCCGCCTCACCAAAGTTCCGGTCCTAAGTTCCTGCACCACCCAGAGATGTAATTTAGTAAATTTTCACCTTTGCTGAGGCAGTTTCAAACTCCCTCAATGTCAGTAACTGTTATGTATGCGGGGGTACCCAATTAGGAGACCAGTGGCCATGGGAAGCAGTGGTGCCTCCAGCGCCTACACCCATCCGCCCCTAAGATTGAAGAAACCCCCTGTCAGTCACTCACCACCCTGAATAGCTCCGAAGTATCCTACTGGCCAAACCAGTCCGTAATTCCCGACAATCGGTTGTGGCCAGTGAGTCTCCAGTCCCGAATAAACACCACCCAGAGCCAAAGCTCTAATTGGCCGGCCCCCAAGGGATTGTATTGGATCTGCGGGAAGTATGCTTATTCTGAACTCCCTGAGCCCTGGGCAGGCACTTGCACTCTAGATGAGATCCGCCCCTCTTTCTTTCTGATTCCCCTGTCAGAAGGTGTGCGCCTGGGCCACCCAGCGTACAACAAACGCAGCATATCCCCAAATGTTAAGATTGGGGACTGGAAAGATGATGAGTAGCCCCCAGAGAGGATTGTTCAGTATTATGGCCCTGCCACCTGAGCACAAGACGGTATGTCAGGGTACAGGACCCCCATTTATATGCTTAATAGAATTATACGCTTGCAAGCAGTGCTAGAATTAATAACCAATGAAACTGCAAGAGCATTGGTGTATCAGAATCGCTTAGCTCTTGATTACCTGCTTGCTACTGAAGGTGGTGTGTGTGAGAAATTTAATCTTACTAATTGTTGCCTGCATATTGATGATAATGGAAAAGTTATTGAGGAAATCACCAGTAAAATGACTAAGCTTGCTCATGTTCCTGTGCAAACCTGGAAAGGATTTGAATGGGCACAAGGACTGGGATCCTGGTTCACATGGATGGGAGGGCTGAAAGGGATCATAGCGATAGTCATTGTAGGACTCCTGATTTGTATCCTCCTGCCTTGTTTAATGCCCTTGTTGTTACAGAGCTTCCGTGGAATGGTGGAGCAGATAGCAGACCGGCGCACGGCTGTCCACCTAATAGCTTTGCGCGATTACCGCCCTGTACCTATGGCAGATGATGATAGTGATACTCCTTAGTAAATCACTAAGGATTATCAAAGGGGGGAATGAGAGAGAAACTGAACCTAACTGACTCCATTTTGTATGGCCTTAACCTAATTGTCCTCATTTTATGATTTTATGCCCCTCCCTCTTTGTCTCTCTCATAAGTAGCTTCTATGCAGCTGTAGCTGTATGCAGGCAGCAGGCCGCAGACCATGTGACCTGACCTAGCTGATGAAGAAGTAACAGACCGTTCCAAACCATAAAAGGAAACACCTACCTGCCATACCGTTGTGTTGCGTGCGCATTATCCTGTTGTATGACATGCATATTTCCTGTTTGCTTGAAATGTATAATAAGCTGCTTCACCCATTGGGGGGGGCAGTCTGTGGAACAATTCCAGGCTGTCATTTTTGCTAGCAAATAAAGGCTGTCTGTTTGAAACTGCAACTTTGGATTGGACTCCGATTAATTACTGTAACAAAAGGACACAGAGTTTTGTGTTTTGTATGTTCACCTCTGCTTATTGCTCCTATTTTTGCTTACCCAGGTGCCCAAGTCTCTGAACTTTCTTGCCAGTTCTTTTATATATTACCTGCAAGGATTTTCATGTATATATAAAAATGTACAACATTATGATGTGTAACATATGACCCCGTGCCTTTTACAGCTACTCAATGTTCCTACATAGCTTTTCAGACAAGGGAATAACTTTGGATCATTTCACTTGCATGTGTTGTAGATCACAAGCTGAATATGAGCCAACAGTGTGATGTGGCTGCAAAAAAAGCAAATGCTATTTTGAGATGCATTAATAGAGTATAGCTTCCAAATCGCATGATGTACTGGCTCCCCTTTATTTGGCACTGGTTAGGCCTCATCTTGAATATTGCATCCAGTTCTGGGCACCACACTTCAAGAGGGATGCATACAACTTGGAGGCCTAAATCCAATTGCTACTCCTAACTAGAATAGACACAGTGAATCAATGGGAACTTGTTAAGTCCACACTTATCTAAGTTTCATTGCTTCAATGTGTTTGCGCTGGTGGGGACTAGCAATTGGACTGGTGATCTGATCTGTTTCTGTAATAGCCAGAAATGCAGAATGTGATACTGCTGGACCCAGAGTTCAGCCACCTGAAAATCTGTGTTTTTCTTTTTAAAAAGGATTCTAGCCTTTATGGCTGCAAAGATATCATTGGAAGTGTGTCATAATGTCTGCTGAAATCTCAGCATTTGTATTCTTTGATGGTGATGTAACCCACTTTTGTTTTTGAGAGACATGTTTGTAAAATAAACATGGGAAGTGATGATGTTGTAGATCTGTCCCTTTCCCCCTTTTTCCAAGTTCTGACTGCATTTCACAACAGTAATGGTTTAGTTGTAGGATTCAGAGATGCTCGACGATATCATATTTTATTGACTTTTAGTTTCTGGTTTACAGTTCAGTAAATCAGACGTGTGACCAAGGTCACACACCCTTGGGGGCTGGACATGTTGGGGTGGGCACTCCTCCTTGAGGGTCGGCTATGATGTCCTCCTTTTTGATTTCCAAAATATGGTCACCCTAGTTAAATGGAATTTACTCCCAAGTTTACCTTAAAAAATCCCTGGGGGCACCACCTAATGAAATGTGCTGCGCACGCTTATGGTTTTGACTTGGAACCCACCTGTGTGTGTCTCTTAGGCCTCAAACCACAGGGGTGCCTTTGGGACCTGCTTCCCTCAGGGGTATTTCTAGGTATTCCTTCCTAAATACCTTGGAATATTAAGCATCTCATTTATTTGAGGAAACATAAGACAACAAAAGGCTCAAAAATTGCCCTTCCTGTATATCCCAGAAAGTGGGAGCCTCTTTCTCTTGTGAGTTGTAAGAATTCTGGAGTTTATAATCTCACTACTCCTTGCAGAAGACCTTAAATAGCCCCTGAAGGTTTTTTTTTCTTCCTGAGCCTGGAGCATTTTGCTGGCATTTCATTTTATCTTGATACTTAGTCCTTGAGCCACTGCTACCCTACATAAAAACATAAGAAGTGCCATGCTGGATCAGAACAGGAGTCCATCTAGTCCAGCTCTCTGTTCACACTGTGGCGTACCAGCTGTTGACCAGAGACCCAACAAAGCAGGACACAGTGCAACAGCACCCTCCCACCCTTATTCCTCAGCAACTGGTGTACACAGGCTTACTGCCTTGGATACTAGAGGTAACAGATAGCTATCCGTCTTGTATTTGTGCTGATTCTCTCTTAGCATCTTGCAACTGGGGTAGATTCCCAAGTACAAAAGACACCTATAGCCTATAATAACAATAAATAATAATAATAATAATAATAATAATAATAATAATAATAAATTTATTTCTTACCCGCCTCTCCATTTGGATCGAGGCGGGGAACAACAGTAAATATAAAATATTATAAAATACATAAAACTAATTGAAATCATGGCACACATAATTAAAATAGCAATAAAACATCATAAAAAACATCCTTAAAACATTCTAAAATTCCACTGGATATGCCCACCGGAAGAGAACAGTCTTTATAGCTTTCTTAAATTCTAAAAGACTGTTAAGTTGACGAGTCTCCTCCGGCAGGTCATTCCTCAGTCTGGGAGTGGCAGAAGAGAAGGTCCTCTGGGTAACGATTGTCAGTCTAGTCTTGGCCGACTGTAGTAAGTTCTTCCCAGAGGACCTGAGCATGTGGGGTGAATTGTATGGGAGAAGGCGATCCCGCAGGTAACCTGGACTCAAACCCTGTAGGGCTTTAAAGGTAATGACCAACATTTTGTACTTCGCCCGGAAACTAATTGGCAGCCAGTGGAGCGATTTTAAAGCTGGCGTAATATGGTCACCACTAGGTGTACCGGTGACCAACCTGGCTGCCATATTTTGAACTAGTTGAAGTTTCCGGACTAGGCACAGAGGTAGCCCTATGTACAGTGCATTGCAGAAGTCGAGCCTCGAAGTTACCAGCACATGCACTACCATCTTTAGGTCTTCCAACTCTAGGAAGGGATGCAGCTGGTGTATCAGACGAAGCTGATTGTAGGCACTGTTGGCCATCATATCTATCTGGGCTGTCATTTGGAGTGACGGATCCAGGAGCACCCCAAGCTGCAAAAACAGTCTGTCAGGGGGAGTGTAACCCCATCCAGAACTGGCTGACACACCTCCAAACCCAGGTTGTGGTCTTTGACAGTAAGCACCTCCGTCTTGTCTGGATTCAGCTTCAGTTTGTTTTTCCTCATCCAGCTCATTACAGCCTCCAAGCATTCATTCAGAGGAGACACAATATCCTTAGCTGACGCTGTTGTCAAAGGCATAGAGAAATATATTTGGGTGTCATCAGCATACTATCAAATGTACAACTATGCAGATGTTCAAAGAACACGTATGGGCATGAGGGCATGCATGCCTGCTTCACCTCTGACATTTCTATCCAGATCCACTCCACCCCAAATATTTGCACATGGGTGGGGATCCTAAGTATGTTCAGCTGATTGTGGGGAGGATGTTAACTGCCCCCACATCCCCTCCACATTGTATGCCCACACATGTTCCTTGAATGCCTGTGCAGGGCTTATGGAGCACATGCATGTGCATTTCCACTGTTTCCTGCTTTAGAATACATATCCTGATTCAGGATAGATTACTGTTTGCAATTTAATTGAAAGATTTCCATATATCCCGGGAGAAATGCAAGAGTTCTAGTTCAAACAATATTGAAAAAGTACAAAAGCAGACATGTAAGGGTCTTGGGTTTCCTTTAGAATACATCCCCATGCAATTCCACCTCTTACTACTGTAAGACATTGGTTTTGTTTTGTTTTTCCAGGGCAGGATCTACACTGCTGTTTGAAAGTGCTTTAAAGTGCATTATAACAGTAGTGACAACTGTTTTGGAGTGTGTCCTAGGCCCCAACAGTTGTCAGTACTGTTATAAAGCGCTTTCAAGCAGCAGTGTAGATCACAGAAGCCATCACATCATAGCACTAGCATATCTCACTATCTGTAGTCATCTGCAAATGCCAATCAGGGATGAATCAATCCACAGAGGGGTGGGGGAGCTGAATTGCACAAGTTTTAAGAAACAGGCAAATTTCCTCATATCTACAAGGTAGTAACTTGATTATCTCTATTCACCCACAGTCTCTCTCTCTATAAATGCCAGTTCCCTTGTATGGAGGTTTTGCAGATATTGTTGGACTACAATGTCCATCAACTCCAGCAAGCATGGCCAATGGTCAGGAATGATTGGAATTGTGGTCTAACAATATCTGTAATGCTGCAGGTTTCCTATTTTTGACCTAGACATTCAGTAAATCAAGAAACCTAATCTACAGAAATAATGAAAAATCAACATAATTGTTGATTGAAATAATCTTCAGGACACCAATGATAAACCAATCTCTCTGATCACCAAGAGAGCTGCTGATGCAACCATTGTTTATACTATATTAGATGGAAGGATTTTTTTCCTGCGTGCTCTCCACACACACTTCTTAAAAGATAAACAATGCAACATGATAATATTCTCTTGCTTTTCTACACATCTGTGCCCTCAACTTCAGGTTCATTCAGCAATGGTACAGACAATAAAAATTAACATTTTCAACAATCCTTGCATTTAGAACTGATCAGATAGTTCATGCTGAATAATTTATAGCTTCTTTCTTGTATGCATAACTAATCAGCTATAATTATTGCAATTTGTTGTTTTGAATTATTTGTTTAACACTTTCCATGAATTATTGTTGGTCTGTTACACTTCCATAAACAGCTAACAGAGGGTATTTCATATTCACACTGGTTGCCATCTTGTAGAAAGTAACCCATGCGTAATTAAGTGCCATTGATTTCCATGGACTTTCATGCAGCTGACTGTGTGCAGGATTGTAGCCTCAGTTAATGTTGGTTCAAAGCCTATTATTTTCTTTCCTGGCTAAATGACTATAGATCCAATGGTTAATTATCCTTTTGAGAATATTCAGAAGTATTTACTCCAATTTAGGTTTCCTGTTAAAATGCTATTATGTACTGAATCATGATAAAGGAAAATATTGGAAAAAGTGTGACTGATACTAAGTACAGAAGAGGTACCGTATTTGGGGAGGGACTATAACTCAATGGTGGAGCCTATGCGGTATGCTTATGTACACCGGTTGCTGGGGAACATGGGCAGGAAGGTGCTGTTGCACTCAAGTCTAGCTTGTGGGTTTCCTGTCGACAGCTGATTGATCACTGACTGACAGCTGATTGAACAGAACGCTGCTGGACTAGACGGACCCATGGTCTGATCCAGCATGGCTTTTCTTATGTTCTTACAGGCTTTCCATGCAGAAGGTCCCAGGTTCAATTCCTTGCATCTCTTGTAAAAAGGATCAGGTAGCAGACGATGGGAAAGGCCTCTGCCTGAGACCCAGTCTGAGTAAAGAATGCTGGGCTACATGGACAAATAGCCTGACTTGGTATACGACAGCTTCCAATGTCCCTGTGAGTCCTTTAGCTGTGATGTAACTAAAGGACTCACAGGGTGTTAAACTGTTCTCAGAAGTTCTTGGCCAGTCACAGTCTCTCAGCTGAACCTACCTCACAGGAGTTGTTCCAGGGATAAAATGCGATAACCCTTCTATACACCACCCTAAGCTCCTTGGAGGATGGTGAGATATGAATGTGAGAAATAAATAAATAGCAAAACTAATCCATAGTTGTAACTTAGAGCCTATCTACACTACTGCTTTAAAACGGTTTATAACGGTTTATAAACCGTTTATAAAATGGTTTATAAACCGGTTAATAATGGCTAATAACCGTTATTAACCGGTTTAAAACTGTTATAAACCATTTTAAAGCAGTAGCGTAGATAGGCTCTTAGTGTCTGCTTTAAAAGAAATGAACTGGGGAATGGTTAGTAGAAAATCCAACAACCAAGGCATCTTATGGTGAGAATTTATTTTAAGGACCATCTTACTCACTGCATTGATTGCTTTCTGATATGAAATTCACCAGTAACTTGTGGGAGACTTAGGGGCTGATCACTTGATGCATACTCTAGAGATGCACAATGGTTTCAAATAGATTCTATGAATCTGACCTGTGGATTCTGGAGCAGGCTGGCTTTTTTTCCTGCAGACTTGCAGACCTTTTTTTTAAAAAAAGTTTTGAGTGGCACTTGCACAATTGACATTTGCGCTAATACGCACAAACACTAATGCCCACTTGTGCTAATGCACATTAATGCTAATACATACTTGCAAATGTGGAATGAAATACTTGTCCATCCCTAAATATAATTCAATTCTGTCAATGACCAGACCATGGAACAAACGATTCCTGACAATCTCCGAAGCACAGATGAAAGATATTTAACAAACTCTGTACAATCACTCGACGCGCCCTCGCTCTACTGTGGAACAGACCTCAAGGCCTGTTTCTCAGTAGTACCAAAGCAGCGGGCAGCAGTGGATGGCAGCGAGGAGGCAGCAGGTAAGAAGCGCAAGTGGGGGGAGGGGGAGGGAGGGGGAGATCCCCCATTACCTGCCGGTGTCCCGCGCTGCCGTCCACTGCTTCCGTACTACTGATAAACAGGCCACAAGGCCTGCTTATCAGTAGTATGGAAGCAGTAGACGGCAGCGCGGGATGCTGGCAGGTAAGGATTGCGAGGGAGGAGGGGGAGGGGGTCCCCACTTACCTGCTGGGGCCGTCCGCTGCCATCTGCTGGTCCCTTCTACTGAGAAACAGGCTTCGCGGCCTGCCTCTTAGTAGCGTGCTGGGTGACGTAATCACCCGGGGCTCTACTGAGAGGCAGGCCACAAAGCCTGTTTCTCAGTGGAAGGGACCAGCGGGCAGCAGCGGATGGCCCCGGCAGGTAAGGAGTGCAAGTGGGGGGGGAGAGGGAGGGCCCACTTACCTGCCGGGGCACCCGCTTCGGTCCGCTTTAGTCTGCTGTCCCAATCTACTGAGAAACAGGCTTCAAGGCCTAGTTTTCAGTAGAGCACCAGGTGCAAGTGGGGGGGAGGGACAAGGAGGGAGGGGGAGTTAGATCCCCACCCACCCACCCCCATGTTTCCGCCATGGGCTTGCATTGGGGGAAAGCTTTCTTTCCCCCAATGTAAGCCGATGGTGAAAACACCTAAAATGGTGTCCGATCCGAAAATCGCACGTCCGATTTTCAGATTGGAATCGGATCCGATCTGAACTGGGAAGCCTCTGATCCGATCTGAGGCACCGGTTCCGGTTCCGATTCCGATCCGATTTATTGGGTCTATGCACACCCCTATATGGAACCTGTTTAAAGAAAATATTTGGAAAAAAAATAATGCACTGTGTTTTTGTGGCAGTTTCTACACCGGCCTTTTTTTTTTTTTTGTGGGATTGCCCCTGAGTGGTCCCTGTGAGTCCAAATGATGCACCGGGACTCCCGGTGGGATGGGCACGGATTTTCCCCAGGATAAGGGATCCCTGGGGAAACCCAATTTTTCCCACAGACCTGGGAACGTCCCGAGACTGCTGGAGGTGTGGGCACCCATCCTGGCTGCTGCCCGCTTAGTTGCAAGTAAGCAGGCACCAAAAATGGGTATGGAGCCACACAGCGTGGCTCCGTGCCCATCAAGGGAGTGAGGAAGCAACTCCTCCATCCCCAGGATGGTGGGGGTGGGGGTGGCCCCCCGATTTTGGGGCTTGTTTTTTTAAAAAAACCACTCACCTTTTCATGAGATCGCAAGTGCTCTCTTCGTGGATCGCCCGGGGGAAAAAATGGCAGCCATTACAGCGCGATGGCTGGGAGGAAGCCAGGATGTCAAGCTCTGATATGGATTACAGTGATGACCCTGGAAGCAGGTACTTCTGGGATCACCCCCCCTCCCTCCATCCCTCTCTACCTGTATGCTGTAGAAAGGCCCTGTGTCAGATCTTCCATGGTTCCTCAGCAAACAAGGAGGGAGAGGCGGGTAAGAAATAAGATTATTATTATTATTAGGAGAAGGATTTCCTGAAGGCGGACCATTTAAAATATGCTGTGCCAAAGCAAACCTCACACCTTCAGTCTGCTACTTCTGCCTTCTTTCTGCTAAAACAAATATATAAATCTGTCATTAAAATAAAAAAAAGAAGCTGTATAGGCCCAACTTGAAATACAGTTCCTGATCTACCATACAGCCACCTCAGAAAGCAGTATTGTCTTTTACTTATGAAAATATGCAGTTGCACTTTTAAAATTTACTAAGAAACTGAATACAACAACATGAAATGTCCATATGCGTATACAAGTCTATTTAGTCTTTTCTTTTGCAATGTATGGGTGAAATCCAGTGTTGTGCAAGTGGATTCCTGCTTGCACAACAGGGCTTTCCCATCTTCTCATCCCCCACCCTAATCTGCTCCAGTGGGACCCCGGCCTTTGGAGATTTTTTTTAATTTTTTTTTAATTTTTTCAACATAATACAATACAACTTAAAACAACATAAAATACAATACATACCATATACCCCCCGTGCTTCCCTCCCCCCAGGAGACCTTCAATTATACATTATTCTTCTTTCCAAAAGTGTAAAGACTCTTTTGAAGGTATTTGCCCCTTCCCCGTTCTTAATACATATTCCAAAAATAGACTCCATATATCTCCAAAATCATCCTTACTGGACATTCCCCTCTTTATTTTCATTTTACACGTTAGCTTATCATTAAGTGCCATATCCGATATTTCTTTATACCATTCTTCTATTGTATATATCCCTTGCCCTTTCCAGTTTTTAGCAATCATTATTCTGACGGGAGCCAGGAGGTTGTTTATTAATTCTCTCTTATTTATATTCTCATTATCTTTATCCCATATTGCTAGTAGAGCCAGCTTTGGGCTTAATTCCAATTTACTTCCAATTATTTCACTTATTTCTTTGAACACCCTTTCCCAAAATTTTTGTACATGTTTACAGCTCCACCACATATGGAAATAAGTTCCAACCTCCTGACATCCCCTCCAACAATTCTTGGACACTTTTTTATCTATCTGATGAAATCTTACCGGCGTTAAATACCATCTCCATACTATTTTATAATAATTCTCCTTAATTCTAATCGACAGAAGCTTTAACATTCTTGCATCCCACTTCCTCCCCCAATCATGTTCATTAATTTGTTCATTTAAATCATCTTCCCAAATCATTTTAAGCGAATCTCGATATTCAGCCTCCTCTGTCAGGATTTTATATATTTCGCTAGTCAGACCTTTTCTAGTTTTAATTACTTCCTTCTTTCCTCTTTATTCAATTAAATCTTCAAATCTTGTATTATTTCTACACTTCTTATTTATCTTTTTCCATTCCTGTGTCCATTTTTCCAATTGTAAACATTTGAACCAAGCTATCTTTTGTCTGCCCCTTGGAGATTTTGAGGGTGCTCCAGAGAGTCTCCGTTCCACTGTCTGAAACCATTCTGACAGTAAGAACAGTTAATTGGATACCATCCAATGTGGTTTAAAAGCCTGGATTATTTCAATGCTTGCTGGAATTGTTAATATAACCCATATTATTATGTTATGGGCTAAATAGCTTTTGCTCTTAGGATTTTAAACCTATTTTAATTTGTGTTAGGAAAGTATCAAGCACTGAATCCCCTTAACTTTTTAACAGATTTGGATTCTCAAATAACTGTTGCTCTAATGAGAAATAGAAAAATGCAAACAACTAATTTATCATACTTATGACGTAGCTTTGTGTAGCCTACTGCCATAGGATATGTGTTTAAGCAACAACCTATCCAGGTGTTTAAACTGATTCAGTATATGGTGGAGAATGGCAGGGGGGAATGTGTTCATGCAAGTCATTCCTTATAAAATATGCACATTTTAATAGCCCCCTTTCTTATTTCCAACCACAGCAAGCAAACTCTCCTTTCCCACTTGGCTATCATAGGTGAGGGAGAGCCAAATGTACTAAATCTACCCAGGACTATGGGAGCTAGTTAGCTAGCTTTGAGTAGTCCGCTATAAACAATAAGATTAATTGGGTCTAACCAAGAATTATAAAAGTAACACGCTCAGAATTTGGGCCATATTACTATATTTAGTCTGCCAGATTGGGTTGGCAGGAGTTTTCAATTATTCCCTGGGGGAAGGAAAAGCGGATAGAGATTAAAAGCTATTTTGCTCCGTTAATCCTTTTTGTACTGTACATTCCCACCATATCTCTTGCCAGAAATTGACTTTGTGCTAGGAAAATCTCATTCCTTTCATCATGGTGTTCAAATAACTTGGTGCACTTTCCTTTCCTATGTTAATATGCGGGAGAAAAATAGGTCTACTTTTAACACGAAGACTTCAATAGCTATTCACTATTGCATAGGAGACACTGTAGATGCAACTATCAATGTTGCAGTGATGTAGACACATTCATGTACAGTGTAAGAGCAATAAACCATTTATTCTGCAGACACATCTAAATTCAACATAAAATGGTAAATAATTGAAACTTTGGGCTATAGATGACTTCTTTATTTACTTTAAATATCTTACCCTGTTTCTCCTTTATTAAAGGTGGCTTACAAAAAAAAAAGACAACCAAATCAATCAACAGCTAAACAATAATTAAAACAGTAATTTTAAAACTAGCTATTTTATGTTCAGAACAATCAGAACTATGCGTCAGAGTTAAATATATTAATTTGAACCCCCGAAACATCATAACACATCCTTGGTGGATCCAATTATGTTATTAATCTTGCAGAAAATGCATATACTCTCTAGTTGTTTGGAGGCCTGAACAGAAAAATGGATCTTGCATTTCTTTTCAAGGCCAGTAGGGAGAACCACTGAGGAATCTCAACTGAGATCTCAGGCCACTAATAAAATGTCCCTGCTCTTTCTCTCTTTCTCAGAATGGTAGAAATTGGTACGTGAAGAAGGGCCTTTCTTGGTTTTCTTAAATGGGTAATGAGTTTCATACTTAGGGAGGTGATCTTTGAGGTATGGGGGTCCCGGGCAATAAAGCTCTTTAAAGACTATAGAATGTTTAATCATCTTCATCATCATAATCATAACAGCAGCAATTGACATACATTTTTGAGCAGGAAAGGTTCTTTATTTTCAAACGATTGTAATCCAATCTGCATGCTTTTTGGCCTTAGTAAACAGATTAATGTAAATAGATGTCCATTGTAGAGTATGCTCTTTTTATTCACAATGGTGCTGCTAGAGGTAGAGAGCCCCATGAAAGATGCCCTCTGCCCTCCTTGACTCCTTGGCACTTCCTCTCCCCCAGTTTTTTCTTTCTTTCTTTTTTTCTTTCTTTCTTTCTTTCTTTCTTTCTTTCTTTCTGTGATATTTTTCTTGCTCTCTATGCTTTCTCTTCTCTTCCAGCTGCCTCTCCCCCGGGGCACTCTTCCCACCCCAGTGGTCTTTCTCCTTCCCTACTGTCCTTTCTCTTTGCTCTCCCCATGCTTGGCCCCTCACCCTGCCATGCAGCAGCATCTTTCTCTCATCTGTCTCTCTCTCTTTTTTTCTTTAATTTTTAGAAGAGTTCCAGGCAAAACTGCAGTTATACCTGGAACATTGCTCTACCTCTTTGAGCCCTTGTGACTACAGCTTCCTCTGCAATACAGCCAAACTCTTCCAAAAATCAAAGAAAGAAAAAATAAATACAAGCCAATACTGCCTGGGGAGAAAGCCATCGGGGAAGGGGGAAGAGTGAGCCGAGCTCTAGTGGTGGTGACGAACGTGGTAAGGAAAGTAATTGGAGCATAAGTGGAGGGCATAAGCTTTTTGGGGCAGAGACTGCATCTGGGGTCATTAAGGATTGTGGGACCCTGTACCTCCCCAGAGGTTTGGTCCTGGTGGCACCACTAGTTATTCATGAAGGTCCCATGAAGGGGTTGCATTTTGGAATGAGAATATCTTCAGATGTCTCTCTGAGTACAAGATAGAATGCTCAAAACCAACATTTACAATGGCATGTAAGGAATCAAATTCTGTGTACAGAGATGATTCAGATGGCTTCAACAAATGGCTTTGAGTGAAAGTGTCTGAAGCTTTTCTGTTTTTTAACATTTGCCAACCTGGTAGTGTTACTAAACTCTTAGAATGCAAAACAAATGATTAAATAGTCATCCTACTGGTGATGGCAACAGGGATACCTGGGATCTTGTGAATAAAAGCAAAGCCTTCTACAAAGACTGTTACTTCACTTCCAGTCCCCCCAAAATATGGGAGGTAATATAGTGACTCATATGTGCCAAATTTGAGATCGATCCCTCCAACCCCCTATTTTATATGAATTTATTAAAGATCATTTCAGTTCTGACAGATCAGAATGACAGCTCATCTCGTGTGTTCATTCAGACCTGTCAGAACGGAAACGATCATTAAAAAATTCATATAAAATCGAGGGTTGGAGGGATTGATCTCAAATTTCATACACCTACTTAGGCATACCCCATAGTCACTGTGACCAAGTTTCAAGCCTCTAACTTTTAAAATACAGAAATTATAGGTATATTTATATGGCAGTCCAATAAAATGATATAATCGCCTGAAAATAATCGTCTCCAATGATTATCGTAGGTTTTTCTATCATATCGTCATCGTTAAACACATACACGATAACGATCTTGTCATATCGTTATCGTACATTTTAACGATACGATACACATCCCTAGTTAAGGGTTAAAACTCAGGACTTTTCTAAGAAACATGTATTCTGAGAAATTTTTGCTCAGCTATAGTTGTCATTCTTTAGGGTTCAGCACCTTCACTAGGGTCTTTCAAATGTTACATTTCTGAGGGGCAATTGTGGATACATCTTGTCCCTAATGCAAGTGCTGGCAGCACAGTTCCTGCCTGTAGAAGGAGGTTGGGGGGGCAGTGTTGCATCCACAAAAAGGATGGAGCTAACACTGTGCCAAAATCTGTCCTCCAATTTCCTGTAGAGTTTTCTTCCCCATGAAAGAGGCTTCAATTTTTCTGCCTCATTCTCGGGGAATTTTATACTTCATTTTGAATGTGCGTTAGTGGTGTTTTTCTAATCACTGTTTGGCGGCTGAGGGTACTGTCTGTATTTTTCTTTCTATTACACATCTCTCCATTGCTCTACAGTCTCCCAGGCTGCCTGCACTTCCTAATCAGAAAAGGCCCTATGGGAGGAATAAAATTCATGATGTCTTCCCCCGGGCAGGAAGTGTGGGAAGCCAAGGAGGCTACAGGCTGTCAGAGAGATGATTGTAAATGAAAGACAGGATACTCACAAACACTCCGCGGTCATCTCATAAGTAAGGTAAGCACAAGAACCCTGCACGAAACCCATGAGAATTTCTCTGAAATTTCTTCTCCTTTGAATTTCTTTTTGAAAATAAATTCTTTTTATACAAATTGAATGAGAATGGTCGAAATTTTCATGGGAGTAATTTTTGGCACTGCACTACCACAGTCTACTTATTAAGTGGCAGGGGGCATAATGCCACTGGAAGGGTCCACTGTGGGTAACTTGACCAGCCTCCTCTCCCCAAATCTGGATCCAGGCCTGATTCTTGGCTCAGATTTGAATATAAATGACAGTATGCAGCTAAACACTGAATACTTCAAAAATGCCGAATGGGAAGTCAACAGTTGATCATCCAAAGTCACAACAGAGAACCTTCAGCACATGGCCTAAAGACTGGCCATGTAGAAAGACAAAAATGTGTGAGGAAGAATATCATTTGTATTTCCATTGCACCCCTACAGACTGTAAGTTTCAAGTGGTTAAAGCTAGGGGTATGCATGGACCCAAGTAATCGGATCGGAATCGGAACCGGAACCAGTGCCTCGGATTGGATCAGATCGGAGGCTTCCCGGTTCGGTTTGGAGCCGATTCCAATCTGAAAATTGGACGTCTGATTTTCGGATTGGACGCCATTTTAGGTGTTTTCGCCATCGGCTTACATTGGGGAAAAGAAAGCTTTCCCCCAATGCAAGCCTATGGTGAAAACATGGGGACGGGTGAGTGGGGACCTAACTCCCCCTCCCTCCCCCCGTCCCTCCCCCCTGTCCCTCCGCCCCACTCGTGCTCCTTACCTGCCGGGGGGCCCGCTTCCGTCCACTGTTCCAATCTACTGAGAAACAGGCTTCGTGGCCTAGTTCTCAGTAGAGTGCCAGGTCATCACCTGGTGCTCTACTGAGAACTAGGCCATGAAGCCTGTTTCTCAGTAGATTGGCACAGTGGACAGCAGCGGATGGAAGCAAGCGCCCCGGTAGGTAAGTGGGGCCCTGTCCTTCCCCGCCCCACTCATGCTCCTTGCCTGCCGGGGCCGTCCGTTTCCATCTGCTGCCGCCCGCAGGTCCAATCTACTGAGAAACAGCGTGGCCTGCATCTCAGTAGAGCAATGGGTGATGACATCATCACCTGGTGCTCTACTGAGAGGCAGGCCACGAAGCCTGTTTCTCAGTAGATTGGGGCAGCAGACGGCAGTGGACGGCAGCGAGGAGGCAGCAAGTAAGGAGCACGAGTGGGGGGGAGGGAGGTCCCCAGTCACCCGCCACCATTTTTTCCCCATAGACTTGCAAGCCTATAGCGAAACCACAAAAAATGGAGGTCTGATTTTCTGATTTTTCCCAATTTTGATCAGGAAAAAAAAAATCGGATTGGAAAAAATCGGTCCTCCATTTTTTAAAATCACAATCGTTAATTGACGTTCTGATTTTGGCCGGATCGGGCCGGGATCGTGGATCGGGTCTGATCCATTGTACAACCCTAGTTAAAACCTCAGGACTCTGCTGCCTGAAATAAAACACGATTGCTTTACAATGATCAACAGCATTCAACATGGCATTATATCACTGCATCTGGATGTTAAGTGTGATGTCAAAGTGGGAATTGTGGTGCCTACATTTTACAGCATGAGCCTGGAATGGTAAACTGCTGTTGCTATGGCTGCAGTTTCATCCACTGCATAGCTTCAGCTTTCTATCACTTCAAGGAATATAAATTTCCACTGCAGAAAGAGTCGGGTAATTGTGTAACAAAACTGCCTAAAATCCTTTCAGCTTCCTAATCTGATCCCTAGCCCCACATTTGGTTTTTGGGGGTTTTCTGCCTTTATTGTATACAAAAGTGGAGTCAGACACTAAGAAAGAAGACAAATTAGATCATTTTAATTGCGTTAATAAATACAGGAAAATTCTTCCCGCATTCCTGTCAATACTGTACAAAAGCCTACTCTTTATTTAGTGTTTTCCCTACTCTTTATTTAGTGTGTTAAGATTTTGGACTTGTATATTGGCCTGTCATTTTTTGTTTCCTTGTTTCACTTTTTTTTGTTTTTGTTTCATAATGCTTTGTACCTCCAAGTTAAACATAATTGTCCTAAAGTTTTCAGTGCTGTTCAGCGGTAAGTGCTAGGATTTAGCATGTATAACATTGTCTGAGGCATTTGTTCAGCTGTCTGTGAATCCCCTGAAACTAATGCTCAGTCTCTATTAATGTCTCAGTCCCTGGAAACCGCAGCCTATTCTCTCCTATAATTAATCTTGCAGGTACTGCCTTGACATTATTGGTTCACCAGCAGAGCAGAACTGCCTCAGCCATCAATAATAATTCAGCACATTAGGATGAGGCCTACATACACAGCCCACAGAAGTAGCCAACCTGTGTGAAATCTCTAGAATTCCTCTTAGGTTAGAAAAAGTGTGTGTGTGTGTGTGTGTGAGAGAGAGAGAGAGAGAGATAGAGAGAGAGAGGATGAGGGGAAGCCTCTGTAAATGTGACTAGCTCTTTTGGCAGCTTGAAAATCTTCCAACACAATTTTTTTTGGTGCTATTAATGTTTTGTTTTATGCTTTGTCTCTAAACGTAGCCACTGTTTGGTTCAAATTTTCGGATTGTTACTGAATCTTAATGCTGAGGCTGTTACAAATTGTCTTTCACAGATGTTGGGAATAGGAGAGGTAGGGGATTTATTACTCAATATTTCTGTATTACTGATTGAAACGTGAGGTGCATCCTCAATTCATCCTACTGCAGGGTTTTCAGCTCCCCCACTCCACTCCACTCCACTTTCCTTTCTTTCTTTTTCCTACAAAATCATGGGCAGTCAAAGACGTTATTTTCTGGGTTTGTGTAGACAGCAGCTGTGCAATTTCAAGCAGAATGTTTGCTTTGATCCTCCTTCCTTTAATTGAAATCCACAATTATGAGATTTGCTTCTTTTATGTTTGCGACTTTATTGGTTTAATCTGCAAAATGTGCTGTGTTGCACAGTTAAAGGCAACAGCTGGGATTTAAGTTGTGACTTAGATGAAAAACTGGGAAGAGGCTTCCTTCTCTATGTCTTCCTATTGACTGGGAACAAAGCCCTTTTTATCAGATTTTAGGGCACTTGATATTATGAACAGGAGCCCCAGCACAAATGTTACATGTGCATTAAATGTGAGTGATTGAGCTTCAATTTTTTTTTTTATGTAAGTGATTGAAATGAATAGAAACATTCAGAAAGGAAGACAAAATTGCTCAAGCATCTTATTCTGGGGTTTCCATCTATAGGGAAATAGTATGTGTGATACGTCAATCAACTTTCTAATCATGCTGTGATGTTCCTGCTTTACAGCATCCAGAAATCCAACTGTGCTAATAGTACACTCCTATTCTTGAGTTATACCATATGAACAAGGATAGGATATCTTATTTCTTTTATTTAATCGTTTGATTTTTACTCTGCCTTTCTCCCAAAAAATGCCACTCAAGATGGCTTACATTTAAAAAAAAAAAAAAGATTAAAACAATAAAACACATTAAAATACTCTAAAACATAACAATTATAGAATAAAAACAGCACCCAACCCATAGATCCATTTACAGGCTAAAGGCCTTTTTGAATGAAGCAGTCTTTGCCTGCCATTGGAAGGATAGCAATTAAAGAGCAAACCTAGCCTCCCTTGGGAGAGAGTTCCACGGCCTGGGAGCAGCCGCCAGAAAGGCCCTCTCTCACATTGCCACCAAACACACCTCTGATGGTGGTGGTCTCAAAAGAATGGCTTCTCCAGAAGATCGTAAGAACCAGACAGGTTTGTATGGCAGTCTTCCAGGTAGGCTGGTCCCAACCCAAGCCACATAGGGCTGTATAGGTGATAACCATTGCTTTGAATTCTGTCTGGAAACAGACTGTAACAAGAGAGCCATGTGCTTCCTATATCCAGCTCCAATCAATAATTCTGAACAATTTTCAAAGGCAGCTCCACATAGAAGATGTTACAATAGTCCAAACAGGATATAACTAAGGCATGTGTGATCATTGCCAGATCAGATGTCTTTTGGAATGTGCACAGTTGGCATGCTAACCTCAGATGTGCAAATGCACTCCTGGTCACCATCGAGACCTGGGCATCCAGGTTCAGGTAGGGATGGTAGAACTCACCCCCATCCATGCTATGCACTGCTCGCTGGACCCTGAGCAGCCACCAAACCTGTTCGCCATGCATGGTGAGCCATTGGGCGGTCCACAAGAACACAGCAAGCAGCACATGGCTACCCGATCCCTTGCCAAGCTGCCATTTTGTGTAAAAAATTACAACTGTAGCCATTTTGTGTAAAAATGACAGCTCTGTCTTTTTTGTAACTGCCCATTTATGCAAATGGCAGCTGTAAAGTGGCCAATTATGCAAGACTACAGATGTAAATGGTCCCTTTATGTTTGTAATCTTGCATAAATGGTCCCTTTATGGCCACTATTTGTGCAAATGAGCATTTATGAAAAAGGTCAAAGTACCATTTTTATGCAAAATGGTGGCATAGCAGACTAGAGAGGACCTCCATACTTGCCTGACTTGGTGCATGCCGAGTCCGGCAAATATGGCAGTCCGTGGTCTGGAATCCAGGAGGCCAGACTCCATCCACCTCTCAGACTTCTGCAACATCCCTAGTTTAGTCCAAGAGTGCACCCAAACTGAGATTGCCCCCTCCAAGAAGGACCAGAGCCACCATCAGTACCTCCCAGTCCCATCCAAGAGAGATGCCACAGAAGGATACCATGCTCAATGGTATTGCCACCAAAAGGTCCAGCACAACTAACAAGAACACTCTCTACCAGCGTAAATCATCCACCAAGATGACCAAAGCAGTCTCTCTTCCATAATCAGGCCTGAAACCAGATTAAAACGGACCTAAATAATGCGTCTCATACAAAAATCCCTGGAGCTAAGAAGTCACCACATGCTCCAATATTTTGCCCAAGAATGGAATATCGGAAACCGGGTAGAAATTATCCAACACGGTGAGGTTCTAGGAGGGTGGGGTTTTGTTTGTTTGTTTACAACGTTCTTACCACTGCCTCCTTTAGGAAAGGTGGAATCACATCTTGACATAAAGAAGCAGCCACCACTGTCCTTACCCACACAACCAGCCCCTCCCCCAGCTGCTTTTCTAAACCAAAATAGGCAAGGGTCCAGCATGCGGATGGTTGGCCTCACTTCTGCAAGGATCCTAGCCACATCCTCAAGCTGTACAATTTGAAAAATATCCATTGTAATTGGACAAAAAGGAGCCAAAGCCAAACATCCACCAGACTTATATCAACTATGACATCCAAGTTGGTACAGATATGGATATATTAGGCTAAAGGGCATGGAAACATTGTATATACTAGTGAAAATAAGACTATAAAATATTTTGAGCTGTTTTACCAGAAAGGTCAAGCAATATAAGCCATATATATATATATATATATATATATATATATTCAGACAAAACTCTGTGTGTGTGTGTGTGTGTGTGTGTCGGAGATCCCATGAGAAAACTATTAAACATAATTCACTATAGCAAAATTAATACATTAGGAATAATTGTTTCATTAGATGCAACCAAAGCCTTTGATAAAACTGAACTGGTGTCCCCTGTCACTTTTGCTCATCACTTTTTTCCAATAGTACCTCTAGCAACTAGTGTTAGAATCAATCATAAAACAACAGAGCTAAAAGTAATGAAAAGTCCATCAATTTCCCCCCGCTTCCAATAAAGGAGTGTGTGTGTCGATGTGAGAATACAACTCTATTTGAGGGGAAGGCAAGCAAACAAGGAATGACTCCTAGGAATGACTCCAAGAGAGAGTGAGGGCACTCTCCCAAAATACTTCCTGCTACCCCATTCATTCTCTCAACTTTCATTCACAATATAGTATGGTCCTATTGTGGTGTGTGTGTATGCATGTGTGTGTGCACGCGTTTGTGTGTGGTACAGATTAAGATCTTCTTTACTCCACCAGTCTTTGCCACCCCTTAGCTCTCCCACACAAGTTTTTTCTGGTGTTGCCTCTGGCACATTGTGACTTCTGCCACACATTCATTCTGCAAGCATTTGTTGTCTGAATTAAGTTATGAGCAAAGCAGGAATACTTACTTGGGCATAAGTCTCACTAAAGTCCATGGGACTTGTGTCGAAGTAATGATATCCCCCTTCTTAGGGAAGGTGCTCTAGAGTATTGTGTCCACAAACTTCAGACACTCTTGGAGGAAATGGATTATCTAGACCCTTTCCAGTTGGGCTTCAGGCCTCATTTGGGACTGAATCAGAGAGATTACCCTGCTGGATTACCTTTATTGGGAGAGAGATGGGGAGTGCCACCCTGGTGTCTCTCCTTCATCATTCAAGGAGTGACCATGGTATCCATTGGCCATGGTATCCTTCTGGCTTTGCTAAATGGATTGGGAGTCAGGGGCATGATGCTACAGTAGTTCCACTCCTACCTGCAGGGTCAATTCCAGAGGATAGCATTGGGTGACCATTCTTTCCCTGCTACAGTTCAACATTTGTACAAAGCCTCTGTGTGTGTGTAATCATTAGGAGATTTGGAGTAAAGTGTCACCACCTCTGTTTCACTGTATCGTCTGAATCAGGAGAGAAGGTGCAGACCCTGTACCAATGTCTGGATACAGTGGTGGGCTGGATCAGAGTCAATAAGCTGAGGTTGAATCTGGATGAGATGGAGGCACTATGGATACATGGGTTCACTTTAGCAGGAATCAGAGACATTGCCTGTTGGGGTTGTACTCCCTCTGAAGGAACGGGTGCAGAGCTTGGGGGTGCTTCTAGATCTATCATTGCCAGAGGACGCATATGTGGCTTCCATGGTGAAGTGTACCTTTTCCCTACCTTTGTTGGTTTGCCAACTGCAGCTGTTTCTGGACAGGGCTAGCCTGACCACAGTGATCCATGTGCTGATAACCTATTGCAATGCACTTTACGTGGGGCTGCCTATGAGATTGGCTCGGAAGCTGCAGCTAGTGCAAAACAGCCTACCGGGAACATATTACACCATCTTGAAGGAGTTGCACCAGGTGCCAATAAACTAGTGTGCCCGTGTCCGAGATGCTGGTGTTAACAAACGAAGCCCTACATGGCAGAGGACCTGGATAGAGTGCCTTCTTCCTTATGTATCTGCCTAGATAGTAAGAACTAATGGAGATGCTTCTTCTTTTTGATGGTGCAGCATTTGCCTGGGGTTTGATATGCAGCAACTTGAGAGGGGGCTTTCACAATACAGGTGCAACAGTTGTGGAATTTGTTCATATATGCTTGGTGCTGAGTCTTATAAGCTTCAGTGCCAACTAAAAACCTATTTGTTTATCCAGACTTTTGACCAAATCCCCGCTTCGATCCGGAGGGAGAGGTGGGTTATAAATTATTATTATTATTATTATTATTATTATTATTATTATTATTTCAGTATCTTGTAAACTTACTTATCTGTGTTTCTGTTCTGTGTTGTACTGTTTTATAGATTGGTGTTGATGGCTGTATTATGTATTATTGTTTTTTTTACCCAACTTTCAAATTATTTTATAATGAAAAGCAGGCAATAAATTGATTAAATAAATAAATAATAAGAATGCATTGACTTTGGCACTATTGGTCTTATTGTCCCAGTGTGTTTGTGAGAGCCACCATGTTTGCAAGAGAGCTTTCAGATTTCTAAATATCCCCAAATGAGTGGGAATGCTCATTTCCAGAACAGGGCATCACAGCAGAGCTCACAGAAGGGAGTTTTGTTGACCTATCCTGATCCAGAAATGTGTATTTTGGCTCATTTACAGGGTTCTTTTTAGAAGTGTGAAAGTCCTGTTGCACTAGTCCTCACTCCCATGAGGAGAATAGAACTATTGGATGTTGCCCTAAATGTGTATCGAAACACCCATCCAGTCCTACAGACATTCATAACTTTGCTAGTGTGTGAAAAGAATAATAGAATAGTAAAGTTGGAAGGAGCCTATAAGGCCATTGAGTCCAACCCTGATCAATGCAGGAATCCACCTTAAAGCATCCCTGACAGATGGTTGTCCAGCTGCCTCTTGAATGCCTATAGTGTGGGAGAGCCCACGACCTCCCTAGATAATTGGTTCCATTGTTGTATTGCTCTAACAATCGGGAAGTTTCTCCTGATGTCAAGCCAGAATCTGGCTTCCTGTAACTTGAGCCCATTATTCCGTGTCCTGCATTCTGGGTTTGTCGAGAAGAGATCCTGGCCCTCCTCTGTGTGACAAACTTTCAAGTATTTGAAAAGTGCTATCATGTCTCCCCTCAGTCTTCTCTTTCTCAAGGCTAAACATGTCCATGTGTGTGTTGAGTAAGCAAACCATAAAACTTCTCAGTAGGACTGCAAAGTAGCAGAGGAGCAGGCTGTGAACCCTAGCAAACTACAGCAAAATATGTATATTGCTTGCCATTTGACCTGATCACGACTACACGGTCAATAGACCTAGTTCTACCTGACTGTACTAGTGAAAGATTGATGGCACAATTATTCAATCACCAAGTTTTAGCAGTTGGTGTAAGAGAGGTTAGAACAAGGCTAAAGAAGTTTTAGAAGAAAAAATGTGATGAATTGGAAAGGAGGAGATTGCATAAAAAGGAACATAATCCCCAGGACTGAGTGACTGAGTAAGAAGAGGGCCAGGACTTCTGGCAGAATGGCTGGAATCTATGAGTGTTCTTGGAAACTTAATGAAAGGGGGGGAGATTTTAATGGGAAAACTCCCCCTTGTCTTATAACAACACTATGATTTAAAATTAATTAAGAGCCTCCATTTAACTCAAGTGAAAGAACAATAATCCGTATTCAGGCTTTATGCCTGAATAGGGTAGGCTAGCCTTTCCCAGCCTAGTGTCCTCCAGATGTCTTGCTGGGGGATGCTGGGAGTAGTTCAACACATCTGGAGGGCGGGGAAGCCTGGTGTAGACTAACATGAGTACAAAGGATGGGGCTACACATGCCAGCCCTGCCCCTTCAGTCCTTTAACTTCCCATATTGAATGGGGATGTATGTAGTGGGCTTCTACTTGCGTTCAGTAGAACATGAGCAAAAGCCTCCAAGGAACTGGAAACCCTGCTTTATCGGGGTCCCTGAACACACAAAGACTCAAGTGAAAGTGAGCCTGCTGCAGACTTCCCCAGTCAGGACAGGGAGTCAGGAACTGAGGAGGCAAAGCTGGTGCACATGACGACATTGGGGACAGAGCTGGTGTGTACAGCCCCATCCCTCATACTCTTCTTAGTCTTCCTTACTCACATTGGACATAATACCTGAATAGGGCTATTCTTCAGTCTATAAGTGTGTCAACCATCCACAGCTGTCCAATTTTCAGCTAAAATCCCAATATTCAGCTTAGTTCACAATTTTCAGCCTCATTCCACTTTTTCAGCCTAATTCTTTAACAATTGCATAGAAAAGGGAATTTCAGCAGGTGTCATTTATATACAGGCAGCACCTGGTGAAATTCCATCTTCACCACAACAGTTGAATTCCCTTTTCCATACAACTGTTAAAGATACAGGAGCTCTGTCCTCCTTTCCATATGGTCACCCTAATGGCCTGACATCTTATGGTCCACAGAGCCAGGTGAATCTTTCTGTCAAATTTGGTAAGTCTTCTGCCCAAGCTCAAATTCAATAGTAAGTTCCTCAAGTCTGGAATCTTACATCCCAAATGGAATACTGGATGTTTCTTGAAATCTGGGAAAGCAGTAAGTGCCCTTGCCACAAGGCCAAAGGCTATCAACAACTAGTTCTTCAAGCTGTTTGACCCCCAACATAACAAGTACCACTCCATTCAGTAAGTGACCATGTGATTCCACTCTAAGCTATTGCTGTAGGAATTGTGAATTGTGTTGTCCTTAGCTGTGACTGTTCAGACACAGCAAATACCATAATTTCATGCCACTTTTTCCTGCCTAGTGTCTAATTAGCATGCAAACTCTCAGGACCAGTAGCAATTCTCATTACATGATAATTAAGATTACTTTGAGGTTTCTCTCATTACAGCAATCCACACAAAAAAGTAGCAAAACGTTAAAAAAATAATGGAAATTTCTCCTCTACTTAATCAAAGTCAAATTCAGAACATCCCTAATTTTAGTGATAATTTTAGATACATTCTCTGCCTTAAAATCAAATGTCTTGAAAAGGAATGCAGAAATATGTGTTCACAATATTTCTTTCCACCACACTTTATATTATTAATATTTTTATTTTATCAACATCACACACACACACTTTCCATAAAAATAACATTTTCAAAACAAGCCACAATAGCCACAAAACCCTCCTTCACACACAGCCCACTTCAAATCTCCCTTTTTTGAAGTAGTACTTCTTTCATTACTGCCATTTTGTTCCCTGCTTAGAAGAAAAACTGAAGTATGTCACGTAGAAGGTATGCGTTCTGTCTTCCTACATCAATTCAAAATTGAAATTCAGGTTAATGGATGGGGAAAAATAAATATTTCCATTGCAAAATATAGCTACACCTGTACGTTTTCCTTTCATCATTAAAGAAAGCACTTCAGGTCTGATTTGGGGGCTAATTTTGACCCAGTTTTGAGCAATTAGATTATTATGTATGCAGGAAAAGTGAGCAGTTTTCTCTTTTTCACAAAACACCCTTTGTTGAAATTCATGAAAGCCGTATTCCATCAGGGCAACATTTTGAAGTCACTGTGGGTGAAACATCAAATTACCAGCAGTTATGCAAATGCTAATTATTTGTCAAAGATAAATAGATAAACTCGGAGCGTTAGCATGATGGTTTCAGAAAGCAAAGAAGAATGACACCGTGAGCAATAGAGGGATATGCAAAAGGAGAGAGAAAGAGAGCATGCACATTTACACATGAAAGAGGTGGTAAGTATATGTCACGATTTCCCATGCATTAGACATTCTGAATTACAGGCACTGTTATGTAGTTATTCAGATAAGCACTTGGACTTTGAAGGCGAGTGGCTGTTCTTGTTGTTGGTTCTCTGGTTACAGAATTGAAGAATGGGTGTCCAAGTAAAAGAAAATTCCTTACTGATCCCATATCTCTATTACACAGGGATCAATATGATCACAAACATGTTGATGTATCCTGAAAAAGATTGCATTTGGCTGACCAAATGCAGAGAAAGAGGAAGCAGAAAGTCTGAATGGGCAAATCAGTCTATTTCCAGTCTGTGTCACTTTTGCATGTGTTGCAGCCATAAATCCTGTGGAGGGAGAAAATACGCAATTTCCCCAACCTTGAGAAAATTGCTTTTGTCTTCCTCCCCCACCCCGTGCCAATGATTGATTCAGAGAGCCTTTAAGGACATGATTGGCACTGCGGGGAGGGAGGTAAAGCACACTTTCCAGGCCCTCCCGAAAGTGCACAGTTCCCCTGGACACACTAATGGCGTGCCAGAGGAATTGTGCATTTTCTGGAGGCCCCGGAAAGTGCACATCACCAAGAGCTCAGCAAGGCTGGCTCCTGCAACAGGACCAGCCAAGCAGCACTCAGCGAACTCGTGGGGTAGGTATTCCGTGAGTTCTTCATCCCCTGTTAATCTGTTGTGGTTTTTTTAAAAAAAACTCTGCATGAACACATCTCTGAACACATATTTTTACAAGACATGTATTTCTAAACATATTCATCTCAAAATGTGAATTTTTAAATGTATTTGTTTGCATTGTTTTGAGCTGAGAACTGCACCAGAAACTTCAGCATGCATGAAAACCTATTAACAACTGAGACCCAATTTCCATGGAAACAGTTTCAGAAGTGTTTTCAGGTTATATCCAGATTTCAAGAAATTGCTTTGGTCCATCAGGTGTACAAAGCAAGAAAAGCAAAGTACACACTACCTAAGAACCTGCTTTCACTGGTCAAACATCACTTGAAACCGCCATACTTTGGGGTTAGGTGGGTAGAGTGTTGTGAGTAGAACTGAACGTCATGAGCCATGTAGGTGCTGCTCAGTGAATGAGAGAGGCTTGCTTCCTGTTCTTTTCAATGTTCTCCTGTTCAAGGAAGTTTAATGGAAAAGATGAATTAAATCCCCTGAGCTTACCCCACACATCTCCCCTTGCATCCACCACTGAAACACAGTGGGCTTACTTCTAGGTAAACATGCATTATGTTTGGGCTGTAAGGCAGCAGACCTATATATTCCCCCTCCTTGACCAGGAAGTAATCTATCAATGAACTCAATGACACTTATTTCAGAGTAGACTCATCTAATTGTGGGTTGCCCTGTAAGGCTGCACTTTTATCCACAAAAACCCATTTGAATAGGGTGTTGATATGAAAAGTTGGGCAGGGCGCCTGTATTTTTAACAGTTGTATAGAAAGGGGAATTTCAGCAGGTGTTATTTGTATGCATGCAGCACCTGGTGAAATTCCCTCTTCATCACAAGAGTTAAAGCTGCAGGAGCCCTACCCAGATACAAGAGAAGGCAGGGCTCCTGCAGCTTTAACTGTTGTGATGAAGAGGGAATTTCACCAGGTGCTGCATGCATACGAATGACACCTGCTGAAATTCCCTTTTCATCACAAAGATACAGGAGCCCTGTCCTCCTTTCCATATGGTCACCCTACATTTGAACTTGGGGCTACACTCTTCCAAAGAATCCTGCACACAGTTTCTTCTGGAGGAAATACTTTTTTCTCCTCCTTTTAAATATCCTCCCAGTTCAGTTTAAATATCCTCCCAGTTCAGCCCCGCTCCCCACACCTTTAGTCATTGCAATGCTGGAAAATGAGTTTCTACAGTGCGAGTCAGTTGCACCAGTGCAATATTGCACTATAGAGCTATTACAGGACTGTGAAGTAGCAATATTGAAGCCTCCTTTCTCCACAGAAGTCACAGTCAAGCTCTAACTCGTTCTGAAGCAATGAAACAGCACAACTGAGAAAGTAAGAATTAACAGGAAAGAAGAAAGATGAGCTTAATAGTGCTCAGTGGGAAAAGAAGCATATGTCCAAAGTGGCTACTGCCAATGGGGGGAAAAAGGAATGGGGGGAAAGGAGAGGGCCCCAGTGCTTGGCCAGGTCACAGCCAGGTCACAGTTACACTCCTTGGCATGTCCAGTATATAGGATTTAATTCGGAGGAGTGGGGCATACTGCAGTGAAACCACACTGGTCTTGTTCAGTCATGGTTAGGACGCTAACCCTTTTGCAGTAAGTGATCGTGTTTAACCCGTGTTTATGTAGCCAATATGGTTAGGAATGGTTCACATGATACGCTTATGGTCGGATCTACACCTTGTGGCAAATCATTACAAATGTGGAATAAAAAGCAGGATATAACACTATGAAAGCGGTATATGGAATGTGAATTGTTCCCCAACAGTTATTGATGCACTTCAATACTGCTTTAAAGCCATAGTGAAGATCTAGCCCAAGTCATGGCTCACACAACACGCCAAGCCATAATGTTTAGCTCAAAATGCTTAACTGTCATGGTTTAGCATGTTGGCTGAACAGGGCCACTAAATCACCTGGGTACATTGACCCTGAATTCAAATCTGCACATCAGCCTGGAAGGGACGGATCAGGTAACTGGGTATTGGAATTAGCAAATCTTAAATTTGTCAGGCAGAAAGACAGCATCAAGCTTCCCCAACCCAGTGCCTTTCAGAAGTCTTAGACTACAATTACCATCATGCTCAGCCAGCAGGGCCAACTGGAAAATACCACTTGGGGAAGGCTGGGCTGTATGATCAAACCTTATATGTACACGGAACGGAACCTTAACCTACTTGAGACAGTGATCTGATGTTCATGAAGTATTTACCACCCCTGCCATATATGATCAGTTCACCAAAATAACAAAAAACACCCCTAAATACTTACACCTCCCTGTGACCTTCAGTGTAGAGTAGGTGAAAAAACTGTCCCAACCTGCCAACACGGGAACAGCCTAAACATTCCTACTCATTCCCTAAGCGATCAGCTAATCCTACAGTGACACCAAGGGATGTTTGCCAGAAGATTCAAGAGGTCGGGTTTTGGGTGGAATCAGCATATATAGAGCCCTTAAGTTCCATCCCCTCTTTGGTATCAGCATGATGCACATACACATGTCTATGCTGTTGATGTGTCCCTACTCTTCCATAGCCCTGGACAAAACTCTGAGTCCTGCTTGTGTACCACAAGATTGGGTGGAGAGAACTGTCTCGTACTCATGGAAGGACTTCTGTGAGCACAAGTCTCATTCTGTGAACAGAACTAATTAAACAATAATTCATCCATCGTTACAGATGGTCAACCATTTTTTGTTAGAATATTTCCATCTCCATCTTTGGAGACTCATTTTCTCCAAATGTATTCATTATTCATTGGTTTTCATTAAATAATTCAAGAAGACAATTTTAAAATAATTAATTTAAGCAATGTAAAGTATGTGGTGTTATGAAGCAAAGTCATAATTGATTTATTTCTAAATATAATTTTCAATTTGCTAGCAATGTGTGCCTTCCTGAAATGGTGGTCTTCCATGTATGAGTCATATATGAACCATAAAGGGAATGATCACCACATGTCGTGAAATAAAGCATTACTTGTATTACTTGAATGTTAATTATGTTTTATCTGAGTGACAATTGTATATATCTATTTAAGTAATGCAATTCTGATAGATGGGAGAAAAGGCTTTTTAATTGTAAGTGATGACTAATTGGAAATGAAAGCCCAAAGCTGCACTTACATGGATGTAAATCCATTGAACACAATGGGATTTTTTTCTGACTGAACATGCATAAGATCATAGTGGTGCAGCACAGCCCTAGTACTTTCTATTCCTAGGAAGAGTCATGACATAGAAGTAGCCTCATGGGGCATTTTGCTTTTAATTGCAAAGGGAATGGTGCCAGGCTGTGAGAACAGCTAAGTGACTGGTTAAAGGGGTGGCCAAGGGTTTCTCCCCCTCTTTTTACCTGTTGTTGTTGTTGTTGTTGTTGTTGTTGTTGCTGCTGCTGCTGCTGCTGCTGCTGTTGTTATCATTATCTATTTCTCGCATGTGGTGGTTTTTCTAGATAGACATGATGAGCTTTGCCAAGTCATGCTGGCTTTTACAGATTCAGGAATTTCCTGACAATTGAGCATGTTTTAATTATGATTGCTTTCTGAATGTTGGTGTGGATGTATTTTGGAAGGCCCAGTTTCTGAAGATTTTCTGTATAGTTTTTTGATGCTGGATACTGATGTGACTAATGTTCCTTTTCCTGTTGCCATAGTTCTTTGACTTCCATGGGCAGTGGTGTACATTTTTCTACAACATTTTTATCATTAGGTATTCCTCTGTCAATGAGGTACGTGTGGTTTTCTTTTTTGTCTATGATATTTATTATTATTGTTATTATTTTATTATTATTATTATTATTTTATTAGATTCTTTCCATTTTTCAACACAATACAAACAGTAAACCCTTACCCCTGCAGAAGAACAAAAACATTCAGTTGGCCTTTACGGGAAACCGTAAAGCAACACCAAAACAGCAACAGCTGTTTTGGCACAGCTCTAGTAATTAAATTCATTATTATTGTGCACAATGCATATAACAGTTTGATCAGAATGTATTTCTTATGGAACTTTTCAATAGGAGCTAATTTCTTTTTAAAAAATCTAAAAGAACAACTGCAGAGACAGCAAAAGACAAAAGGAAAATAAGCAGTCAAATTTATCATGTTTATAGTTTATTGCCTCATTAATTAAGATGCAGACAATACACTTGAGAAAAATGCAAAGCATAAAAGTTCTTCAATAACATATTTATTACTCAAACAGCCCACTGCTGATTCACTATTAAAATTATTGTAAAAAATAAAATTCTAAAGTAACAGCATGACTGCTGATTCACTATTAAAATTATTATATACAATAAAATTTTAAAGTAACAGGATGGCAGTGCTACAATTCTATCTATTAATAACTGTTCCAATAAAGGTATTTTAAAAAACTATTACTTGTATTTGAGATGAACATTTTTGTTTTAACCTTGAAAAGAGTTATACCTTGTCTGGTTTTTTTAAGTAAATAAACTTCTCATTTTGATCATACAAAAAATTTCCCTTACCTTCTTAGTTCATGTTTTAAAATTTGCTTTTAACTATCCTCTGCATGTTTAATCAGAAGTACATCCCACTGTATTCAGCTGGGTTAAGTAACTTTCCAAGTAAGAATACATAGGATTGCACAGTTATTCTGCAATCCTAAACACAATTACTTGGCAGTAAGGTACATTGAACTCAATGTGACCAAGACCAGATCTACACCAAGCAGGATATAGCGGTATGAAAGCAGTATGAAAGAGGTATGTAAAAGACAGGAGCCACACTGCTGTTTTATAGTGGTATTGAAGTGCACTGACAACTGTTGGGGCCCAATGACATATACCATATACCGCTATATCCTGTTTGGTGTGGCTCCTGCCTTTTATATACTGTGTCATGATGCAAGCTCACCCCAGGCTGCTGCTCACGAATTTTAGGCAAACTGACACACTCCAAAAATGGTGAGACTTCTTTTATTGTAAAATCACTCGGAATTCAAGCATAACGGTTTCATTTCTGCACACACACACTTGAAGCTGAAGACGGACCAGATAGCTTTCAGGTACAACAGCTTAATGCGAACAGCAAATCATTCAGGGGGAGACATTTAGAGTTAGCCCCTGTCCCATGCGGTCAGGAGAGGCTACACACACTGACACATCAGGAACACGAACAAAACACAAAGGAAAAACCCCAGCACAGAAGTGCATGAAGTCTGACAGTAGACAAGATCATCTTGCACCAAACCAAACTCAGCCTGCCAGGAACACTGAGCTGATCACGTAAGTAAGATGTCAGGGGACGAACCTCTTCGACCTAGGAAACCTTCCCTGCTTGTAGCTTTGGCTCTGAGGAAGGCTCTCTCGCAGGTCACACACACACACAATTCCAGAACAGCAACGATCAGCCTCAGAGTTACCCTGTGCCCGTACTTTGGCTCCATGCAGGGAAAACAGGCTATAGAACACGAATCCAGAACAGTAATCTGCAAGTCCAAATCTATGAAAAGCCACAGAGCACTTTTCATGACATAGTTCTTAGAAATTCCAAGTCCAAATAGCAACAAAACATGTACAGAGTGCATCCAACATCTCCAAACCAGATAGAATCCCAAACAAGAGTTTCTTGGCAAGCGTAGAACCAGATGGTAACCGTAGAACAGGCGAACAGGTGAACAGATGATTCCTAGCAAAGGGCTTCCCCTTTGCTCATTCCTCTTATAGCTTGGAGGCTGGCTATTCTAAGCCACTTGACAGACAGGACCTTAGACCTGTAACTCAAACTCATGTGCCAACAGGGCAACACGGTTCAACCTCCTCTTGATGACGACACTATGTGAGAGACAGCTTGCAAGATAGCCCCCACCTTTTCAAAACATACTTTTGTTCTCAAGGAAACTCAAGGCCTCGGCTAGCAGCCACTGATAAGCACAGAACAGAGACAGACTTTCTCACAACAATTGCCAAGCTTTCAACTCACAATTCACTAGGCCAGCCTAGTGAATTGTCCATAAAGCACCTGACATCCATCATACTGGTTTCATACCGGTTTCATACCGCTATATCCTGCTTGGTGTAGATCAGGCCTTACTTCAAAGAAAATGTGTAGGTAGATCAGGCCTTATTTCAAAGAAAATATGTGTAAGATAGGGATGACCATAACCAGCAATTCTGACACTTTTAGGACTTGCTGTACTTCCATGGTGTGCCAGACGCGGCTTACTTTTGCAAGGCAAGTCATGCAGTTTCCCCGAGTTCCAGGGACATTATATACAGTTTGTGGGGGTGGGGTCTGAGCCATACTTTGCATAAATAGAGATGTGTGCAAATTGTGGTTAATTCTGTAATTTGTACAAATTACAGACGTAATTTGCAAGGTAAGTCACAAATTACACAAAATCCAGCTGTAATTTGCACAAATGGTTTTTTAAACACACACACACACACACACACCATTATGGAAATACTGCCAAGTGGCCAGACTTGTTGCACACCGAATCAGGTCAGCTGGTGGAAGACGTAATGGAATCCAGGGGGCTGAGCTAAAGAAAGCTTGTCAAGCTCCAGCCCCCAACTGGATTCCTCCAACTTTCATAGTATAAGATTGTGCTGCATGTTCCACATTGTACATTCTATTAAATTAAATATGTCCCCCTAAAATAACTTTTCTTTCTTCCAAGGTCTGCACTAACATTTCCCAAAGAACATCATTGCAATCAAGCACTTTTTCCAAGCGTGTCGATATCTAGGAGCTTTTCCATTCAACTCAAGTGGACAGTCTCAGAAATAGATTTGTGATGGAACTGCATCCTACACAGAAGTAAATAGAGAACCTTGCTCATTATGTACATACTGGAACTCATGTGGAACTGAGATCTGGGAATTATATTCAGTGAGTCAGGAAACATGTTACAAAACAGAATGATTTCAATAGTTTTTGTCTGGTGAAGTAAAAGGTAAGGTCCTTGAATATGAAAAGCAGTATGCTCGCTGTTTGCCTGGGAGTCTCAAGGCACAATCTAATGATCTGGACTGGTGCTTTGTTGTTTTTGTGCACAAGATAGCCATTCAAACAAGTGGCTACCTGCATTTGTGATAAATCTTGGTCCTCTGCCCAAACAGTAGCAGCCATGTCCTTCACAATGCATAAAATGCACCACTGGATGGTCTGGATTACAAATGGGTAAAATCTAGAAGAAGAAGAAGAAGAAGAAGAAGAAGAAGAAGAAGAAGAAGAAGAAGAAGAATCCACCCCCTGTATAAGAGCCTTATGGGAAGAGGGATTTACATGGCAGATAATTTTGTTTTCCCATCCATAGGTTTTGCCTCCTGAAACCCTTTTAATTCCTTTAGATTGAATGGGGGGAAGGAGGGTCCTCTATTGGATATGATTTTCCTAACACTTTTGTTTTTGTCCCTGCACTAACCGACCAATAAGAGTGCCCTGAGTTCTCAGGCTTCTAAAGTAAAAGACGGGATTGTCAGTGATGTGGTGGGTAGGGTGACCAACTGTCAGGATTTCCCCGGATTTGTCCTGGTTTTTGTTCTATCCTGGGTGTCGGGGGATTTTCTGTAATTTTCTATAATGTCCTGGAAAGATAAGCTTTCCCCTTTAAGGCCACATTAGCGTGGTTGGAGGGAATGACGAGCTTTCTGGAGGTGGGTTATTTCCCTCCCACTGCTCCAATCAGGACCTTACAGGGGAAAGTATGTCATTCCTGGACATTATAGAAAAGGACCCGATTGGAGCAGTGGAGCACGGGAATGACACACTTTCCCCTCCTCCGCTCCAATTGGGTCCTTTAAAGCAGTGGGGGTGAATGACATGCTTTCCAGAGGCCCCGGAAAGCCACTTTCCCACCCCCCACCCAACTGAGGGTCCTCTTTTTTGGTTTCCCAAATGTGGTCACCCTAGTGGTGGGAAGGTTTATTTCTCCCCTCCTAAAGAGCTGTGGTTCCTGGTCCAAATCAGAGCTGTGCATGATTACACTATAGTAAAGAAAACACTAATCCTCAGCTACATGCTACTTGATTAGCATACTATATCATTTGGCTCACATACTTGATTCAAGGGATAATGCTCTGAATCTTAATGTATATCTACTGAACATCCTTCAATGTAAAATAATTTCTTATAAAAACCTCTAAAACTGGGGTATCACCCTCACTATTTTGATTGCATACAATCAGGGGGGAAAACACCTGTGAATTATCATGTGGGTTTGGATAAAATAATTAGAAATGACTGTGATAGTACTTCATAACTAATGCTATTAATAAAGTCTAATAAATATTACCGGGAAGTGAAGAAATCAGGTACCCATCTCTGCTATTTATGTGTGTGTGTGTGTGTGTGTGTGAGAGAGAGAGAGAGAGAGAGAGAGAGAGAATAAGAATTTCTTTTATTCAAGACAATTATACCAGCTGTGAATATGTGATTTTCACTTTGAAAATTGAAATCAAGGATGTATCAGCTCTTTCCCTGGTTGGATGCCACAGGTCACAAGATGAAAAGAGCTCATAAACACAGGCCAGGTTTATATTGCTAAAGAGCCTGGAAAAGAGTTACCAGAGACCAAGGAAGTTCTGTTTAGTTCTTACCGAAAAATTGATAAAGCAAGGTCAGAGCCTCACGAAACTAAGTACAAGCAGATGCCTTTTATGATACATGGTATATTTTTTATAAGCTATGCTAATAAAAAAGAATTTTATTTATTTATTTATTTATTTTACAATATTTGTATACCACTTCATATCTAACAGATTCCGGAGTGGTGAACATAAGACACACAATAGTAAAAAGATTAAATGATTAAAACACCATTTTATAATTATTAAAAACAGAATGCCAATAAAAAACATGGCTGGCCATTTAAGGAATGCTTCCGGGAACATAATTGTTTTCAGGAAGTGCCAGAAATAACATAGTGTTGTTGCCTGCCTGACCTCCAGGGGCAGGAAATACAAAAGAAAGGGGGCCACCACACTGAAGGCTCTTCTCTGGGTGGACTCCAATCAGATCATAGGTCCATATGGAACCACCAGCAGCATGCCCTCTGATTATCTCAGGTTGGTAAAGGAGAAGATGCTCTCTCAGGTATCCTGGTCCCAAGTTGTTTAGGGCTTTGTACACTAGTAGCAGAACTTTAAACCTGGCTCGGTAGTGAATAGGTAGTCAGTACAGTTTGCTCAGCAAAGGAGTTGCATGCTGAAAAGGGGCAGTTCCCAACAATAGCCGAGCTGCTGTGCTCTGCACTAGCTCCAGCTTCCGGAATAGCCTTAAGGGCAGCCCCACATAGAGTGCATTGCAGGTATCAGGTCTTGAGGTTACTAGCACCTGTACTACTGTGGGCAAGCTATCCCTATCCAATAGAGGCCATAGCTGGTGAACCAGGCGAAGCTGGTAAAAGGCACTCGAAAGCGCTATGGCTACAAGGGCCTCCAGCGACAATTATGGATCTAGTAGTACCCCCAAACTACAAACATAGTTTTCAGAGGGAGTTACATCCACTACAATCTACATGAAACAGTGTGGAATACTTATTTGGTCGAATAATAATAATAATAATAATAATAATAATAATAATAAATCACTATTGTATTATATTTGACATGATACATGACAGATACATGACAAATAACTCAAAGAAGTGTACAAACTTCATATGGCATCTGTGTTACTAAGTTGTTAAAGATGTTCAAATGGTTAAAGTGCTTTATATAATTAAAAATAATACAGCTAGAAAGTTGGTTTACAAAGTGCGGACACTTTTGATGACAGCTGTTTTCTCAGACCAGCTATTAAAAAAAACCCACAGTGTCTGAAGGAAGCAAAATACTATGTAGTCCACCCACCTCACTACAATACAGAACTAAGAACAAACTGGGCCCCTATAGTTCAATTCACATGATCGTCAGCATAGGTTTCCACAAATAACGTAAGACGTCTTTGTATTTGTAAAGCAAATATCTCCATGGGATTCAAACAAGCCAGTCAAAACATCGACTACAGGAGAGGGAGAAAATTCCAGCCTCCCTAGCTAATTCCAGCCTCCCTAGCTAATTCCAGGCTCCCTAGCTAATTCGTCCTAAGGGAAAATCCATTCTGACCCCTATCTCTCTATCTCTCTATCTAATCAGTTTGTCTCCTGTTCAGGAGCCACTTCTAGGGAAGTTCTAGCACCAAACCACCTATCTGCTTGTTATGTGGTAGCCACCTTGGGATGATGATGATGATGATGATGATGATAATGATGATTTTGTTATACCCCAGCATATAAATACAATGTATAAATAAAATAATAATAAATAATTACATTTGTGTCAGTCCTGCTTCCAAATAGCTCAACGGGGAATATTGCTTTAGAGAGGAAACCACATCTGATGCTATCAGCCCAGTTTCAGGGGCTTTCATATTCTCCTAGTTCATATTGTTGATATAAAAATCATAATTAAAAATGCAATTCTTTTTATAATGTCAAGCCTGAAAAAGATTAGTTATTTGTCAACATCATTAAAGCATTTTTCAGTTGTTGTTTTGGTGCCTTTATTGTAAGTGGGCTGAACCTCTTTGATTATCTCCTATTCATGCTTTACAAATGGAACCTCTTTCATCTGATTTTTATGAATATTCCTTCCATTTGGTTAAATCAGGAATCCTAGCAACAGCCCACTTTGAAACAGCCATGAGCTTTGTTAAAGCAAGAGGCTTTAATTGTGGAAAAACAGAAAACACAAAGCAGTCGACATTATTACAGACTAGAAACCAAACGTTTAGGAGCAGAGGGGAGTAGGAAAACCTCTTTTTTTAACCCCCCTCTCAGAGAGAGAGAGAGAGAGAGAGAGAGAGAGGGAGAGGGAGAGGGAGAGAGAGAGAGAGAGAGAGAGAGAGAGAGAGAGAGAGAGAGAGTTGATTACATGATTCTCTTTTTCTTTGGCTATCTTTAAATCAGAAATTGGCATTTAACAATGCCATCTTTGTAGAGGAAGCTATACCTTTATCCTTCAAGATACATTCCTTTCTTAGTTTCTGTAGTTATTTAAAATCTCTTTGGTGCAAAAAGGGCAATACAAGAAAATGGATGCATCCAGTATTTAAGTGCTGGCTGATTGCATTAAATGTAATAAAGTACCTTCTGGATATTGCACACATGCATCTTAATTTCCAGAAGCAATTAGCTATTATAGAACAGAAACAAATTATAAAAATTAGCCAATTAAACACAGACCAAATCCTGCTGTTTCTTTCTGGGAAGATCTCTCTTAGAAGTCAGTGAGGATTTGACTTATCTAGGAATGCAGGATTTGGCCTTAATAACATCATAATGGTTTGTCCAAAAATTCAGAGAGTTTGGATAATATATAAAACAGCATTGCAGTTAAAAATTATCACAAGTTTGTAGGTTAGATCCAAGGATGAGGCTGTTTTACTTATCTGTCCAGGCTCCATAGTCAGTGACATGTAAAGGAGACGTAATAGGCTGACCAGATAAAATCCAGGTCAGGGCTCATGTAACTTTAACAGTTGTAGAGAAAAGGGAATTTCAGCCAGTGTCATTTGTATGCAATTAGTTCCTGGTGAAATTCCCTCTTCATCACAGCAGTTAAAGTTGCAGGCACTATACTAGAGTGACCATATACAAAAGAAGGCAGGGCCCCTGCAACTTTAACAGTTGTGATGAAGAGGGAATATCACCAGTAGGCTGACCAGGTGGCTCGGGATTTCCCGGTCCTAACCGGGAATCCAGGGGCAAACCGGCCCAACCGGGGGGCGGGGGGGCAAACCGGGGTGGCGGGGGGTCACGCGGCGGTGGCAGCAAGCAAGGAGCGGCGGCGAAGGCGGTGGAGGAGCCCGGGAAGTGGCCGCCCCAGCTGGTAAGCACGAAGGGGGGCACTTACCTGCTGGGGCGGCCGCTTCCCGGGCTCCTCCGCCGCTGCCGGGCTCGTAAGGCCAGAGGCCGCGCGGAAGAGGCGGGAGAGGGCCGGATCCAGAAGTGGCGTCATTTCCGGATCTGGCCCTCTCCCGCCTCTTCCACGTGGGCAGCAATGGAGGACCCGGCGCGGCCGCGCGGGCGGCGAAGGACGACCCCGCGCGGGCGAAGGAGGAACCCGGCGCGGGCGCCGAAGGAGGACCCCGCGTGGCTGCGCGGGCGAAGGAGGAACCCGGCGGTAGGTCCAGGCTGGTTTTTTTTGGGGGGGGTGGCTTGGTGGGGGAGTTGTTTGGGGGGGGCGGGGGGGACCGGGATTTTTATTTTAAAAATCTGGTCACCCTAATCACCAGGAATTAATTGTATACAAACGACACCGGCTGAAATTCCCTTTTCTCTATAACTGTTAAAGTTACATGAGCCCTGACCTGGATTTTATCTGGTCAGCCTACGCAAAGATTGAATAAACAATCTGAAAAACAAACAGCACAGTGCTGTTTTCAGTTGGGCAACTGGATGCTGAGCAAAATGTTACTAAAACCACAGCAGTTTGAGTTCAAAATAGGTATTCGGAGACAAGGAGATAGCTAGAAGAATGCTGAAGATGAAGAGAAGATTCAGGTAAGGGTATCTATCATATAAGAGGCATAGGAGGAGATCAGGATTGGATTGAACACTCTGATACAGGGGTGTAGAACCTCTTTCAGCCTGAAGGCCTAATTGAATTTCAGAGAAGTTCTCAGGAAGGGGTGCATTCCAGTGGTGGGTGAGACTGAAAGCAAAAGGGGCACAGCCAAAGGCAAACTTGGGTGGGGCTAAAAATGTCAGCAAATCTTAAGCTTAAACTTTTGCTTTAGGAGTAGAGATGAGCAAAATTGCTGAGCACTTGCCCTGCAGGCTCTTGCTCTGCCACTGTTGTCGCCTACCCCACGAGCTGGGCTGGGTGAACCTCTACCAAGCATTTGTGAGGCCTCGGAAATAGCATAGCAGCCACCCGCAGCCGCTGCCGCAATTGTGCATTTTCCCATTCCACGCTTTCCCCGTTCCACAATGATGGCCCCCATTGGCACTGGGGGGGGGGGAATATCTGCAATTTCCCAAAGCTACAGAAATTGCGCATTTCCCCCTTCCACACTAATGGTGGCCGTCATTAATGCAAAAGGGGGAAATGCTCAATTGCGGCTGTCTAGTGCTTGCCAAGGCCTCGTGAGGGCTCAGCAGTGGTCTGCACTCATTTCTAGGGTGCCCAACTGGTCTCAGGCTTTGCTGGCTGGACCAAAGCTGGATTACAAGGACTGCTATAAATCCCTTGCAGATAAGCCAGGCAATAAACCCTTCAAGGCCAGGAAAGGAGGGAGGGCGAGGCGAAGCAAGGCAAGGCTGTATGCAGGGCTCAAAAGTTTACCCGTTCCACAAAGTAAATTCACTGAGGCAGAGAAAAATCCTTTTCCAACCCAGGGTCCCAAAATCCAAGGAAATCAAGGTGTACAGGTAAGGGCAAGGCTCAGGGTGTAGGACTAGCCTTATGAGATCCGGCATATAGATACGACATTGTATCTTCAGCAATGGGCCTGTAAATTCTGGCTGCTTTTAACTTTAGCATCCTGGAGCAGCTGCTGGTAATTAGTATCCAGTCTTCTGGAAGGCTTTTTGTCTTGAACTGACTGACACTCACCTCTATTGCTCTTTCACATTATGCCTCCTTTGCTCTGCAGGGATCAGGGGAACTTGGTCCTCTGAATCTGACAGAGGGGCTGCGTCAGGGCATTGTTCACTATCAGGTGGTGAAGGCTCTGGAGCTGCTTCTGTGCTAGACCCCTCACTCGGATCTGCAACCTTCCATTCCTCTTCATCTGAGGAAGAATCCGAGGAAGGCATGCGGGCCGGATGCGGGGGGTCTGCTGCCTTCGCAGATCCAGTCGGACACTTGCGACAACCCTACTTAGGAGAGGCATTTCACCCTTTTAGAAGGGGTTAAAGCTGGGGAACCACAAACTATTGGTCATTGGGGAAAAGAGTGTGGAGCCATCTGGGAACCCCGGAGAGCCATATTTGGCCTTCAAGAAGGATGGATTTGGCTCCCAGGCCAAGAGTATCACCTGCTGTGATACTCTTTGAACCTGGTGAAAACATTTAGCTCTCACTGCCACATTTTGCAATAGCTAAAGTTTCCAAACAATTTTCAAAGGCCACATCCAGCATTTTGTAATACTGTAACTTTTTAATTTATTCCTGAAAGGTGAGAACAACAGTATCTGGGTGAGTTTATCTAGCAGGGGAATTCTAGTGAGTGTATTGAACAAGTTCTTATTCTCATGATTGTGATCTCAGAGATCGGATTTAGAGTACCCATCTACATATACTGGGAGTTTCCTAAAAGATACAGTTCCTTAACCATCTTAGGGCCAGGCTAGAGATGGGGTAGAAATTCATTTGGTTCATATTTTAATATAAACCTACCCCACTTCCCAAACCAATAAGTGAATGGAAGTGCAGTTTTCTTTTGGTATTCTCACTTCTCCAAATTGTGCAAATAAGTATGCACAAAAATGCATATAGTTGGGGAAATTGCACACAATTAGTGAAATTGCACATATATGTGTAAATAGCATACATATTATTTAGGGGAAATTACAAGCAAATTGCACATATTAGGCAAAATTGCAAACAAAAATGCAAAATTGTATGCCTAGGAGAAATGTGCACAGCTAGAAATGAAACACTGAGGTAAAATGAAATTGATAGCTACATCTACCACTAGCTAGGCCATTTAGAGTGTTAAGGTGCATTCCCATGCACATTTAGACAGACAAAAACCCTACAGCTCCCAGCATTCCCCACCCAGCCAGGGGCCTGCTGGGAATTTTGGGCTTTTTTCTGTCTAAACATGCATAGAATTGCACCCTTAAATGTTGAATTATGTTGATAAACGAATTGGGAGTCAAACTAAATAGTTTTCAACATCTTTGTAGTAAGCTTCCATTGGCTCATCCTGCAATTAAAACATCCTATGCTGTCTGAGCAGTGTCTCTGACATTGAAAACTCGACTCCATCCTATGCCCCTGTTAGCTTGTCTACAGGACAGAAATGTGGTGGGAGGTGGACTTCCTGTACTTTTTTCCTCCATCCATGGGCAGAGAAAAAAAAATCAGTCCCTCCCATTGCCAGCAATTGAAGGAAAATATTTAGATGTGCTCTTGAGCATGCCTAATTCCCCCCCCCCCGAGATAGGGGTGCAGTCAGGGACTAAGAACTCATTCAACCCATCAGATCCATGGCCTCTCCTATCTGCCTGACCACCATCACACCCCACTGTCCCCATTTCCTTTCCTTCTCAAGGGAGTGGAAGCCACCACAGAGGTTTACGCAGTGTCTGGGAGGGGGTGAGGGTAGGCTTCAGAGGCCAGATCTACATCAAGCAGGATATAGTGGTATGAAAGCGGTATATAAAAGGCAGGAGCCACACTACTGCTTTATAGATTGAAGTGCACTGAAAACTGTTGGGGCCCATTGACACAAACTGTATACTGCTATATCCTGCTTGGTGTACATCTGGCCAGAGTTGGATCTCCTCCTCTGAGGTTGGAGCTCTGTCCCCAGTCTGAGAGGGGGAGATTCACTGCATCGTATGTTTCCTGTGATTCTATCTTGGGGCCATAGCTCCAAGTGGACCACAACATCACTATCTAACGTTTCCAAAGCTGCAATGCTGAGAATGGGGATTGATGGGAGTTATAGGACTTTTTCCATCTAAATATGCATAGGATTGTGCCCCAACCTGTCAACAAACTACCTCTCCACCAAAAATGCTACAATAGTCCAGCTACGTGTTGCCAAGACATTTATCACAGTCACTAGCTGACTGTCATTCTCTAGGCACATCTGTAGCTGACCTATGAACCGAAAATCCTTGGAATTCAGGTTCAGAAAAAAGCCAGCTCTAATAACTTTCATGGTACTGAGCATGCCATTCATAATTAGCAGCTAATTGTCTTGGAGAAGCATATATTTGTAAACATTTTGTTGTTGTTATTGCTGCTGCTGCTGCTGTTGCTGAAACTGTGCTTCTATCCCCTGCAGCTTACTTTAAACTCTCCCCTTGCTACTTTCCTTATTTCTGAAGCCTCTGGCATTTACATGCATTTGAATGACAAACTGCTACCTGTGGTGTTTAGAGAACCTGTTGCATTTCAGGATAAAAGATGGGACACTTTCATCCCATCCCACCTGCTTCATTATTATAATACCTATGTATTGTTTCTGAATAATCCTGGCTGGCAAAAGCATTTTAATGCTTTTGTTGTTTTCTGAATATAAGCAAACAGCCTTGGGCCACACTCTTTTCATTTTTAGGCTTTCATGCTTTCACTGGTCCTGAGATAGGAAAAGTCAGATTAGGAACCCAATTGAAATACTTTATTGGGACTAAATCAATCAAAATAAAATAAATCCAAGGACTTTAGGTTAACTGGGCTGTGGATCTAACTGACTGTAAAAGATCTACACTGGATGCCAAGACATTTGCTGGTCCAATTTATGGTTTCAGAGAAGCAGTAGGATGGACATGATAAATCAACCAAGAACCTTAACATTGGAGGCAAGCATTTGCAATACTTGGGGGTGGGGTGGGGAATGCTAAAAAAAAAAGTCAGAAGGGGTTCACAGTGGGAGAATCCCTACTTGTCATCCCTGATCACAATCACAAGGGAAACAGGTGTCTATCATAATTCCATTCTCAAGAGAATACACAATGGCAATGTTTTAGATTAAATATTGCAGTATTTAACACTTGAGAGACAATGGTGTGTTGATGATCAACATTTGCTGTTTAACACCTGCTTTGTGGTAGCCAATGGAAATATGCTTCACAATACGTCTTCCTAGTGCCACCAGTTGAATGGTCTCTGTGCTTCTCTCTTGGGTTGCTTTGGTGATCTCCTCTAAATATCTTTCTATTCGCTCTTGTATTGCCTCAAAGACTCACTAGACAGAATTGAAATCAATGGGGCAATTTAGTGAGGGTTAATTTAAGTCCCATTGATTTCAATGAGTCTCCTGTAATTTTGACTAAATCTGGATCCAACCCGTTGTTGTTGTTTTGATACATTATTCTAATCTTCTTGAATGCTGCTTGGAGGGCCTTGGACGAGAATAAACAATAACAGAACAGGACATTCCCAGAGCAAAGAAAGAGAGTTGTGACAATGCATCTGAATTTCACACCAATTTTACTACTCAAGTCAAAAGGAGTATGGCCTAAAGAAAGAACTTCCAGGATCCCCCCCCAAAGTTGCAGCCTTATCTTAAGGAATGGCTTTAGCAACCATGACACAAACAAGCTGTAAGTGCGATCACTTGGGGTATAAGTCTTTGCCAGTTTAGACAGGAAAAAGTCTTACAATTCCTGACATGCCCCAGCCAGGAATTGTAGGACTTTTTTCTTTCCAAATCTCCATAGCCTTGCACCCTTACTTGATTACTTGTGAGGAGTGCAATGGTGTGAACAGCCTGTTCTTGTTCTGCCTCGCATCTAAGTGCCTCTTGAATAGCTTCATATTATCTGGGTCCCCTATGGGAGGGATGCATTACCCTCTCAAATTGACTTTGGAATGCATCTCCTTGAAATAGTGAGGTGCTGCTAAATAAAGTTCAGTGAACAGGAAACGTGAAAACTTCTTCTTCTTCTTCTTCTTCTTCTTCTCCTTCTCCTTCTCCTTCTCCTTCTTCACCATAGGGATAGTTCTATATGCATTAAGCTGGGCAATTAAGCCAGCAGTTAAATATTTTATGTTATAGCCGGGGGTGGGTTGTTCTTTTGCCAGGCTCTTACCATGCTTGTTACAAATTGTATATTTTATGTTGGCTATACTCTGAAAGTCTTGTCAAGAGCACATTTAGGAAAGACACAGCACTCATTAATCTATATCTAGCTAGATACCGAAACTTTAATCTATTCATGTATTTGTATGTCATTCCTGTCAGCTTGCAAATGGCTGAATCATTGATGCAGGCCTTTAAACTGACAAATGATAAAAACGATGCAGAGCTCACAAATCAGATTTAGAAAGCGAGCCTAAAATGTGTGTAGCAATGTTGCTCCTTCCAAGCCTTTCATGTAAGACTTCTGCAATCAATGGATTTTACATTCATGAAATTTGTAGCAGGCCTGCTTTATAAACAGCAGCGCCTCTCCTGAGATCGCCACCGAGCTCACAAAGAACGTCAGTTCATCAGAAAAGAAACAAAAGATTTGAAAGGTTTGGACTGGAGTGTCGACATTTGGTTCACCTAAAAGGCTCTGTCAGTTTCTAAGCAACGTTGCTCTCTAAATCCTTTCCATGCTCTTTACACAATCCCATCAAGTGACCCTGCAAGAAGAGCCTAGAGAAAGCGTCCACAGACATAATAATGATTTCTGTCCATCAAGCTTATTTGTTATTCAGGGCCATTTCAGGATTTCTTCTGTATAACCTAACAAGTCCCAAAAGGAGTCAATATCCAAGTTAATTCTCCTAGCAGCCAATATCAGTTTTGGAGACCACTGAAAATGATGTATCAGTAGCTGCTGACTCTGAGCACTTTCTCCCCCATTTCTGTAAATGCATACAGTTGCACCTGTGCAATCACACAAAGCCCTGCAATATACGATGCTCTGACCTTTCTGAAAAGCTTCCTCAATATTTCCAGTTGATTGGATTTACCTAGAAATAGGCAGCTGAACTAAGCCGGGCTCAATTATGAGTTTTATGTACACATATCATTTTTTTTTCTGGTTTGTTTTTGCATTGGTATCCAGGGGTACATTAGCACGCTGGCAAAGATGGTGTGTAATGAGGGAGAAAGTGTGAGGCAAGCAGCAAGTATCTTCACAAGAAAAGAAAAGAAAATGTTTAGATAGAGACATTGAGACCCCAGTCTACATTAGCATTTCATCTCAGTCTTCCTCCCCTTTAATGCTATATATGTGAGACCTCTAAATGGTAAGCAGGACTGGCTCTTCCATGAGGAGCAGTGAATTCCCCACCTGTGACAGTGGATCCCAAAGGGCAGCAGATCCTGCTGCTAGAAAAATGGACACCCTGGTACTCCAGAAAGCCACACTGGTCATTTCCATGCTGTGAAAAGAGCGGCTGGCACAGCTCTCTGGAGTGCCTCAGTTTAAGGACTCCTCAGAACATGGCATCATGCAGGTAGGCTCTCTGGAAAGTCCCGCCAGCTGCTCCAGAGAGTCTAGCCAAAAATGCCTCTGTGTAATGGGCCCTTCCTCACAGCAAATCATTGGCACAGAGGGGACCTACAGATTGCCAATGCTTCACTCTTGGAAAGGACCCCCTCACAGTGAGGCTGCTGCAGGGAAGAGGGGCAAAGGCGGTGGTGGTAGTGGTCACTGCCACCATTGAGGTAAGGAGGAGGAGGAGGAGGAGAAGGAGGAGCAGGGTGGAACTGGGCAGGGACCAATGACCACCACTGCTGTTGTTGTCAGGGAAGGGAGGGGGAGGAAGGGAATCACTGTTGTGTCCTGGGGCAGTAGCAGGTGGGGGTGAGTGGGAAGAGGGCAGCAGTTGTTGTCATCATTGTCAGGAGCCAGGCAGGTGGGCAGCTGCTGCTGCTTTGGCCAAGAAAGGGAGAGAAGAGAGGGCAACAGTGTGGGGAAGGATGGATGCAGCCACCTCCACCATCATTGTTAGCGGGAAGGGAGGCTGAGGAAGAGGCGGGTGGATAGCCACCATCATCATGGGCTGGGGTGAGGGACAAAAGAGGATAGTGGTGTGACTTCCTACTTCTGGCAGTGGGAAATTTTGCTCTAGCCCTGATGGTGAGCAACAAGAATGCTATTCCACTACTCCATCCATCAATGTCCTGTTCTTACTAGTTCACAACTTATTTTTTGTGAATCTCTTTGCGTTGGCAAAGATTGGTTATTGATGTCATGGTTAAGCTGAAATTTGACCTATGGACCTTTAATTTATAGCTTATGCACTATAGCTCTATTCATGTGTGCCTTGTGTAAATGAGCATCATGCTTAGAACAGGGTTGCAGGCCCCAAGGTTGTGAGGTAGCCCTGGCCCCAGCCTTGATTCCGCATATTAGACATGGAGGTCTGCAAATAAAACCTTATGCTCATAGGACCTATCTCATTCAGCAGTCTGTTTATACAGTGAGCAACCAACTGTTTATGAGAAGCCCACAAGCAGGACATAAACGCAACAGCCACCCATCCCCCCACTCATGTTCCCTAATAACTGGTATACAGAGGCACACAGTCTCTGATACTGGAAGTGATATTTAGCCATCATTGCTAGTAGCCATTGATAGCCTTATCCTCCATGGATATGCTTAATCCCCTTTTAAAGCCATGCAGCAGTTCCTTCACATGATGGATGCATGAATGTGGCTTATGCCATATCAGCTTTTATTCAAATAATGGCCATTAATAAAGTTATAGCCACTTTAACCTCTCAAGCATTGTGCCTGTGAGAGATTTCATACTTTCACTAACTGTATCCTACCCTCATTCTCTGTCCAACTGCTGGCCATAATACCCATTCACTCTGTATACAGTTACTGGTAAGAAAGAGCACTGAAAGGCAATTTAGGAACATTTGCCTCTATAGGTAGTAATGCCTGAAGTTTTGTGTGCCTGAATATTCTCAGGCACACAAAATAATTTTAGCTAAGGGCTGAAAAGTAAATGTCCATGTCTCCCCTTCACTGATAATGCTTGGCCAAAAGTACAGTATTTGCAGTGTCTCAAGAATTTACCTGCAGTCATCGATTTGAATTGTCCTGTTACTGCCCATCATCTTAATCTCACCAATGTGCCTTTAAATCATAATAGCTGTTAGGAGTCCCTTGAATTACTGTATTAAGCCTTTGAATTATAAAGAAGTTGCAGATTAGGGCTTTTATGTAACCTAGAGTCAAGTGAAGATTCTAACACTTTATTTACTTTTTAAATGTGTATTTATTTACAACATTTCTGCACCAACTTCCATCCAAAAGAGTTCCCAAGGTCAAGAGGTCCTTCTTGAAATAAACAGATTTATCCATCCCTACATGTAGGGTGGCCATCTTTTTTGTTGACAGGGTTCCAGTGCCTTCAATGGATTAACACCATGCAGAAATTTAATAGGTGAAGTGCTGCCCAAGATATGTTCTTCACATAGGAAGCATTTCACTTGTTGAATACCTTCTGAATACTATTCCTGATGCAGAGAAACTAGAGAAAAGAAGCAGTGACATGATTAATAATGACTGAGTTTTGGGATCAATATGTTTCCATGTAACTTCTGGTTTGATACCATATATGTTTCTTTACAGTTGAAATTATTCTTATTCTTATTCATTCTTATTAGATTTAGACTTTTGTTGTCCTGTTGTCTGTTAATGCATAATCATGTCCTACCAGAAATACAAGAAAACATTAGAAAGCAATTGATTTCAAATTAAGTTAAATCAAAATCTTAAATAATTTTAGCATAGGCCATTTGAGTTTCCCCTCATAGCAGGGAAGCCTCAGGTCCCCAAAGCAAAAGTAGTGCTGTCTTGTATGTGTGTTGGTGGGGGTTGAGAAAAAAGACTAATTCAAAGTGAATTAATCTGCAGTTCATTAGCAAACACTAATGTTGCTTTGGGGACTGAAGGAAATTAGCAGGATTATAATTATAAGCAACCAGTGTCTTCATAAACATCTAATTGCTTGTCAAGGATGTACAATATACTATGCAAGGCTGTTGGATGACTGGATTCCATAAATCAGGTTTTTAGTTATGCAACAGATTGTGGATATAATATAACACTGAGCCTATCTACACACGCAGGATAAAACACTTTGAAAACATTTTGAAAACTGTATATGGAGTGTGTCCTGGGCCCCAACAGTTCTCAAAACTGTTATGAACCATTTTAAACCATTTTAAAGCAGTAGTGTAGATAGGCTGACTGTGTTTCAGGGAAGACTGCAGTGACCAGAGAAATGTCGATATCCAATATCCAAATGTCGATATCCAAAAATGAATTAAAACATCCTTGACACACACGCCCATCCTTCCTTTCATATATGAGAAACATGTGAGCTGTGTCCAGTTTTGTATTATTATTATTATTATTATTATTATTATTAATCTTCTGTTCATGATTGTGAATGGGTCAGATTCTGATGATTTGCAAACTGAAACAAAATGTTCATACATCCCTAGGCTATCCTTGCCTCTTTTTGATGTTACAGTACTTCTGTGAACATACAGATGGGCAACAACAGCAGGCTCTTCCCCCATGCATTCATAGAAGCTCCACCATGTCTGAAAAGAGCTTCTGATTCAGACCATTGTCCACATACTAGCTCAGTACTGTCTGCTTTGAGTTCTTTTCCAGTGCTATAACCTGAAATCCCCACCCTGATGCCCTGCTGGCTGCAGGTTGTTGAAAATTGAAGTCCAAAACATTTAGAGATCACGAGGTTGGCCAAGGCTACCCTAGGAGAGGGTATGAATTGAACATGCAAAACATGTGTCTTGCTGTAGTGCTATGGTCCCTTCCAGCCATCACACAAGGAATCTTCCTGTCCTCACAGCAGATGTGAAATGAGGCTGGGGAGAGATTACTTACCTTATGGTGGCTGCACTCCATGCAATAAAAGTTCATAAACTTGATTGTAGAAGTGAGTAGATAATTGGCTATAGGGAAGCATGTTTGGGAGCCATTCCTGTGGCTGAATTCCTGTGGCTGTACTCAAGATGTTATTTAGAAATCAGCAGGAAAGGGCAACAAAAATGATCAAGGGACTGGAGGAGAATGTTATCAATGTCTACTAGTCCTGATGGCTATATGCTACCTCTAGTATCAGAGGCAGTGAGCCTATATACATCAGTTGCTGGGAACATGAGCAGGAGGGTGTTGATGCACCATATCCTGCTTGTAGGACCCTGGTCGACAGCTGGTTGGCCACTGTGTGAACAGAGTGCTGGACTAGATGGACCCTTGGTCTGAACAAGCATGTCTCTTCTTATGTTCTTAATTGAAATCAATGGCATTTAGGGAGATCTTTAAAGTGTGCCTGGATATGACTGCCACTATGCTTTAGCTCCCATCATGAACCGGACTGTGGTTGAAGTTCAATATATCAGTTTTGCATTCTTCCTACATCCCCTTTTGTTATACAGAAAGGTGATGAATGCAAAAGCATGCCATCATGCTTCAGACATGTGTCCTTGATGAATTATGGTACGGGTACAAGTAGCCGCCATATCCTGTAAACCTGACCTTAGTTCAAAGTACATCAAATTGGGGTTTCCGTCACAGGCAGCAACGTTCTGCTTTCTGGAGTTTCATCTATCTCTGCTTGTGCAACAGCAATTGCTCTCAGGCCCTGCTGTATCTTCATTATAAACCCCTAGCTGTACTTCCCTCCTCAGCCCTGGACTCTTATCTGTTCAGCAACCGTTCTCGCTCCTCAGGCGCTCTTGCGCAGCAATCCTCACCTGCCCTAATCCCCCCCTGTTTCATACTGTAGTCCAGCACTGGCTTGTGAAAAATTGAAAATGTGTTTTATTCCAGAGAGACAGGGAAGACAAACAGAGACAGAGATGAACACTTCGTTTGGGTTATTGTTTTGCTTCTTCCTTTAGAAACCTCAACAAATCTGTAGAGGCCCATCTGTGGTAAGAGAAATGCAAATATTACATTTCTTCAAGCACACTATTACAAGACTTTCAGATGGCCCTGATGGATTTCTATTGTCAATTCGCGATTGAGGATTCCATCAGTTATTTCACTGGAATCCTCTTGTGCCTTTTTACCTTCCCCCCAAAGCTCCGGCACTCACTACAAAGAAGACCCAGTGCAAATTCTGTGCCTTGTACAAATCCATAAAGTGTGGTAGAAGTTCTTCCTCACTCTGTTCTTTGAAATCCTTCTATGCATTTGCCTGGTGGGCAGACTGTGCTTTACAATTCTGTGAAAGATGATGACTTACCTATTTTGGATTCCAAGCACACACACAAATCTTCACCTTCTGCACACTGATGATGGTTATGTTCCCTGCAGGCAAAACTTCTCAAAGTCTTTTTTTCCCCCTCTCCCTCCCAGTCAGAATGAGTGAACCTTTTCAGAAACATATTCTGCTGGGGAGGTAGATAGTTCTACTTGCAATAAGATGTGAGGTGTCTTGTATACAAGATGCAGCCAGTAATATGTTTGTCATTTGTTACATACAGGAAATAAATATACCTCATCTATACAAGATTTTAAAATTAGCTATGGTCAGATATCATTCAATAAATAAACAGCACAGAAAACCAGTTTGATAGTTTGCATTGTAACCATTCCTCATGCACATTCTTTCTTGACGCTTTGTGTGCTGTCTTGTTTCTATAAAAATCCTCCATTTTGATGTATAAGTGGTTTTTAAAAATTATTTTCAATGTGCTTTACACAGCTTCAGATTACTGTAGGAAAAAATAAGGATGATGATGATGATGATGATGATGATGATGATGATGATTGCCATATGGGTCTGAGTAGATTAAAACTAGATCCCTACGAAAAACAAAAACACTTTACAAGGTACTTAACTAAGTGTGCAAAGAAACATTCCAGAATTAAATCCATATTGTCCATTGTCTTCCTCTTAGTCAACTGTGGCCAGAGCAAATGATAACAAAATATCTAACTGGTACCTATAGCCCGGTACAAACAGCACAGTGATAGGAATAGGATGTCAGGAAGCAATGCATTTGTAGGTATTGAATTCTAACAATGAAATTTGAAAAGTCTACATCTGGCCATATCACTGAGAAGGCTGTTGTAGTAACAGAAGAACAGAGGTGGATTAATAGTACTATTTGGAAAGCATGTGGCCTCCAGAAAGGTCAGTATGCCTGGCGTTTTAGCTCCCTCATTGTTCTTTCCATTCCCAGTTTCCAAAACTGAGCTGCCGTACCCTTCACAGAAGAAGTGGAAACTCACTATGCGTTGGATCCAAATTTAGTCATACTTTGAATAGACCCAATGAAATCAATGGGAATAAGTGATGACTAACTTATACCCCATTGATTTCAATGGGTCTACTCAATGTCTGGATCTAACTCAATGTTTCCTTCTTTCTAGAACTTGTCTTTCACAGGCCAAGGACCTGTAGCTTTTTTTCTCCTGATCCTAATTAATTAATTTCATTTCTATGGTTCTGTTCAGACAACATGCTAAACCATGGTGGTTAAGCCTTTTTGAGCTAAACATTATGTCTTAGTGTGGCATGTGAACCATTGCTAACCATGGTGGCTACATAACCATAGTTTAAACACTCTAACCACGAGCTGCAAAAGAATTAGTGGTCTAACCATGGCTTAGCATGTTGTCTGAACACAGGCACTATACCCCCCAATAGCTGAAGCTCTCTGGGTGACATAGTGCCATTGGGTGACATAGTGCCAGAAGAACAACATAAAATATAATATAAAAGCTTAAACCTTCAATATAAAACCACAGTACAAAACCAGAATAAAACTGAGCAGCAATGCAGAGATTTAAAATACAGATTTAAAATGCAGATTTAAAACAGCAGAGTTAAAAGACCAGGATAGTAAATTGCTAAAATTCTGGGGAAATAAAGAGGTCTTCACCTAGAGTACAATGTAAGTGCTAGGTGAATGCCTCTAGGGAGCTCATTCCACAGCCAGGGTGCCACAGCAGAAAAGACCCTACATCCTGATAGCCACCCGCATCCTGAAGAAGGATGATCTTAGGATCTGGGCAGGTACATATGGGAGGAGGCAATCCTTCAGATAACCTGGCCCCAAGCCATTTAGGGCTTTGAATGTTAATACCAGTACTTTGAACGAGGCCCCAAGATGGACTGGTTGCAGTGCAGCTGGAGAAGTACTGGCATAATGTGGACTCATTGGCTCATCCCCATTAACAATCTTGCTGCCTGGTTTTGGACCAGCTGAAGTTTCTGCATTCTGAAGTCCCATCTTAATGTGTGCTCAGAAAAAGAGAAGCCTCAAGAATGTTGGTAGGGTGCTGGAGAGCTGGAGCTGATGAATCCTCTAATTTCCTCACCCATACAAGCTTCAAAACTTCACTGGGATGATTCTAGAGCACTTCTCTTTTTAAAGTCCCAAGGTTATTGTTTTTCAGGAGCATACAATGAATTTCACTTGAAGGGATCCCAGAAGGCAGAGAACAACAACCAAAGAATGAAAGATGCATTTTAATGACAACTTTATAATTGCCTTGCAAAATATGTGGCACCAAATATTTTGACACAAGAGTAGCAGAGCTGTAATTAGAAGCCTAATGAAGCCTAATGAAGCCTTCTATTGGTCTGGTTTTTCAGCTCACAACACAATTGACTTGAGAAACAGACCTGTTTTTGAGTGCCTTAGTGAATGATTTTGCAAACACAGCCACAGTGGTTGTGGTGGGTGATGTCTCACTGGAGGCCATTTTAGTGAGGTTTCCCTATCCTCCCCTCTCCTGCCCAGGCAATGTTGTATGTTGAAAAGGGAGCATCTTAGTGCAGACAGCCAGAGGGATGTAATTTTCTCCGAGTGTACAAGACCTTGACATCAGACCCTAAGACATCAGACCCTCCTATGAAAAGGAGGACAGGGCTCCTGTATTTTAACAGATTATTTATTATTAAGATTTATATACCACCCCATTACCGAAGCTTTCTGGGCAGTTTACAGAGATTAAAACACTGAACATTAAAAACAGATATACAAAATTTAAAACCATAAAAAGCAAAAAAAAAAAAAGATTACATATCAGCTTAACATAAGTTGTTAAATTTGTTGTTGTTATGTGCAAACAGATGCTACATCTAGATCTAATTATCTCCAAGGAGGCCTACAACAGATTAAAATAATGCAGGAAACACAGCGATGGATCCTGCTTCCAGCTCACGTCTCAGTGATGGGGCAGCTAATAAAGAGACACTGAAGTCCCTCTGCTATTTTATTGATTTATGATTTCATTATATTGCTTTAATCGTACCCCAACTTGAGAATTCATATGACTGAAAATCAGTCTTAAAATACTCCAAATTAACAAATAAACATGATGCTAAAGCTCAGTGATGGAGCAGCCTAAGAGAGACAGCCTCTCACCAACAATCTGGAGTTCATGCTGCCGCAGCTGGTAATATTTTTAAAAGGGAATTTCAGAAGATATCATTTGCATGCATGCAGCTTTAACTGTTGTGATGAAGAGGGAATTTCACCAGGTACTGCATGCATTCAAATGACACCGGCTGAAATTCACTTTTCAATACTATTGTTAAAGATACAGAAGCCCTGCCCTCCTTTTCATATGGTCACTCTAGCTTAACTGTCTCCCCACACATCCTGGTAGTGAATGAAAGTTGTATAGTAGATGTATTTTGGATTGGGCATTCAAAACAAAGTCCCAATCAATGTACAGATCTGCTTGTATTAGATTTAACTAGGGCTGGATCTACACTGCTGCTTTATAGTGGTATTGAAGTGCACTGATAACTGTTGGGGCCCATGATACATCTACATGAAGCAGAATATAACACTATGAAAGTGGTATGAATGCAGTATATGGTATGTGTCAATGGGCACCAACAGTTGTCACTGCACTTCAATACCACTATAAAGAAGTAGTGTAGATCCTGCCTTTATATACTGCTTTCATACCAATTTCATAGTGCTATATCCTGCTTGGTGTAGATCTGGCCTAGGACTACCAGCCAGCTAGAATTTTATTCCCTTGCCAGAAGGGAATAAAGTAAACACCACCACTCCTGTCCCCATAAAAGCTGCTTCCCCACAGACATAGCTAGGGATGACCGTAGTGGGGAAATCCAGCCACTTTTTTGGGCTCGCCACATTTCCCCACTGTCCCAGCTTGGCTTGCATGTGAAGCCAGAAGCATTTCCCAGATATCCAGGAGCTTAATTGAGTTTGTGTGTGTGTGTGTAAATTTGCACAAATTACCTCCGATATTTGTGCAAATTACTAGGGGTGTGCATCGGATCGGATCCGAACCACGATCCGAATCCGATCCGACCCAAAATCGGGAAAATCCGATCCGATCCGATCCGATCCGGACAACCTCCGATCCGATCCGATCCGATCCGATGAGGTCCGATCCGGATCGGACGCCATTTTGAATGCTTTTTCCCATAGCCAAGTATTGTTTTACAAAAACGCCTATAACTTTTTCATTTTTAAAGATAGAAGGATGAAACTTGGGCACATTGTAGACTGGTTAGGGGTAGTTATCTGTGAGAAATTTCAGAAAGATTGGTGCATGCATTTTGTGGCAATTAATTTTTTAATAAATACCCAGGAATGCCTATAACTTTGTCATTTTTAAAGTTACACACATGAAACTTTGCCACATTGTAGGGGGTACCTTGGGACCTATGTGTGTGAAATTTCAGAAACGTAGGTGCTTGTCTTGTGTGGCAATTAATTTTTAGAAAAATGGGTAGTAGTGGGGTAAATACAGTTACGCCTCCCATTTTTTTATTTTTGAAGATACAAACAGGAAACTTGGGCACATTACAGGTACCACTTGCCTTGATATGTGTGTGAAATTTCAGAAACATTGGAGCTTTCCTTGCGTGGCAATTAATTTTTGAAACTATGAGGAAAGAAACACCTATAACTTTGTCATTTTTAAAGTTACACACATGAAACTTTGCCACATTGTAGGTGGTACCTTGGGACCCATGTGTGTGAAATTTCGGAAACGTAGGTGCTTGCCTTGTGTGGCAATTAATTTTTTAATAAATACCCAGGAATGCCTATAACTTTGTCATTTTTAAAGTTACACACATGAAACTTTGCCACATTGTAGGCGGTACCTTGGGACCTATGTCTGTGAAATTTCGGAAACGTAGGTGCTTGCCTTGTGTGGCAATTAATTTTAGAAAAATGGGTAGTGGTGGGGTAAATACAGTTACGCCTCCCACTTTTTTATTTTTGAAGATACAAACAGGAAACATGGGCACATTACAGGTACCACTTGGCTTGATATGTGTGTAAAATTTCAGACAGCTGGGTCCAGGCATGTGGTGGCAAGGTATTTTTGAAACAATGAGGAAAGAAACGCCTATAACTTTTTTATTTTAAAAGTTAGAAGTCTGAACATTGCTCACTTTGTAGATGGGTTAGGGGTAGATATGTGTCAGAAATTTCAGAATGATAGGTCCAGGCATTTGATGGCTATGGAATTTTTAAATTACATGTTTCAAAAAATTTCTACAGAGGCCAGGTCTTCCCCTCCCGCTTCCCGCGAAGAAAAGGAAACACTCTCTCGTCTCGATCCCTTTGATCCTTGCTAGTAGTATCCATTACAGGGCTCGTGTTTCCTTTCCTACTTTCACTTTTCACTTTGTACTCAAGCAGACACGAGCCCTGTAATGGATACTACCAAGGATCAAAGGGATCGAGACCAGAGTGATCCTTCCTTGCACGCATGGCTGCAAAACTCAGCTAGGCTCAGCCGTTCTGCTTGATAAGTGAAAGTAGGAAAGGAAACACGAGCCCTGTAATGGATACTACTAGCAAGGATCAAAGGGATCGAGACGAGAGAGTGTTTCCTTTTCTTCGCGGGAAGCGGGAGGGGAAGACCTGGCCTCTGTAGAAATTTTTTTGAAACATGTAATTTAAAAATTCCATAGCCATCAAATGCCTGGACCTATAATTCTGAAATTTCTGACACATATCTACCCCTAACCCATCTACAAAGTGAGCAATGTTCAGACTTCTAACTTTTAAAATAAAAAAGTTATAGGCGTTTCTTTCCTCATTGTTTCAAAAATACCTTGCCACCACATGCCTGGACCCAGCTGTCTGAAATTTTACACACATATCAAGCCAAGTGGTACCTGTAATGTGCCCATGTTTCCTGTTTGTATCTTCAAAAATAAAAAAGTGGGAGGCGTAACTGTATTTACCCCACCACTACCCATTTTTCTAAAATTAATTGCCACACAAGGCAAGCACCTACGTTTCCGAAATTTCACAGACATAGGTCCCAAGGTACCGCCTACAATGTGGCAAAGTTTCATGTGTGTAACTTTAAAAATGACAAAGTTATAGGCATTCCTGGGTATTTATTAAAAAATTAATTGCCACACAAGGCAAGCACCTACGTTTCCGAAATTTCACACACATGGGTCCCAAGGTACCACCTACAATGTGGCAAAGTTTCATGTGTGTAACTTTAAAAATGACAAAGTTATAGGTGTTTCTTTCCTCATAGTTTCAAAAATTAATTGCCACGCAAGGAAAGCTCCAATGTTTCTGAAATTTCACACACATATCAAGGCAAGTGGTACCTGTAATGTGCCCAAGTTTCCTGTTTGTATCTTCAAAAATAAAAAAATGGGAGGCGTAACTGTATTTACCCCACTACTACCCATTTTTCTAAAAATTAATTGCCACACAAGACAAGCACCTACGTTTCTGAAATTTCACACACATAGGTCCCAAGGTACCCCCTACAATGTGGCAAAGTTTCATGTGTGTAACTTTAAAAATGACAAAGTTATAGGCATTCCTGGGTATTTATTAAAAAATTAATTGCCACAAAATGCATGCACCAATCTTTCTGAAATTTCTCACAGATAACTACCCCTAACCAGTCTACAATGTGCCCAAGTTTCATCCTTCTATCTTTAAAAATGAAAAAGTTATAGGCGTTTTTGTAAAACAATACTTGGCTATGGGAAAAAGCATTCAAAATGGCGTCCGATCCGGATCGGACATCTGGTCCGATCCGATCCGACCAGCCTCCGATCCGATCCGATCCGATCCGACCCCCCAGGTCCGATTCCGATCCGCTATCCGATCCGATCCGGGGGGTCAGTGCACATCCCTACAAATTACTTCCGATATTTGTGCAAATGTACACATACAAACAACAACAAAAACCCACTCCTGACTGAGGAAGGGGGAAGTGCTTTGGCCCGCAAGCCAAATCAGGGGCAGTGGAGAAGTTTGGCAGCAGCAGGATGGGAGCTGGGAAAGAAGCACCACAGCCACTGCTCTCATGCAGGACCCCTCACACACTCCTTGCCGGTGTCTTCAGCATTGGCATAGGACAGCGCGAGGTCTTTTTTTCCTGTGGTAGAAGTCTGCACAGCACGAGTTGGGCCAGCCCATGACGAAAATGAGTTTGAGTCTGGGGGGGGGGGGCTGAGCCACCGAAAGCTCAATAGACTTGACCTTCTGGATGGATTCCTCGGCCATAATTATAGCCCACACATGTGTATTTGTAGAGGAGTGTAGATATGTATGCTGTGGAAGTTGTAAATATGTCGTATGAATACGTGGGAACATACGAAGCTGCCTTATACCAAACCAGACCCTGGGTCCCTCAAGCCATGCATTGTCCACACTGACTGACAGCGAAGGCTCTCCATGGTTTCAGGCAGGAGTTTTTCCCAGCCTTACCTGGAGATGGCAGGGATGGAACCTGGGACCTTCTGCATGCAAAGTATAGGTTATACTACTGAGCCACAGCTCCTCCTGTGCACAACTGCCATGTGGACAGGCACTTCTTAATAAGAAGCACACGGTAGTTGTGACAATTTTGCAGAGTGCATCGCATCAGACCGCTGGTGCATTTGAGGTCCCAGCCACTGTCATACAAATCAGTCCCCTAGCCCAGCTCTGGCTCTCTCACACTCAGTGAAGCAACGGAGGAAGGGCTCTCTACACAGAGCCCTGGCGCATGCTGCACGGTCACTCATGCTGCACGCTGTCCTGTGTTACTTAACATTGCATCCAGACCCAGCTCTCTGACTTGCCTCTCCCCTGACAAGCCAGAGAAATAACCTATGAGTTGTTCTTAGGTTATTTCTCTGGCTTGTCAGGCGGAGACAAGCTAAAGGTCCATGTTTGGATGCACTAAACAACTCAGAGATTGAGCATCCCTGGGTTCATTACTTGTTCTCACTTGTGCCAGTATGGCGCCTAGATCCCCCCCCCCCAATTTTATTTTATTTTTTAAAAAAGTGGGTTGTCATGATGTGCAAACTGGGCCATGGTCAAGTTCACTTTGACCTCAAGTTCTTTTGTAGAAAATATGCTTCATTATCTTGGAGGATAAGAAATTCTGCACATCTTTTAAGACATGAAATTTTTGAATGTCTCATAAGATTGAAAATGAGATGCCGGATTTATTTTTTATTTAAAAACAACAGCAATACCAAGAGAAATGAGCACCACTTAATTTGAACTGTGGTAAGTGCTATTTATTCTGGTGTACATTGCCTTTTGGGATCCTGACAGAACAGATCTTCTTTTGAGATTTCAGTCGCAAGAACCTCATCAATATCCCCTTATTACAGGCTTAAATCTTGTGGCTTGAGCTTACGAGCTTTCCAGCAATGCTCAAACCAAATGTGAATAACAATTCCAGAGAGCAATTCTTCCTCGAACAAGCTTTCTTTAATTTAAATAGGAAATTCTGTGAAGGGCACACTTGAAAAAAGAGCTATAGAAAAGAAATGTTGCCCTGCTGAGGGGAAAAAAACAATTGACATTTAAAATATATAGCGGAGCTTATTTAGCTTGAGTAGGATTTAAGTAGCAAAGCTTTATGGTAAGCATCCATGCCTGCATGTCCAATTCTAATAAGAATAGGAGGGAATCATGCTTCCTATAAATAAGTGCCACTCAAAGACTGATGCATACAAAGAAACTACAAATGGGGCTTCCTGTGGCTTCAGGTAATCATTCGTCTTCCAGTTCCCATTTGCCGTTCTTAGAAAAGAATATAACCCTGGATTTGATCTTCTCACTGCAGCTACATTTGTCCTCTAACTTTATCTTCATTCTGAATTAATGAACTGACTCGCAATCTCTTGTTGTGAGAGTTGTGTGTGTGTTTAGTGCCACTTCCTAATGTTTGTACTAAACACAATCAAAGCGGTATTTGTTTTACCTTGTATTTTGGAAATGTGCAGTAGGATGAAGTCCTCCTCCTGACCCAGCGTATAATCATGAACAGAGCTTGAAACAGAACTGTAATCTGTAGACCAAAGCAATACAAGAATGCCAGCAGATTCAAGAACCTTTCCTGGCACCAGGCATAGAAGAGGAGGAAGAGGCGCAAAGAGGGAGGGAGAGCGGTGGCTGGGAGGGAAACTGAGGATAACGCCTTTGGCTCTTTCTCCCAAGGGTTGTGGCAGTGTTGAAAGAAGGGCTACAATAAAGCCACTGCTCCCTTCTGTGCTTATGACTTCAGCATTCATTTCTTCACTCCTGACCTTTCAACTGCTCTCCTATCCCGTTTTCTCTTGCTGCCACTCTGACAGCTCTTGCTCCTGTCTCAAACTGAAAATGGCAAATGCACAGCTCCTGGTTTTGAAGAAATCCCTCCTCTAGAACTGGCTTCCCTGGTACTGTTGTTGATACTGGCTGGGTTCAGACAACACGCTAACCCACCCAGTGTGGTTTGTTGTTGAACCGTGGGTTATTGTATTGTCTGAACACAGCAGTTTTTCCATAGGGTTTCTCGTTAACCATGTCGTGTGGCTTGCTAACCACCCTGAACAAACTAACAACAAGCCATGGGTTCTCAAGTGGCTTGTTCAAGAAAAATAAACCACACTGCATGCTTAACAAGCCACTCTGCAGAAAATGTGCTGCATTCAGACAACATGATAAACCACCCTGCGGAAAATGTACTGCATTCAGACAACAAGTTAAGCCACCCTGCAGAAAACATGCTGTGTTCAGACAACACAATGGGTTACCATATTGTCTGAACCCAGCCACTCTTATAGATAAATCAATCCTATGGTCACTGGGAGAGTGTCCCAGGCCCATAGGGTTGCTTGGAAAAATCCCCTTGGAAGGGGGAGTTGGAATCTGATCCCCCTCACAGGTGGAATGGAAAGAACCATGCTGGCTGTCCTCCAACATTGGGAAAGCAGCCTTGGTGAGGAGGAAAGCGAGTATTCTGGTGGGTGGGAAGAGGAGATATCCTGAGCCTCCTCCAGAACACCCTCACTACATGGGGAGAAAAGCCTGTCTAGTGAAAATCACCAAACAATGGATAGGTAGGCAAAGATTGTCTTTGCTGCTGCTTCCACCCTGCTGGGTCCAACCTGGCAGGACACAGGAATCTCAGAAAGTTTGGAGGCTTCCGAGCAGAAGTCGGTAGGATTATTGATAGGCTGTGGAACTCTTGAAACAGTGTCTAGAGGCTGTTTTGGGATGGATGAGGGTAAACAAGCTGAAACTTAATCCAGACAAGATGGAGGTACTGTGGGATGGAAAACCAACTACTTTGGAAAGAGGTTTACAACTGGTCTTAGATGGGATTGCACTCCCCTTAAAAGACCAAGTGTGCAGTTTGGGAGTCCTCCTGGACTCTGAGCTTACTGGGGAAGCCCAGGTGGCTGCGATGTCCAGGAGTGCATTCTACCAGCTTAGGCTGGTACACCAGCTGCTGCCCTAGCTGGAGAGGGTGGGCCTTGTCTCAGTTATTCACGTGCTAGTCATGTCCAGGCTGGACTACTATAATGTGTGGTATGTGGGGCTGCCTTTGAAGATGGTTTGGAAACTTCAACTGGTGCAGAATATGGACCCCCAAGTATCGATGGGGGCAAGATGATCTGACCATATAACACCTATACTGCACCAGCTGCACTGGCTACCTGTGTGTTTCCGAGCTCAATTCAAAGTGCTGTGTTTGACCTTTAAAGCCCTAAATTATTTGGGACCAAGTTACTTGAAGGACTGTCTTCACCTGTTTCAGCCTGTCCACACTTTAAAATCAGAAAGCGAGGCCCGTCTCATCGGCCCACTCGTGAGAGAAATTAGGTGGGTCTCCACACAGGAGAGGGCCTTCTCATCAATGGCCCCACACCCATGGAACAAATTCCCACCGGATGTCCACCATGCACCATCCTTGCAGGCTTTTAAGAAGGCCTTAAAATGTTTTATTTTACCATGGCCTTCTCATAAATGAATACTGTTTTGCTGTTACTGCCCTTGTTGTTCTTGATGTTTTTATTTTTACTTTTTACTGTTAAGTTTTATTGTTCTTAACTGATATTTTACTGTTTGTGCTCTTATTGCTTTTAATGTTTTTATTAGGGATGTGCACTGGATCGGACCCGATCCACGATCCGAGTCCGGTCCAGTGGGAAATCGGATAAATTATCCGATTTCCGATCCCGCAGCTGGATCGGCCGATCCAATCCGAACCGGTCCGAAAAAGCTCCGAACCGGTTCGGCGGATCGGCGGATCGGCGGGCGCCCACTGGCGCCCACCGCCGCTTCCATTGGCGGGCGCCAGCGGGCGCCCGCCGATGAAAGTGGACAGCGGGGGGGGGGGGGGAGGAGGGGGGCACTTACCTTCTCGGCCCGGTGGCTCCCGTCCGGCGCCGGAGCCTACTACTACTAGCAGGCTCCGCGGCCTGCTCTAGGGTGGCGCGCCGGGTGATGTCATCACCCGGCGCGCTACTCTAGAGCAGGCCGCGGAGCCTGCTGGTAGTAGTAGGCGCCGGCGCCGGACGGGAGCCACCGGGCCGGGAAGGTAAGGAGGGGGTGCGTGGAGGGGAGGAGGGGGCGCGCGGAGGGGGGAGGGGGGCCCTTACCTTTCCGGCCCGGCGGCTCCCGTCCGGCGCCGGCGCCTACTACTCCCAGCAGGCTCCGCGGCCTGCTCTAGGATGGCGCGCCGGGTGATGTCATCACCCGGCGCGCTACTCTAGAGCAGGCCGCGGAGCCTGCTGGAAGTAGTAGGCGCCGGCGCCGGACGGGAGCCGCCGGGCCGGAAAGGTAAGGAGGGGGTGCGTGGAGGGGAGGAGGGGGCGCGCGGAGGGGGGAGGGGGGCCCTTACCTTTCCGGCCCGGCGGCTCCCGTCCGGCGCCGGCGCCTACTACTCCCAGCAGGCTCCGCGGCCTGCTCTAGGATGGCGCGCCGGGTGATGTCATCACCCGGCGCGCTACTCTAGAGCAGGCCGCGGAGCCTGCTGGAAGTAGTAGGCGCCGGCGCCGGACGGGAGCCGCCGGGCCGGAAAGGTAAGGAGGGGGTGCGTGGAGGGGAGGAGGGGGCGCGCGGAGGGGGGAGGGGGGCCCTTACCTGCCCGGCCCGGCGGCTCCCGTCCGGCGCCGGCGCCTACTACTACCAGCAGGCTCCGCGGCCTGCTCCAGGGTGGCGCGCCGGGTGATGTCATCACCCGGCGCGCTACTTGAGAGTAGGCCGCGGAGCCCGCTGGTAGTAGCCGCCGGCGCCGGACGTGCCGAGAAGGTAAGTGGCGGGGAAGGGGGCTTACCCCCCTCCCCGGAGCCGTCCGCTTCTATCCGCTGGCGCCCGCGGGCGCCAGCGGATGGAAGCAGGCGGCCCCAGGGGGGGTAGGGAGCGCGGGGGAGGGGGTTTACCTGCCGGGGCCGTCCACAGCGGACGGCCCCGGGGGGGGGGAGGGAGTTAGGCCCCCCCTTACCCACCCGCCGCCATTTTTTCCTCATAGACTTGCATTGCAATGCAAGTCTATGGGGAAAAAAATGGCGGCCGATCCAAAAATGTACGATTTTTGGGTCGGGATCGGACTCGATCCGGTCCGGGGGGCCTCCGATTTTGTCCGAACCGGTCCGGGACAAAATTGGAGGTCCCGATCCGGGTCCCGATCCGATCCGGGGGGTCCGTGCACACCCCTAGTTTTTATTGTTTTATGTATTGTTGTAAGCCACCTTGGGAGGGCTTCTGTCCTTAAAAGTGGCTAAGAAATGTTTTAAATAAATGAATTAATAATAATAATAATAATAATAATACCTTACCCTAGCACACCATCCTCAGTTTTGCCATTCCATGTCTCCTGACCATCTAGGTTGTTGTCCTAACATGTAAGGCTTGTCATTATGTTCTAATAATGACAATATCACACTTGGACCTAGTCCTCCATCCGCCTCCTTATTCTGTCTTTTGTATCAATTGGGAATCAGGTTGTATGCAGAGCCAGATCAATTGGCAGTATTGAAGCAAGTGTGTCAAGATCCTCAAAGCGGCTACCTTGTGTTTTATGAGTCCTCTTCCACTCTCATATACTTATTAACCTGTAAGCAGGGGTGCAGAACTTCAGCCGGGGCCCAATTACCTGGCCCTGCGGGGTTCCCCTGATGGCCATGCTCTCTTATGAGGCACCCTCCCATTTCCCCCAAATGCTTATCGTTAGGTGCTTTCCCAGCTTTTGTGCATTTCTCCCCCCTGCCCCCGCCCCTGCCCCCGCCCCTGCCCATTCTAAATGGTTGAAATGCCTTTCCCAAAACTTAGTTACTGACAGTAAGAGCTTTAAGCTCAAATGTGCTCATATGGTATGAATTTGGCCCCTCCCCTTTTGCCTTTGGCCCCACCCATCACTGGAATGTGGCCTTCAAGAGCTCAATGCCCCTGCTCTAGAACCTCCAGTCCATGATACAAAATAAATTAACATGACATTTCTCTGCAGTTTCTCTGAGAACAGAGGCATTTTCTCATGTGTGCCTTCCAGTCTGGCCTTCTGAGCTGTTGTTTCCAGTTTTTGTTCACTCTGATTGCATGAAACCCTGTTCTCTACCATCAATATTATCCATAGTTATGTATTTGACAGACTGGAGGAATTTGGTATCCATAAAAAGTGTTTACATGTACACCTAAAAGATGGATGTGATCAACATGTGCATTATCTTGTCAAGAATTGACCACAGCTCTCAGTCAAGTATACATTTGGTGGAAAACCCAAATGTGCTACCAGGTAATTTACAGAATAGCTATAAACCTCACAACAAGCATGTAGTGTGTGCTAGGCTGAAAGAGGATGCCTTAGGGTGAACAGTAAAGTCCATTGCTGATCTTGGATTTGGACCACACATTTACATATGCAGGCACAAGACTCCAATAGCTGCTTCAGTGCATTTGTGTTTTTAATATCTTAATGTAGCCAAATGGATTCTGTCTCACTTCTGTAAGGTATATTCTGTTAATTAGAAAATAGGTCAATCTGTTCTCTGATGCAACATTTTGAATGAAAGAGAAAAAAAGCACTAGCCACACTAATACTGAAATATCCATCCAAAGTTGATGTTTCATGAAATATTTTTACAGACACAAAAATAAATGCCACAAAGTGAATAATTTCTTTGGTTGGTAGCCACTTCCTCCATTTAGTATTTTAGCCTTTCATATTGGTTCATAAATCTCAGTGACATTGGCAAGTGCTTATGTCATCTTTTCATTTTAGCTATTTATATATTGACATTAGGGTTTTGTTTTTGTTTTTCCATCATAAGAACATGAGCAGAGCCAGGCTGGATCAGACCAAAGGTTCATCTTGTCCAGCATTCTGTTCACACAGTGGTCAACCATCATGACTAGTGGATGACTACATAGTGATACAGTGACATGGTCTGCATGATCGCAAGATGGTTAACAAGCCACCCTAGAACCCATGGGCTATTGTAGGGTTCTAGGGTGGCTTGTTATCCATGGCAACAAGCCACCCTGGCTGGGTTTACATGATATGGGAAGCTATGCTGCTGAGGGTAATTTATGCTAAACCCTCCAGCATATGATGGCACATGCAGTGGGAAGAAATAAGCTGCCATGGCTCATTTGTCCCACCATGATCGTGCAAACACAGCCAGTGTTTAACAAGCAACAGATTTATAGTATTTATACTGAAAACCTATACATGTCTACTCAGAAGCAAGTCTCATTGCATTCAATGGGTCTTACTCCCAGAGAACTGTGCCTTGTTTATACAAAATTTAAAACCATAAAAGCCTAAAAACAAACTCCCTGTCATTTAAAACTGTCCAGGGGTCAGCTAAAAAGCTCAACATATGCTGTTAAATGCCTGGGAGAAGAGAAAAGTCTTCACCTGGCACCGAAAAGATGACAGTGTTGGCACCAGGCGAGCCTTGTCGGGGAGATCGTTCCACAATTGGGGGCTACCACAGAGAAGGTCCTCTCCCTTGTTGCTGACCTCCGAGCTTCCCTCAGAGTAGGCACTCGGAGGAGGACCTTGGATGTTGATCGTAGTGTACAGGTAGGTTCATGTCGGGAAAGGTGTTCCGTCAGGTATTGTGGTCCCAAGCCATGTAAGGCTTTATAGGTTAAAACCAGCACTTTGAATCAGGCTTGGAAACGTACAGGCAGCCAATGCAAGCGGGCCAGTGTCGGTCTTTTAGGTTCGAACCTTCTTGTCCCTGTTATGATTTTGCACAAGCTGCAGCTTCTGAACCATCTTCAAAGGCAGCCCCATGTAGAGTGCATTGCAGTAATTTAACTTGGAAGTTACCAGAGCATAGACAACTGAAGCCTGTCCAGATAGGGATGTAGCTGGGCCACCAACCGAAGTTGGTAGAAGGCACTCCGTGCCACCGAGGCCACCTAAGCCTCAAGTGACAGAGATGGTTCTAGGAGAACCCCTAAGCTATGAACCTGCTCCTACTAAAGAAATGATCATTAATGGAAGTAATGACATATTTAATAATTTTTATTCCCTATTTAGTTGGAAGAACCAACTATATATATATATGCCCTTAATTCTAAGGCTCATTGTTTATAATTTTACCCCACCAAATAAAACACACAAACACACACACACACACACACACACACACACACACACACACACACAGAGCCTGTCTACATTATGGATTTAAAATGGCTTTAAACTGTTAACTGGTTTAAAACTATTATAAACTGTTTTAAAGCAGTAGTGTAGATAGGCTCGCTCACACACACACACACACACACACACACACAGAGAGAGAGATTAGCTATGTAAAACTTTAGATCAGCCTTCCTCAATCTAGTGCCCTCCAGATGTTTTGAACTGCAACTCCCAGCATTCCTGATCACTGGCCATGCTGGCAAGGCCTGATAGGAGCTGGAGTCTAAAATATCTGGACGGAACCAGGTTGGAAAAGGTTGCTTTAATAACTGAAGTAACAAATCCATCTTATTAAAGCTTGCAGCCATAATGTAGCCAATGATACAAGACAGGGCACGCAATTTAGGGACGGTGGAGGAGAGGTAGTTATGTTCCCCACCTGCCCTATTTCAGTCCATAACTGCTTATTCTTCCAGAGTATATTACCCCAGTTTACTAGGTAAACTGGAGTAACCACAGCAAAAACAAATTCTGTTCAAATATACATTTTTTTTCTTTGCAATTTAATCATTGTTGGTCCCTAGCCGACAGCTGGTTGGCCACTGTGTGAACAGAGTGCTGGACTAGATGGATCCTTGGTCTGATCCCACATGACACTTCTTATGTTCTTGTGTAATCTTATCTTAAATATATCCAAGATATATTTAAGATAAGCGCATTCTTCCCTCCTAGAGAAACCTAAAATGGCACTGTGGCAGGCATTCCAAAATAAATGGCTGCCACCTATATTGTTTTAGGCCACTGAAGACCAAGGCCCCATCTTGATGGTAGTACATTTGCACTGGTATGCCTTTGGCACTCGCCCTCCTTCCCGGCATCTGCCCCAAAACAATGATCCCAAAGGAAGATGTTATCAGTCCCAATTTTGCTACCTCTATCTATGCAATTATAAATACAGCATGCCCAATGCTGCCACAGATAGGAGAATAACTATGACAATTGCTCATCTATCTCTATGGCTGTGCACAGACCCCCTGATCCAATCTGGATCCCGATCTGGGAGGTCCGGATCAGGCCCGATCCGACCGTCCTCGAATCTGGATCTCGATCCGCTCTGGGTCCGTGCAGAGCCCTCCTTCCTGCTCTCCCCACTCCCTCCTTCCCTCCTTCCCTCCCTCCCCCAAATCGGCCTCCTTACCTGCAGCCTCCTCCTCCTCCTCCTCCGCAGTGGCCGACCTCCTCGATGTTGGCTAGCTGCTTTTCCGCTTGCGTCAGGTGACATTATCACCCGACGCGAGCTGGAAAGTGGCCAGCAGACATAGAGGAGGCATGTGCCATGGAGGATGATGCGGAGGAGGCTGCAGGTAAGGAAGGCGATTGGGGGGAGGAAGGGAGAGAGCGGGGAGAGCAGGAGGGAGGGCTCTCCACGGACCCGGAGTGGATCTGGATTGTGGATCTGATCCAGCCCGATCCAGGCCCAATCTGATCTGGTTCTAATTGTGCCCAGATCAGCCCAGATTGGCCTGATCCACTCCGGGTTCACGATCCAGATCTGGATCCGTGCACAGCCCTATATATATCTGCTAGTCATAATGGCTATATCCAACCTCTAGTTATGAGAGATTGTCTGGTCCTGGGGAGCAACAGTGAGAAGGGGCTATGAGCTTCCCATAGATATCTGGTTGGTCCCTGTAGTTAACAGGATATTGGGCTAGATGTACCTTGGAACTAACATAACAATATTCTTATTTTCTTACCTTGCACATTCTTGAGTTCCTATTTCTTGTGTCTAATCATAAAATTCTTATGCTGTTTCCCTTAATGAGAAAAAACAGCTGCATTTCTTGTAGTCTGAATTCTAGCACAATATATTTATATGTTTGTTGCTTCCAGAGCTTCCAGTTTGCCTTTTGTCATTTGATTGGAGCTTTACATTTGACTAAGCAGATTTTAAGTCAAGCTAGTAGGAAATGGTGTGTCGCCATTCAGAGGTGCACTTGTCCTGAAAATCTGCAACCTATCTTGAGCACTTTAAGTCAAAATCAATCTAGCCTCTCCATTACTGCACAATGTTCAACCTTGAAGAGTCCCAATAATTCTTAACTACAAGAGGCAGTCATTCTTTCTTTAATATCCTTGAAAAGAATGACTATCCAGAGACCAATATTCGCAGGAACTACCATTCCCTACAGAATTTGGCTAGAGTGGATAAGAACCTGTTTCTCTTTCACACACTGAGATTACTTGTCCTTCATTTTCATTGTAACGTGAGGTTCACTGACAAAACTATTAAACACACTTTTAAATAGGGCACTATCCTCTAGAAGTGTAAATGTGCTTCATTATTCTTCATAGCTTGGCTGCATATTAGAGAGGATCCAAGGTCCATTGATTTGAATTACTTCAGAGGTGACAGAACAATGTGTGCCCTATGATTTGCCTAAGGATTTTCCCCACAGTTTAACAAGAAATAGCCATATATTGCTTACAAGTCCTCATACGAGAAGAAAAATCTATAATCAGTGCCACTCCAAGAAAATGCTGAATGTGCTACCATAAACATTTCTCCCTGTGTTATTTATAAAGTCCTATTTAATGTCTAATAAAAAAAAATACTGAGGATTTTTTAGGACTTTAGGATTTTTCTCTTAGAGATATTGACAAATTACTAATGTCATTTGTGGGTGCACTCTCACAATCACTTCATGGAGTCATGAGGCCAGAGACAATGAGCCTATCCACATTGCCCTTAAAATGACTTATATTCTGTTTAAAAACGTGTTTTTTTAAGTTGTTTCATTATGTGGTAGGACACACTGAGCAGTACTTACGTTTCATAGTGACTGCTTCCTCCATCCTCAAAGTGTTCAATGGTGTATTACAGGGTTAATTCCTTGACTCTTCTTCTTTTGTTTTTGTTTCGCAGGCTGCTTGACCCGCCCACTTCTGTCTCCATAACTCAAGCAGCCTGCAAAACAAAAACGAAAAACCCTATAATACACCAGTGAACACTTTGAGGACGGAGGAAGCAGTCATTATGAAACATAAGTACTGCTCAGTGTGTCCTACCACGTAATGAAATGACTTAAAAAAACCACATTTTTAAACAGAATAAAAGTTGTTTTAAGGGCAATGTGGATAGGCTCAATACTGAGTGGTCCACACACCTGACACTCACAGAACCGTTTAGAAGAGTAGGTTAACCATCTTTCATATCTAATCTGGGCCAGATCTTCACCAATAATAATAATAATAATAATAATAATAATAATAATAATAATATTTATGTATTCTTACCCGCCTCTCTCTCTGGATCGACGCAAGGAACAACATTAATACAAATCAGTATAAATTACATAAAACTGATTAAAAACATATAAAACTAATGAATTGTTTAAAACATATAAACCTAATACATTATTAAAAAGCATCTTAAAATTCAACTGGCTAGGCCTGCCAAGCAGGATATAATGGTATGAAAGCAGTATGAAAGCGGTATATAAAAGGCAGGAGCCACACTACTACTTTATAGTAGTAGTGCACTTAAGTGCACTTAACAGTTGTCAAGTGCACTGACAACTGTTGGGGCCCATAAGACACTTACCATATACTGCTATATCCTGCTTGGTGTGGCTCATGCCCTTTATATATCACTTTCATACCACTTTCATACCACTATATCCTGCTTGGTGTAGATCTGGCCCTGGAGTACCTGCCACTGCTGAATACCGTTATTTATAACACAGGTTGAAATGGATTTCTGAGTTCCAAAAGAGGACTGAATTTGCATGACAGCTCAGAACCCAAACAGGTGAGCTCAATGCTGAAAATTACTTTATGTCCCAAGGCCTACAATATCTAAGGGACTTCTTAGATAGAATAGTGCAGTAGTCTTCAATTGGTGGGTTGCAACTCAAAAGTGGATCGCGAGATCAGTCCAGATGGGTCACGACAAAGCTGTTGCTGCCATGTTGGGCATGGAGAAAGTTGTGAAAGTGGGTCCCATGTTGCAGGTTGGGAGTCCGAGACCTCTGGAAACCAACATAACTTAATTTATCATTTAGAATGAGACATATTTGACTATTCTAATTTACTAGTTACAAGTAGGGATGTGCATGGCTGAAATTATCATATCGTATCGTAATCGGAAATTCCAATATAAACATTTTTGGGTCCAATCATATCGGGGGGTACCCGGATTTGATCAGATCCAATATCCGATAAATATCGGAAGTTCTGATCCAATAATGGTGTTTTCCCCATAGGTTTGCATTGGGGGAAAGAAAGCTTTTCCCCAATACAAGTCTATGGGGAAAAACACTGGGCCGGCACTCCCTCCCTCCCTCCCTCCCCCCACTTGCACTCCCTCCCCTCACTCGTGCTCCTTACCTGTCGCCGCCACCTCCGCCGCCTCTGCCTCTGCCCTGTACTACTGCTGAACAGGCTCTCCGGCCAGTTCATCAGTACAGAGAAGCGCCGAGTGATGTCGTCATCACTCGGCACGGCTCTGTACCAATGAACACGCTAGAAAGCCTGTTTAGTAGTAGTACGGGGTGGCGGTGGTGGTGGGGAAGGCTGCAAGTAACGAGTGCAAGTGGGGAAGGGGAGGGGAGGGAGGGGTCCCCAGGGGTCCCCACTTACTTGCGGCCTTCCCTGCTGCCATCCGCTGCCCTCCGCTGCTCTGGACTACTGAGAACTAGGCTTTGCAGCCTAGTTCTCAGTAGTCGGGAAGCAGCGGACGGCAGCGGACGGCAGAAGGGAAGGCCGCAGGTAAGGAGCATGAGTGGGGGGGAGGGAGGGCCGGCCCTAAAATGGTGGTCCGAATATCCGATATGTCTGATAGTTATCAGACATATGGATTTTGGATCTGATCAGATAGGGCCTCCAGGAGTATGTATCGTTATCGTTAATCGGATGTCCATAATGACCTTATTGGTTCATTATCGGACATCGGAACGATATGATACACATTCCTAGTTACAAGAAGATCCAGATGTATGCAACAATTATTTTTACTTTTCTTTTCTTTTCTTTCCTTTTCTTTCCTTTCTCTTTTGATTGTTTTCTTTTATCCTTTCTCTTTTATTTTATATTGTATTGTATTTACAGAACCTCCATTCACACGAATTGTAAGCTTGGCTAGGATGCTTCAAAGGATGCTTCATAGGATGCTTATTGATATTTTAATATTATTGTTTTGTTTAATTTTCTAAAATAGAACAAATCAAGAAGACCTCAGAACTGTCTAGAAAAAGTGATCAATCAAATAGATGGCAACCAAATAGATTTAATTCAAGTGCATTGCAGTGGTCCTGTTGTTTCTAATTTGGATAACAACTTTAAGGTAAGTGAGGAGCGCATAGACAAAAATCTTAACACAAACATGCACATATACACATAACAAGAGAAGAAGAACACATCAGAATAATTAGTTTAACACTAGAAGAACATGAGAAGTACCAGCTATACAAGAGCAAGTTTATATTGTTGGTGCAAAAATTTGAGCCACTCTTTAAAGTTTATCCTGTCTTCAAGAAAGATGCCTAACTACCTTGCATAGTCTGTGATGCAGTGACTAGATGAACCTGAAGATGTGCTTCTACAATTCTTACATGAGACTTTAGAAAAGATGAAGAAGATGGGTTCCAACAGTCATCTGAGCATGATCTCATCTTCAGCTCAGTGATGGATGTCTTCACCCAATGCTACTTCAGAGGTTTAAGTCACCAAGAAATCCAAGAGTACTGATGCTGTACACAGACATTGGCTGAATTCGGACAACACATTAAGCAACTGAGGATGGGGGAACAATCATCAGTTGTGTTGCTTATTGTGTTGTGTGGAGGGTAACAAACCACTCACAAACTACTGACGGTATGCTCTTCCGCCCAAATAAGCAACTGAGAGAAACAACTGGCTTGCAAGTTGTTTAGCTTGAAGCAAGTTGCTTAAAGTGTTGTGTGGAGGGGTGAGTGTGTTAATGGCGTGTGGTGAGTGGGTTAAAACACAAGCCCATAGAGGCAGGCGACAAGAGCGACCAAAGCAGCGGCTGCCACTCTGCTACAACTGGTGCAACTTGCAGAGGCTGCTGGGATAGAACTGGGAGGACTGAGGGAGGAGGGAGGGTGGGAAGAGGGCCAGGGGCTGTGTTAGTCAAATGCTGGGTTGACTATTAGTCCACTCAACGCCAGCCCCAACCACCCACAGTTGTGTAGGAATATGTTGTGTGGGGAGTACCACAAAATAACCAACTGTGAGTTGGCTACTCAACCCACAATTGACTAATGTGTTGTTCGAATGCAGCCATTGTTTCCAGATACTTCTGCTCAATGAAGAAGCTCACCTGATGAACAACTTGAGCTGCAGCCAGAGGAAGTGTTCGAGGCTCTGAGTGTCAAGGATTCCAGATGACAGTGACTCCTGCAGAGAGCTGTAAATGAAGTTCCATCATGTTCCAGATGTGTTCCAGAACAATTCCAGACATGGAACAAAAGAGAGTGTTGAGAAAATGTCCTGTACTATGAAAAGAGCCATATATGTCTCTCAATGCCACAGAATTGGGCTCAAGACTTAAACAGCAATCTCAAGCTAGTATGAACTTTCTGAGTGAAACTCTGATATTTTGCAAATATGAACTGGATGGACAATGCTAAAACCATTTTCTGTTCCTGCTCTCACAAAAGAAGAAGAGTAAAGAAGATAGACCAGCATCTAATTTTAAGGTCTTTCTAACAATATTTTCACACAATCACACAGAGACAGTCAGCAAATAGGTTACCATACATTAGTGAGCACACAAACATCAGACATATGAAGATATTACACTAGATTCACACACACACACAAACACACACACACATACATAACACAAAACAAAACACTTTCTTACATACATATCTCACACCAATGTTATTACACATAAGAACTGTAAACATGAAACTTTTAGAACATAACACGCATATATGTAAGCATACACTATTAGTATACCTAATAAGAAAATTCACAGAGTTTTATCTGTGAACTTCTTGCAAAAAATTATATATAATTGGAAGAAATTTGAATGAGTTATATCAGGAGTGGGGTATTCCATATATGTGATGATGATGATGATGATGATGATGATGATATTGATTGGTATATCATAAAACCATATTTCTTTCATCATTTGTAGGGTGACCAGATAAAATCCAGGTCAGGGCTCATGTAACTTTAACAGTTGTAGAGAAAAGGGAATTTCAGCCAGTGTCATTTGTATGCAATTGGTTCCTGGTGATATTCCTTCTTCATCACAACAGTTAAAGTTGCAGGCGCTATACTAGAGTGACCATATACAAAAGAAGGCAGGCCCCCTGCAACTTTAACTGTTGTGATGAAGAGGGAATTTCACCAGGAACTAATTGCATACAAATGACACTGGCTGAAATTCCCTTTTCTCTACAACTGTTAAAGTTACATGAGCCCTGACCTGGATTTTATCTGGTCACCCTAATCATTTGGTTTTATAATATACCATGGGGGGACTATAGCAACTTTTTATTATTTGCTTTTCTGTTATTATTATAGTTCTGGGGCATGGGGGAGGTTAGTAAATGCTGGGGTGGGGGAGCAAGGGGGCAAGTATAGGCTGACCATATGAAAAGGAGGACTGGGCTCATGTAACTTTAACAGTTGTAGAGAAAAGGGAATTTCAGCCAGTGTCATTTGTATGCAATTAGTTCCTGATGAAATTCCCTCTTCATCACAACAGTTAAAGTTGCAGGCGTTATACTAGAGTGACCAAATACAAAAGAAGGCAGGGCCCCTGCAACTTTAACTGTTGTGATGAAGAGGGAATTTCACCAGGAATTAATTGCATACAAATGACACTGGTTGAAATTCCCTTTTCTCTTCAACTGTTAAAGTTACATGAGCCCTGCCCTCCTTTTCATATGGTCAGCCTAGGCAAGTAGGCATACACACATAGAACACTGTGTCAGGGTTTAGATGCTTCAGTTTAGATAGGACCTGATAGAGAATGATTTGGAAATATGATTTGAAATTGCTCAAAAATGTTACTCATGAGGACTTGCAGCAACTATGTTGCTTAAGGTGTGACTTGGTATTGCTCAAATATATTAATCATATGAATTTGTGACTTATATCAACCTTATATATTCCTTTTAAAGGAACTAGGTAAAGGGTCTAGGGTTAAGAAGAGGTGAGGTTGTGGTTAAAAAATCCCCATGTCCATAAGAACAGAGAAGTAAATCAGACAGTTAACCACACAAAAAAAGGGAATTTGGCCTTTTGTTGTCACAAACAACTACGTCAGGGGGAGGGGTATATTCTAAGAAGAGGATGGTCTAAATTATGACATGGACCAATGGATTTTTCCATTTCAGAATAAATTAATATATATATTAAGTGGGAGGGCTTTGTCTTTGGAAAATTTATTTAAGTCTGGGTGACAGGAACCAGGATGTCTTTCCTTTCCCTCAGGCATGACATCCAGGATGTTGCTCTGAGCCTAGCATATAGGCCTCAGTGACTCCTTTGTTGCCTGGATGAAATGGAAGTCCCTCTGTGGAGTAGAGCTCTTTCACAGAGTTATATGAGTGTTGTCATTGGGGGTGTGTTTGTCTAAGTTTGTCTATATTTGTCTATGTGTGTCTATGTTCTCAAGAAATCTGCCAGACTTGTGGGTTTATTCTTTTAATTTGCTTTGCTGAATGAAGAGGTTCGTACGTTTGTTTAATTTTAACTTCCTTAAATTGTTTTAAGAAATGTTTTAAGGCAATAACAGTTTCATTGAGTCTGTGAATATGGGTAAAATCAATCATTCTGAGTGTCTATCTTTGTATCGTCCTTTTTCACCTATTATAGTGGGGAATTTGGGGAGCACTGATGTAAAGATACCTATATTCAGTGTCCCTTAAATAAAAGTCACCAGAAAAATCCCCCTTCAGGAATAATGGCTGTATGCAACAGAGTTGAAGCACCCCTAGCTGGGAGATGTGGTCTATTAACATAAGAATCAGGAAGAAGTAATGGGAAGAGATATGGCCTGGGCCCCAAATGAGTTTCCTAATGATGGAGCATTTGTTGTGCATATTTTGCTTATAAGAGCAAATCTGCTTTTGAATTAATGTGTAGCTCAGTTGCATGACACAACATGGGCATTTCCAGAATACCCTTTCCTTGCTACAAAGTGATTAAACTTTGCACAGCCAGTAATGCCATCCAGCAACTGAACTTTAAGCTGCAAAAAATACCAGTATTTTTTAACTGTCTGTGTTGGGGCAATGTTATATTAGGGATACATTTAGGTTTTCCTTTCCTTTTGGCAATGAGCAAGTGGTTGGCTACCCTACGCGGGGGTAGGGTAGGGGGGAAGGGAAGGGGGCAGTGGGGTAGGACTGCTGGCTCATGGTGAATTGGTGGCCAGAGGCAGTGACAATTTCTTATTGATGGTGGGAGGCAGCAGCATCCTTCTCTCCAGCACCCCACATGCAGTAAGGCGCTGCCATTTCTTCAGCTTGAGCAGCCTGCAATGCTTTCCCTCCTCCACCAGATGCTGTCACGATCCTGAGCTCTACTTCAAACTGGGCATGCTCAGGATTCTATTCCTATTAACAGCACACAAGCCTATGCATGCCAATTCAGAAGTAAAACCCGTTGAGGTCAAGGGGGCTTCCTCCCAGGAAAGGAGGAACCAGATTGTAGACAAAACCCAGCAGAATGTCGTGGAGGAAGGCTCTGCTTAATTCCCCCAGTTTTGTCATGATTTGTCCTTTTTAACAGTTTGCTGCCTGTTTTGTTGTGGTTGTTGTTGTTTATGTGCATGTCAAGTGTTGTTTAATATCCAGGAGTGCTGAAGAAAAATAACAAAGATAATCCCATATCCACTTACCTGGGAGTATTCCTCATTGAATTTAATGGAATTTACTTCTGAGTAGGCCGGTCTAGGATTGCACTTCTAGACCGCAATCTTATATCCATTTACTTGCAAGTAAGTCCCATTGAACTCAATGGGACTTACTTTTGAGTAGATGTGAATAGGATTCCACTATCTTCTGGAAGTTTTGAACAATAATGCTGTCTATTATGTTCTAAATAGAACACTGTAATTTAGGAAAGTAAATTCCTTACCCTAGATTCCTGCAGATGTTTTATTAATAGCTTGTTTAATTCCTTCTAGAGTTTACAGTTCATTCCCCTTCTAAGATTATTGTTTTGCTGTAATATTCCACAACCCATATCTTCTGTAGGAGGAAAAAAATGTCAGTACTAAAGACATAGTTAAAAGCTCCTGACTCAAATTGTCATTTCGTTGTTCTTTTGTGTACACATTGTGTGCAGAAGTCCATCCTTCCATTCATCGATGTTCAAAAAGGTGACACATAAATGAAAGGACTTATGGCTGAGATTGGGTGCACATTTGACAAGCCATAATGGAACTGTTTGCAAAGTTTTATTGAAATCCCCACTTTCATTTATCTTTGTTAGCACAAGCCACAAAAATCTGTGATATAGAATTCCTGTATAATTTAAACTAAATATAACCAAATTAACCCAGGAAGCAGAAAGAGAAAAGCATATTTTATTCTAATAGAAAAAAAATTACTTTTGAAGATTATTCTTATGCTTTATTACTTTGTGAATTTAATAACAATCGTTTTGGACTTGTTTCTTTTTCTTTTTACAGAAATAAAGGTAAAAACCAATATAAAAAGCTGAGAGCAAGCTTTTGTAATAATTTCATATTTTCATTTTGTTGTCACAAATGTGGTTATAGGCTTTCAAATGTAGTAGGATGCTTGATACCAGAATCTTATTCATAGAAAGTCAAGAAACAAAAATCATGATTTCAGTAACAGGCTTTGTCGCTGCTATTTGCTTGCTTTTATTTTATTTTGTTTATTTAAGAAATATGTATCTTTCTTTTCTATATTTAGAAAACCACAATTAAAAAAATTAGAAACAATAAAGACTGTGGCTTGAATCCAAAGCATAGTATGCATACCAGATTATAAAAGCATCTCCCTTTACACTATGAGTGTGTGTCGTGTCCTTCATGATATGATTAAGACTGGTTAGTGTGTATTAGGGCTAAACTACATATTATTCCTAATGAACAGCATGTATGCTTTGGTTTTGCTTAATTGCAGAAGTGTGGGGGGTGGGGGGGGGAGATTCCTATTGTAAAGGCAGCACATGGCAGAAGAAATGCTGGCACCATGGGTGGGGGGGTCCCCTAAAGCTTCTAGCCTTTTGCATCTTCCATCCCCCATATAAATGGGCTGGCCAATCTAGATCAGGCTCCCACACCTGCAATTTCTATTGCAAAATAGCAATTCTTTTACTTTAATAGATCACTATTTTGCAATGGAAATTGCAGGCACAGTACTCCCTATCTGAATTGGGCCCTTAGCAAGGTATGTGTGTGTGTCAAGGACCCTATGCTTACACTAGAGTAAAAAAATGGAAATTATATAGATATATCTTTAAGAATTGTCAGCTTTGGCCCAAAGTGTAATGTGTCATTTGGTCCTTAATCAGTCTGTCTGTATAGCAAGCCCAAGCTGCAAAGTTTTTTGTTTGTGTTTCTTCTCTGAATAAAGAATGTTCTTGACGCCTCCTTTCTTCTTGCCCTCAGGGCCTGCAAATTGGAAGATCTTCTCACATAGTGGGTATTTTCTCCTATGCCAACAGAAATAAACAAAGATGTTGGGATGTTGGAGGAATCTGTCTGGGAGGGCGGTGAAATTCATAGAACCTTCTGTAGCTTGGCCCTGTGAACCTCACAGATTTTCATTTTTTTTGTTTTGTTTTTCTTAAATTGACGTTTACGCAAAAGTTTGGCTACTGTATGCTTAATTTGTACAAATCGCAGATGCAGTTTGTGTAAATTATGTATGTCAGGGCCGCGAATTGGGCAAATTACATCTGAACTTTAGGCAAATTACACAAATTTCAGGCGCAATTTGTATAAACTTCAGTGTAAGAAAAGAAGAAAGAGTCGAGAAGAGTTCTTGGATTTTGGGGTTTAAAGCCCATGGTTCAGGTCACAAATGCAAGCTAAGCCAGGTACTTAAAAAGGGTCAGATTTCCTTGCAATGGCCATCCCTAATGTCATGCAAATGAGTCTTGCATGCATGGAAAGGCATGTCCACTGGCGCTAGAGAGCCACCCCACCAATTCTAAAGATTTCCTCATCCTGCTACACCCCCCCCCCCCCATGCCCATGCCATACTAGTCTGTTCCCTTGGCTATCAGGAGTGTTGGGGATGGGGTAGAAGGGGACTGAACTGGTGTGAAGGAACCAGGAAAGACCTATTGTTCAAGCGGAATTCTGTACGCACTTCTCTGGATCCAACCCAGTAAAAATATATAGTTAATGGACAAAACAATTAAAACAACAAGAATAGCTAATGGTAATATCACCTAGCAAAAGAAAAATATAAGAAAAATGTTGTTGTTGCAACAGCAGCAGCAACAACAACAACAACAACAACAACAACAAAAAGATTAATAGTAAATTGCTGCATAAAAAGCAGGAAATTAACCATCAGCCTACACTAAAGATGAAGTTCCATTTTAATAAAATGGAGAGCAGAATATAAAGATGAGATGAGTTTCACTGGGGAGGGCATTCCATCTTTATGTATCACAACTGAAGAGGCCCTGAATGGCTCTTGTATTTATTTATTTGTTAAAATTATTTCTCACTTTTCCATGTGCAATGTCCAAGGCAGTTAACAATAAAATACAATAAAACACAAGAGGAAATCATTACAAATAACAACATTACAATCAAATTTAAGCAGATAAAACAATTAAGCAGCATGCCCCAGTTAAAATCGCATTGAAGTGCAGTTGAACAGCACAATCCTGTACATGTTTACATGAAATTAAGGGCTCCATCACACCAGCGATTTAGTGTACTCTTGCCATGCCTGGTGTGTGGATTTGCAGCATGCTACTCACATGACGCCTTTCCTGTCCTGCTGACACCCTGCCTCTTCTCCAGCTTTTTCCATCTTTTCCTAGAATGCCTAAAGTTTGGATTATTTTCCCTAAACATGTTTAATGCACCCTTAAGCCTCCGTGCAGTGCTGTATTCTCACGTTTTCCTAATAATAATAATAATACTAATAATAATACTAATAATACTATTTATTTATAACCCGCCTCTCCCTACGGATCGAGGTTGGGAACACAATGCAAAATACAAGCATCACAAAGTTAATTTTTTAAAAAAAAAACAAGAGAAAACACGTCATTAAAACATTTAAAAATTCATCTGGATAGGCCTGCCGGAAGAGAACAGTCTTCATGACTCTCTTAAATTCATGAAGACTGCTAATTTGTCTAACCTCCTCCGGCTGACCATTCCATAGTCTGGGAGCCATGGAAGAAAAGGTCCTCTGGGTAACACTCGCCAGCCTAGTTCTGGCTGGCTTGAGTACGTTCTTCCCAGAGGACCTAAGAGTGCGGGGCGGATTGTACGGGAGAAGGTGATCCCGTAGGTAGCCTGGGCCCAAACCATGTAGGCCTTTAAAGGTAATAACCAATACTTTATACTTTGCCCGGAAACTGACCGGCAGCCAGTGAAGTGATTTTAAAACTGGTGTAATGTGGTCACCCCTAGGTATACCGGTGACCAACCTGGCTGCCATATTTTGAACAAGTTGAAGTTTCCGGACTAGGCACAAAGGTAGCCCTATGTACAGCGCATTGCAGAAGTTGAGCCTCGAAGTTACCAGCGCATGCACTACCGTCTTTAGGTCTTCCAACTCTAGGAAGGGACGCAGCTGGTGTATCAGCCGAAGCTGATAGTAGGCACTCCTGGCCGTCACATCAATCTGAGCAGTCATCTGGAGCGACGGATCCAGGAGTACCCCCAAGCTGCAAACACAGTCTTTCGGGGGGGTATAACCCCATCCAGAACTGGTTGACACACCTCCAAACCCAGGTTGGGGCCTTTGATAGCAAGCACCTCCGTCTTGTCTGGATTCAGCTTCAGTTTGTTTTTCCTCATCCAGCCCATTACCGCCTCCAAGCATTCATTCAGAGGAGACACACTATCCTTAGCTGGCGCTGTTATCGAAGGCATAGAGAAATATATTTGGGTGTCATCAGCATACTGATAGCACCCCGCCCCATGCCTCCGGATGATCTCTCCCAGCGGTTTCATGTAAATGTTAAACAGCATTGGGGAAAGGATGGCACCTTGTGGTACAACACATAGCAACTCCTTTTTTGAAGAGCAGCTATCCCCAAGCATCACCATCTGGAACCTGCCCAAGAGATAGGATCGGAACCACTGAAGCACAGTGCCCCCGATTCCCAATTCCCCCAGGCGCTCCAGAAGGATACCATGGTTGATGGTATCAAAAGCCGCTGAGAGGTCCAGGAGTACCAGCAGGGACACACTCCCCCTGTTGATACTAAGGCATAGATCATCCACTAAGGCGACCAAAGTGGTCTCAACTCCATATCCTGCTCTGAAGCTGGTTTGAAATGGGTCTAGAAAATCAGTGTCATCCAAGACTGCCTGGAGTTGAAAGGCAACCGCTCTCTCGATCACCTTGCCCAAAAATGGAAGATTTGATACTGGCCTGTAGTTATTAAGGTCCAGGGGATCCAGGGAGGGCTTTTTTAGAAGTGGCTTTACCACCCCCTCTTTTAAACATGATGGAAAGCTCCCCTCCCTGAGAGATGCATTAATAATATGCTGTAGATGTGATCTAACTGCATCTCCTCCCTGGACGACCAGCCAGGAAGGACAGGGATCGAGAGGGCAAGTCATCTTCTTCACACATCCAAGTACCTTGTCTACATCCTCAGTACTCACCAACTGAAACTAATCAAGTGTAATCCTACTCACGGAGTCACTGGACACTCCACTGTCAGCCTCTGCTATAACAATGGCATCTAAGTCGGCTCTTATCCGAGATATTTTATCTGAGAAATGATCGTTAAAAGCATCACAGCGAACTACCAAAGGCTCTAAAATCGGATTCAGGGGAGAAGGAGCCTGAGTTAGACCCCTCACCACCCTGAACAGTTCTGCTGGACGTGAATTCGCAGACACAATGCGTGCAGAGAAGAAAGTTTTCTTCACTGCACGTATTGCCAATCCATAGAAACGAAGATGTTTTCTATGTCGTGTCTTGTCGGATATAAGTCGAGTTTTCCGCCATCGGCGCTCCAGTCGTCGTCCTTTCCACTTCAGTTCTCTGAGGTCTTCTGTATAGCAGGGCGTCCTATTAGAAGCGGGCCGGAGAGGACGTTTGGGGCGATCGTGTAGATAGCCCTAGTTAGGTTTTGATTAAATCTATTGACCAGGGCCTCTACAGGATCGTCGACAATACCAGCCATCTTAATAGGTCCGCCACCCCTGCAGGGACGGGTGGTAGCCGTGATACTAACCCTGACCAGAAAATGATCTGTCCATGACAATTCGGAGGTATTCAATACCTCCGCCCACAAATCCGTCTGTTCGGAACTGAAAACAGCATCGAGGGTGTGACCTGCTGAATGTGTGGGTCCAGAGACCAATTGGGATAGGCCCATGGTTGTCATGGATGCCATGAACTCCCGAGCTCCACCTGACAAACCGGCCTCAAATGGAATGTTGAAATCGCCCAGAACCAAGAGCCTGGGCGAATCCAACACCAGCTCCGAGACCAGTTCCGTGAGCTCGGCCAGGGAGTCTGATAGGCAGCGGGGTGTCCGGTACACTAAGAGAATCCCTAGTCTATCCCTGGCCTTCAGACTCAGGTACACACACTCGATGTGATTCAATTCCCAGACAGGATGTCTGGTCAGGTTAAGATTGCTTTTGTAGACCACAGCTACTCCGCCCCCCCACCCACTTTCCCTCACCTGCTCACTAAGTACCACAGTACCCAGCTGGAAGAGCCTGAGACCATGTCGGGCCACTGTCATCTCCCAGCCAGGTCTCTGTGAAACATGGCAGGTCGGCCTCCTCTTATGTTTGTTTTGTTTTTAACCGACCTGGCATTACATAGGAGCAAGGAAAGGTTCTGTGGGTGGCCTGGATCGTTCCCCAAGATCCTCAGGGTAGCAGGGCAACCGGAAGGTAAGATGGGTGTTAGATATCCATCTCTCCTTCCCCTGTAACGGCATTTCACCCTGCTATCGCCATATCTCCCTCTGCCCCACACAACAGATATTGGTGCTCCCAGACACATTTCGGTTGCCTTAAGTTGTTTGTCTCTCTCTCACGCGAGCGAGAGAGAAGGAGAAGGGGTGGGCGGAGTACAATGGTGGCTGCTGCACTATCTCCCCCACTTGGTTGGGGGCATGTGCTGTGATGGGAGTCTTGCTGTTGTCTTGAATGGATTGCATCAGGTCCTGGCAGGGAAAAGTGATTTTTCCCAGCAGCCAGCTCTAAGCCTCAATATAAAATCCAAACCTTGCATCCCAGGCACAAAAGCGTTTTTTTAAAAATCGTACAACACCCAAATCTCTGCAGAGACAGGATTCTGCTTCCTCAATGTCCCCAATGAGCTAGACTAAAGGGTCAATCCATTTTTGCCTGTAAGAAAGGTGGTCTGGTTGAAGTGCTCACCTGACAAGACCTGCTTGTATATCTCTTGTTAAAGGGGGGAGGAGCAACCAATGAAATGGAGGGAGAAAGAAAGAAAAGGGGTGGGGTGGAGTGGAGTGGAAGAGCAAACAAGCGAAAGAGTTAAAGAGCAGCATAATCAGGTGAAAGGGATCATAAGCTTGACACGGTAAAAAAAAACTGCGGAGGCAAACCAGGGGGGAAAATTAGGTGTAATTATATTCACTGGAGTTTACTCCCAGGAAAGTGTTAACTGGATTGCATCTAAAAATGCAGAATAGTAGGGGATAGCCACACTGTGATAACAGCATGTATGAAATATGGCCAGAGATTAAAATACAGTATGAATTTGTAGATTACAATCCTGACCACAATATGGAGCTCAGACCACAGGTCTTGACAGCACAGTGGTGAGGGAGAAAAGCCTGCAGAACTGAAAAGTCTGTGGCACAGGTGCACAGTCCTACTGTAGTCAGCAAAATGCCTGAAGCTTCACTGTCATATTACTGGACAGAAAAGGGCTGCATCTGTGCAAACCAAAACAAAATGGGAACTAGGGCCTCCAAGGAATGTACAAGAAATTCGTTTTGAGTTCTTTTCAACCACAACTTGCCCAGTTCACAGCCCCAATTGCAAATACAAGCATTTTTTTCCCCCTGGGTAAAGCTCACATATTCCCAAGTTTGTGACTGTATTCACAAAATGTGTTTGTTAGAAAATTGCACATTTTGAACATGTGAATTTTGAGAGGAAAGATGCATTTTCAAACTTTAGTCAACGGGGGCATTTGGATGTGGGATTTAAAATAATGCGGAACCAAGTGCACATTTTTCCTGTTCAAAAAACCTCAAAATGCTTGCATTCGGGAATCAGAAGGAGGTGGACTGAGCTTTGAGATGGAACTTGGAGACCCCAATAAGCTTGAGCCTGAACCCTTTAACTTCAAAATACACAGAAAAGCTCAGTCTTGTGTGTCAATGAATTTATATTAAACTTAGATGAATATTTTTTTAAAAAAATTGAAGTTCAGGTTACAGTTGCAAAGGATACAAGTTGCACCAAAGTCTAAAGAGAACAATCGTTTTGAATGTTGAGGCTTCAACTTTTCAAATTCCCACTTCTGTGATTCAGCATCCCCCCCCCCCCCGATATAGGGGTTCAACTGAAGTAACCCAGCCTACACATTAGGCAGAGTGAGGTTGTGAAGGTTTGAAGCTGCAGAGACAAGGTAATGAAGTCAGGCCTTAGATGCCTGGGTTTTTACTATGTTATTGTATTTTATGGTTTTAAGCTTTGTCTTGTAAAGTGCCCAGAGAGCTTTGGCTAATGGGTGGTACAGTAACGTAATAAACAAACAAACTCCTTGTTATTGTTTTGCTGCAATGCACTATATGTTTTGTGTTCTAAAGTTTGGGTAGTTGGTATAATTCAAACTCTACTAAGTTTAAATTGGTAAGGTGCCCTGAGAAATGTAAATGAGATTTACCATAACTTTCTCTTATGTTATATATTTAAAATGTTTCCATCTACGTGTTCAAGTGTTTTCAATAAACAGGAACCACTAAGGCTGCAATCTTATATACAGTTACCTGGGAGTAGTCCCACTGAATTCACTAGCATTGCTTACCCCCTGAGTTAAGCATTCACTGAACTCTCCCATTGAGATGCATTTGACTTAAATTTAAAACAGCTTAGCGTTGGCATTCCCAATATCTAGCCTTGGTCTTCTTAACCATATAGCTGAATACAGTTCATCAAAGCAGACATAAAGGAATATCACATTGCATCTTGGACATAATGTTCATAAAACTCTATTTATTCTTGAATCCGACAGCTGGGATCTCCTCCAAACAAAGTGAGGGTCTCCAGCTGTTGCCAACGTCATTTCTCATAAATGCCTCTAGGCCATTTGTGGGGCTCAGATACAGTCCTAGGAAATGAAGATGATGCACATCCAGCCACCAAGAAAAAGAAGGTGGGGAGAAAAAGGGGCTCCAACACTTCTGCTTGGTAGGCTGGGGGTGCTAAAGTGAGCACTGGGGTGGGGGCTAGGAAGGGTTATGGAAAGCCAGATATGGCAGAGGGGTCAGGGAAACCCACAGGGAGGGGGTAGACAGAGCAGCAGGAAGCCAGCAGGAAGCAACTGTGTGTGTGTGTGTGTTTCTTTGTATGAATTAATGGAGGCGACACGTGTATGAGAGGGGAGTTGGCAGAAGCCTGAAAGAGTGAGTTTGGGTTTTGGTGTGCTTGAAGTGAGGAGAAGGCAATGTGTGTATGAAGGCTACATGGGGTGTTTGCATATGTGTGAGAGAGAGCAGGGAAGAGAAAGAAGGAGCATTTATGGCTGGTGAGTCAGGTTGGCATAGATTGTATTGGTGGTGATCCAGAGTGAGAGACTAGGAGCTCCATCAGACAAGCATTTTATTGCACGCTCGTTACTGGGCAATCGGTGATTTTCATGGGTCCCTCTCATGTCGTCATCTGCCTCCCATGAGCCTCTCCCACTGCTAGCCTTCTTCATGTGACAAGAAAACACCCCAGTAAGTCTGACTTATTTTTAAAGACGGAAGTTGCTGCTATCTCCTGCTGTGTACAGGAGAAGCAGCAGGATCAAAATAACCCACTGAATGGGCTACGTGCAAGTTGTTTATTTCCTCTTTCAAAAGAGGAAGAAATGAGGGACAAATGCTCAGGTGGAGAAGCGATGGTACGCAAACGTGATTTTCCCCTGTGTGATGACACTCAAAAAGAAATAAGGGGCAATGAGTCGACTGGAGCAGTTGGGAAGAGAAAAAGAGTTTGCCTTCTGTGAAATAGGTTTCTGCTGGCGCTGAAAATGGTTGGCTCAAGGGAGTTGTTTCATGTGTTGGGCTCAGGCCCCACCTCCATCTTGTCCTCAGTCTTTTGGGCAGGTTACTTGTCCTTTGTGATTAACCACCTTTGTGGTAGCCATTTTGTGGTGATGCCTGGGACAGGGCTCCTGTAACTTTAAGTGTTGTAGAGAAAAGGGAATTTCAGCCAGTGTCATTTGTATGCAATTAGTTCCTGGTGAAATTCCCTCTTTATCACAACAGTTAAAGTTGCAGGGGCCCTGCCTTCTTTTGTATTTGGTCACTCTAGTATAGTGCCTGCAACTTTAACTGTTGTGATGAAGAGGGGGTTTCACCAGGTACTAATTGCATACAAATGACACTGGCTGAAATTCCCTTTTCTCTACAACACTTAAAGTTACAGGAGCCCTGTCCTCCTTTTCATATGGTCAGCCTAGGTTCTCCTATCCCTGGGCCCTCCTATCTCCTCCATGCTGGAAGCCTGAAATGCAAGTCATACCTGGAAACTACACGGAGCTACACAGCATATAGTGACAATAAAGTTAAGGCAAACTTCTTGGAGTTTGAATTCATTTAGTATCACTCAAAGTAATGGGATACTAGCTCAAAGTACCTAGGCTATAAATAGCTTGAAATTTGCAGCCTGTTTTTAGTCCCAAGGCAGATGAATCACTGCAGCCAAATCTACCAAATATTTGCTTAATTATATGTGTAATCTCCTTTAAGTAAATGATTCAATGGCTGGATAATGAAAATATAAGCATATTTTAAAACCATGTTTTCATCCCTGTAAAGCAGTCCTTGCAATTTACTTTTGCTAACCCATTGTTTCCTTTCCTGCTGCACTAGCAGTTTTACTCCAGTTAAAACATCTCCATCAGTTCTAAAACTTTTTGCTTTATTCATTTCTGATCACCTCGTCCTGACTGAAATCCACATACCCATAACAATCTACCATGAGGCTACATTCCCACTCCTACAAAAATCTCCAGTAGTCTTGTAAAAACTATCTTGAGGAGAAGTTAAATGGTTTTAAGCTAGTGGAAAATCAATGGCTGATTGTCATTCATCCAGAGAATGTCTTTAATGTGTGTGTGTGTGTAAGGGGTGAGGTTGCAGGGCCTCAACCCCTGAGGAAATTGACATGAACATTCTCAATTATTGATAGGAATGCAGATGCTGGAAAATGTAGTCTCTGCACCCTGCCTGGGGAAATGGATGCGCCACTGAGGAGCTGCAGTTCCCACTTCAGCCACTGGTGTCTCACCAGTTCTCCTGCCCCAATTAAGTGTTCTGGGCATGAGGGGGTGACAGAGAGGAAGGGGGAAGTGAAGATGGTGGTGGCAGGCAGTTTGAGCACCTGCAAAACATTGATTGTCTGTGTCTGAAGTGCACACAAAAGATCAAACCCCTTTCAAGGTAAGCACAGGGATGCTCAGACAGCCTTAATTTTTTTAAAGCTTTGGCCACAGTCTTGTGAAACTTGAGTAAGTTTAAGACCCAGTGAAACAGATGGAATATAAGTGTACATTTCAGAATGGAAAACTGGAGTCCTATGCACATTTACCTGGGCATACAAAGTTAGCATGAATAGAGGCACATTAATGAATGGGATTTAAGTAGATTATTTCACAGATCCTGCATTCTTCTTTGAAAGAAAGAATTATTATATATATATATATATATATATGGAGAGAGAGAGAGGTACTGAACATATGGTTGTTTGTTATTAACGTGTTCTAACATTAACAACAAGTTATCAGCAATATATATATTTAAAATATACTATAAATGTACTATTAAAACATTTGAAATAGCAATACTGTAAATTGTATTCTCAAACTAGGGATGGACGAAGCAGTCTATTTCTAACCCATCTCAGTTTTGCATATATTCAGTTATAAATCTATTTCATCTCATTTTCACATCAGTCTCGGGTGGGAGACCCTACCCTGTAAGAAAATGTAGATACATTTTTGTATGCAATTTTCTCTACCATATACATTTTCTACACATTTCCCTAATGTATGCATTTTACATGCAGTTTTGGAGCTGAGAGCTACATCCACAATTTGAAGATGTGCACAATCCAAAAGATAACTCTGCAGATTAGTTTGGGATGTGCTAATCATGCCAATTCACTTATAAATGTGGACAAAACAAAATTCTCTTCCATTCCTATTCTCAACTAGCTAACTCCAGAGTATTCCTAATTATTTCACTAAGCCTTATATGCTTCATCTTCTTATTTATCAAGAGAAGCAGCTTATCTGTGTTGAAAATTTTCCTTCTGATTTATTTTTCATAAAGGCATAATTTTGATAGAACCAGTATTATAAATCTGTATATAAATCCAATACATTTCATCTGCTGAGAAAAGATAATAGTCTGGTCCAGACTTAAAGAGTTGAAACCACATGGTACTTTCTATCTTTGAATGGATTTTTATGGCACCTGGATTTACACTGGTTCATTACTACTGGAGGTACATTGGTGTGGTTTAACTTGTGTTCATACCACCCACCTCTTTCAATATTGAAACATGTCTAGAGGAGGAGAAGCCTGCCTGTTATCTATGAATTATTATTGATTTGATTTGCCATCAGTTGCCAGGAAAACAAGAAGCAAGACCAGGGTTTGTCTCTTTCCCCCATCACTTCAGCCCAAACTGCAGGGTACCACCTCTGACTCCATAATTGCTCTGAACTCTGCCTGCAGACTCAGAGGGAATTTCACCCAGGACCAAACAGGGTATCAGATTTAGGAAACTGTATGGCACCTCTTGCTCTGTGCAGCTTGGTAGGCAGACCTGCATGAACAAAGCCAGAGAAGATTATCCCACACAGACTATGCTGCAAAAAGAAGGGGCTGTTGCTTAGTGGTAGAGCTTTGCATGCAAAAGTTCTTAGATTCAATCCCTGGCATGTACAAGTGGGGCTGAGACAGATTCCTGTGTAAAATACTGGACAATCTCTGTACACAATATACAGCTAGATCAGCCAATGATCTGACACAGTTTAAGGCAATGACCTAGGTTCCTAAAAGAGTAAAGAACTCAGTAATGAAAATATGTAAATGGTAGGGATGTGTATCGTATCGTTAAAATGCACAATAATGATATGATACGCTCTTTATTGTGTATACGATCAACGATAACAATACGATAGGGAAGCCTACGATAATTATCGGAGATGATAAAAAATCTTACGATATTTATCATATTTTATCATTTTATCGGAAGTCTCTTTCTCTTTTGCCACCACATGGACAGAGCTAGAAGGTGGGGTGTGCTTGATGAGACAGTGACCAATCGTGCAGCAAGGATTCCAGCAGGCTCCAATCACAATGTTGGAGGAGGGCTAAGAATATCCCCGCATAAAACCCCTACACTTGGTGTTCCAGCTCTGTTGGGAGTTAGGCGTTGAGGGGAGAAGGGTGGATTTTGTTGGAGCTCTGTCCTGGCTCCTGGGTCTTATAGTTACTTGGTGGTGAATTGTTAGAGATTCATTGTAGTCTTGCATCTTTGTGTCTCAGGTTCATTTGGCTGTGTGTTGCTTGTGTGTTTGAGTTATAGTTTTTAAATTTTTATACGTTTTCTGGTTGATTTGATTGAAGGGTTAGGTTAGCATGAGTGAGGGTACTGTGACTGAGGGAGTGTGTTTTGCCCTCTTCCCTGTTTAACTTTCTTTAAAAAAACTATCTATCTATCATCTATCTATCTATCTATCTATCTATGTCCCCTCTACAAGGATTCGCTTTTGCGGCTGGTTAGGCGATTATGCGCATAATCGCAGAAGCGCATTTACACCTAATCCCTCTGCACGAGAGGCAGCGAGAGGCGGCGAAGCGCATTAAAGGATGTCTAAAATGCGGTTTACAAATAGTTAATGCGCATAAGCGCATATTCACACAGTCAAAATACGCTTTAACGGACAGAGCAAAATAAAACTCGCTATTTAACGCGCATTCAATAATGCGCATAATCGGAGAGATAACGCGCCTCTACGCCCCATTTGCGCTCCGCTGGTGTGGAGGTAAATTTTTTAATGAGACGTCAAAGAGCATTAAACCTCTCTTGTAGAGGCAGCCTCTCTCTCTTTCTGGGTGTGTGTTTGCTTGATTGAATGTGAGTGTCCTGAAGCCTGCTACACAGGATAACACTACACTCTCCACTCGCCCCAGTGGTAGTTGTGAGAAATTTCCCAAGGAATTTTAAAGTAGAATTGGAAGGAAGTTTGAAGGGTCAGGAAATTATTAAGTTAAGGAATTGGATGGAAAGAATGACAGATAAGGAGCAAATTAGAGAGTTGGTAAAAGGACAAAAGATAGCTTGGTTCAAATGTTTACAATTGGAAAAATGGACACAGGAATGGAAAAAGATGAATAAGAAGTGTAGAAATAATACAAGATTTGAAGATTTAATTGAATCAAGAGGAAAGAAGGAAGTAATTAAAGCTAGAAAAGGTCTAACTAGTGAAATATATAAAATCCTGACAGAGGAAGCTGAATATAGAGATTCGCTTAAAATGATTTGGGAAGATGACTTAAAAGAACAAATTAATGAACATGACTGGGGGAAGATATGGGATGCAAGAATGTTAAAGCTTTTATCGATTAGAATTAAGGAGAATTATTATAAAATAGTATGGAGATGGTATTTAACGCCGGTAAGATTTCATCAGATAGATAAAAAAGTGTCCAAGAATTGTTGGAGGGGATGTCAGGAGGTTGGAACGTATTTCCATATGTGGTGGAGCTGTAAACATGTACACAAATTTTGGGAAAGGGTGTTTAAAGAAATAAGTTATATAATTGGAAATAATTTGGAATTAAACCCAAAGCTGGCTCTACTAGCAATATGGGAAAAAGGAGAATATAAATAAGAGAGAATTAATAAACAACCTCCTGGCTCCCGCTAGAATAATGATTGCTAAAAATTGGAAAAGGCAAGGGATATATACCATAGAAGAATGGTATAAAGAAATATGGGACATGGCACTTAATGATAAGCTAACGTGTAAAATGAAAATAAAGAGGGGAATGTCCAGTAAGAATGATTTTGGAGATATATAGAGTTTATTTTTGGAATATGTATTAAGGACGGGGAAGGGGCAAATGCCTTCAAAAGAGTCTTTACATTTTTGGAAAGAAGAATAATGTATAATTGAAGGTCTCCTGGGGGGAGGGGAGCACGGGGGTATGCGGTATGTATTGTATTTTATGTTGTTTAGGTTTATGTTGTATTATGTTATGTTGAAAAATAATAAAAAAATTATTAAAAAAAAAAAGGATAACACTACACAATCTCTGGTCAAAGCAGCACACAAACTGTTTGCAAAGGATTGTTATTAATATAAATAATAATTTAATTTTCAATCACTTTGTACCAGTATGAAACGCGGTTCTAAGGCGCGCATTGGGTGAGGTGGCTCTGGCTCTAGGAGAGATGCTGTTGCTGCTGGGGGCAGTTCTGGGGTGGCTGTCTCTCCCTCTCACACATTTTATTTCTTTTTGAAAAACGCTGCTCCAGCCAATGTTTCCAGTCTGGAGGGACTGCTTTAGTGAGGGGCTGCAAAGCAAAAGCAAGCATCCCTCTCACACATTTTTCTTTTTGAAACACACTGCTCCAGCCAATATTTCCAGTCTGGAGGGACTGCTATAGGGAGCACTGAGTTGAGAGATTCCTGTATTATTATTTTTCGTCACTACGTCCCTGGGTCGTGGAGTCTGTTACTGAGGGACTGCAAAAGCATCCCCCTCACGCATTTCCTTCCCCCTCCTTTTTTTGAGACTCTGGTCCAGGCAATGTGCCTATCTGTACCCTGAATGTGACATATATTAATAAGGAAAAGTGCCTACCTGTACCCTGAACGTGACTTATATTAATTTGGCAAAGTGCCTACCTGTACCCTGAATGTGACTTTTTATTTATTTGGCAAAGTGCCTACTTCTACCCCGAATGTGACTTTTATTTGCTACTACTCCAGCCAATGTGTGCAGCTCTGGCATGAAGAATTGGCCACCTGCCTGCACGGGGATGGTTTGCAGACTGTGTCATTTTAAGTTTCAAGCACAATGAGGTCAAGGCGGTGTGTGAGGGTTGTTTTGATAGGATCCTCCAGGTTTCCTCGCTACTTGGGGTATCTCCTAGCCTAATGAGGCCTTGCCTGCTAAGGCTGGCTAAAACAACTGTAATGCCTGTGCTACTCCCCTACCCCCCATTCCTTTTAATTTGTAGACATGCGTGGCCTAATCAATGAGACAAGGCAGCAGCAGTTCACCATCTTCTGATTAACACATTTTACTTTTATGACTGCATATGGAAGGCACTGCCTAGGTTTATCCTCAGGTTTTGAAAGTTCATTGTAGTCATAAACATATACCTATAAGTCTCAGCAGCAGCAGCAGCATGGAGCGCATTACCGGAAACAGTGCATGTTGTTGAGAACTTACTTCGGAGTAGCCTGCAGCTGTGCATCTGAAATTGGGCACAGATGAGTCCCCTCAAGGCCATCTGTGACATGCCCATGAGTACTGGATAACGTCTCTTGAAAAAGGAACACATTTCAGCCACCTGAAACAGTGTATTTGAAAGGTTACATCCGAGTAATGCTTGTACTGATTGTTCTAAAATTTGGCACACAAGACTAGCAACACTCAGTCTGCACGGTGACCAGGTTTCAAACCTGTACTTGGAAAATTAAGAAGTTTTAGGCCTTTCTCTGACTCAAAAATCAACTCTCTAGGGCAAAATGGAGAAACAATATGATATCGGATTTCCGATAATTATCGGAAATACGATATGCTATGGTTCACCTATGATATAATTGGAGACGATAAGTTTTTTGGTCCTAAATTCTGATAATGATATGATACTATATTTTTGGGCGTGCACATTCCTAGTAAATAGAAGATTGAAAAATTGTAGCACTGTGGTACAGAATTCAAACAATAGTCAAGGCCTCCAAGCCTGAGGATTGCTGGAAGAAAAGACTACAGGTGATGATGATGATGATGATGATGACATTTATTTTCTGCCTTTTTCCTGTTGCAAGGAACCCAAAGTGGCTTAAATAGTGGTCCTCTTCTCCATTTATTCTTACAACAGCGCTGTGATGTAGGCTAGGCTGAGAGTCACTGGCTGGCCCAAGTCACCAGCGAGCTTCATGGCTGAGTGGGGACTTGAACTTGGATCTCCCAAGTCTCAGTCCAACACTGTAACCATTACACCACTCTGGCTGAGAAAAAAAAGTGCTGGTCACCTATTCTCTTTCAGGAAAACTTCATCAAAAGCCAATTTCCATGCAAAGCATATAACACAATTCAGAGGCTGATGTATGCTTGAGCAAGTTCAATACAAAATCCTGCCACTTCCCAGGGGGCAAATGTAAACCCTCAGAAGTTCACTAATAGGCACATTCTGTGGTTAAAAGCTTTTAAATCCAAGATACACAGTACAAAGCTTCCTTGGGGACAATGTTAATCAATTCACATATATTCATTGAGATGGTAAGTTTTGCAGAGCCTTATGAATCACATCACTCAGCTCCATCTGGGAACTAACACTCCAGCAAGCTGAGCTCTTCCAAGAGCAAACATGGAATCCCACTTGAGAGACCTCTTCCTCTGGACGATTGACTAAGCTGTCCACTGGGCAGGCCAATCCCCAATCCAAGATGGCAAGCTAGCCAAAAGTGGTTTCCCACTGTAACCAGCAGGACAAGCCCATATCAACATGTTTAATGAAGAACTGGGTTTTCTCAGGCATTTTTCCTAGCACTCTGCATCTGATTTATAATTCCTTCACTTGTCATACTTTCATTGGGAGGGTTATGTCTGTTCATTCCCAAGAGACATTAACTAGGCACTCAAGTTTTCGAAGAGCAGCTTGACATTTTTTGCTCCTTTTCTCTTCTTTAGAATATATATTTTTTTCATATACACAAGCCTGTTTTCTTGAGCCTGCAGTATATCGTTCCGGAGGATCATTGATCATTATGCTGAGGTACTAGAGCCAAAACAATGTGCAAAAGGCATTTATCTAAAGGTTGATATTTCCATTTGGGTACCTGGAATAATTGAACTTCTACTGCTGTGAGCCACAGAATGGACTGAATTAGAAACCTCGCCCCCCCACTGTTTCTGATGTGAAATACCTTGCTGTTCATGTAGACTATCTAAACTTCTTGCAGGATCATGCTGCTCTTTGTGTATGGAAATAACATTGCATAGAAGATGTGATGATAATATATATATATATATATATATATATATATTTAATTTTGGTAGGAATATAGATAGCAATTCTTTACTCCATATCAGTGCATTTATGCTAATATCAATCTGTTGTTTCAACTATGTTCATCCATAACCGTAAACAAAGAAATAAATCTATATCTCTGAAATGTGCCAAGTCTTCTTCAGTTATATATGCCAGTAACTGTGACATTAGATTTAAATATGATTCCCGTGGATAAGAGAAGTAGACTCAGCCCCAGTTAAAATTCTGTTTCAGCGATGGGTTTATTCTGGGTATGAGTGCTGGAGCCATCTTGGTGTGCCTTCAATACATGTCATTAATTATGAGATATTAAGATGACACTTCTTTATTCTAAATCCCTGTGTATGACAGCGTTAAAAGTAAGTCTTAGTCTTGCATATAGAGAGAAGCTGCATTTATTTGAATATGGGGTTCCCAGGGGTGTAATCCAGCTCATGGATTCCCAATATGGTCTATGTATGCTTCGGCTCCCTCTGCCGGCCCTTCCTTCTCCCCAAACCTCACCCTCTCCTCAACCCCCCTTTGAGTAGGCTAGGAGGGAGTGGAATCCCCACTGTTATTTCTGGTAGATTATCAGAGGTTACTAAGTGTTTCACCTACCCTGCCTTTTCCTCAATTGAGGAAGAAGGCACCTGAGGAATGTGAAAGGAGCACACCCAGTACCTTCACCGAGGATGTTTCAGTGTACATGGCTTTCCCCATCCAGGGAAAGCTTGAGCATACCAAAGTTGGGCTGTGCAGGAATTCCAGCCAAGACGTAGAGTGGAGGAGCACTCCTTCACTCAGTGTCTCGGCCAGGAAGGAGTGAAGCCAACTCAGGGCTCATCTTGACGACGTCGGGAGCGCTGCACCCTGGCGGCTCCCAGCGGCTCCCTCGGCACGTGGGCAAATTGATGCCTCTTATAAGAGGCGTGATGGGGGCTTTTCCTGGCGCTGCCTGCACCGCCGCTCGCGCCACCGCTCATGGTTCGGCGCAGAGCCAGCTGGAGGGGCGGCTGGGAGCATTGGCTCTCCTGCTGTCTGGTAAGTGCTTTTTTTTTTTAAAAAAATGACAAAATGGGGGGAGGACAGCGGAGGTGGTGCAGCGAGCTTACGGCTCACTGCTCCACCCCTTTTCCTGGGACTGCCTGCTCCGACTTTAAAAAGGTCACACTAAATGACAACTTTTTTAAAGTCGCAGCAAAGGCATTTGCTTCGATATGCCTTCGCACTGGCGAAGTCATATCGACTGCTCGTTTAGAGGGTTCCCCCTCACCACGCAGTCAAGGAGGAGGAAACCTCTCGTTTAGAGGCACCCCCAGTCCCTTTTGGTTTTCCATTGGTGATGGAGGAGCAAAGAGGCCTGAGGCAGCTCAGCTTCACTCATCCCCTGCATTCGCCTTACCTAGGAGTAAGTCCCAACAAGCACAGTTTTTCTTACATCTCAGTAAGATCCTTATAATTGCACTGATGATGATCAAATTATGCTGCTGAAACTGGTTTTGTGTGTCCTATCAATAACCCTGCATTTGATGTGTTGATATAACTCTTCCGACCTCAAACAGAGAACAGAGAAATTGTGTATTGCTCTGTTAAAGTATTCAGACGGGGCACTTTTTCTATTGCTCCTTCCCCATTCCTGCCTGTATGGGTGCCTCTAGAAAATCACATGGAGAAGACAAGTTTCAGTGGAAGCATATCCCCACTCTTCTGCTGCTACTGCCTTGAAACAGGGGGTGGTGGAAGCAATGGTGAAAACAAAGCTCACTTGCAAGTTTAAATTAGATGAGGGAAGTCCTCTATATGTCAAGATCACATATGTGCTCATGCAGAAGAGGAGGGTAAGGGGAGACATCACAGATGTGTACAAAATTATGTGTGGTGTGGAGAATGTGGGTAGGGAGACATTTCCCCTCCCTTTCCCATAATACTAAAACCCAGGGCCATCCCATGAAGCTGATTGGTGGGAGATTCAGGACAGTTAAAAGGAAGTATTTCTTCACAGAGCACATAGTTAAACTATGGAATTCAGTATCACAAGATGTGGTGATGGCCACTGTGACATTTATCTTAGACTACTTGCTGCTGCTGCCCTTGTCTAGGCAGACCATATGAAAAGGAGGACAGGGCTCATGTAACTTTAACAGTTGTAGATAAAAGGGAATTTCAGCCAGGGTCATTTGTATGCAATTAGTTCCTTGTGAAATTCCCTCTTCATCACAACTGTTAAAGTTGCAGGGGCCCTGCCTTCTTTTGTATATGATCATTCTAGTATAGTGCCTGCAACTTTAACTGTTGTGATGAAGTGGGAATTTCACCAGGAACTAACTGCATACAAATGACTCTGGCTAAAATTCCCTTTTCTCTACAACTGTTAAAGTTACATGAGCCCTGTCCTCCTTTTCATATGGTCAGCCTACCCTTGTCCCAGCTTTACTATTAGGCCCCACAGCTCTACAGCCCAGCAACCTGGCCTCAGACCACATCCTTGTTTCCACTGCCACCAGTACCTTCCTCAGATACACCTAAAGACCACACTAGTTGATGTAATTCAACAAGATTTTATTAAAATAAGTATATTGCATGCACAAGCTTATTGGTTTCTTCAGTACATTTGCATAGTGGTTTCAATTAGAAAGCATAGTGGTTTCTGTCAAAGTTCTTATATGTTTCAATCTGTTACTTCTCTAACAAACTACTCTTGAAGTTATACTTCTCTCCTACAATATTAAATCAAACAAACTCCACTTCTCATCAAATACTCTTTTTCTCTCTAACTCCTCTCAGTCAATTCCTCCCAGCCCTCCCTCTGTCAGAAACATATATACTTTACTCACTCTCCAGCTCCTCCCACTCTTACAGAACTCACCAATCCAAACACTCTAAGCAACTAGCCAATCAGCACTCGCTTACCATTCAGGCACACAGCCAGCCAATCATTCTATACTTACCCAGTCCATTAACTCCAAACAGTGAGTACATTCCAGCCTAGTCATTTACTCTACTTGTTATAATCCTTACTCTTTTTTAAAGATATATAACCAAATGCATATCATAACAATAAACTTTGCAACATATTTACATATTTAAATAGTAGAACATCACAGACACCAATTTGGGTGGTTTTAAAGGGGGTTGGATAAATTCCTGGAGGAGAAAGCCTATCAATGGCTACTAGTCCTGATAGCTATGTGCTACATCCAATAGCAGAGACAGTAAGTCTATGTACACCAGTTGCTGGGAAACATGGTGGGAGGGTGCTGCTGCACCATGTCCTGCTTGCAGGTTCCCAGTTGACAGCTGGTTGACCACTGTGAGAACAGAGTGCTGGATTAGATGGACCCTTGGTCTGATCCATCTTGACTCCTCTTTATGATGAGTAATTCAAGGGCCCTGTGATGTGGGTGGTGTTCTTTTTTTAAAAGCTCTTGTATCTGATGGTGATTTTAGCTTTTGTAATCTAGATTGTATTTGAACATGCTGTGACTGAATGTTGGATTATTTTTAAAGCTATGCTGGATTTTGTTGTTCTACTATGCTTTTGCATATTATTATTGCTTTTAATTGAACTGCACAATGAATTTATTTTATGAGATATTTAGTAAATGTAATAAATAATGCAATATAATTCACTGCCTGCTTACAAAAAGAAAAACACATACTAATAAAGCATAAGGACATGAAGATAGCTTCTCTTGACTTCTCATGCCTCAAACATCTAACGCCAGATCAATGGGTGAGCACTGAAAATCTTTGTATTGTGAATGAAAACCAATCAGTCCAAAATGTGTCACTTATTTTTAAATATATAAAGTAACTGCCTTTAAATATATTCAGCAAGAAGAAGTACCATGGAATGGTGTCTCCTGTGAGGTGGGGTGAGGTGGGGGAAATATATAAATGCCCCTGATAGCATATTCCACCATTTTTCCTCACTATAAACAGTAGCAGGAGCTTGAGCCTATTTTATTATCCCAGATGTTTTAGAGATAGCTGACACTGGATCATAGCACTGCTGTGAGACAGCCACATATCCTGTGATTGTGAGTGTCCAGGAAATTGAGGCCATTATCAAGGTCAAGAGTGACTGAAAGACTGTTTCAGATCCTCATAAATTCAGGTAGTCCAGAAGAATGCTGAATCTTAAGTTTATCACTGGTAGTTCTTGACAAAGGCTAATAGGCATCCGACAACAGTGAAGGCAGTTATGCCTCAGAGTAGTTTGATTTTTTACACGCTTTTACAAAGAAGCACATTGTATAGAGCAGGAGTGGGCAACTCCAGATGTTTTGGCCTACAACTCCCATCATCTCTCATCATTGGCTGTGCTGGCTAGGGCTGATAGGAATTGTAGGCTAAAACACCTGGAAGGTCAAGTTGTCCATCCCTGATATAGACATACACATCCAAGCCAAGGATACACCCAGTTCCACTCTTTTTTGGCACAGAGTAGAATGAAATAACCTACGGTAGATTGCAAATGATCTAATGCCCTCTGCAATTCAATGTAGACTCCAGGAAACTTTTTCCATTTTTTTAAAAAATGTGAAAATACAGATTTGCACAGTTTGCATCTGTAATTTGTGTAATTTGTGCTAACTGTGACAATAATTTCAACAAATTTCTATTTGCACACACAAACACACACATATATACACACACATACATATAGAAAATCCACAGATTGAGTTGGGCCAGTTCATGCAAAATGTCTGGGGGGGGGGAACAAAGAGAAGCCCATAGAGCTCTATCACCCTCCAAACAGCCCTAATTTGACTCAGGGTGCTTCCGGGCTGGACAGCCTCACTTCAGAACCCAATCTCACTTCAGAACCCCCCCAAAGCAGGTCAGCCCTTGTGGGTTGGACTCCCTACTTGTCCTCCCTCGGCTGGGATTCAGGGGTTTAGCCTGAGGTGATTGCATTCTTCAGGGATGGCCCAAAACAGATTTGGAGAGAGAGATAATCTTTCTTTCTCTTTTAATAGTTTTGTAGTTCAGTGTACTTTGGAGACAGTGTTCCTACTGGACTCAGTTGTGATTCTGAACATTCAGCACTTCTGTGAATCAGACTTCCATTGTGTCAGGTAAGCACTAAGAAAATAATGAATGCCCAGGCCTAGCAATTCAGTTTAAGCACTCGGAGTAGCACAGCCAACAACCTAGTTTTCCAAGATGTCATTCACTTTCTTAATCTAGGAGGTTATCCTTCCTTTATCTGAAATCCCCTTCCTATTCACTCGACATTCTTCCACATTCTTCTACAGCAAATCTTTATGGTCAACGTCATTCTTTATTGAAGAAACTTCCAGTAAGCGTTGTTCAACCTTAGTGCTGAAAAGAGCAAGTGCTGAACACAAGCATTCTCTAAGAGTAGTAATTTTGTATGTGGATCGATTAATTCTGGCACTTCCTACCTACTTAATAGTCCACTTTTCAGTTTAGAATATACTTTTCTTGATTGCATAAACAACTTGCTACGTTTCTATCAGAGCACACTTTGGAAAAGCTAGCATTAAAAGCTATAGAAGTAGAAAACAAATGAAGTATAAGAAAGTATGAGGATATTAAAAATGGCAAACTCTTTATATAGTTCTCTTCTCTCACTCTTTGTCAACTGAAGTAAGGATAGTCGGATATGGGAATGCTAAAATCATTTGGCCATCTGTATTGCCCAACCCGCTATTCCTTTTTATCTTGGTTTCATTTCATTATGAACAGCTTTTTATTCATTGTTTGATTCTTGAATTTTATGTTTTTAATGTATTATACACTGCCCAGAGATCTTGGGTTATTGAGAAGTTTAAAAGTATAACAAATAAATAGATAAATAAATAGTGACTGCCCTTTCTTTAAAAAAAAGAAAAAGAAAAGAAATTCCATTCCACCTAGTAGAATAGAAAGGAAATGGCAACAGTTAACACGTGGTGGCCATCCTGGCCCAACCAGAGATGAGCACAAATGGTTGCCAATTTTATTTATTTATTTATTTCATTTCTAACCCGCCTCTCCATCTAGATCGAGGCGGGGAACAACACTAAATATAAATATAAAAACAATAAAATAGATAAACCATTAAAACAGATAAAAACAAATACATTATTAAAAACATCTTAAAATTAAACTGGATAGGCCTGCCGGAAGAGAGCAGTCTTCACGGCTTTCTTAAATTCCAGAAGACTGCTAATTTGTCGAATCTCCTCTGGCAGGCCATTCCACAGCCTGGGAGCGGCAGAAGAGACGGTCCTCTGGGTAACACTCGTCAGCTTAGTTCTGGCTGACTGGAGTAAATTCTTCCCAGAGGACCTGAGTGTGCGGGGCGGATTACATGGGAGAAGGTGATCCCACAGGTAACCTGGACCCAAACCATGTAGGGCTTTAAAGGTAATAACCAACACTTTATACGTCGCCCGGAAACTAATGGGCAGCCAGTGGAGTGATTTTAGGATTGGTGTTATGTGGTCACCCCTAGGTGTACCAGTGACCAACCTGGCTGCCATATTTTGAACTAATTGAAGTTTCTGGACTAGGCACAAAGGTAGCCCTATGTACAGCGCATTGCAGAAGTCGAGCCTCGAAGTTACCAGTGAGTGCACTACCATCTTTAGGTCTTCCAACTCTAGGAAGGGGCGCGGCTGTGTGTGACCAAGGGGTTTTGGTTTTTTTTGCTTTCTTTCCTGTTAACTGCCCTTTCTCCCCCAATCTTTAAGCAATCCTACTAAAATGTTCAGGTTATGTGAGAGGCATTTCTTTCTGGCATATGTAAATTTCAGGAAGATTGGTGAAAAAAAAATTATAATAGTAGAAACCCCTTCATAATGGTAGAATGCTCCCCCTTCTCCCCCCCTCCACCCTGAGCATTTGCTATTCAGTCATCAAGTCCATGCAAGAAAGTACAAATTTCTAGCAAAACTGCTCTTGGATTGCTGTACTGTGGCTCCTTGGTGCACTGACAGGGTAATGTGAGAAGCTTCTGGCCATATAGGATGAAGCCATACTGTAGCTCATCCGACACAAGCATTGTCCTCCTGGAAATGGTGGCTAAAGCTGGCATGTGGAGGAGCTACAACATGGGCTTTTACTCCTTGGGCCATGGAACTTCTTACATTACCCTAGCAGTATGAGAACTGTGGCAGTACTGTGGCAGCTCCTAGGCTGCCAGCATACCATATGAAAGGGCGGGGCTGGCTTTTCCCACAATGCTTCAGTCATTGCATCAGTCCAGGACATAGTGCAGGAAACAAAATGAGGCATCCAGTGATGACAATCACTAGATCAATGTAATCTCTGGGGCTTTGGGGGAAAGAAAATGGCATCCACATGTTGAATGGTAGCAACCAGGCAGGCAGGCAGGCAGGCATCAGCATGGTGGATCCTGCAGGACCCTGGCAGCTGCACAAGAATGCCATGTGCTGATGCCAGGCCCAGAAAGGCCCAGAAAATAATGAGAGTCTCTGGGGCTCTGAGAACCTTTTGAACAGCTCTGGACTATAATCTCTGAAGGCCCAAAACAGACATTGCTTTAAATTCATATCTTGTAGACTCACGCTAGGATCACTATCAAGATTGAAGGCCCTGTGCTACTCTAGAATATGAATGGGAACAAGACAAAATTGCTAGATACGGATTAAAGTAGCATCCTGTTTTGGCCCTGATATGTGCTTTAAGGGGGTAGTCTGTCCCCTCTGAATTGTGAGTTCGCAACCAGATTATGTGGATATCCTCAAGATCATTTGGGAAGATATATATGAGTTGCATTATTAACAAGGGTCACTTATTATTCAATTAAACTGTTAATCAAAAAGAACAATTTGATGTTCTAACTCTACCAATGAAACCAAGGTCATGTAATATCACATGGAAAAATATCCTTCTTCTATCCTGATATACAAGTAATTAAAATTTCTAGTTTCTGCTCTCTTCCTCTAGGTCCATAAACCTCCAAAGTTATGATTCCCTGGGAAAATTAGAGTGGGTTCAAAGTGATCTCAAACATTTTTGCCTAATCAAGCACCTCATTAAGGAACTTGAAACACTTCAGAACTGCCCTTACATTAAATAACTTATAATAGGGAATCAGTAGTAAAGTTAGCACGATCAGGAAGAAGATCAAAGTGATACTGTAGAGATTATTGGCCAAATGTCCCTGGATTGAGAATCCTCTCTAAATTAGGACCAGGTATCATAACTCACAAAGTATATACATTTTTAACAGACTGCACACTGGTTTGTGACCAATAACATTTTAGGTGGTCTTGCATACATACAGGAAAGGTCAGCACCTGATTCAATTTCCTTTTCTCTGCTCTAATGACTTGAATTATATTATATCTTGAATTATAATATTTTGTTGCTTTTTATAGCAGCCTTAAGATAATGTGTATCTGTGGCTTGTTTTACGGTGTTATTGGCATATTCTCACTCTCTTACAAAATCCAAACATTTTATTTATTTATCTGTTATATTTTGGGCATACAAATTGGGATGGATTTGATGCATACACCAATTGTACATAGTTCATTTTCCCCATTCAATCCATCATGTTGGTGATTTTCAATGTTTATTTATTCCAGTGTGTTCTTATCCAATGTCTTATTCTGGTGTTCTCAATCTGGTTAGACTAAATACATGAGAAGGGAGAGTGTGATAGGCCTGCCCCCTCCATCGTAATGTCTGTTGCCCTCTACATGTGAAGGGTGACTCTCTGAAGAGGAGAATCTCCTGTATCTGCAGAGGTTGTCCATATGATCAAGAATGCTGATTCTTGTTACAAAGAGGAATTTAGGACAGTTGAGGCTAGAAAGAAGGTCTTTCAGGGAGCCAAAATCCTGACTGAACAAAGTCCCAGAGACGTGGCTTTTCACTTGACAACTCTTCAAGCCTTAGGAAAAAGGGCAAAACCTAAACATTTGTGAAAACTATAATATATGGATTATGAGTCTGGTTTCTTCTTTTTGTTTGAAAGCATTTTGTGTGTGTGTCAGGGAGTGCTTACAAGTGGTCATATAATTCTTTGCTGTTTACAAACATAGAGACCATCATCACACAGGAGAAATCACGTTTCCTGCACTTCCTTATTCTTCCTGTAGGGGAACGAGGGAGTAAGCAAAGACCACGTGGCACATTCAGAGGCTGTTTTTTTATTGTGCTGCTTTTCTGCACAAAGCAGGAGATCGTGGCACATTCCATATTTTTATTTTTTTAAAAAAGCCGGATTAAAACAGGTCTAGTTTGCTATGGAAAAATGAGCCGAAGGAGCGGGAGGCGCACGGGAATCAGTCGTCATTGTTTAAAGGATGCCCGCATATCCGTAAGCGGGCAGTAGCGCTCATGCGATAAAATGCTCATCTGATGAACCTCTATATTTGGGTTGTGAATATCTATGTTTTTAACCACTGTATTTTATCCAATGCTATCTGTTCACCAGCAGAACAGAACAAAAAAGGATTCTCCTTCCCTCTTCACCCCATCCTGCAAGAGGACCAGAGCAAGTGGAAAACCCATTACATAAGCGGAAGTTAGGGATGGCTGTCATGGGGAAATCTGACCTTTTTGGGGCTTGTTGGTTTTCCCAGAGCCCCCAGCTCAGCTTGCATTTGTGAGCTGAGCCACAGGCTTTTCCCTGAAATCTGGGAACTTCATCATTCTCCAAACCCAGGAATCCCAGCACAGCACCCAAGGGCATCATTTGTGCAGATTGTGACTGTAGTTTGCTCAATTTGTGCTGTAATTTGAGCAGATTATGTGAATTTGTGCAATTTTCAGATGTAATTTGGGGGGGAAATTACGCAAAAAAGAAATTATAGAAATTCTGCCAACTCGGTGCACACCGAGTCAGGCCAGGCTAGCTGGTGGAAAACATAATGGAGTCTGGGGGCTGAGCTGATGGAAGCTTGTCCAGCTCCACCCCCACAATTGGATTCCTCTGACATCCCTAAGTGGATGTCCACTCATATCACATTGGTTGGATGGAATCCGCTGTAGGACACCTTGATGGCACAGAGAGGTCATGTAAAAATGTTCAAATAAAACATATATTTTAGGTAAATAGTAGACAACTTAAAGTTCTAGGCCTGCTACGGCATTCCCAGGGATCTCCTCATATTTCCTCCTCTGTTACACAAAGCTGTGATGGATTTTCCACACATTCACTCTATATTTTATTTGCATTTTCTCCTATATTAAATATTAGTAGTATCAGGAGAGCCATGGAATATAAAAAAGAAAACATGAAAGTAGGAGATAGGGGAAAAGAGCACCACTGCACACCACCATTTTCACATTAAATATGAGATGGGCTCTGTTCCTGTTTATTTTTAATTGTAATGTTCAATATAACGTATGAGAATGCAAAAGCTAGTGCATGAGATTTTTTTTTTTAAAAAAGATGGAGTTTATTAAACATATAATGACTTGTATTATGCTGTAGTATTCAAAGTCATATTTGTAGTTTGTTATATTAATAGTTTCAGTAAATAGTGGAAAGGGATGTGAGTAAGAAAATAGTTCAGAGCCCACCCCTCCCCCATCCTACACACACACACACACTCACAAAATAAGTTGTGACTAGAAAGAATTTCTCTGGTAAGTTTTTGGGATCTAGGATTCCCTAAAAGTGGGATATTTGCACAAATATTTACTTTCTATATTTGCATCTTAAACTAAATAAGAGAGCCATCTTGTGTCTTAAACAAAATTAACTTTTACCTCAACATATAGACTCAAAACAATACAACACAACCCTTGGAGGCTTAGCTCCTGCAACCACAAACTGAATCTCACTGCAACAACACCGAAGGAGAAGCCTAGATCCAAAAAAGCTCAGCTTGCAGGGAGCCACACGTCTGTGTTCTTACATTCAAGACATTTTATTATCAAACATTACACAAAACACATTCAATAAAATTGGTAATCTGTGGTTGTCATGTTCATTATAGATGTCCAAAATTCCAAATACTTCCACCACACCTTCAGACATGCAGCCTTAACACTTGGAGGGCTCTTCTACATTTTGAGCATCAGGCGTTGCAAAGTCTGGCGCCTTAAGGGTTAAGGGAATTGGAGATTAAAGACACAGTTGCTTAACCGAGGAATAATTTATTGAAAGGAATGAAAGCATATATTCAAAAGATCAGACGATGGCAGCAAGTATTTATGGGATTACATTTTATTCATCAGACTAGTAGTTCTAGTTATTAAGGCAGTCACCTTAAAAGCAATGGTTTAGTGCTGGGGTCCTGATCCTCAGGCCTTCAGGTCCAACACAGCCTCTCTGGGTCGCAATCTAGCCCTCTGGGATTCTCTATATGGCCCTGGCCCATCTCCTTCCCTTGGCCCACTCCTTTCTCCCCAACCACCAATGGTTTGATAGTTTCTCAGCTTTTGCACAGTTTTATTCCTATTCTAAAAAGTTAAAATGCAGCTCCCACAAACTTCTCTGAAATTGAATTAGGTGCTTAGGCTGAAAGAGGTTCAAGGTCCCTTGCTTAGTGCAATTGACCAGTGATTGGGGGCAGAAATCCTGGCAGTGGGGGAAAAGAAGGAAGAGAGTGGGTCACTGGTGAAAGACGTCAACAGGGTTGCTAAAAGGTAGAGATTGGAGCAATATTTGGGATGTTAAGAGAGTAGATCAAGACAAACCAAGGGAGAGTTGTGTGGCCCATGATGGGCATGTGCAAGTCATCCTATACAAGCATGCGTTAGTGTAAGGCTTATTATTAGAGATCGACCAGATGTTGTGAGAGTCCGCCTGTGGGGTAGATTCTGATGGAGCGATCCTGCAGTTTGGCGAGAGCCCAGCAGCTGTCTGTCCTCCTAGCAAGCCACCATTGTTGCACAACGGCGGCTTGGGCATTGAGTAAATGGCGGCCATAAAAGGGCCATTAACGCAATATTACAGCAGTGAATGGAACATTTACGCCTGTAATGTTGTGTAAATGGCCCCTTTATGGTTACAATTTGCGTAACATGACTTTCCCGGTAAAGCTCAAGCTGCCATTGTTGTTGCACAACAATAGTGGATCACTAGGGGGATGGCCATGCACCTGACAAAGCTGGGCATGGGTGAGTCCATCCATTCCTAAGCTTGAGCTTGATGGATGGAGTAGTGGAATTTCCCACTGCCAGAGGTAGGAAGTCACACCACTGTCCTCTTTTGTCCCGGCCATGACAATGGTAGCTATCTACCGCCTCCCTTCCACCTAACAATGATGGTGGGAGTGGCTGCTACCACTCTCCCTCACACTATTGCCCTCTCTTCTCTCCCCCCACCACACAATGATAGTAGTGGTGGCAGCTGCCAAGCTCCCCCTCCCTTCCCCCAGCTGCTGCCAGGTGGAATTTAGCAAGAGCTGCATGTTACCAGTCCTTTATCTGAATGGCTTTGAGTGTGATAAAGGTGGAGGCAAAGGGGTACCTCATCAGCATCAGAGAGAGAAAGAATGAAGAAAGGAAGGCAGATTCCTCTTATGAGAGAACGTGGGCTTCTTTGGATCAGAAGATTCCTAGAGATTGGGCTGCCCAGGTGCTGCTGCTTCTGTTATGAAAACTCAAACACTGGCAAGAATCCTGTCTCCAGTGCTCATTGAATCTAAGATAGCTGTTGAATGAATTAAAAAGTGTTAGTTTGAGAGTAGACTTGACTGGCAGTTCTTCTTCCTCCTGGCTTAGGCAGGAAGGTGAAAACGAACAGGCTGCTGAATGCATTTACCTGTTGACTCTTCTAGGGCTGGTGTCTGGAGCATAACTGCAATTGTGCAAGTGATGTCCAGTGAGGGCAAACCTGGAGAACAATGGGTATGCCAGACAGGGCTGTGGACCTTGTGTCATGTAGGCAGCTTTGCTTTGAGTGCCAGGCCTGGCTCTTGAGATGGCAAAATGTTTCTCTTGTGCTTTCCCCAAAGCTGGAATGAACCTTCCTTTTCCAGGAACAGACCACCATGTCAAAAATAGCAGAATATAGGGGTGTTTGGTAACACAACTCCACGTGTTCATCCAAAAAATTTGAATAGCGTTTATGCTCATGCTTCTTCTAAATGCATCCGCACTAAAGCTGACCACAGCATAGGCAGAATCTGTCTACTGTTCCCTGCTCTTCACCAACCAAATAACATCCCCACACACACACACATTACAGTTCAGAAAAATATCATTGAAAGATCAGGACATGACTAATGGGTGCCTGGAAAAGAATAAGTGCAGTGTTTAGCCTGTGAGATTATTTATTGACTAGACGTTTCTACCATAGTCTATTTTTGATTGACCTTTTCTAAAATCAAACGATTGCTTTAAGTCTATGTCACTATGGTTATGAGGTTTTAGTTCCAGTGATTAATGGCTAAAGAGGGCAAAAATACTGCGAAAGGTTTGTCCCTCTAAAACTGTCCCAGAAATATCTACTTAGCTGGTATTATATAAATGTGTGTTTATATTAACTGTGCAAACTGTGCTATGCCCTTTTCCTTTACGTAGACTCAATTCAGCAGACTTTGAGCCAATCTACATGCTAGATTTTTAACGTTTTATAAGGGTTATGAAAACTCTTTGGGCCACATGACACACTCCCTATAACGTTGTATATCTGAGGTTTTTTAAAAATGCACTTCAGTTACATACAACGATTTCACTTTAAAAAAAATCGTTTTAAGTAAAATAATATGTCCTTCCTTACCGTTTGTGATTCATGGGGGCAGTGCTTCGTTTACTGGTGCCCAAATGCTTAGCAGTTGATTGGTGGGGAAGAAAGTGGGGCTAAGGAGGAAGTGAGCGAGTGAACTACAACATCCACAATTCTTAGCCCTATACTCGCTAGGAAATGACAGAGAAACAAAGGAGGAAGTGGGTGACTGAACTAGAACACCCACAATGCCTTGCCCTAAACTCATTGTAAAAACGAAACAGAAAGAGACAGGGCAGAAGAGTGTGTGACCGCATACACCACTTTAAAGACTGAAGATTTTTTCTCCTGTAACGTGAGTACTCAGTAATGTGGCCTAAGACGTTTTAGAACGCACCTATTTGGAATGTTTTAAAATACTATTTAAAATGTTCCAAGGGACTGTGTAGATAGGCTCTTTGCTGGCAAAGTTGAAACTGGCCAAATGACATAAGGAGACACCTTCACACAACCATTTCCCCATGTTGTGCAGTGGTCGTTCCCTGTGATGGCAAACATGACAGAAATAGAATATACAAAGCAGAGCAGTCTTATATAGAGAAAGTGTAGCAACACAGCATTTAGTACTGCAGACTACAGCCAGCTTAAAAGAAGTTCAATTCAACTAAGGTTGCCATATTCTGAATCCTCAAAACCGGGACAATTTTTCAAATTTATTTATTTATTTTTGCATTTAAAATACATAAGTCATTTGACATAACTCAGAATGCATAAACATTAAAAAAACAAATGTCATTAACCTGGCACTTCCAACACTTCTGTTTTAGGGCAGGCAAGAATAGTCACAGGGTCTGTGATAGGGCAGGCCAGAACAGTTGGAGAATCTGCAAAAGTAGCCAAAGTAGTTCGAGGAGTCTGCAGTAGGGCAGGCTAAAATTGCTGAGGGCTCTGTATCAGGGCACACCAGAACAGCAGAAGGGAGCATGACTTGCCAGATACTGCCCATCTGGGTTTAACGGAGAGAGCTAACACTTCCTTTTAAAAATGATAATTGATCAATGAAAATTGGCAGAAAAGAATGATGCCCTGCTATTCTGAAATCAAGAGAAAGAAAGACTTAAGTGGTTCAAACAGTACTCAAATTAGAATCATAGAATAGTAAGAGTTGGAAGGGGCCTATAAGGCCATCGAATCCAACTCCCTTCTCAATGCAGGAATCCACCTTAAAGCATCCCTGACAGATGGCTGTCCAGCTGCCTCTTGACTGCCTCTAGTGTGGGAGAGCCCACGACCTCCCTAGGTAATTGATTCCATTGTCATATTGCTCTAACAGTCAGGAAGTTTTTCCTGATGTCCAGCCAGAATCCAGCTTCCTGTAACTTGAGCCCATTATTCTGTGTCCTGCACTCTGGATTGATCAAGAAGAGATCCTGGCCCTCCTTCGTGTGACAACTTTTCAAGTATTTGAAGAGTGCTATCATGTCTCCCTTCAATCTTCTCTTTTCCAGGCTAAACGTGCCCAGTTCTTTCATTCTCTCCTCATAGGGCTTTGTTTCCAGACCCCTGATCATCCTTGTTGACCTCCTCTGAACACGCTCCAGCTTGTCTGCATCCTTCTTAAAGTGTGGTGCCCAGAACTGGATGCAATACTCAAGATGGGGTCTAACCAGTGCCGAATAGAGGGAAGCTAGTACCTTGTGCGATTTGGAAGCTATACTTCTATTAATGCAGCCAAAATAGCATTTGCTTTTTTTGCAGCCACATCACACGGTTGGCTCATATTGAGCTTGTGATCTACAACAATTCCAAGATCCTTCTCGCTTGTTGTATTGATTAGCTAAGTATCCTCCATCTTGTAACTGTGCATTTGGTTTCTTTTTCCTATGTGTAGAACTTGGCATTTATCCCTATTAAATTTCATTCCGTTGTTTTCAGCCCAGCGCTCCACAGTCTATCAAGTTCACTTTGAAGTTTGTTTCTGTCTTCCAGGGTATTAGCTATTTTGCCGCCACAGCCTCAACCACTAGGCCTAGATGCACACACCCCTCTCAGGCTAAGCACCATCACTTAAAGACCTGAGGGAAGGGTAAAAAAAATCACAACCTTTCCCTTAGAGCCGAAGGAAAAGGTAAGGTTTTTTTTTTAAAGGTTCTCCTGTGAATATACTGGGTTAAAGGTTGAATGTAATTTGTGTATTTATGAACCAATAGAGCAGGTGACAAAGCCAAGCTGACACGTGTTTTATGGTAGCAAAATAAATTGCTGCCAGAAGGAGAACAGTTTCCCATGGTGTCCTCTGCTTATGATCCCCAGGGAGATGCCCCTAACCTAACAGGTAACACTTTCTCTTCTGAGAGCTTACAGACAAGCCAATTAAAGGATCCTATTTTTCGCAGAAAGCTAAAGAAGGCGGAGCTCAAGCGGAGGACCGTTTGCCGCTCGGAGAGGCTCGCAAAGAGAGCCCTGAAGGCGAATTCCTCTTAAATGTGACTCTTATTTGTCTCTCAGTTAACTCAACTGAATTGCTTGCATTTATAATCACGGCTTCGGGCAAACGCTTTCTAAGTGTGTAATCCTCTTTGCAGAGGCAAAGAGGAAGATTGGTTTTTGTATAATAAAGGACTGTTCTTCCCTAAGCAGGCCTCTTTACTGTCTACAACGGATGTTTGAAGTTACAGAGTCACGACAGCGACAAGGCTCCAGAACTTCCAGATTCATATTGGCACATCTCATTATGAAATGTGGACTATAAATTTTTTGCTACTATATGGACAAATAGACTAAAGACAATGATAAGGAAAATAATCCATCTGGACTAGTTTGGATTTATTCCAAAAAGGTACATAGCGGATCCTGTCAGAAGACTAGATAGTATAATCATTTACACAAAAGAATCAAAAACACCACTAGCAATTTTGGCTCTAGATCTCTATAAGGCTTTTGACAGTGTAAATCTAAAATTTCTTTTAAGTATTTCACAGGTATATAAATTTGGCCCAAAATTCTCACATATACTACAAACAATCTATGCTCAAACATCAGCGACAATTAGATTTAATAATATGGAAACATCCCCGTTTAAAATTCAATCTGGTACCAAAAAAGGATGTCCTCTATCTCCATTATTATTTGATCTGGTAATTGAATTTCTAGCAGATAAATTAAGAAACAATGATAATGTCAAGGGAGTGCCAATTAAAGATCAAAATCATTTAATAAATTTGTATGTGGACGACATGGTACTTATGCTAGAAAATCCCAAAACAAGTATAAAACATATCAAAGAGGAATTAGAATGTTTCCAAAAAACATCAGGACTGAAAGTCAATTATACAAAATCAAATTTGCTATGCTACAATATACCTCCCAAAGATCAAATTGACATGTCTAATCAACTAAAAATCCCATTAGTTCACAAGTCATTTTGTTATCTAGGAGTCTAAATTTCAAAAAATATGAACAAATCCTTCCAATTAAATTATGGAAGAATCTGGAAACAAATAATAGCAGATCTTATGAGATGGAATCAAATGAACTTGTCGTTATTGAGTAGAATATCTGTTATAAAGATGATGGTGGTGCCAAAGTTTATACACACACACACACACACACACACACACACATATATATATATATATATATATATATTAGTTTATGTACTACCTACTGATATTGCACCAAAAATCTTTAAAATATGGCAATGAACAACCTACACATTCATCTTTAAAAGTAAAAGACCTAGAACACCAAAAATCTGATATAGGAGAATAGAGGAAGGAGGATGGGGAATACCTCAATTAAAACTATTATGAAGCCTATCAGCTTAGACACTTCATGTCTATAATTAATGATTCACAAGACAAGCATTGCATTTGTATAGATAAGGCTTTATTTCAAGATGCAGATCTCACCCTACTACCTTTCATTAAAAAAGAAATTAAAAAGGGCATACAACAACAACACACAAGTATTACTCCCATATTAAAAGTCTGGAAATGTAGAAAGGAATTACTGATGCTTGGGATATCTCCTTTGATACCAATTTGAGGACACCCAAATTTTCACTTAAAAGAAAGAATGATAAATAAAAAGGCTTTAAAAGACAATCAACTCGACAGATTATTGCATTATTATACATATTTATTACCCATATCTAGGACTGTCTGGAGGACATCACTGAGAAATACAAATATTACATGGTTAATGTAGTATCAAGTATCCACATTTATTAGAAAGCAATGCATCACACAGCAAGGCTTCAGAAACTTGACAGATTTCGAAAGAATGGTAGTTAACATAACAGAAAAAGATAAAGGGCAAATAACTACTCTATATAGATTACTACTCAAATTGGATTTAGGATCACAACAAGGGCTACAAACTTGCTGGGATCTGACTGGGCTATTAAAATAGATCAAGAATACTGGACAAAAGTGTGGGGGAAATTCCCTTTTAAAGCCACATCATCCAAATACACAGAAATATCACTTAAAATATTACAAAGATGGTACTTAACACCATCTAGAATAGCACAGATGGACAAGTCCTACTCACCATTGTGCTGGAGAGGATGTGGGGTCTGGAGATCTTATGTTCATATGTGGTGGGACTGTGAACATATCCAGAGATTCTGGACAGAGATTTTTGAAGAAATATTCATCATAATGGAAACAACAGTAATAAAAACATCAGAATTGGCATTACTTAATAAATTTGATGGGCAAAACCAAACTATACTACACAAAAAGCAAATTCAGTATCTTCAAATAGCAGCACGTATGTTGATAGCTAAATGCTGGAAAGAGGCAAAAGGACTAAATATAAGAAGGTGGTACAGTATCGTATGGGAAATAGCACTATCAGAGAAACTTACTCAATGTTTAAAGGTATTAAGAGAACAAAAGAAAAAACACAGTTTTGCTACAGAATGGTCATGTTTTATTACACACACAAACAAAACAATAGCACCAACACAGGTTCCTACTGCCTTTAACAGCCTATGGTTACAATAGTTTCTCTGGAGAAAGCTAAAATAAAATAAATAAAATAATTAAAACAAATAGTATTGTATGGAGAATTGTTCTCCCATTAATTATTAATTGCCCTTTGAATCTGCCTAATAACCAATGTTGAAAAAATAAGAAAAAATGTACTATGTATTTCTTATGTAATCAATTATTCCGTGCATGTAAGGTTTCTGTATTATGTTAATATTTGAGTTTTTGTATCTGCAAATAAAAATTATTTTTTTAAAAAATAGTTTTTTGTAAGGAACCACAATTTTTTTATTTAAAAATCCTCAGTGTTTATATTATGCTTCTACCTCTCTTTTGAAGGGTGGGGTTACATCTCAGTAATTTAAAAAAAAAATTATTTTAAAATGAGAATGATTTATTTTAAGCAGTGCTTTTCCAGATTTTAATGGCATTGCTAACTCTATCCAAACCCTTTTTCTTATAGTCAGCATATTTTTGTCAAGAGATGTATGAGTTTTGTTAAAGCTGTTCCATCTGGTTTTGTGGATTGTCAGGCTTCTTTCGTTCTGTTGACCAAAATTGGAACTGGATTTTTTTCCCACAAGGATTTCAGTTATTTGCAAATTACATTTGTGCTAATGCGCAATTGCACTGCATTTGTGCAAATCCAAAGGGAAAAGTGGGTCTGTAAATCTGCAGAATCTGTGTAATTTGGAAAAAGCTGGTCCACTGTGGGATCTGCAGGTTGGATTCACAGAATTCAAATCTTATTTGAATCCATTTCAAATTTCTCTGACATCCCTACTTAGGTCACACACACATATTTCAACAATCTATGAATGGAGTATTGTTCACAGGTGCTCCTGGCACCCGCTAACAGAAAAGGCAATGTTTGCCTTTTTAATAATAATAATAATAATAATAATAATAATAATAATAATAATAATTTACAACCTGCCTCTCCCTCCGGATCAAGGCGGGGAACAACAACAATATATATCACAAGAATCACAAACAGTTAAAAAAATTTAAAACAAGAAAAAATGCATCATTAAAAACATCTTTAAAATGTTTACCATATCTGTAGCCCTCTGAGCACCCCCATCACATCACCTGTGCTCTGAAGAGTAGGTGGACTTTCCAGAAATGTATAGGAGATGGTGTGAGCTGCTGCAGGAAGTAGGAAAATTGATTAAATTTGCCTCCTCTCCTTTTGCTTCAGAAACCTCTACTTGGATCAAAAGCTCTTCTGTTCATTGAAAGGCTCGTTCCTTGGATGGATGGGGACCTTTGGATTGAAACCATTACTTATAGTTCCCTAAAAGTTCCCCATTTTTCCATATTTAAGTTTACTTCATCCCAAACTTTGAGGAATGAGTTTTTAAAAACGTTTTCATGATTTTTTAATACATTTTTTTAGTGCATTTCTCCTAATATATGCATTTTTGTTCTAGTATCCAATGAGTTACCCTCAAATGACCTCAAATAATAAGTTGTGGTGTGCCACCGCCAAGGCTTGCATATTTAAAATGGTGGCTGGTGCACATCTCAGAGCCCCGTGGATTAATAAACCCACTGTGGTTTATTGTGTGACATCCGAACTAAGTCAGTGATAGGAGCATGAAATGGTGACTTCCGTGTGTGAATATGTGTGTGAATATGCTGCACCATCATAGGGATGATTAATCACTTGATACCTGTAATATAAAATGCTTACTGCAATTGTGAATGGGCTATGATAGACCTCATCCTATATCACCTCACATCACCCTGAACACAATGGTTTTCAGTGGATTCAGTTCACACATTCAGCTGTGAATCTTTGAGTGCTGATTTAGTGATGGAAGTCAAATGTATGTGTGAACCAGCCCACATTCTGCAATTATTATTATTATTATTATTATTATTATTATTATTATTATTATTATTATTATATCCTGACTTTTTTACCTCTTGCAAGGAACCCAAGGCGGCTTACACAGTCCTCCTACTCTTCATTTTATTCTCACAACAACCCTGTGAGGTAGGTTAGGCTGAGAGTCAGTGAGCTTCATGGCTGAGGGGGGACTAGAACCTGGATCTCCCAGGTCCCAGTCCAACACTCCAACCACTACACCAGACTTGTTCTCGTCATGGCATCAGCCATGGTGATTTTCAATAAAGATGATGCAGATATTCAACTGTGAAGCAGAGTGATGAAAGAACAAGTGATTAGCTACTGAGAGATATACATGTCTGTCTGCATCTTTTGTTCTACCACTTTTTTGAGTGCTGTCAAATATTCTGGCACTCCAGAGAGAACCTGGCAGGAATCATTCCTCTTTGTTTCTTTTCCCCAAGTAATTCTTCAATTATAACGAGGTTATTGTCCTTAATACATTTCTCACTTCACCCTGCATTATTATTTTATCCTCCATGCTGCAATGTTATGTTCCTGAACCTGACTCCCAGTGAGAAATATGTGACTGATTAACAATATCATCCTTGTTTCTTATCTTTCAGAAATTGGACATATTAGATTTTGAGCATGCAGGGGAATTGAGTTACAGATGTCCTGTGTAATGCTGGGAAGATTAATGTACAGTGCCGCATCTCTGACTATGGGAGTTCCCAGTGGGCACCAGGACGGGGAAGGTAGGATATTTTGTTATCTGCAGTCATGACATTATGTTCCATTTCCATGTACTGTGCTATGATGTAGAGTCAGTTACTCAAAGAGAACTTTTCTTGCAGGGGAGATGAAGTACCTGAAAGTAAACCTGATTTGCTGGAAACGAAGCAACTCAAAACTACTTTCTTAGGGAAGTTGTGTTTTTCAAAATTACATTGTAACCTAGTGAGACAACAGAAAGCAGAACACAGCAGGCAGATGTTAGCCTGTACATACCTCTAAGGGCTGTGCGTGCTTCCAAGAAAGCAGCCTCCTTTCGGTAATTGTTACACCTGCTGTTAATTTATCGTCATTGTGCCCTTTTCAAATGCTGTGGTAAATACAATTTGGCCCTGTGCTGTGCATTTGTAGAGCTTTTCAGTAGAAGACTTTTTTTCTTTTGCCAATCTTTGGTTCGGTTCAAAAAATGGCCTAAGTTGATGTTCATTATTTCACTTAACAAATTTGCAATCTTTGATTCTGATTCTTAGGGTTTTTAAAATGACAATTACCTTTTTTTACAATGTTAAAATACCACAAACAGGCAAATACTGAAAAGATGATACTGGTAAAGTGTTAGTGTTCCCAAACAATACAGAAAAGTGGTAGTTGCAAACAGATAATGAGGTTGTATCCAGTGGGAGTTTCCTATCAATGGAATGGCATCCGGTCAGAGGGAGGCATTCTTCCTTTCACCCTGCAGCCTGTTATGCCATCCCAAAATCTGTCCTGGAGCATTGGGAATCTCCCAGAGCATATTGGGGTGGCAGGGAAGGGCTGTATGAGAATTCCGTTTTGGGAGCAAAATCTTGATGGGTTTTACTAGGGGTGTGCACGGACCCCCCGGATCGGATCGGGACCCGGATCGGGACCTCCAATTTTGTCACGGATCGGTTCGGACAAAATCGGAGGCCCCCCGGACCGGATCGAGTACGATCCCGATCCAAAAATCGGAAATTTTTGGATCGGCCGCCATTTTTTTCCCCATAGACTTGCATTGCAATGCAAGTCTATGAGGAAAAAATGGCGGCGGGTGGGTGAGGGGGGGCCTAACTCCCTCCCCCCCCGGGGCTGTCCGCTGTGGACGGCCCCGGCAGGTAAGCCCTCTCCCCCGCGCTCCCTACCCCCCCTGGGGCCGTCCGCTTCCATCCGCTGGCGCCAGCGGATAGAAGTGGATGGCTCCGGGGGGGTAAGCCCCCTTCCCCGCCACTGCTTACCTTTAGGGCCGTTCGCTCCCGTACGGCGCCGGCGGCTACCGCCAGCCGGCTTTGCGGCTTGCTCTCGAGTAGCGCGCCGGGTGATCACCCGGCGTGCCACCCTGAAGCAGGCCGCGGAGCCCGCTGGTAGTAGCCGCCAGCGCAGGATGGGAGCGGATGGGCCGGAAAGGTAAGGGCCCCCTCCCCCCTCCACGCGCCCCCTCCTCCCCTCCGCGCGCCCCCTGCTTACCTTCCCGGCCCGTCTGCTCCCGTCCGGCGCCGGCGGCTACTACCAGCGGGCTCCACGGCCTGCTCTAGAGTAGCGCGCCGCGTGATGACATCACCCGGCACGCCACCCTGGTGTAGGCCGCGGAGCCTGCTGGTAGTAGCCGCCGGCGCCGGACGGGAGCGGACGGGCCGGGAAGGTAAGGGCCCCCCTCCTCCCCTCCGCGCACCTCCTGCTTACCTTCCCGGCCCGTCCGCTCCTGTTCGGCGCCGGCGGCTACTACCAGCGGGCTCCGTGGCCTGCTCTAGAGTAGCGCACCAGGTGATGACATCACCCGGCGTGCCTCCCTGGAGCAGGCCGCGGAGCCCGCTGGTAGTAGCTGCTGGCGCCGGACGGGAGCGGACGGGCCGGAAAGGTAAGCGCCCCCCTCCTCCCCCCCCGCTGTCCACTTTCATCGGCGGGCGCCCGCTGGCGCCCACCAATGGAAGCGGCGGTGGGCGCCAGTGGGCGCCCGCCGATCCGCTGATCCGCCGAACCAGTTCGGAGCCTTTTCGGACCGGTTCGGATTGGATCGGCCGATCCAGCTGTCGGATCGGAAATCGGATAATTTATCCGATTTCCCACTGGACCGGACTCGGATCGTAGATCGGGTCCGATCCAGTGCACATCCCTAGGTTTTACCGCTTTGGTCCTGGTGGATTTTGTTCTGTTTTCCCCTACTGGTGTTGACTCAGTCTGTAGCAAGCCCATCCAATACATGGGTTTCATATCTATCTATCTATCTATCTATCTATCTATCTATCATCTACCTATCATCTAATAGTGGCAGTAATTTGCAGGTATGGGATCATGGTTTTGTGTTTGCTTGTTTTTCATTTTTTAGGTTCAGATGTCTTCACAAATGGGATCTGTTTTTCCCGCTTTCAGGTCTTTAAATTTGGAGAAATGGGCTCATAATTTTTTTTAACATTTTAATATTTATTTATTTTTTTATCAGGGGATTGTGTAAATCGGTCTGACTAGCAGTCATGTAGCTCCGCAGGAGCATCCCATGTAAATATCCTTGTCAGTTTCATCTTCCCCTCACACTACTTTGTTTAGCCCAGCAGAGCCATATTCCATACTTGTAAAAGGCTATGTCAATTTCATCCTCCACTCCCCACTCCCCCTTTACTCAGAAGCTCTAAAGTGAAAGCTGAAATTGACAAGTCCTTTGACAAGCACATAATATGGCTCTGCTGGGCTAAATGAAGTAAAGGTGTGGCAAGGAGGAAACTGACAAGGATATTTACAATGGGAATATGCCTCTGCAGGCTACATAGTGGATAGGCAGACACCCACAGACACTGTTCTGAAAGCTGAGACCCAGTCAACCAGCTTTCAGAAGGAGCACAATCTTTAAAAAATTCATAGAAAATCGAGGATTTGAGCAATTGCTGTATTTTTTTTCCACAAATGACCAGCCAGATCCCATCTTCAATGTCCCATAACTTTCAAGTTTTTATCTTTAAAAATGAAGAAGTTAGAGAGGGGGAGGGGCTTTTGGGGGGGGAGGGGCTTTTGGGGGACCCCTTATAACTTTTTAATTTGAAAAGATAGAGACATGAAACTTTTTGGCCATTGCAGATTGGCTCTTGCTAGTCCTGGGTCTCCAAGATTCATGTCATTATCATTTCAAATATGAGAAAAAAGCAGACAACAAGATGACAGCACGAAGCCCGCTCAACCAGCTGTCAATAAAGTTGCATGATCTTTAATAAATTCATATAAAATCGAGGGTTGGAGGGATCAATCTCAAATGTCATACACATGTCTAGCACATGTTGCTACACATATGTGCTAAATTTCAGATCAATCCCTCCATCCTTGTATTTTATATGATTTTTTAAAGATCCTGCAACTTTTTGACAGATCTGAATGAACGCACGTGATGAGCTGTCATTCTGACCTGTCAGAACTTAAACAATCTTTAATAAATTTATATAAAATCAAGGGTTGGAGGGATCGATCTCAAAATTCATACACATACTTAGGCATACTCCAGAAGCACTGTGACCAAGTTTCAAGCCTCTAACCTTGAAAATACAGAAGTTATAGGCATTTTGTCTAAAAAAAATCAGCTCTATAAGGCACAATGGGGCTGCAAATTAAATCCAAACCAAAATTCTTTAAAAAAGTGATTTCCGATAACGATATGATACGATAATTTCGGGTGTGCACACCCCTAGCGCATATCCCTACTGCAGGACAAGGTGAGTAAGGAAAGTTTCATTGTATGAGAGGAAGTCCACTTGCATAATACTGGATTAATCCAATAGTGACCCATTCTTTCTCTATATTTTTAAAAGGGCAGTATCACTCTTATATCTCCCAATATGCTACTGCTGCCACTTGCAATGCCAGAAGAAAGAGAAATGTTAGTGAGAAAAGAAAGACAGGGTGCTGGTGCTGCCACTATGGTGAGCCCTGCCCCTGAGAAACTGGGAGAATTTCTCCTTCCACTCGAGAAATTATGTGAAATTTCTGCGCCCACAAGTAGAGTGAAGAATTTTGAGAGGCTATTTGCACAGCAGTATGACATAAACAATGCTGACTAAGAAGTAAGCTCCATTGAATGTAGTCAGGCTTACTTTCAAGGAAACGCGCATAGGATAGCAGTGGTAATTACTGTTTCAGATGGAAAATTGGTAAAAGTGACAGAAACTCCCCAAATGTCAGAAAGCTATTGAACTATTTTCTAGTACAGTTTAAGTGTTTTGTTTCTCACTTGGATTCAGATGAGAAAATCACTAGTTTTGATATCTATCAGTGTGCACATCTGAGTAGATAAAGTAGTCTTTCATGTTACTGTATATACTTTTTTTTAAAAAAATGGCATTGATGCTGTGAGGTTTGAGAATACTGTTTTATCTATAGCAAAATTTCCATTCAAAGGCTATATTATGTTAAAAGGTGATAAAAGACAAGTTATAAAGTTTTGGAAATTTGCACAGGGGAATTATAGCATATGGGAATTGATTCTGCTTGTTTACAAATTCTCCATCCCCATTTAAGATCCTGCATTACTGAGTATAATATAGGGATGTGCACTGACCCCCCGGATCGGATCGGATAGCGGATCGGAATCGGACCTGGGGGGTCGGATCGGATCGGATCGGATCGGAGGCTGGTCGGATCGGATCGGACCAGATGTCCGATCCGGATCGGACGCCATTTTGAATGCTTTTTCCCATAGCCAAGTATTGTTTTACAAAAACGCCTATAACTTTTTCATTTTTAAAGACAGAAGGATGAAACTTGGGCACATTGTAGACTGGTTAGGGGTAGTTATCTGTGAGAAATTTCAGAAAGATTGGTGCATGCATTTTGTGGCAATTAATTTTTTAATAAATACCCAGGAATGCCTATAACTTTGTCATTTCTAAAGTTACACACATGAAACTTTGCCACATTGTAGGGGGTACCTTGGGACCTATGTGTGTGAAATTTCAGAAACGTAGGTGCTTGTCTTGTGTGGCAATTAATTTTTAGAAAAATGGGTAGTAGTGGGGTAAATACAGTTACACCTCCCATTTTTTTATTTTTGAAGATACAAACAGGAAACTTGGGCACATTACAGGTACCACTTGCCTTGATATGTGTGTGAAATTTCAGAAACATTGGAGCTTTCCTTGCGTGGCAATTAATTTTTGAAACAATGAGGAAAGAAACACCTATAACTTTGTCATTTTTAAAGTTACACACATGAAACTTTGCCACATTGTAGGTGGTACCTTGGGACCTATGTGTGTGAAATTTCAGAAACATAGGTGCTTGCCTTGTGTGGCAATTAATTTTTTAATAAATACCCAGGAATGCCTATAACTTTGTCATTTTTAAAGTTACACACATGAAACTTTGCCACATTGTAGGCGGTACCTTGGGACCTATGTGTGTGAAATTTCGGAAACGTAGGTGCTTGCCTTGTGTGGCAATTAATTTTAGAAAAATGGGTAGTGGTGGGGTAAATACAGTTACGCCTCCCACTTTTTTATTTTTGAAGATACAAACAGGAAACATGGGCACATTACAGGTACCACTTGGCTTGATATGTGTGTAAAATTTCAGACAGCTGGGTCCAGGCATGTGGTGGCAAGGTATTTTTGAAACAATGAGGAAAGAAACGCCTATAACTTTTTTATTTTAAAAGTTAGAAGTCTGAACATTGCTCACTTTGTAGATGGGTTAGGGGTAGATATGTGTCAGAAATTTCAGAATGATAGGTCCAGGCATTTGATGGCTATGGAATTTTTAAATTACATGTTTCAAAAAAATTTCTACAGAGGCCAGGTCTTCCCCTCCCGCTTCCCGCGAAGAAAAGGAAACACTCTCTCGTCTCGATCCCTTTGATCCTTGCTAGTAGTATCCATTACAGGGCTCGTGTCTGCTTGAGTACAAAGTGAAAGCAGACACGAGCCCTGTAATGGATACTACCAAGGATCAAAGGGATCGAGACCAGAGTGATCCTTCCTTGCACGCATGGCTGCAAAACTCAGCTAGGCTCAGCCGTTCTGCTTGAAAAGTGAAAGGAGGAAAGGAAACACGAGCCCTGTAATGGATACTACTAGCAAGGATCAAAGGGATCGAGACGAGAGAGTGTTTCCTTTCCTTTTCTGAAATTTCACACACATGGGTCCCAAGGTACCACCTACAATGTGGCAAAGTTTCATGTGTGTAACTTTAAAAATGACAAAGTTATAGGTGTTTCTTTCCTCATTGTTTCAAAAATTAATTGCCACACAAGGAAAGCTCCAATGTTTCTGAAATTTCACACACATATCAAGGCAAGTGGTACCTGTAATGTGCCCAAGTTTCCTGTTTGTATCTTCAAAAATAAAAAAATGGGAGGCGTAACTGTATTTACCCCACTACTACCCATTTTTCTAAAAATTAATTGCCACACAAGACAAGCACCTACGTTTCTGAAATTTCACACACATAGGTCCCAAGGTACCCCCTACAATGTGGCGAAGTTTCATGTGTGTAACTTTAAAAATGACAAAGTTATAGGCATTCCTGGGTATTTATTAAAAAATTAATTGCCACAAAATGCATGCACCAATCTTTCTGAAATTTCTCACAGATAACTACCCCTAACCAGTCTACAATGTGCCCAAGTTTCATCCTTCTATCTTTAAAAATGAAAAAGTTATAGGCGTTTTTGTAAAACAATACTTGGCTATGGGAAAAAGCATTCAAAATGGCGTCCGATCCGGATCGGACCTCATCGGATCGGATCGGATCGGATCGGAGGTTGTCCGGATCGGATCGGATCGGATTTTCCCGATTTTGGGTCGGATCGGATTCGGATCGTGGATCGGATCCGATCCGATGCACACCCCTAGTATAATACATACACTTCACACACTGAGATGTCACAGTTGGTTCTTAAATGTAAATATGACATTTCCTTTCAAGGGAGTTCTGAATTTACGCACACACTGATGAATGAGCACTGCATAACATACATAGGACCATATATTTCAGTGGGGTATCCCTAGAGGTGCCTTAGGAATGCCTCAGATGCAAAGCTGAAAAATTTGACCATTCCATTTTCGGCATTTCGGGGTGGGGGGGGGGATGAAAACTTGGCCGAAAGAGGCTGGGAGTGGTGAGAATTTTGGAGAATTTTCTCCTTGGGGAGGGGACAGAGTTTCCATATACCTTTTTAAATGTAGCCAATTCTTGAGGGGTCTTCTTTTTATTTTTTTTTCAAATATCAGGGTGCCACAATGGAAAATGCCCTTTCCCTCATCTGACCTGTTACCTGTACAAGTAGGTATATGCCCAGAGAATCATATTGCCACATTCACAGAATGTTAAAACATGATGGTCATTGTGATGTGCAACCAAGCCAGTGTGTGTGTGTGTGTGCAGAAGTTCTTTGTGTGCACCCATAGCCCCCTTTGGATTATGCCCTTTATTTTTAAAAGGATGTCTGTCAGTGGTTGAATTCAACATGTGTGTGAGTGGTGAATATTCATTCTGTAGGAGAGCAATCCTATGGCCCCAGACAGCATCTGGGAAGGGCATAGGGTATTTCAGATTCCTGGAACTGAGGTTGGAGATACTGCTCCTGCCAGCTGCCTCTCCCGAGGTCACGAAAGCTATCTTAGAAAGGAGAGAACAAGGGTGATTATGTGGGTGAAACAGGACTGGGGAGGCCAGCTTACAAAGAATCATCCAGCCTCTCCAGCCTCCTTCCCTCCCACTCTGAAAAATGTGTCTGCGCTCTGTCTGCTCTGCATTAGGATGCCTGTCAACCTCTGAGATCGCAGGGTGAAAGGCATCCCGATAGCATTGCGCTCTTAGTGGGTTAAAGTTCTTTAGCCAGCTGTGTTTTCTTGTAATTCATTTATTTTTGCTGCAATTTCACATTGCATGATCATCAGAGAAAGCTATAGGTGCTGACTCACTGAGGTGAGTTTGGAAATACGTTTCTATTTTCTGATAGGGAAGAATGATTAGTAATACAATTTCCCTACGGACTAACAGGAAACCTTGTTTTAATTGAAGCAACTGGATATCTAGAGTCAACAAGCAGATGATGTACCCCCCAATATATTCATTTTTGTGGGAGCATAGCATAGAAATTATTCAGATAGTTAATATTTAAATAATCCATCAGAATGTGGACAGGCGACAACATGATGTCATGAAAGAATATTATGTTTACATTAATGAGAGGTGATCCATTTCTGTACAGCAAATACACTTGAAAGGATACCATTGGTGTGCCATCTAGGGAACATGCACAAGTAGTGCAGCAGCTCATTTCAGGAAATGGGAGTTGTCTGTCTGTGTACTGCCCATATTTCTACCCAGCATCTGTTCAGTCAAGTTCTTCAAGTTTGATAAAGTAACATGGAGTGTGCACAGACCAGATAAATTCTGTACACTACCTATGCACACACACTAATCAATGTGCCAAGATGGAAGCGAAGAAACAGGACTCTGTTGAGCTCTATGGGGATTCTTCCAAATGCAGCTGCTGCTGTGCCTGCATAGGAAAGGATCATATACAGAGGTTTTAACAGCTTCAACATAAGTGAAGCAAGCAGAATATTGTGCTGCATATTCTGGTGTTATCAAGACTTCTTTCGTGGTTTGCTTAAGCTATGCTAGCAATGCAATAACAGCAACCCAATTTCGACTGTATCGTATAATTAATTAACAGTTCTCATGGGCATCCAGACTCACGCATTAGAATTCAAGAAGCATTTTAAAAACCATCATATTCAAACTGTGCTGTCTCTGAATATTTTTGCTCAAAGGGATTTTTTTAAAGGGTTTTCTGCTACTTCTAAATTTATCGCTAACAGATTCCTGCCTAGTCAGTGGCTGAAAAGGAAAACAATTTATTCACACTGTCGGAGTATCCTGTAGCAGCAAGCCCCTTTAGGAAGAGTCCAGTTTATTGTTCATTGCTGTTCTTTCACTGTAACCCAGAATAAAAGGAATTGCTCTTACTATCTCTTTTGATGCCTCTTTGTATTGAGATACAAGAAGAACATCACTTGGCTTCAGACAACCTGGCTACAGTGGGATAATTGTGATTTTCATGGGGGTGGAGACCCCACCCTAAAATAGCCTGGCTAGTATGAATTTCTTGCCAGACTGGTCCTTTTTCAAATTTGGTGAAAAAAGTAAACGGAAGTAATTTCTCCTATGTATTGCAATGTAAGTTCGCATATATTTTGATTCCACTCACCATAGACAGTACAGTGTACTAGGAACCACCCACCAGCAGCAATGCCTAGGGATGTCACAGGCGTACAGCTGGGTCTTGAGGCCCAGCAATTTCTTGCCAGCTCGGCCCCCCAGATGCCAGCCTATGGACCCTGTCCAGCCTGGCTTGGTGCTTGTGGACTGCACAGCAAGCAGGGTTGGGCAGCCCATGTGGGTCTGATGAGTGATGCACGGCCTGGGCTGTGGTAAGTTCACCCATCCCAAGCAATACCCAGGTTCAGTCAGCAGACCGGGAGGAGCCTGTGGTGACTATCACGAGGGCATCGCTTGTGGAGGACTCTGCTTCAGAGATGAAGGCAGAGAAGCCACCAAGCCCTCAGGAGCCTAAAAAGACAGGAACTCAAAAGGAATGATAGGCAGGATCTACACTACTGCTTTAAAATGGTTTATAGCATCTTGACAACTGTTGGGGCCCATGACACACTCATGATACAGTTTTGAAACCATTTTCAAAGCGTTACGTTCTGCTTGGTGTAGATCTGGCCCCTAGGCAGAGCCAGAGGCCTTCTTGAGAGAAAAGATTTATTCACACATAAGGGACATGCTCACAAGGAAGAACGTTTCAGCTGAGGCTTGTGTGTGGCTCTGAGAGCCACTGCATTAAAACAGCAGTGTAAGTTTGAGAATGTTGCTGGAAACAACGTTGACCAGACCTCCCTGAATCCAGTTTCCATTGCCTTCAGACAGCTTCCTTGACGGATTTCATGCATGAGTACTTCTGGACTGTACCCTGACTTCCCTTCTGTCTTCTCCTTGTCTGAGGTGTTGTGTTGGGACCTTGTTGCCTGTGGCCTGGACTCTTCAGACCTTGCCTTCTGCCTAATGCCTTTTTGTGCTGACCACCTTGGAACCCTTGGACTCTTTCACTTGCAATTGCTAGGCTCAGACTCAGGAAGTATGACAGTTTGTTTCCAGCCCCACCTAAATAATGGAGGTGGTATTACAAGAGAACTTGACCTTAAGGGACCAGGGCCTAATCTATACCTGCAGCCCTTTCACAAGGGAGGAGGGGCGATTGAGACTTTTCCCGCTTCCACGATTGGCACTCATGGGGCACATACAAGTGAAGTATCCCACAATGACAGGCGCTTCAGGAGAAGTGGGCGGGGCTATGCAGATAACACGGCTTTGGGGTTGGGGGGGTTTAATGACTCATCAGAGATGTGCATGGATGCAAATGCACAGCTACACATTGGGTGGATAGGCAGACCATCGCATATGCGATGCTGCGCAGAGATAGGTTTGTGTTAAAAAAAAAATACACACTCTGGGCACCAAAACATGCTAATACACATCTAAAACATGTGGCGAAAATGGTGGCCACGTCCACTCCCACACACCTCTGAAACAACTAGACACACCCCTGACAGTGGGTTGGCTGTTCGCTGAGCCAGGAACTCATGCCAAACAGCAACACCTTCATGAAGGGGGGCCACACCAGCCACGGACTTCAGGATTGTAGTGAGAGAGCCAAAAAAATGTGTCAAAAGCAGTCAGCAATATTCATGAATAACTGAGGGGTGGTACCGATATCATTGCGGGAGCAGGTGAATGTCATGTGGCCCATAAGTGATGATTTCAAAACTATCCTGCAATAAATGGCTGGTGTAGGCACCCCTCAGGTATACCAACTTGCCATCACAGTGAGTACCCTACAGGTAAATCAGCTTGGGGCCAAGCAACTTTCCACCCATGCTACCTAGCTCCACCTAAGAAATTTGATGGGTCTCTGGATAATTTTCCTGCTTTTGTGGCACACTGTACCCTTTGCATGCAAATGTGCTCCAAAGATTTTCTGGATGAATGGCTCTTGGTGGGGTCATTATCAGCTTGCTCACTGGCTCAGCTACTAAATGGGCAACCCCAAACCTGATGTAGTCCAGTCCCCTCTTATCCAACTTTGCGGAATTCATGGAGCAATTGTGAATCATCTACAAGGATCCTCAGAAGGCAGAGATGGCTAATTAACAGATCCTGCACCTCTGCCAAGGGAAGGAGAGAGTCAAGTCCTTCTGTCTGTTATATTCAGGTCCTTTTGTCTGTTGGCCCAAGATATGGACTAAATGGATCCATTTCAGGATGGGCTGGCAGGTAATATCTGAAATGAATTGGCTCGGGTGGAAAGACCAACCGCTCCGCAGAATTTGATACAACTCTGCCTCCAAATAGATGGTTGGTTGGAAAATCACCAACCCATGACTTGATTAGCCACCCATTCTGTGCATCTCTGAGTCCACTGAGATTGAGGATACTGAACACTATTAACTATGCTACCACCTGTATGAAGTATAAATTTCTTCACCGTATCCTCAGCTCTTTGTCAAAGTATGGTGTAGTGACTGGAGTGTTGGACTGGGAGTCAGAAAATCCAGGTTCTAGTCCCCACCTGACAATGAAAGATCACTGGGTGACTTTGGGCCAGTCACAGACACTCAGCCCAACCTCCCTCACAGGGTTGTTGTTGTGAGTATTAAATGGAGAGGAGGAGGAGGAGGAGGAGGAGGAGGAGGAGGAGGAGGAGGAGGTATGCTGCCTTGGGTTCCTTGGAGGAAAAAAGGCAGGATATAAATGCTATCAATACAAAAATAAAATAAAAAATAAAGTTTTTTTGGATCAGATGTGTACATTGCTTGCAGGTAACAATGTATATATTATGATCCAGGTTGCAAAATTTGCCCTTGCTGCCAGAAAATGAAGGGCCAGTCATCATACTCTCACATTAATTTATGGGGAAGGACTTTTATTGTTGTTGCCCTGGAGGGGAAGTGTGATTTTAATGTATTACTTAAACTATTGATTGTGTATTGATTTTAAATTGGTTTGTATCTTCATTGCATTTTATTATTCCTGTTTGTTTTGGAATTATTGTGGCATATGGTTTTAACAGTAAAGATAAACTTATACATATACAAACATATACATGCCATCCATTATGGTTCCTCAATCTCCCAGACCGAGCTATGGTTGCCCTTCATGTTGGGTGGACCTCCGGCTTCCAGGGATGAACCTGTGCAACTGGTGGGGGCAACCACCCCTTAACGGCTGAAGAAAAACAACAGTACCAAGCTCATCTGTGTTTGCATTGTGAGAAGCCCAGTCATTAAGCCAGGTTTTGTCTGGAAGCAGAAGTGGAGAGCAGGAAGTATGTATGGCAGGAAGGACTGAGAGAGGAGAGTGGGGAATAAGCTGGGGAGAGGAAGAGTGCTGGTGTGGAGGAAGGATTAAAGGAGGAGCAGTAACCCTGCTCTATGCTTGAGGTAGGGTGGACAGGAAGCACTTTGTGGAAGGCATGTGGGGAGGGGGAAGGAGCATGTGAAAAGTTCCTGTGGAGCTTCCTTTGCAGGGAATGGGGAGCCTCGTGGCATGTCTTCTGGAGGCAGAAGGGACTGTTTGAAAAGCCACATCAGGGAGCCACACTGCTGCTGCCTTGCAGGGGGTTGGAAGCTTGGGGGAAGTAAGGCTGGCTTGAAAGCCCCAGATTTGGGAAGGAGTCAGAGTGGAAAAGGTCCTGCAGTGCTAATGCTGCCATGCTGGGAAGAGAGGGGGATGAATTGGCAGAGAGGGAGGGAGGGAGGGAGGGAGGGAGGGAGGGAGGGACAGATGGCAGCAAAAAAAACAATACTTTGCTGCCACTATTAAAACATCAACGGAGCTTTTCAGAGTTGTCCGAGGGCTTGTACATGCCGGCCCCGAGGACATGGTAAAAACATCTGAGGCCTGCTGTAATATATTTGCTAGGCACTTCCAGAATAAAATCGTTGGCATCCACTAGGACTTAGACTCCAGCAGTACAGCAGATGAATCAAGCGAGGTATCCAGAGCACAGGCTTGTCCTGTTTCCTTGGATGAGTTTCAGTTCGTATAGCTCAAAAACGTTGACAAGGTGCTTGGACAGGTTCATGCAACCACCTCCGTATTGGATCCTTGCCCCTCTTGGCTAATAAAAGCTAGCAGGGATGGAACAACTGACTGGATTAATACCTCTTTGCAAGAGGGAGTGGTCCCAGGCCACCTGAAAGAGGTGGTAGTGAGACCACTCCTAAAAAAGTCTTCCCTGGACCCTGAAAATCTTAATAACTACAGGTCAATAGCAAATGTTCCATTCCTGAGCAAGTTCCATGACCTGGTGGTTGCGAGCCAGCTCCAGGCACTCTTGGATGAAACCAATTATCTGAATCCATTTCAGTCAGGTTTCAGGCCTGGCTTTGGTACAGAAACAGGCTTGGTCTCCCTGTATGATGACCTATGTTGGGAGAAAGACAGGGGGAGTGTGACTCTGTTGATTCTCCTTGAGCTCTCAGCGGCTTTAGATACCATCGACCACGGCATCCTTCTGGGACGACTGGCTGAGTTGGGAGTGGGAGGCACTGCATTGCAGTGGTTCAGCTCCTACTTGGCGGGTCGGCTCCAGAAGGTGGTGCTTGGGGAACATTACTCGTCCCCGTGGATTCTCCACTATAGGTTCCGCAGGTGTCAGTCTTGTCTCCCATGCTGTTCAACATCTTCATGAAACAGTTGAGTGTGGTCATCCAGAGTTTTGGAGTGTGTTGTCATCAGTACACTGATGACATGCAGCTCTACTTCTCCTTTTCATCTTCATCAGGTGAGGCTGTGGATGTGCTGAACTGGTGCCTGGCTGTGACAATGGAGTGGATGAGGGCCAATAAACTGAAGCTCAATCCAGACAAGACTGAGATGCTGTTACTGGGTGGTTCTGCTGACCAGATGGAGGGTCTTCAACCTGTTCTAGATGGGGTTGCACTCCCCCTGAAGGAGCAGGTTTGTATCTTGGGAGTTCTCCTAGAACCATCTCTGTCACTTGAGGCTCAGGTGACCTCTGTGGCACAGAATGCCTTCTACCAGCTTTGGTTGGTGGCCCAGCTACGCCCCTATCTGGATGGGGAAAACCTGGCTTCATTTGTCTATGCTCTGGTAACCTCCAAATTAGATTACTGCAATGAACTCTATGTGGGGCTGCCTTTGAAGACAGTTTGGAAGACGGTTGTGCAAAATGCAGCAGCCAGATTGATAACAGGGACAAGAAGGTTCGAACATATAAGACCGACTCCGATTCAAGGTGCTGGTTTTAACCTATAAAGCCTTACATGGCTTGGGACCACAATTTCTGATGGAACGCCTCTTCCAACATGAACCTACCCGTATACTACGTTCAACATCTAAGGTCCTCCTCCGAGTGCCTACTTTGAGGGAAGCTCGGAGGTTGGCAACAAGGGAGAGGGCCTTCTCTGTGGTGGCCCCCAAATTGTGGAGTGATCTCCCCGACGAGGCCCACCTGGCTTCAACATTGTTATATTTTCAGCACCAGGTCAAGACTTTCCTCTTCTTCAGGCATTTAGCAATATCTGATGAGCCTGGATCTGTTTTTGTTTTTAAGTTTATAGCTTTTTAAGTTATTATAATGGTTTTAAATGTATTTGTATATTGTATGTTTTGCAGTTTTAATTTTTGTATATTGTTTTTAAACGTTTTAATCTTATGTATACTGCCCAGAGAGCTTTGGCTACGGGGCGGTATACAAATGCAATAAAGAATAATTCACCAACAACTGGCCATCAAATTCAACCTTATCAAAAAATCTACACCATACTATACATACTCACCCGAAACAATCTTGGAAAATGCAGATATAAAATATACTGAGACAGAACAATTTATACCGACAGACAATACCCTGCAACAGACCAGACATAGCAGTCATAGACAAAAAAGGGGGGGAAAACCACATTCCTCATCGACATAGCAATACCGAATGACAAAAATGTTGTTGAAAAGGAAGAAGGAAGAAGGAAAGAGAGACAAATATACACCACTGGCCATGGAAGTCAAAGAACTATGGTATCAGGAAAAGGTCACAATTATTCCGTTTGTCACCTCAGTCACTGGCATCACATCAAAAAAATTATATAGAAAACGTTCAGAAACTGGGCCTACCAAAATACATCCACACCAACATCTAGAAAGCAGTCATACTTAAAACATGCTCAACTGTTAGGAAATTCCTGAATCTGTAAAAGACAGCATGACTTGGCAAAGCCCGTCATGTCCATCTAGAAAAACCACCATGAGCGAGAAAGAGATGAATAATAATAATAATTCAGTCAGGTTGCTACTTTTTTGTGTGCAGCACTTTCCATCTCTCCCTCACTTGCAAATGGTGGGCCTTATAAGGGGAAAGGTGAAGTGGGGTGATGAAGCAACAATGTTCTTCCCTTTCTGCTATGGTCCTTCTCTTCCACCCATTACTTCTCAGCCTGCTTCCAAAGCCACAGTCAAATCTGAGATCACATTTGTGCCATTCAATCACAGAATAGTAGAGTTGGAAGGGCCTATAAGGCCATCAAGTCCAACCCGCTGCTCAATGCAAAAATCCACATAAGAGCATACCTGACAGGTGGCTGTCCAGCTGCATCTTTACTGCTGTGTAATTTTTTTTACATCACTTTGGGCTGAGGTGTAAAAACCAAGTATACGACTCTTCCCATGGTGCAAAAACATGAATCTGATAATCTGAGGCACAGATCCTGACTAATATTTGGGAGTCTTGAACATCCCTTTACTATTGTTCTACTGTTGCAATAGGTGTTTTTACACGTAAAGGAATGGCAGAGTTGAATTTCTTAATTCTAAACCGGTTGTCACTATGCATGATATGTGTTCAAGGAGAACACCCTGACGGTCTATTTGATCATTTTGGGAATATGCAGGTACAGCTAGTGCTACTTAAGCCCATCATTTGAATCTTTTGTTTCTTTCCTTTCCTTTCCTTTCCTTTCCTTTTCCTTCCTTCCTTCCTTTCAGCAAATGTGAATGAAGGGCTGTGGGTTGTAAAATCCCATCCTGATGTTGATATTTATAAGTGCAGGGTCAAGGTTAAGCTCTGCCCCTATTTTCAAAGGTTTTTCTTATCAATTTAGGCAGGGAGCTGAGTTCCTATGGGACTTTGGGCTTACGGCTATATAGCTAATGGGTAATGCCCAGATGCACCATCTAGCTTTGCTCACCTTCATTCAGTTTGTTCCTTTTGCGTTGGCATCTCATTTGAAAGTTCGAAATTGCCAAAACGTTGTTGTGGCTTATTGGTTGGGATGCATGCCTTTTAATATTTCAGCCTTTTGATAAAAGCAATGAATTTCTCTCTGGTTTTCCCAATGTATTCAGGATCCTTAAATTTATTGATAAAGTTGCGACCTCAAATTGCTGCAGCAATGTCATTTATGCACACGTGACGCCTAGCCTGAAGAAATATGTGTGTCTACTCTTTGCAAGCCCGTGAAGGTTTTGTGTTCATATTATGCCATATTGGGTCCCCACTCCACCCGCCCTGCCCCACATTTGCGACTGCCTTTCTAAAAAGCACTGAATCACAACCAAAGGGAAGAGAGAATTATTCATATACCTTCCAATCACTCATTTCCACACAAACAAACAGGTTCCTGCAATTATAAAAGCTTCCACAAAATCTAAATATCAGCACAAAAAAAAAAAGAAAAAGAAAAAAAAGATAGAGAATAAAGTTAATTTCTTTTCCTATGAATCTCCTAATCTTTGGCCAGCCTATTAATAGTTTTTCTTCCATTTTCTTCTAAAGGAGTGCTCAAAGTAAGCACCTTAATGAGGCAGTCATTCTAAACACGTACAGACAAAGAAGTGGTTTCCTTAGCAACGTGAACCATGCAAAAGCTCTCAGAGCAGTTATTTCCCTGTGTGGTTGAGTTTCTCTTTGGTTTCCATAGCCTGTTAGCCTGAGTTCATGAGCATAGGCTGTCAGCCTGCTCAAAGATTGCGTCCCCAGGAGGAATACAATAATTATTGTAAATGTTAACATATATATTAAGTTTGATAGATGCACTTTTTGATAAAAACTGAGGCACATGTGGCTGATTCTCCTGCACATGAACCAAAGGCTCATGTGACTCTAACCAGTAAGCTGCAATGAATTTGCCAATATATATATTTCCTAGGGAAAACTTGAGCTTGTTGAGAGCTTTATTGTTCTAAATAAATACGCAGGTGGTGTAGTAGATAGAAGCGAGTCTTCCTCAGCATGAATATGTCCACGGACACCTCTCATGGTGCCTGCCAGATTCCCTAGCACTCCTGTTTTTTATTTTATTTCTTAAGGTTTTGGGCAATTTAAAAAAAATCAGCTGGAGACTGGCATGCTGAAAAGGGAAGTCCTGCCCTCAAGTGCCATCTTTATTTGGGTTCAAACGAGTGATTTCATGTTTTGGAGCTCAGGCGCCACCTCTGCCTTGCACGTAGGTTCCTGAGTAAATTGCTTTTCTTTTCAACTCACCAGTTTACCTTCTGGGAAATCAGTGTTTTGTTACCAGCCATGCTCATCATGGCACTACAGGGATGTGCGAACCAGCAAAATTCAAGCTCACCAAAGTTCTCCAAATTCCATCTTGAAGCCCATTCTGACTCAAGTCCATGTCAGATGGCAACCATTTTTATTTTTCATTTTGCATAAAAAGTCATTGTACATTTTCATACATATTTTCTTTCAAATGTATTCATCGATTGTGCGCATCTTTGAAATGTATACATTCTTCTCCTGAATGAAGAATATTTTTCTGCATTTTTAAAAAGTATGCATTTTTCATGCACATTTTTTAAAATGGATGCCTTCTGGTCAAATGCATTGGGGGGGGGGGTGGATTCCAGAATCACATTGCATGTTTGGAAATCTACGAACTTCAGCTGCATATTGTGTCTGAGTCCATGTTTGGTCTAGAGAAGTTGTAAACTGGGCAAATCCTGACCAAGCATGAACTGAAATAAATTTTTCATACATCCCTACATGGCAGTCATTTTATGAATTGGCAGTCCCACTGGCAGCCATTTTGTGAGAGCATGCACAACACTACCTCAAAATTCCAAATGTGCCCACCTACCTGGAAAAGTTGGGGACCCCTGAAATAGAGTTTGAGCTCAGCCATGCTGTAGTGGTAGATTCTGAAAAGAAGGCTCTCATCATGACAGCCCCAATAGCTGCACCTCCAGGAGCTATATCCTCCATCATAAAACTCAGACATCTAAAAGAAACAGATCACTAATAACATTTCATGATTATGTTTACTGGGTATGACTGCAATCCTATCCGTAGTTACCTGGGAGTAAGTTCTTTGGCGTCAATTTTGATAGAAGAGACAGATTGCTTATTTATGAATGCATAGGTTCAACATTTCTGAATACATAGGTTCAACATTACGAGCACAATCCTTGGAGAATATGGAGGCTTCTGGCCTTCCAAAGCAGAGCGGGAGAGATGGTGGAGATTATCTTCACCTCCGTACTCCTCCCGCTCTGTATTTTCACTAGACAGGTGTTTTCACCAGTGTAGCTGAGGCATCAGGGAGGGGGAGGGATAGGTCTGGGGTATGGCTTAAGCCCTCCCCTCCCACCAGCATTCCCCCATTCCCCTCCCTCCGAGATCACCCTTGTGACTTCAGAGAGGAAGCTGGCACAGTTCTCTCCTTGCTGAGTGCAATGGGGCTGGAAGCTCAGATTTGGGTCTGAGCACTGTCTCTGAACTCGGATCCAAGACTCTGAATTATCCTATGGTCCCCCAGACTCTGCCTATTGGCCATAGGATTGCTTTCTAAAGCTTTAACAAAATATCTTCACCCAGGTGAAATGCAACCTGTAGCTTTCAATAGGTATGCAGCAATCTTGCAAAAAAGTCTTAGCATTTGAACTGCTAGTGTGAAGTAGGACCCTTGTCAATGACAAGGAAAGATGTATTAAACCGCTTCTTGCATATTTTTCTTTCATTTTTTTTAACTTCCTCTACTCTAATCTGTCACAGACAATACTAAAATGGGAAAACTTATGACCTCTTTCATTCTCCAGAGCAAGGCGAGGCCATCAGTTACCCTGTGCTCTGAAAGAACTCCTGGAGCTCCATGCTCCTGCATTCCTGATCCACTACATCACTGGACTTGGCTTAGGGAAACCTGGGTTTATAACTGGACTCATCCATGCTGTCCTTGACCAAAGGTCTGTTACTATCTCTCTGCCTAGCCTATTTCACAAAACTGTGGTGCTACTAAAGGAGCTCCATGCTTGCCATCGAGTGGACGAAGGTTAGGATAAAAAAAAAACAGTTATTTATTTGTATTATATTTATACCACACCTTCCTTTCATTGTGGAACTCAAGGTGTCCACATGTGGTTCCCAGGTGGTTTCCCCTCCACGCATTGACCAGACCCAGACCTGCTTAGCTTTAGCAAGGCGGCTACCTCATGTGCCTTAAGACTACATCCTGCAATTCCACCCAGCAAATTAGTTCCTTTCTTCATGGTCATGGGCAAACTCCTCTTGTCCTAACTTTTTTGTTGTTGTTGTTAAAGCTGAGCCAAAAATGTCCCTCTTCCTTGTGGCTAGGGATGAGCAATTCTATCAACTTCTGTTTTGTTTTGTTGCTCAGTTTTCCAATGGTAAGTTCCTCATCAATGTCTGAAAGTTATTTTTAAATTTTCTTCCACTTACCTTATTTCCACAGTTGTCATTTAATTTTTTTCTTCTAGCTGAATACACTTCTGGCATCAGCTTTTGCTATTAAAGATGGACCCCACTCGTTCTTTCTATGTGCAACTTTCATATCTAGACTATTCCTACCTCTCTTTGTTGCAGATTATATGTACCTTTACATATTATAAATGCCTGCAGAGTCAAAAGCTGAGGAAATGTTTGAGGCTAGTTAACTTAGAGCAGAATTTGCTGAATAGCTTCATAACAATAAGAAATGATGTAGATTTCTCCCCCTTTCTATTTACAATTTCTAAAAATTACTTAAATTAACACAATACAAGCAGCACAACAAGAGTAATGTATAGAATTTTTAAAATGTAATGTCTGAATTATATGTCAGGCACAGCATAATGCATACTGTGAAGCCCACTTGTAAGTGAGAAAAAGTGGACCAAAATTATTTATTGTTGAGACTGAGATGTACATTATTATGAATATCATGTATGTATCCCATTTTGTATGCATTTCACATTTTCATGCCATATATCATGTCACATCAGCAGTTGGAACAGAGTAGAAAACTAATGAATGTTGTTGGGGAGGGGGGATTGGAGAGAGAAAGTTTGGTTTAATCTAGTAAAAACGATATGCCTCACTTTTTTACCTTGAAAAAATTGCACAGGAAAGACATTTTAGATTTGCAGAACTGCTGCTATCACTTCAGACACAAAATGAATCAGGGCCTCCTGTTGGATTATGTGGGTGGTATTTCCACTGTTCCCTGGTGTGATAATTCACTGCCTGCAGCTGTGGCATGCAAACTCAAATATTTTCTCTTTCTGTTTGGTTTTCAAAAGAAAGGCACCAGACTTTGCTGCTGGTCTTTTGCAGAGACACTAAAGTTGAGTAATGTGAGACAGAACAGTCATTAAACTGAAAGGAAAGCCTCTTGAAACAATGTACATAACCAATACAACAGCAATAGATTCCCCGTAAGCCTTCATCAGCAGATCTAATAGTGGCTTCTTGCCTGATATTTTGGACTTACGTATAGCTGCTCAAGTAAGAAACAACAGGGCTAGATCTACACTAGTGCTTTTTATCAGTACTGACATGCACTAATAACTGTTGGGGCACATTACACATTCTGTATACCACTTTTCTAGCAATATTTCCTGCCTTTTACTCTGTACTATCCAAAATACACAACAGACGTCATGGCGTGTGCTATGAGGTATAAATGCGCAAGAGAGATGTAGCGTCACCATGATGGGATTGTATCAGTATGAACCAAGGTGGAGATTATGCCCAGCATTCACACTCTGTCATTTATGCATATATCGTTACATACTATTTCAAATAGAGGGGGGAAAGGGAGAGATTGATCCTCACCTGTTCATGATTTGTGTATTTCCTGTGGGGGTGTCTGTACACAGGAAAAGCCCTATGGTGGCTGTGGATCTGCACTGCATTGGTTAGATGACACTGGCACGGCTTCGCAGCCACTGCGGAGCTTCACCGTGATGCTACAGTTTGAAAAAGTATTTACCCTGACTTTTTGAAATGGAGTGACATCAATATGGCACTTCCACCCTCTGACATCACTCCGGCCCAATCTGGGATCAACCCGGGGGCAGTGCCTGGTGGAAGGCGACCAACCCAGAGGCAGCTCTGGGACCTTGACTGCCAGAACCCCCCACTCCCTCCTCAGTGTCAGGATTACCCAATGCCATCCCAGGGGAGGGAAAGAGAGAAGTTTGAGAGGGAGGCGGCACCAACCCAGTGCCATGAAGACAGCCCCCTGGTCACCACTCCTGTGTTTTTAATGGAGACTCTTGACCTGCCATCTCTCAGCCCCTCTCTTGTAAGGAAGGAGAGCATGAGGGGTTGGCAAGTAGTGGCTGCAAGACAGGCTGCACCTGTCAACGCTTCATTCTTTCAATCATTTCCGGGAGAGTGCAAGGGGTTGGCGGGCAGCCAAATACTGCAAGCTTGTTTGTGGGGATCTGTGGACTGGCACCTGGGGGGGGGGGAACGAGCTGGTGATTTCTTGCCAGTCCTTGAGCCTGAAATGGAGGACCACACCATCAGATGTCAAGTGTCCCTTGCTTGTCCTTATGCCTATTGCCACCTACTTACTCACCTACCCTCTTCCTCTGGTCCAGAATGGATGCTCAAGCAAGTGACCCCAGCAGAGAGGAGCATTAGCATGTGCTGCCTTCCCTTGTTTCTTCTCCTGCCACCTATCTGGCAAGTGACTGGTGGTGGTAGTAGTAGTAAGGAGGAAAGGAAGGAGCAGCAGCTGGGAGGCTCTGCTTCCAATTAACCCTTTTGCAAGCTCTTTTCCTCTTTATAAAAGGGAGAGATAGTGGGCTTTCCAGACTGCATGGCAACCTCACTCCCTAGTCTCAGTTGTGCTAACCTAAACTATTGTGACCAGAATGGCTGAACCTTATTTTTGGGTGTTTTTTGATTGCAAGTGGTGACCTCAGAAAGCTTAAAGAATGGTGCTGCAGGTCCATGTTGTCCTGATTCCTCCCCTTTCCTTTGATCTGCCACCTTTTCAGGCTGGGAAGGCAGTGGAACACCAACTCTGAGCCATCTGTCTGTCTTTTCTTATATTTGAGGAATCCTCAAAAGTTTTCACTTGTGTTAGCAGGCTCATTATGTCAAACTTTGAGAACTCCTGTTCAAGCTTTTCCTCATGCTAGGTTTAAATAAATATAAGACACTTCTTGATAAAATATTTGCTTCTTTGGTCAAGAACATAAGAACATAAGAAGAGCCATGCTGGATCAGACCAAGGGTCCATCTAGTCCAACACTCTGTTCATACAGTGGCCTACCAGCTGTCAACTAGGGAACCACAAGCAGGACACGGTGAAACAGCCATCTCCCACTGATGTTCCCAAACAACTAGTGTATACAGGCTGGCTGAATTCGGACGACACAATAAGCAACTGGGGGTGGAGAAACAATCGTCAGTTGTATTGACTATCGTGTTGTCCGAATGCTGCCATAGTCAGCTCAGCGCTGAGCCTAATCCACACCACAGTTGATTATTTATTACCATGTTGTGTGGGGAGTACCCCCTAGATGAACAACTGTAAAGTTGATTATTACCCCACCATTGACTATCGTGTTGTCCAAATTCAGCCGCTTAGTGTTGTCCAAATTCAGCCACTTACTGCCTCTGATACTGGAGGTTGCACTTTGCCATCAGGACTAAAAACCATTGATAGCTTTCTCCTCCAGGAATTTATCCAATCCCCTTTGAAAGCCATCCAAATTGGTGACCATCACCCCATCTTGTGGCAGTGAATTCCATAGTTCAACTATGCACTGTGTGAAGAAGTACTTCCTTTTATCTGTCCTGAATCTCCTACCAAGCAGCTTCATGGGATGACCCTGGGTTCTAGTATTATGGGAGATGGATAAAAATGTCTCTCTATCCAGATTCTCCACACCATGCATAATTTTGTACACCTCTATCATATCTCCCCATAGCCTCCTTTTTTCCAAGCTGAACAATCCCAACTGTTGTAACCTTCCTTCATAGGGAAGATGCTCCAGTCCCTTGATCATTTTGGATGTCCAACACCATTAGAACAATTGGATTTACTATTGTACTGGCAAAGCCATAGATAGGAATCAAAAGTTTAGAAAAGTTTAGAGTCTGTTGGTACAATGCTACAATACAGCATTCAGCTGCAGACCAAATGCAAGAAGCTATGTGGTGTTTCTGCTCCAGAGGTTTACTGCAGCTCCTGATGTGGAACTAGGGATGTATGGATTTTGATAAATCTATTCTGTCTCTGTGTTGTGATAGACAGGCGTCTTTTCTTCTGTTGTGCACTCATTGCCAAGAGTGGTTTTCTTTTTCGGGATGCATGAACATTTTGTTCCACTTATGCCAATGTACACTTGTGCTCATTCACATTAGTGTAAATGCAAATTTGTGCAATTCCCCCCAAACAAACAAATGAAGTCCCAAACAGGTCCATAAGTCCACATGACTCAGAAAAAGCTGGTCCACTGCGGAGTCTGCAGGTCAAATTCATAGAAGTCGGAACTCATTTGAATCTGTTGTGGAGTTCCCCAACATTCCTCTGTGTCATGTAAGGATATTATAAATAGGGATGGCACAGGAGCCCACTTGGGGCTTGAAGCCTGGTGAGAAATCAGCTACTTAGCCCCCCAGTCACCACTCTACGGACCCCAGCATTACGCCTGTAATGTTGCAGACAAGGCCCCTTTAAGACCCTCATTTGTGCAAATGGGATTCTTATAGAAAAGAACGAGCAGCCATTTTTGTGGAAAATGGCACTTGGTGATGGCCGTGTGCCACTGCTGAGCCCCCTGCGGACTGGTCAAAAGCTCTCCCCATTCCATTCACTGGTGCTGGTGTTTGGGGAGCACCAATTGAGGCAGGTGCATGGTGGTCTGACCATCCTTAATGATAAATGGCTCAGTTATACACTGCCTGGTGGACCATTGGTCTAAGTGGTTCTTGCTAGAGGTAGGATATTCTGGTGGCACATGCAGTAGCTTGCACCCTTGTGTTTACTTCTGCAACTCAATGGGACAAAGTTTATTATGTCGTAGAAAAGTCAAACAAATGTAAAAAGCTATCCATGAGTCTGTAAATGTTGATGATCCCTATCTTGTAGATCAGCCTTAGCAGGTGGAGTAGCATGGTATTCATAGCCAATAGGGCAAAGGCTCTTTCTTCATGTTCCAGTGGCAGAATGGAACCACTGTGGTATGGCTCATTCCCATGCCATATTACCATTATAACATAGGTGTGCACAAGGGGTGTGCCGGGTGTGCCCAGGCACACCCTAATGTCTCAAGCAATAAACACCAAATTGAGGGAGCCATTGAGTAAAGATACAGAGGGGGGCATCCAGAAGCTGTGGGGATGCTCCTCCAGCTGCCCGGTGCAGTAATAAAAAGGAATTGTTCTGCTGGGAGCCTCTCTACTTGGAGCAGCACTTCAGAGAGTCCTGAAGTAGGCCTCCTGAAGGCTAATATCACCTTGTAAGCCCCAAAAATGCTGGGGCTTGAGAAGCGTCTTCTCATTCCCCACCCCCTCACCTGCAACGGCCCTCCTGCGGTCAGCAAGTCAGGTGTAGGACATCAGTATCTACAGTGTTTAATAAATGAATGAATAAAAACAATGTACCTCATGATTGAGTATTAGATAGATGTTTACCTTAATATATATATATATATATATATATCCCCGGGTGCACACCCTAATGAAATGAGCTGCACACTCCTATGCATTATAACATGTGGGAGGTTCCTCCCCACATTAACATCACCTCCCAGAGGCTGGGACAACACAACTATATTGTGGATTCCTCCTATGTAGTCCAGTGTGACCCATGTTTACACGTGTGGTACATGAATGAGGCTTGCTGAAGCAGCTCCTACTCCACTAGCATGAAGAGAGAAAGGGGTTAAAATTGTCATTGAGCCATTTCCTCTGAAATTTGTATATTTGATCCTATAAGCTGGTACCTCAATATAGTGCCTCAGAATAGGCCCGTTAATCAATTTTGTAAATTCTGGAAATCGTATCATTCCTATATACCTCAATTACAATTTTCTTGGCATAGAATTTCTCAACTATGAGAGAATTAAGAGTTGAGCAAAGCAATTCTTTCCTTCTTATAGCAATATAAAGTAGCTCTTACTTGGTTTTTTTTTTTTAAAGCTACTCTAGTCTAAATGTTGCCTTTTTCACCATCTCTCTAAATTATTGTATTTCCCTAATGGCTTGTTGCATTGTTTGCTAATACAATGAAAGCACTATTAACACTTAAGCTAATTACGATTTTCAAAAACACAAACAAAAAAGAAAAAAAACTGGTTATGTTGTCCTCATCATTAGTCGATTTTTTTAAAATCCTCAACATCATTCAAATGTATCAAGGAAAACTGGAGATTGCTTTTAAATTTCAAGAAATGAATGTAAGTGTTCATATTCTGGTACATTAACAGTTTGTTCCAGTACATTGATATTTTATGTGGAAACCCTACTCAGCAATTAATATGCCCGAGACAAATTGAAAAACCCATAATCCATCCTCCTCTGCTGGAATGTAAGAGTATATTATTACCGAGAAGCTACAGGATATCAGAGCCATTTTTTAAACTTGAATGCTCATTACCTTAAATCTGCATATAAAACAGTTTTGCTTTCAGACTAGGTGATCGCGTAACTGAATATGTTTCAAATGAAAATGCACCAAATTAAAGGAAGAGCGCAAACAACAACAAGAAACGCTGCCATGGGCTTCTTTTCTAAAGCAATATTTTCAAGGTACTAAGGCTTAATAAGAATTATAAACTACTAAGCATGTATAGCACATCATCATTTTGGGAATAGAAAGACAGTTGCAGGTTTCTTTACTTGATTTACTGTCAGAGGTCATTGATGCCTAATATTCTCATGTAGAATGGGTACAGTTTCATTTCTCTGGAAGGACATCATTGCTCAAACTATTGGTGATAATTAGCAACCCTCCTAGGAGCTTTGGCTTCAAATGGCATGAAAATTGAAACATTTGCTCACTCCAGAGGTAACCCTTAATTAACAAATTTTATATCCCTGCCAGCTATATGTGGCAAGGGATTTCTCCTCTGTAGTTTTCTATACCTGTAAATGTGTTTTGTTTTGGTTCTTGCCTCAAGTATTTAGGTGCTCTTTTTGAAACACAGTTTCAGGCATCGCAGAACTCTGGATGTACTTTATTTTACTTGTGATTGGGGCAGGAATGGGAGGAAAGCTTGAAATTATTAATATACTGGGCCTTAACTGATGGAAGACAATAAAAAAGCAAGCAAACACTACTGCAGCCTTTCTCTTCTGGCTTCCATCATTTATGGTCCATTTTATGTGTTAGTAAGCTGAACCAATATTGCACATGTGTAATTAGCCAGTCACCTGGTTGACTGTTGGGTAGGCTGACCATATGAAAAGGAGGACAGGGCTCATGTAACTTTAACTGTTGTAGAGAAAAGGGAATTTCAGCCAGTGTCATTTGTATGCAATTAGTTCCTGGTGAAATTCCCTCTTCATCACAACAGTTAAAGCTGCAGGGGCCCTGCCTTCTTTTGTATATGGTCACTCTAGTATAGTGCCTGCAACTTTAACAGTTGTGATGAAGAGGGAATTTCACCAGGAACTAATTGCATACAAATGACACTGGCTGAAATTCCCTTTTCTCTTCAACAGTTAAAGTTACATGAGCCCTGTCCTCCTTTTCATATAGTCAGCCTACTGTAGAGAGAGTAGCTGTTGTCTTGTTGTGGTAGGGAGTGACAAGTCCTATGTCGTGTTGGTTGTGTGTACAAGATTTCAGTTTTGCTTTTGCCTTGTGAATCTACAAGGGCAGAAGGGGAACAGTGCTGCATGTGCAGACAACATGATGCAGAGCTGTATTTCCAAGATGCGTCTCTTTCTGTGAACCTCTTTCTCTGGCCTGCCTAGAGAAAGATACATGAGGAGCAATCATCACTGTTTCCTTCAAATCTAGAGATTCATCAGATGAGCATTTTACCGCATGCTCGCTACTGCCCACTTACTTATGTGCGCATTGTTTAGGAGATGACGTCTTCTTCCCATGAGCCTCCTGCTCATTTTTCCATAGCAAAATAGATCCCTTTTAATCTGACTTTAAAAATAATAATTAAAAAAACGGAATGTGTCACGATCTTCTGCTGTGTGCAGGAAAAGCAGCACGATAAAAACAGCTTCTGGATGGGTCACATGGTCTTTGTCTACTTCCTCTTTCCCCTCTGGGAAGAATGAGGAAGTGTAGAGAAGCGACGGTAAGGTGATGCTTCTAGAAGCATCTGTGTGATGCTTCTGTATGGTGATGCTTCTAGAAACAGCTGAGGCAAGCAGCTGCAATGAGATAGAACCACTCCCTCAGTTTGGTTCTGCTGGCAGAGAGAACCACACTCAGGGAGTTGTAACCTCCGCTGCCTGCTTTAGACCCAGTGATTCTCTCTCTCTCTCTCTCTCTCTCTCTCCCCCCCTCCTCAATACACAAGGTCACACCTCCATTTTGGAGGCTAAAAATAGCATCTCACTCAATAAGTGTTTTTGTGAAAACAAGGCACAGCCTCTTCAGCGGAAACTCTTGTCTGCCATGATTTCCAGACAAGGTTAAAGGAAAAGTGCATTGTTAAACTACAGAATTCACTACCACAAGACATAGTGATGGCCACCAATTTGGATGGCCTTAACGGGGGGAGGGGGGGGTTGTTGGATAAATCCCTGGAGGAGAAGGCTATCAATGGCTGCTAGTCCTAATGGCTATGTGCTACCTCCAGTATCAGAGGAAGTAAGCCTATATGCACCAGTTGTTGGGGAACATGGATGGGAAGGTGCTGTTGCACCATGTCATGCTTGTGAGTCCCTGGTTGACAGCTGATTGGCCACTGTGTGAACAGAGTGCTGGACTAGAAGGACCCTTGGTCTGATCCAGCATGGCTCTTCTGTTCTTCTGTTCTTAAAAGGGAAAAGTTTAGGGAGAAAAGATTAAAGCTGCTACCAGGACCCATTTCTTCTCCAGCTAATTGTTTTGAATATATCCTGGAAGCCCAAGCTTTATTTTTTAGCAGTGGAAGCCCTAACATAACCCACCACTGTAACATCCAGTTTTCATTAATTAAAGATGCCTCTTTTTCTATTCCACCATTTCATTCTGGTCTCAGGAGCTCACAGTGACAATTTTACTGTTGAACTTCCATCTGGCAGTAACAGAAGAGAATAACATCATGTTTCCTTTTCCTTGAATCCCCCATTTTTGCTAGCTGAATTCATTAAGGCAGATGATGTGGAATACTAAGAACTAATGGATATCAAGGTTTAGATCCTTTATGATTGGTATTGGTTTGGTATGTTTGGCTTGTGCTACTGTCTTGTTGTCGAAAGGGATGGAATAAGAATAAAACATTCCATTGCAGCTATTTCAGCATTATTAATGAGTGAACAAGAAATGCTATGTTAAGGATGAAATCCCATGCATATCTGAGAATCAATAGGACTTACTTCTAAGTAGTCATGCATAGGATTGCACTGTAATTAAATACTCTTCATCTGTACATATCATAAATAGTGGTGGAGCAAGATGATGGTGATGATGATGATGATGATGATGATAACTGTCTTGTGAGTATGACTGAACATGTTTTACAGGTGTGGATCTGAATGAAGCCATTGTACACAGACAAGGTACAGTAAAGAGGATTTATTGTCTTACACAGCCCTTCCGTTGCTGGGAAGTCCCTGAAGTTTGCAGCAATGGATGGACTCCTTGGTCAGGGCTTGGGGGATGCACTGCAGCAACTGTGTCCATCGATGAGACTCCCAAGACTAAGGGGCTATACCCAGGGTTTATATACACATGGTATGACTTAGCATTCTCACAGGTATTACCAATTGTTCTGGTTATATGCATAGATTACAATCACTTGACAATTAACCAGGCTTGTCCAGTGTCTTCACTGATTAAGTGAAGGTACTGGGCAGCTCCCCAGCAACTTGTGATGCCTAAGCACCTGGCAAGCCAGCTATTTCCTTGATGTACAATCCATTTTCTGGTGGGTCCCAATACAACAACTGAGACTGCAACAAAATGTTGAAGTGTGGAGTCTTGCTGTTCAGAATTCTAGACACTCTAGACAGACACACTGCTGGCTTTCCATTATTTCCTTCATCAATCAGCATTCCGTTGCCATTGAGCATGCTCAGACCTCACTCAGCTGTTAGGATTTTTCCATATATATATTTGTACCTTTACAAATCTTAAGGTTCCCTGAAACCTGGTGATGCCTCACTCTTCTGAGTAGATGGCATCATTTTGACGAAGTAAGGACCAGAACTTCCAGACTTGAGACTGATATACTAGGGATGCTCAAGGATTTCATTTGATTTACATTTTAGAACAAACTGACCTTATTCACACTTCCCAGAATAATTCACAGATCAGAACACAGTTATCCTTTGGGTTTTTCACTTTATCAAATTTTGCAATACAGTTCTAATCTCAAAGAAATCCTCAAATACATATTAAAATGTATTTTAGGTGAAAATACATGCACAAATGTGTATCTAAGCTAAAATGTGAACAAAAATGTCTAATTTGTGATAAAAAAAATAACAATGGCATATTTGGTAAAAAACACATTAAAATAATACATTTTCAGTGCATTTTTTTACATTGCAGATGGATGCATGAATAGAAAGGAATTGACTTGAGTGAATACATGCAAAACTGACACAGACCATAAAAAGACTGACCCACCCATCCCTAATATATAAATAATGTTGACCTTAATAGAGCACAGAAGCTCGGTTTGTTCAGATAATGCGGGATGGTTCTATGGTATGTAATACAAATAATACCATGTGGACATTGATATATTACAGGACCTCACACAGGTCTTCATGAGCTATTTCACCCCCAAGACTCACATACCTATGCAACTCTTTGATCCATAGGATTCCAATAATGGTTTAATAACCTTTATGAACTTAATAAATCAAAGTTGCGTCTAGATAAAGACTTGTCCAGGTGCTCAGTTTTAAGCGTATAAATAGTTAAATACCTAATTCATGCATCTTCAATAATAAATTAGCAGTGCTGACAGTTAAATATATCTATAAATCTTTCCAAGGTAGCTGCACTAAAGATTAGTCTTCCTGTTCCAGAACTGGCAATTTTTAGGTTGTGTTTGCTTTTGAAAAACTTTACATCTATCTTACGAAGCAGCTGATAATTGCAGCTTTTATAGATGAACATATTAACCTATTAAATGCAGTGATGGATTAACCATTATGCTTAGTACTCCACAGAGCAGCCCTGGCCTAGTTTGGACACCTGCTGTGATTTAATTACATGGGTTTTTCCATTGCAAACTTTTGCTCATCTTGTTTGTGTCCTAGAACTTCATTCCTGCATCTTATAACACGGCAGTTGTTAATTTCCCTGGAGACAAGGGTATTATGCAAGTCCTCCTGACACACACACACACACACATACACACGTTATACAATTCAAATCATACACTATTGATAATGCACAATGTTTTGGACACTTCTTCTACAATGTCACATGCTGAGGTATTTCCATCCTTCTTCCTGCCTCTAAGCTTTGTATGCTGAGCTGGAATTCCAACTTGAAATGTAGAATGGTGTTCTGAATATATGGGCCACCTTTCATTCTCATAGCTCAACTTTCAAGGAAGATATGGTATTGAGATCTACTTGTCATTCAACCCTTTCAAAATTGGTCTAGGGTGAGCTGGGAAGTCCATATATAAGAAAACTAGCTCATGAGCTGGAGTTTCTCCAACCCTGATGTACTTGTGACAGCATTTCCCAACGTTTTTCCGTTCCTCCACTTTTCTCTCCCTCTCTTATTTCCCTATTATCTAAGTTACACTGTATGTTCCTTGGAAACAGGGACTTGTCTGTGTTTCCTGTATACGTCTATAAGGTACTATGCACATTGATGATGAGCAATAAATGAATGATGATGATCTTATACAGTACTGCATTATAAAATATAATGCAAATAGCCCAGCTGACATTTTTCACTTTTAAATACCATTTTCTCTTTCTCTGTGTTTCCTCCTTTCCAGCAAATGTTGGGTTGTTTATACAAGACTGGTATAATTGTCCTTGGGTTATTATAGAGAAAGGAACAATCGGTTGTGTGTTTATTTGTTCACACATATATTACTGTAATATATCATGTGTAGATGCATAACGAGAAAGAAAGAAAGAAAGAAAGAAAGAAAGAAAGAAAGAAAGAAGAAAATGGATGTGAGTATCGAGGAGGTATTCAAACTTGCCATGAATATATGTACCAAATGCCATCCTTATATTTCAATATATTGCATAGTCATTGCATTACAAACACATGTCAAATGGGCATGTTAAAGCAATTCCATACTTCGTTTGGCTCATAATCTATGCAGAAGAAAGAAAGCCACTCTCTGCTCTGCTAAACTTCTTAAGGACTGGGCAGGATAAACGGAATGGCAGTACAGCGGCTGTGTGCAGATATGATGAAAATGTGCAGTTTCCATGAGAACACTGCAGATGGGAAATTGTGACTTACATGTGTTGAGCTATGTGTATTGAGTTATACAGGACTGCAAAATATGGTTCAACGTTGGCCTCTGAGTTCTTTAATTGGGTCTTGGTTAACTGACACCACCTACTTTAATAATTTATTAGGTTCCTTATATACAGATACAGGTTCTTTGTCAAAGACTGGTTAAGCCAGTCTGAAACATTCCATGTACTTTAAAACATAAAAATTGCCTTCCTGTTGGAGAGGCTCGCTAGTTATAACTCCACTTTCTAGTTTAATGTCAGTCAAGCTGAGAAAGCTTGTATCTGTCCCGTATCCTATATTTTTGTACCATTATCTATAACTAATATGTGTCCTGCAATTATATTTTGTAAACGTTACTACTGGCTGTCTGTTTGATGAACTGGACCCATAAAGGGCAATTGAATTCACCTGGCCAAACATCTTCATGGCCTTGTTAACTGCTAGTGATCTAGTCTAACTGGACCAAAGGCAAACGAGGAGATCAGAATAAAGAATAGAAAGGGTGTTGAGCAGCTTTTTGCTATCCTATACCCATTTACCTGATAGTAAGCCCTACTGAACTCAATGAGATTTCTGAGTAGACATATATAGGATTATGCTGTTAATTAGATAAAATCTTTCCCTGTCATTAAAGGCACCTCAACCCCCTACACTGAGAAATCTAGGCCATGTCTACACCATGCAGTTATCCCAGGGTTATCTCTAGGTCATCCCTGTGCATCCAAATGATGCACAGGTGATCCCAGGGTCAACTGGGGATGACTAGAGACTTTCCCTGGGATAACTGAAACTGGGGATGTTCTGTTTTTTCTGCGGTCCCAGGACAATCCCGAAAACCGTGGCTGGTGTGTTGTGGACTCCCGGGTCCTCAAACGGGCACATACCTGTTTGGGGTGGCTCTGTGCCCATGGGGTGGGGTGCAGCAATTTTGCCATCCCTGGGATGGTGGGGGTGGGGGTTGGGCACAGAGTTTGGAGAGGAGTACTTACTTTTTTGCTGCGCAACCTGGCTCCTCTTTAAAAAATGACACCCGTGACATCCCTCTTCTCTTCCAGGATGTCACATGGCCATATAAACACTGGGGGAATATCATGGAAGCAGGTAAGTCCCCGATCCTCCCCTTCCCTCCTGCTAAACCCTTAGGTGTAGATGAGCCCCTAACTGAACAATGTTTGTGCTCTCCAGTTTCTCTCCTACTTTCACACCGGCTTACTGGGTGTTTGTAGCCCAAATCCACTATTGCTCTGCCTAACAAGTACTATCCAATCTCTATTTTGGAGAGCTGATGTAAAGAGAAGCGAAATCATTGTGAGATAGGGAAATTTTCATTCAAGGAATGCTTTGCAGGTGCCCACTTCAGCACCTACCTTACTATGCAGTGCATGATTAAAATCAGATTTCTTTTAATGATTTAATGCTAGGTAGCCACATAGCTACCTCTTTGATAGCAATTGAAATAATTTCGAATGGCATCAGAATATCACAGGCAAAACAGCTAGAAAGACTATGTGAAGAAGCTGGGAGCAATACATTTATATTTGATGAGATACAATGATGACAACAGGCCAAATATGTTCAGAACTAACTTGACAGCTGACAGTGGTACTTTGATGGAAATATGAATGTCTCTTACCATATATTATTTTTGTAGCTTGTTTCACTGTAAAACGTACCTCCTGTCAAATCCAGGGATGGGCAAAACTGTTAGTTTCACTTTCTCCCTCTTTCATTTTTTAAAAAGCACAAGTTCTTACTCTCCTGAATATGAAGAACTTTGCAAATTTGCAAATTTGGGGGGGGGGTAAAACAAACAAAGGAAATTCTCACCCAGAAGACCATGATGTTCTATTCAGTTGTCAAAGATGAGGATCCTGTCAGGAAAAAAAAGAGATAGCGAGTTTGATCAGGAAATTTATGGGGAAAACCTTATCAATCATCTTTTTTTCTGTTGCAATGTAGAGATGACCTCTACACCATATGGTTTCTTAAAGTTTCCAGTGATAAGTCTGATGGGACTGGAATTAAGTCTAGACTAATCATCATATTAGGCTTACAGTAGAGAAAAAAAAGTGTATGAACGGAATAATAACGGAAATCTACAGTTCCATAGCCTTTGTGAATCATAACTAGGCCTTTTCTTAATATTCAATAGGGTTTATATAAACCAATTCCATGTCTTATGAGATAATACTATGTATAAATTAGGCAAACAGTATAAATTAGGCAAATACTTAAGAGTCAGGGTATGTGCAAAAGTAAGTGAAACCCTGGTTGCATCAACTCAATTAAAGGAAATAATTAGGATCCAGTGTTTGAGTAATTATGTAGATTTGGGTTGAGTTTGGGAAGCTCTACCCTATAAAAGGGTCAGAAACTTTGTGAGTTTGGTCTTCATCGTATAGTTGTATGAAAAAAACACATCATGCTACAATCAAAAGACATCTCTGAGGACCTCAGAAAAGCCGTTATTGTTGCTCATCAGTCAGGAAATGATTACAAAACCATTTCTAATCCGTTGTCAGACAGATAGTCTACAAATGGAGAAGGTTTGAGACCACAATTACTCTACCCAGGAGTGGTCATCTTACCAAAATCTCTCCAAGAACAAACTAGGGCATCATCCAAGAAGTCAAAAAGAACCCCAGAGTAGCATCCAAGGATCTGCAGGCCACTCTCATCTTGGCTAATGTGAGTGTTCATGATTCAATAATCAGAAAAGGACTGAACAAGAATGGTGTTCATAGGACGATAGCCAGGATGACACCACTGCTCTCTAAAAAGAACACTGCTGCCAATCTGAAGTTCACTAAAGATCATATAGATGCTCCCCAGGAGTTCTGGAACAATGTCTCTGGACAGACAAGTCAAAGGTAGAACTTTGGGGCCTCAATGAGAAATGTTATGTTTGGCAAAAAAAATCAAACATTGAGTTCAAACAGAAGAACCTCATCCCAACCATCAAGCATGGTGGTGGGAATGTGATGGTTTGGGCCTACTTTGCTGTCTCAGGTCCTGGACGGCTTGTCATCACAAACCATATTTTTATCCCCCTATTTAAACCATTGACAAACAGTTTTATAGGAATACCTCTGAAATATTATCTAGAGCAATATAACAGAATTTTGCAGCTTCTTCTGTCTGCAAATTTTATAAAGAAGTTATCAGAGTTTCTATGAGGTTAAGGAACTGCAGCCCTCACCCCTTTCAGGGAGACCTTGTATTATAGTTTGTGTGTTTTCTGGCTTTATTTTCTAAATTTTCAACTTGAGCAGTTAATTTAGTTCATCATTGTTCTTGAGTAATTAATTTAGCTAACCAAGTCCTTTTCCCCCCTTCTTCTTCTAGAACCTTCTAAAAGTGAACTGGTACAATTCAAAACTCTTGATTGTTCATTAGCAGAAACCTGTGTCCACCTGTATTTATGAAAGAGAAACAGATGTGGGAAATTGCCAAATTGTGTTCCAGTAGACAAACTGGTTGCCCTGGTCTGTCTTTTAACACACCCTGAAATACTTTTTGGAGTGACTATCATATATAACCACTACTGGTCTTGACCCTGTGGCCTTGTTAGGGACTGGATGCCTCCAGTTGTGCCAAGCTTGGTGACCTTTTAACCCAAACTTATTGTCTCATGTGTTCCTTAGGAGGGTATGTAAAAGGTAGGGTGACCAGATAAAATCCAGGTCAGGGCTCATGTAACTTTAACAGTTGTAGAGAAAAGGGAATTTCAGCCAGTGTCATTTGTATGCAATTAGTTCCTGGTGAAATTCCCTCTTCATCACACCAGTTAAAGTTGCAGGGGCCCTGCCTTCTTTTGTATATGGTCACTCTAGTATAATACATGCACCTTTAACTGTGGTGATGAAGAGGGAATTTCACCAGGAACTAATTGCATACAAATTAGGGGTGTGCACGGACCCCCCGGATAGGATCGGGACCCGGATCGGGACCTCCAATTTTGTCACGGATTGGTTCGGACAAAATCGGAGGCCCCCCGGACCGGATCGAGTACGATCCCGATCCAAAAATCCGAAATTTTTGGATCGGCCGCCATTTTTCCCCCCATAGACTTGCATTGCAATGCAAGTCTATGAGGAAAAAATGGCGGCGGGTGGGTGAGGGGGGGGCTAACTCCCTCCCCCCCGGGGCCGTCCGCTGTGGATGGCCCCGGCAGGTAAGCCCCCTCCCCCGCGCTCCCTACCCCGCCTGGGGCCGTCCACTTCCATCCGCTGGCGCCTGCGGGCGGCAGCGGATAGAAGCGGACGGCTCCGGGGGGGGTAAGCCCCCTTCCCCGCCACTGCTTACCTTTTAGGGCCGTTCGCTCCCGTCCGGCGCCGGCGGCTACCGCCAGCCGGCTTTGCGGCTTGCTCTTGAGTAGCGCGCCGGGTGATCACCCGGCGCGCCACCCTGGAGCAGGCCGCGGAGCCCGCTGGTAGTAGCCGCCGGCGCCGGACAGGAGCGGACGGGCCGGAAAGGTAAGGGCCCCCCTCCCCCCCCTCCGCGCGCCCCCTCCTCCCCTCCACGCACCCCCTGCTTACCTTCCCGGCCCGTCCGCTCCCGTCCGGCGCCGGCGGCTACTACCAGCGGGCTCCGCGGCCTGCTCTCGAGTAGCGCGCCGGCGCCGGACGGGAGCAGACGGGCCGGAAAGGTAAGGGCCCACCTCCTCCCGCCCCCTCCTCCCCCCCCCGCTGTCCACTTTCATCGGCGGGCGCCCGCTGGCGCCCGCCAATGGAAGCGGCGGTGGGCGCCAGTGGGCGCCCGCCGATCCGCCGATCCGCCGAACCGGTTCGGAGCCTTTTCGGACCGGTTCAGATTGGATCGGCCGATCCAGCTGTCGGATCGGAAATCAGATAATTTATCCAATTTCCCACTGGACCGGACTCGGATCGTGGATCGGGTCCGATCCAGTGCACATCCCTAATACAAATGACAGTGGCTGAAATTCCCTTTTCTCTACAACTGTTAAAGTTACATGAGCCCTGACCTGGATTTTGTCTGGTCACCCTAGTAAAAGGGTGCTGAAGAAACCTATCAAAAGCAAAGAAGGAAGTCACACTATTTTTAAGGAGGCAAACAGTGTTAATGGAACTGTCAGGTTATTGCCAAGGGAAGAACAATTTGACATGATATTAGAAGATGCAGAGAAGTGATATATTCCTAGGGAATTTATGGTAAAAAAGAAAAAGAAAGACAATTTGCCAAGGAAGCTACTGAATTTTGTAATAGAATCACTGTGGAGTTACAGAATGTGAGCTCTCATGGAAGTACATTTTTCAAAGGGTTGGAGAATACAAAAGGTGAGATTGCATATTAGGTCAGGCCAATACTAGCTATAAAGAAAGACATAAACATTCATTTTTGTCTGGACTTTGGTGACTCATCCATAAGTTTTGAACAGAAACAAGTGCTAGGGAAGGGACTCCCAGACATGTCTTATATTTTGGCCATGTAAAGGAGGTTCTGCATGCTATGCAGCTTTCTAACAGTATGCAAGGCCCATTTCACTATCTGGTTTTGAGGATTTAAAGCAGCCAGCAAGCCAAATATGCCAAATATCCCACCTTTTGCAAGAGCACTTGTGCCCCAAAATAATGCCAGACAAGTTCTTATTAGGGGTGTGCACGGACCCCCTGGATTGGATCGGGACCGGATCGGGACCTCCAATTTTGTTCTGGATCAGATCGGAACAAAACCGGAGGTCCCCCGGATCGGATCGGACATGATCCCGATCCGAAAATCGGATGTTCGATTTTCGAATCGGCCGCCATTTTTCCCCATAGACTTCCCCTCCCTGTCCCCCCCCTTGCGCTACCTGCAGGAGCCTTCTGCTCCCATCCGCTGGTGCCCACGGGTGTCAGTGGATGGCAGCAGACAACCCCAGCAGATAAGCCCCCTCCTCCCCTTCGCGCTCCTTACTTGCCAGGGCCATCCACTGTTGTCCGCTGGCGCCCACAGGAGCCAGCGGATGGCAGTGGACAGCCCCGGCAGGTAAGTGGGAGCCCCCTCCCTCCTCCACCCATGATCCTCCTTACCTGCGGGGTTGTCCGCCGCCTTCACCTGCCATAGATCTATTGAGCACTAGGCTTCACGGCCTAGTACTCAGTAGAGCGCCAGGTCACCTGGCTCTCTACTGAGGACTAGGCCGCAAAGCCTAGTGCTCAGTAGATCTACACAGGGGAAGTCAGCGGATGACCCCGCAGGTAAGTGGGTCCCCCTCCCTCCCTCCTCGTGATCCTCCTTACCTGCCGGGGCTCATGCGCTGCTGCCTGGGCGGTAGCGGATGGCAGTGGAAGGGCCCCGATAGGTAAGCCCCCCGGCAATCATCCTTACCTGCGGGGCCGTCTGCCGCCTTCACCTGCATAGATCTACTGAGCACTAGGCTTCGCAGCCTAGTCCTCAGTAGAGCACAAGGTGAGGACTAGGCCGCGAAGCCTAGTGCTCAGTAGATCTACATAGGTGAAGGTGGCAGACGACCCTGCAGGTAAGTGGGCCCCTCTTCCTCCTCCCTCCTTGCGATCCTCCTTACCTGCTGGGGCCCGTCTGCTGCCTTCATCTGCTTAGATCTACTGAGCACTATGCTTCGCGGCCTAGTCCTCAGTAGAGGGCCAGGTGATGACATCATCATCTGGTGCTCTACTGAGGACTAGGCTGCGGAGCCTAGTGCTCAGTAGATCTATGCAGCTGAAGGCGGCGGATGACCCCGCAGGTAAGTGGAGCCCCCTCCCACCTCCCATTCACAGTCCTTCTTACCTCCCGGGGCCATCCGCTGCCACCCGCTGCCACCCAGGCAGCAGCGAATGGCAGCGGACAGCCCTGCCAGGTAAGCTCCCCCCCTCCGTGATCCTCACCTGGTGGGGCTGTCTGCTGCCATCGGGGGCCCGCCGATACTCCCATTTTTCCCAAACCGAATCGGGTCCTTCTGGACCGGTTCAGGAAAGATCAGACGATCCAGAGGGGTGGTCGGGAATTGGATAATTGTATCCAATTTCCCCTGGATCAGCTCTGGATCATGGATCGGACCCGATCCAGTGCACACCCCTAGTTCTTCGCCTTAAGGATAAGGTGGCCAAGTATACAAAACTTGTTTTAAGGGATGGAATGGCTGTTCTGATTGTATTTCTGGGACTGAATGTTCATGGGAACATGGACATGTCATGAGGTACTGTTCCCAGGGGCAGTCATCTTTCCCTCCAAAAATGACCCGAGGTGTAGGAAATATGGGGGCTGTGAGAACCAATATGCCCCAGACACCCTCCTTGGTGCTCACCAATGTGCCCTTCCCACTTCTTAAAAAAACTAGCATGTTTCTTACTGGCAGGTGGGATTGCAGGGTTTTTTTCACGTTGAATACTAGGGATGTGTATCGTATTGTTAAAATGTCTGATAATGATACAATAAGGTCGTTATCAGACATCCAATTAACAATAATGATACGATAAAAAAACCTCCGATAAATATCCGGTCCGAATATTTTCAGCCCGATTATATCGGATTATCGGACTGCAATATAAATAAACCTATAACTTATGTATTTTAAAAGTTAGAGGCTTGAAATTTTATCACTGTGCTTATGGGGTATGCCTAAGTATGTGTTTGAAATTTGAGATCGATCCCTCCAACCCTCAATTTTATATGAATTTATTAACGATCGTTTAAGTTCTGACAGGTGAGAATGACAGCTTGCCATGTACGTTCGTTCAGACCTGTCAAAAAGTTGCAGGATCTTTAAAAAAAATCATATAAAATACAAGGGTGGAGGGATTGATCTGAAATTTGGCACATATGTGTAGCAACTAGGGGTGTGTACGGACTCCCCGGATTAGATCGGGACCCGGATCAGGACCTCCAATTTTGTCCCGGATCAGATCGGACAAAATCGGAGGACCCCCAGATCTGGATCAGGTCCAATCCCGATCCAAAAATCGGACATCTGATTTTTGGATCGGCCACCATTTTTGTTTTCCCCATAGACTTGCATTGGGGGAAAGAAAGCTTTCCCCCAATGCAAGTCTATAGGGAAAATATGGCAGCAGGTGGGTGAGGGGGGCCTAACTTCCTCCTCCCCCCTCACGGTTCTTACCTCCCGGGGCGGTCCGCTGTGGACGGCCACGGCAGGTAAGCCCCCTCCCCGTGCTCCTTACCTTCCAGGGCTGTCCGCTGGTGCCTGCGGGCACCAGCGGATGGAAGCAGACGGCTCCGGGGGGTAAGCCCCCTCCCCCTCCCCCTGCTTACCTGCTGGGGCCGTCTACTCCCCTCCGCCGCTAGCCGCCACTGTGAGCAGGCTTCGCGGCCTGCCCTTGAGTAGCGCGCCTTTCCTGATCAGATCGGATTGGATCGAACGATCCAGCGGGGGGATCGGAAATCGGATAATTGTATCCAATTTCCCCTGGATCGGATCTGGATCGTTGATCGGACCCGATCCAGTGCACACCGCTAGTAGCAACATGTGCTAGACATGCGTATGACATTTGAGATTGATCCCACCAACCCTCGATTTTATATGAATTTATTAAAGTTCACAGCTGGTTGACCTGGCCTCCGTCCTGTCACCTTGTTGTCTGCTTTTTTTCTCATACGTTTGCATTGGGGGAAACGTGTGCATAATTTCTTTATTTGAAATGATAATGACATGAATCTTGGGGAGCCAGGACTAGCAAGATCCAATCTGCATGTCCAAAAAGTTTCATGTCTCTATCTTTTCAAATTAAAAAGTTATAGGGGGTCCCCCAAAAGCCCCACTCCCCGCTGTAACGTCTTCATTTTCAAAGTTAAAAACTTGAAACTTGTGGGACATTGGAGATGGGATCTGGCTGGTCATTTGTGAAAAAAAATCAGAGCAATTGTTCAAACCCTTGATTTTCTATGAATTTTTAAAATATTGTGCTTGTTCTGACAGTTGAGGCCCGGTCAACCACCTTTCAGAACGAGCACGATCTTTAAAAAATCCATAGAAAATCGAGGGTTTGAGCAATTGCATATCCCTACTGAATACTGTGTGGAATTGTTTAATGTGTTGATGCTTAGACAGGGCTGGATTATCCAATAGGCACAATAGGCACAATGCGTAGGGCCTCCAAAACTCCTAAGGGCCTATGAAAAAGTTTGAGTCCTACAAAAAGATTCAGTTCTATTAAAGCAAATTATTGTTTGATTAAGCAGTTTACTCATACACATATAATATGTCTTAAGTAAATGTAAATTAACTTTAAGTTTCCATCTCTTTTTATTAGCAAAATCACAGATTACACCTTCAAATTTCTTTTCTTTTCTTTTTTTGGGGGGGGGGGCAAAGATCATTTCTGCCACAGATTTCCTGTCTATATACATATGTGAGAATAATATAAATTCATCTATGAATGCATATTCATGATCTTATGGATGGGTGTCTGTTAATTTTCTTGCTCTAGAAGCCATTTCATCATGGGATATAGACTTATCCACAAGAATACTCAACCTTTCATGGAGTGTGGTGCATGCTGCTTGCCTTCTGCCCAACTCAAGAATACGTTTATCCTTTAAAGTACAGAAGGACTGTGTGCAGAATTTGTCACTGGCACTCAAACCTGAGTCAGTTTTGTCCATGCCCAATCCATTTCAAAAACAGGTTCTTGGCCATTTGTGTTGTGTAGTCTCCTTGTAGCTGGATGTTGTGAGTTCTTATTTAGCAGCATTCTCATTTCAGAGCTTAGCCTTGCCAAATTTTATTGAGGGTGAATATTAGGGCTGTGCAACCCCTAATACTGATATGGGTTCATTGGAGAAGCCAAGGTAACACACACCACACTGTTAGGGTGACCATATGGAAAGGAGGACAGGCTCCTGTATCTTTAACAGTTTTATAGAAAAGTCATTTATATGCATGGAGAACCTGGTGAAATTCCCTTTTCATCATGGTAGTTAAAGCTGCAGGAGCCTTGCCCTCTGTTGTATCTGGTCAAGAGGGCAGGGCTCCTGCAGCTTTAACTATTGTGATGAAGAGGGAATTTCACCAGGTGCTGCATGCAAACAAATGACACCTGCTGAAATTCCCTCTTCATCACAACAGTTAAATATACAGGAGTCCTGTCTGCCTTGTCATATGGTCACCTTAGTATAGATCGATGATTATAGGACCTATACGATATAAATATTTAACTGTAGATCTATTTTGGGGGCATACTATTATGAGAATGTCTAGGCTAGGGCCTACAAACACTTAAATCCACTTCTGCCTTGTACTCAATCTTTTGGAGAGATAATTTGTTCTTTGCCATGCCTCCTGTGGCAACCCAGAACAGTTTCTCAAATTGTGCCAATGGCCCAAAATGGTTCCCTACCCCTGCTCTAGGGTGATGTGTTGTTCTCAGGGGCATTCTGTCCCAGGCATTTGGCGAGAGCAGCCTAGCAGCCACTTAAAATGGTGGAAAGCATTGCGGCTTTTTAGTTAAAAGGAGAGGGGAATAGAAATTCTCATTCCCTTCTTCTGTAAAGGTAAGAAACTCTTCTCCCATAAATCCTTAACATTCATCTCCCCTTGAAGATTAACTAGGGTGACCATTGGATCAGAAATGCCCAAACATGTCCGGAAATCATGTCCATTTGGGCAATCCGGATGGGTTTCTCAAAATATGTTGAAATGTCCTGAAAACAGACCATCTCCAGGGCTCCCAACCACTCCATCTCGGCGATGCAGGCCTTTATTTCAGTTGCCACAGTGATGACGTCCAAAATAAAGGCCCGGATTGCCAAGAGGAAGGGGTACGGGATGAAAGAGCACTCTCCACCCCTCCCTCTCAGCGATCCAGGCTTTTATTTTGGACGTCGTCACTGTGACGTCCAAAATAAAGACCCAGATCATCAAGAAGAAGGGGTGGGGAGGCGAAACAATGCTCCCGACCCCTCCCTCTTGGCGATCCAGGCCTTTATTTTGGCCATCATCACTGCGGCAACCAAAATAAAGGCCTGGAAGTCTCAACTCTCAGTGAGATTTCCGCCATCCCGGAGACCTTGTGAGATTTGAGATTGCAGCTGGGAAGGGGGGATGCGCTTTCACGCCCCAAACAGCTCGGCTATCAGAGGCAGGCAGCAGAGCCAGTAGCAGGGCCAGGGCACATCATCGGCAGCGATGGTGGCAGCAGCTGCCAGCACGGGCGTAGAGAAGTGGCAGTGGTGATGGCAGCGGCAGAGGAGGCGAAAGAGGTGCTCATAGCTTGCTTCCATCTGAGCGTCCAGGGGAGTGGCCCCCTTTTTGTTTAGCTGCAGCTATGCGGCTTTATATGCTGCATGGGCTTGTTCCCCTGGGCTTGCACGGTCCTCCCCTTTCATGCCCCAGCCTGGCGCATGGGGCAGCCTGGACCTGTGTGGTGCTTCATGGCAGTGCACAGGGCATCATGGCATGTGGGGTGGCCTGGCTTGGCATGGAGTGGCTTGGCTGCTGCTACTGTTTAGGTAGAGTGACCATATGAAAAGGAGGACAGGGCTTCTGTATCTTTAACAGTTGTCTAGAAAAGGAAATTTCAGTAGGTGTGATTTGTACACATGCAGCACCTGGTGAAATTCCCTCTTCACCACAACAGTTAAAGCTGCAGGAGCCCTGCCCTCTTTTGTATCTGGTCAGAGGGCAGGGCTCCTGCAGCTTTAACTGTTGTGATGAAGAGGGAATTTCACCAGGTGCTGTATGCGTACAAATGACACCTGCTGAAGTTCCCTTTTCTAGACAACTGTTAAAGATACAGGAGCCCTGTCCTCTTTTTCATGTGGTCAACCTAGTTTAGGAAACTTTTGTGTAAGCAGTTTGCTGCTCTTGTATGTATGTGGGTGTGGGGGTTATTAAAGTAATTGAAGGCTAAATGAACTGTCTTTAGCTGCAATTTAAGTTCAGTGGGGTAGAGGGTAGACTGGATTTCACCTCTGGCTGCATTGATGAAATAAGTTATCACTGATTTTCCATATATTTTTGGGGTACTGATTATGATGAATTAATTGGAGGGTGTATGTGGGTATGTTTTAAAACTATTGTTAGTTTTGCCATGGGTGAGCATGTTAATGAGTGTTGTATTTTTAATGTTATTTTATTGCCTTGGGCATGTGCATGTTTGTGTGTAGATTTATTATGTTGATGAATGTTATTTTGCCTTGTGTGGGTGGCTTATCGTTGTTGTTGTTGTTATTATTATTTCCTTTGGTGAGCATGGGGGAGGATTTTTATTCCCCCCCCCAGTTAAGTGTGTGTGTGGAGGTTTGTTTGTTTTTATTGCCTTGGGGAGGTTTTTTTTTTTCCACTTTGGGTGAGTGTGCAGGGATGTGTAGGTTTTAATTTTTATTGGTGAGCATGAGGTGTGTGTGGATGACAATGATGATGATTTTACTTGGGGTGTGTGTATCTGCCCTCTTTTGTATCTGCTCATGCTAGGTAGAGGTCCTGCAGCTTTAACTGTTGTGATGGAGAGGGAATTTCACCAGGTGCTGCATGCATACAAATGACACTTGCTGAAATTCCCTTTTCAACACAGCTCTTAAAGATATAGGAGCCCTGTCCTCCTTTCCATATGATCACTCTAACTAATGGAATAATTCTAACTTTTTCCTGTTACCATAGTTCTTTAACTTACGTAGCCAGTGGTGTACATTTTTCTCTCTTTTCCTCTTCCTTTTCTGCAACATTTTTGACATTAGGTATTGCTATGTCAATGAGGTAGGTGTGTTTTTCTTTGTTGTTTTTGACTGTCATGTCTGATTGATTGCAAAGTATTGACTTGTCCCAGAATTGTTCTGTCCCAGCAAGATAATATATGAGTGCATAGTGTGGCTTTGCTTGTTTGAGTGTGTCTGAATCTCCTAGGCTCTGAAAGCATCTTTCTGGAGAGCACCTGCTGGTTGCATGATCCATGAGGCCAGATTATGTGAGTGCATAGATGTCCTTGACAGGTGGGGCTTGCAGTTGCCAGAGTAAGGTGAACAGATGTGAAGAGGTTGCAATCCTATATTCATTTATCTGGGAGTAAGCTTTATTGAAATCAATGGGACTTATTTCTGAGGTTTCTTTGGGCAGGTTTCATTGAGTCCCTGATTTGGGATTTCTGTTCTCTGCACACTGAGGCAGTGTAAATTCAGGAGATATTTGGATAAAAGGAGGGAAAGATCCTTGTCTAGCATTGTGATAATGGGCATCTGTTCTGGCCTTTCTTTGTATTGCTACCGTCTTATTTACATGGCTAATGAACCAGAGGCATAATGACAATTTTTTAAAATTAGTTTTTCATTGATAAACCAGAAGTTGAAACAAGCTAGGAGGTGCTAGTGAAAAATGCCTGCCACAAGCCTTTAGTGCATTTTGTTCCATGGCTAATGTTTGCAGGATAATATATTTTATACTTTTTCTCAATGTTAGGTTGCTAGTTTGTTGTACTAGATTTTTCTGCACTTGTCAAGTGCTTCATTTGTTCAGTGGCAGCAGTATGCTGAATCTGTGAGTATGGATATGAGAAAGATGATGGGGAAAGAGTGTTAAATGTTAGGAAAGGTGAAGGATTTACGGTAAGAAAAGATATTTGAAGGAGGGGGGAGTGTACCACACAGAGTATAGCAAAAGCTTTAAAGTACAGCAAAAGCTACAAAAGTAGGAGTGAGTGAAGTTAATTTCAGATATATTGAATGTCTCACTTGTTCTTTAATTCAGTGATTTTAATACTAAGTTGTTATGTAGAACAGGTTTGTCTTAATTGTGTGCTGTAAATCAGACATGTGACCAAGCCTATATTCAGGTGGGCATGCCCCCTTGGGGCTGGATATGTCCCCTGCAGGCTGGACATGTTGGTGGGCACACCCCCTGGGACGGCCATGTTGTCCTCCTATTTGGTTTCCAAAATATGGTCACCCTAGATTAACCCAGTCTTTGGGTTTTCACTCCTCAGCACTAGTTTTTAATATATTTTCTACTGTTCCATTGAGGGAGAAAGCAGGTGCAGTGTCAAGTGCTGATGGGCAACAAGTATCTCTTCAACAACAGCTAAAAACAGGAAAGCACCAAGGAGCAAAAACACAACAGTGACACAAAATTGCCAAAGTGCTTATTAATTTTCAGCCAGCCCACCCAGTTAAGGGAGACTCATGCCCATTCTACTAGGGATGTGTATCGTATCATTCCAATGTCCGATAACGAACCGATAAGGTCTTTATTGGACATCCGATTAATGATAACGATAAACACTCCAGGAGGCACTATCTGATCGGATCCAAAATCCATATCTCCGATAACGATCGGACATATCGGATTATCGGATCACCAGTTTAGGGCTGGCCCTCCCTCCCCCCGCTTGTGCTCCTTACCTGGGCCTTGTCTGCCGCCGTCCGCTGCTTCAGACTACTGAGAACTAGGCTTTGCGGCCTAGTTCTCAGTACAGCAAGGGCACATCAAGTGATGATGTCACCTGTAGCATCGTCGCTCTACTACAAAGCCTAGTTCTTTTTTTTTTTTAATAACAAACCAACACATACAAAAAAGAAAACATATAACATATTTAAAGACCATCTTCATAAGTGAATATACAGTGTGTCAATTGATCACACTTCTCCATACTATTCTTTTTCAGTTATCATTTATCAGTTTATCTAATTACTCACATTCTTAGTCCAATATATACTTATATAACAATTAGCTATTTTTTATTCATCTGACAGTATTGTCAATTTATCATTTTATACGAAATAATCTCTATTTTATTGTAGTTTTTATCTTGTATGCTCTACTATTGATTGTATATCATATACTATATTCTAAGTTATTCAAATAGTTTTCAACTACTAATTTTTCTATTTTGTTATATCCCCATATCTTTTTTTCCCAACCATTGATAAAATAAATTCTAAATCATATAAAATTGTTTATCTTCTTGTTCTCTTATTTCAAATATCAATTTACTCATTTCTGCACAATCCATAATTTTCTTAATAACTTCCTCCTGCATGGGTATTTCCCCATTTTTCCAATTTTTAGCAAATACAATTCTAGCTGCTGTTAATACATTTACAATCAGATATTTCAATTCTTTGTTATAAATTTCAGGTATGATTCCCAATAAAAAAAAATCTGGTTTAAAGTCTATATGTTGCTTTGCCATTTTTTCCAACCGTGTGTGGGTTCTAATCCAATATCTTTTAGCCTCTGGGCAAGTTATTAAGAAAATTATGGATTGTGCAGAAATGAGTAAATTGACATTTGAAATAAGAGAACAAGAAGATAAACAATTTTATATGATTTGGAATTTATTTTATCAATGGTTGGGAAAAAAAGATATGGGGATATAACAAAATAGAAAAATTAGTAGTTGAAAACTATTTGAATAACTTAGAATATAGTATATGATATACAATCAATAGTAGAGCATACAAGATAAAAACTACAATAAAATAGAGATTATTTCGTATAAAATGATAAATTGACAATACTGTCACATGAATAAAAAATAGCTAATTGTTATATAAGTATATATTGGACTAAGAATGTGAGTAATTAGATAAACTGATGAATGATAACTGAAAAAGAATAGTATGGTAATATGAGCCGGGTGTCTGATGACATTTCCAACATTTGTCCAACTTACTCTTGAACATTCTTGCAATTCTTGATGGGGGTAAATGCCATCTGTAAAACATCTTATACAAATTTTCTTTATATGCAGTTGACATTGTCATTTTATAATTCTGTGTCCACAGTTTTTGCCATTTCTCTAAGTCAATCCCATAACCAAAAATTTTCCCCCATGCAATCATTGTTTCTTTAACTTGCTCTTCTTCTAGCTTAATTTCTAACAAATATCGATAAAGTTTTTAAATTATTTTTTTCATCAGTACCCATCAAAATCTTATCTAATTCAGTTGGCTTATTATAAACTCCTTCCGCTTTGGAATCCTTATCAAATCTGGATTGTATTTGAAAATATGAGAACCAATTCATTTTTATATTTTGTTCTGCCAACGCTTGCATAAATTTAAGTTCACCCTCTTCATTCAGTATCTCACTATATCTAATTGTTTGTTCCCTTTTATATATTATTGGATAAGAGAAGGCTTCAATAGTCGATATCCATATCGGCGTTTTTATATAACATTGCCTCTTTGTCTTCTGCCAATTCAAAAACAAAGCCTCACGAATGTCATGTCTTCTGAAATATCCCTGTGTTTTAGTACCCCCATACCATAGGAAGGCATGCCATCCCAACAGTAAATCATGCCCTTCTAAAGTCAATAGCCTAGTATTCCTCAGTGTAATCCATTCCTTTATCCACATCAGACTTGTTGCTTGGTAATATATTTCCCAGTTTGGTAAAGCAAATCCTCCTCTTATTCTTGCGTCTTGCAATAGTTTAAGTTTTATTCTTGCTTTCCTGCCCTGCCATATAAATCTCAAAACGGTTTTGTTTAATTCATCAAAAAATTTCTTCCCTAATTGGATTGGAATTATCAGACCACCAGTTTAGGGCTGGCCCTCCCTCCCCCCGCTCGTGCTCCTTACCTGGGCCTTGTCTGCCGCCGTCCGCTGCCGTCCGCTGCTCCGGACTACTGAGAACTAGGCTTTGCGGCCTAGTTCTCAGTACAGCAAGGGCACATCAAGTGACGATGTCACCTGGAGCATCGTCGCTCTACTACAAAGCCTAGTTCTCAGTAGTTCCTTAGCAGCAGTCTGCAGCGGATGGCAGCGGACAAGGCCCAAGTAAGGGGGACCCCTCCCTCCCTCCCTCATGCTCCTTACCTGGACCTTTCCCACTGCCGTCCGCTGCTGTCTGCTGCTAGGAACTACTGAGAACTAGGCTTTGTGGCCTAGTTTTCAGTAGAGCGAGGGCGTGCCGGGTGATGATGTCACTTAGCGTGTCATCACTCTACTGAGAACTAGGATGCAAAGCCTAGTTCTCAGTAGTTCCTAGCAGCAGACGGCAGCGGATGGCAGCGGACAGCGGCGGGGAAGGCCCAGGTAAGGGGGACCCCTCCCTCCCCTCCTCACACTCCTTACCTGGGCCTTGTCTGTTGCCATCCGCTGCCGTCTGCTGCTAGGAACTACTGAGAACTAGGCTTTGCAGCCTAGTTCTCAGTAGACCGAGGGCACGTCAGGTGATGACGTCACCCGGTGCGTCGTCGCTCTACTGAGAACTAGGCCACAAAGCCTAGTTCTCAGTAGTTCCTAGCAGCGGACAGCAGCGGATAGCGTCGGGGAAGGCCCAGGTAAGGGGAACCCCTCCCTCCCCCTCGCGCTCCTTACCTGGGCCTCCCCCACTGCCGCTGCCCCATAGTACTGCTAAACAGGCTTCCCACGCCGAGTGATGATGACATCATTCGGTGCGTCTCTGTACTGACAAACAGGCCAGAAAGCCTGTTTAGCAGTACTGCAGGGTGGCGGTGGCAGTGGCGGTGGTGGCGGCAGCGGCGATGGGGAAGGAGCACTAGTGGGGGGAGGGAGGGAGTGCTGGCCCAATGTTTTTCCCCATAGACTTGCATTGGCGGAAAGTTTTCTTTCCCCCAATGCAAACCTATGGGGAAAAACACTGTTATCATAACAGAACTTCCGATATTTATCAGATTTCAGATCCCATCAAATCTGCGTTCCCCCAGCTATGTTCGGACCCGATATTTTTTATGTTGGAATTTCTGATAATGATACGATATGATAAATTTGGTCGTGCACATCCCTACATTCTACACCATAAGGGTGTACAGGGAGGGGAGGAGGGTGATACTGGAAGTACCTAATACACACCATCAGTGCACAATGAGCAGCCGGGGGCCAACCCAGGCAAGAAGCCTGGTGTGGAAAGGGCCTTAGTGGAGTTTGCAGAAGGGTGCTCCACTTACTGTCCTGGAACCAAGCTTTTCAGCTCATTTCCAGGGCTGTTTTAGGAAACACTAATTTCCCATTTCACCAGCAGTCAGTCCCATGAGTGCGATAGAGTGAGCAAAGGTGCAACAGAAGTTTTGGATACTACCCATCATATTTTAATTAATGTATGAGTTTTTATTTATAAGTTTCATTTGTGCATTTTCTTGTATTGAACTTTTGTAATGCATTTGTGAATGGATGTAGTTAATTACTCCATGGATTGTATTTTTTGTGTGTGCGCGCTATAGATTTTGGATGTATGTGTATAAAATTATAATACAGGGTCCTGTGTTTTAGGTAGACCCTGTGGAACGAGTTTATCTCTACAATGTGGGGCAGGCTGGCAGAAAATGAACTGGCACTTTTGTGATTTTGTGTTCCTTTTGCCTTTTGATCTCAGCAGCAATATCATAAAGGATGCTTACCCTTGATCCAGGAGGATAGAAGAAGACTTGCTCTTGCTCATAACATTTAGATTGTTCATTGTCCTTTATTTGAAAAGTGGATCATAATTAGGGATGTGCACTGACCCCCCGGATCGGATCGGATAGCGGATCGGAATCGGACCTGGGGGGTCGGATCGGATCGGATCGGATCGTGTGTCGGATCGGATCGGATCCGATTCCGATCCGCGGATCGGATTTTCCGATCCGGATCGGACGCCATTTTGAATGCTTTTTCCTATAGCAAATTATTGTTTTATAAAAACGCCTATAACTTTTTCATTTTTAAAGACAGAAGGATGAAACTTGGGCACATTGTACACTGGTTAGGGATAGGTATCTGTGAGAAATTTCAGAAAGATTGGTGCATGCAGTTTGTGGCAATTAATTTTTTAATAAATAACATGGAATGCCTATAACTCGGTCATTTTTAAAGTTACACACATGAAACTTTGCCACATTGTAGGTGGAACCTTGGGACCCACGTGTGTGAAATCCCAGAACCGTGGGTGCTTGCCTGGTGTGGCAATGAATTTTTGAAAAATGGGTAGTAGTGGGGTAAATGCAGTTATGCCTCCCATGTTTTTATTTTTAAAGATACAAACAGGACACTTCGGCACATTACAGGGAACACTTCCCTTGATATGTGTGTAAAATTTCAGACAGCTAGCTCCAGGCATGTGTTGGCAATGAATTGTTGAAAATTGGGTAGCAGTGGGGTAAAATACAGTTTTGCCTCCCATTTTTTTATTTTCAAAGATACAAACGGGAAACTTTGGCACATTGCAGGGAACACTTCACTTCAAATGTGTGTGAAATTTCCGGAAGCTAGGTGCAACATTTTAGTGGGAAACGAACGTTTATTCATGGCATTTCACATGGGATTTATGGGTTGGTTTGAAGAGCTACAAAGCTCTCACTCGCTCACATGGCACAGGACCTATGCCCGCTCAAACGCTGGAAATTTCACAAACTTTGGTGCAATGCTTTAGTGGGAAAACAAAGGTTTATGCATGGCATTTCACATGGGATTTATGGGTTGGTTTTAAGAGCTACAAAACTCTAACTCGCTCACATGGCACAGGACCTATGCCCGCTCAAACGCTGGAAATTTCACAAACTTTGGTGCAATGCTTTAGTGGGAAAACAAAGGTTTATGCATGGCATTTCACATGGGATTTATGGGTTGGTTTTAAGAGCTACAAAACTCTAACTCGCTCACATGGCACAGGACCTATGCCCGCTCAAACGCTGGAAATTTCACAAACTTTGGTGCAATGCTTTAGTGGGAAAACAAAGGTTAAACTTTATTATTTTAAACCTTCAGGAAGGGGACATTGCCTGCCTGGTGTGGATTGGTAATGAGGGAAGAAAGTTTCACTTATTCATTTGTAAAATGTAAAGTGATTGTAAATTGCTTTAGGGACCCATACATTTACATGACAAGACAGGTGTTGGTTGCAGGAATGCTACCAAATGCACTAGTAGCTAATCCCAGGTAATAGCTATTCAGATCCTAGCTAATAGCTATTATTCAGATCCTAGCCTGGGAAGGGATCTTGCAGGATAAGTGATTGTTCTTTTCTTGTGTAGTATGTAATTCTAAACCAGAAGGCTGCTTTGATGTAGAGCCAATCCACATGGTCTCTTGCAGCACCTAGTATTATTTATTTCTCCTTCCACAGCAGAATCTGGAAGGCGGGCAGGCAGGCTGGCATCCAGGGCAAAGTCCAACAGCGGCATTGGGGACTGGGTGACATTCTCCTTGAGGGCGAATGCCAAGTCCCATGGCTTGTGCGAGGAGGGCGGCTTGCTCTCTTTGCAGGAAGGATCTGGAAGGCGGCAGGCGGCATCAGCAGCGGGCGGGCAGGCTGGCATTTAATGGGCAAAGTCCAACAGCGGCGTTGGGGACTGGGTGACATTCTCCTTGAGGGCGAATGCCAAGTCCCATGGCTTGTGCGAGGAGGGCGGCTTGCTCTCTTTGCAGGAAGGATCTGGAAGGCGGCAGGCGGCATCAGCAGCGGGCGGGCAGGCTGGCATTTAATGGGCAAAGTCTCTCCTTTCCCGGGCACTGTGGCAGTGAGAGTGCCATAGGCTGCAAAAGAAGAAGGGGGGGGAAAAAGAATGAATATTAGTTGACCACTTCAACACAACCAGCTCCCTTCCACCCAGGATTGCCCTTCCTGAGTGCCCACGCCCCAGCAGGCACACGGGGCTGCCTGCTCACTCGGAAGTTAGCAGGCAGACAGCCAACCTTCAGTTAGGTGGAAGGTGCCCCCCCCCCATTCACAGAACACTTACCGTAGTCCTCCTGAGGGCGTTGTTGATAAGATGCCACTTCCAGGCGGGCAGTGACGGGCAGGTGGGCAGTCTGCATTACCGTCTCTCCTGGGCACTGTGGCAAAGAGTTCCATAGGCTGCAAAAGAAGAAGGGGGGGGGGAAGAATATGAGAAAAATGATACTTTTCCACCACTGGCTCCCTCCCACCCAAGACTGGCATGTGCCCGGTCCTGAGTGCCCACGCCCCAGCAGGCACACGGGGCTGCCTGCTTGCTTACTCGTGGGTAAGCTCTCTGACAGGCTCTTACCAGAGTCGTGCGGGCGACGTGAATCGATGGGCCACCTCCATGCGGCCGTGGCTGGGGCAGATGGGCAGTCTGGATTCACGGGTGCGCTTTGCGCAGTGGCGAAGAGTTCCATAGGCTGCAAAAGAAGGAGGGGGGGGAAAAGAATGAATATTAGTTGACCACTTTAACACAACCAGCTCCCTTCCACCCAGGATTGCCCTTCCTGAGTGCCCACGCCAAAGCAGGCACACGGGGCTGCCTGCTTGCTTACTCGTGGGTAAGCTCTCTGACAGGCTCTTACCAGAGTCGTGCGGGCGACGTGAATCGATGGGCCACCTCCATGCGGCCGTGGCTGGGGCAGATGGGCAGTCTGGATTCACGGGTGCGCTTTGCGCAGTGGCGAAGAGTTCCATAGGCTGCAAAAGAAGGAGGGGGGGGGGAAAAGAATGAATATTAGTTGACCACTTTAACACAACCAGCTCCCTTCCACCCAGGATTGCCCTTCCTGAGTGCCCACGCCAAAGCAGGCACACGGGGCTGCCTGCTTGCTTACTCGTGGGTAAGCTCTCTGACAGGCTCTTACCAGAGTCGTGCGGGCGACGTGAATCGATGGGCCACCTCCATGCGGCCGTGGCTGGGGCAGATGGGCAGTCTGGATTCACGGGTGCGCTTTGCGCAGTGGCGAAGAGTTCCATAGGCTGCAAAAGAAGGAGGGGGGGAAAAGAATGAATATTAGTTGACCACTTTAACACAACCAGCTCCCTTCCACCCAGGATTGCCCTTCCTGAGTGCCCACGCCAAAGCAGGCACACGGGGCTGCCTGCTTGCTTACTCGTGGGTAAGCTCTCTGACAGGCTCTTACCAGAGTCGTGCGGGCGACGTGAATCGATGGGCCACCTCCATGCGGCCGTGGCTGGGGCAGATGGGCAGTCTGGATTCACGGGTGCGCTTTGCGCAGTGGCGAAGAGTTCCATAGGCTGCAAAAGAAGGAGGGGGGGGAAAGAATGAATATTAGTTGACCACTTTAACACAACCAGCTCCCTTCCACCCAGGATTGCCCTTCCTGAGTGCCCACGCCAAAGCAGGCACACGGGGCTGCCTGCTCACTCGGAAGTTAGCAGGCAGACAGCCAACCTTTAGTGAGGTGGAAGGTGCCCCCCCCATTCACAGAACACTTACCGTAGTCCTGAGGGCATTGAGGACTCGGTGAGATTCTCCTGGAGGACCCCTAGTCCCATGGCTTGTGCAAGGAAGGCGGCTGGCCCGCCTCGCAGGAACGATCTGGAAGGCGGCAGGCGGCATCAGCAGCGGGCGGGCAGGCTGGCATTTAATGGGCAAAGTCTCTCCTTTCCCGGGCACTGTGGCAGTGAGAGTGCCATAGGCTGCAAAAGAAGAGGAGGGGGATAATGAATATTACATAAATACTTTTATACTGCAAAAGAAGAAAGGAAAATAAATAAAGATTTGTATTAATTAATACATGCAAGTCCTAGTAACTAGTCTCCCACCGGCACACTTCTCTTGTTTGTGATGCAATCCTCTTTCTCCTGCTGCACCCCTCCCTTTCTAAATCACTCTTCTGAGCCCATTGTTAGAGGGATTGGCTATCCTTTTGTGTCTGGCAGGACACAGCTTACCGGATCATTAGAGAATCACCATTTCTTTTGTCCTTGGGTTATTCATTCACTCCTAATAGCACCCTACGTTAGGCTGACCAGATCAAATCCAGGTCAGGGTTCCAAACTTCAGCAGTTGTAGAGAAAAGGGAATTTCTGCCAGTGTCATTTGTATGGAATTAGTTCCTGCTGAGATTCCCTCTTCATCACAACAGTTAAAGGTGCAGGGGCCCTGCCTTCTTTTCTATATGGCCACTCTGCCTGCACTCTTACCTGAGTCGTAGGGGTGACGTGAATCGAGGGGCCACCTCCATGTGGCCGTGGCTGGGGCAGATTGGCAGTCTGGAATCACGGGTGCGCTTTGCGCAGTGGCGAAGAGTTCCATAGGCTGCAAAAGAAGGAGGGGGGGGGGGGGAAAAGAATTAACATGAGATAAATCATACTTTTCCACCATTGGCTCCCTCTCACCCAGGACTGGCATCTGCCCGGTCCTGAGTGCCCACGCCCCAGTAGGCACACGGGGCTGCCTGCTTGCTTACTCGGAAGTAAGATCTCAGACTGCCCCACTTCTGGACACTCTCAGGTGTCCCTGCGTTGACTGCACACACTTACCTTATTCGTGCGGCCGCTGTGGATCGGAGGACTCCAGTGGCACATAGGCTCCTCCAGGCAAAGTCACATTGGCATAGGCTCCTCCAGGCAAAGTCACATTGGCATAGGCTCCTCCAGGCAAAGTCACATTGGCATAGGCTCCTCCAGGCAAAGTCCCAGTGGCACATAGGCTCCTCCAGGCAAAGTCACATTGGCATAGGCTCCTCCAGGCAAAGTCACAGTGGCACATAGGCTCCTCCAGGCAAAGTCACAGTGGCATAGGCTCCTCCAGGCAAAGTCACAGTTTGGCACAGCTCCCTCCAGGCAAAGTCACAGTTTGGCACAGCTCCCTCCAGGCAAAGTCCCAGTGGCACAGGCTCCTCCAGGCAAAGTCACAGTTTGGCACAGCTCCCTCCAGGCAAAGTCCCAGTGGCACAGGCTCCTCCAGGCAAAGTCACATTGGCACAGGCTCCTCCAGGCAAAGTCACAGTGGCACATAGGCTCCTCCAGGCAAAGTCACAGTGGCATAGGCTCCTCCAGGCAAAGTCACGTTGGCATAGGCTCCTCCAGGCAAAGTCACAGTGGCACATAGGCTCCTCCAGGCAAAGTCACATTGGCACAGGCTCCTCCAGGCAAAGTCACAGTTTGGCACAGCTCCCTCCAGGCAAAGTCCCAGTGGCAGAGGCAAAGTCCCAGTGGCACAGGCTCCTCCAGGCAAAGTCACAGTTTGGCACAGCTCCCTCCAGGCAAAGTCCCAGTGGCACAGGCTCCTCCAGGCAAAGTCACATTGGCACAGGCTCCTCCAGGCAAAGTCACAGTTTGGCACAGCTCCCTCCAGGCAAAGTCCCAGTGGCAGAGGCAAAGTCCCAGTGGCAGAGGCAAAGTCCCACTGGCAGAGGCAAAGTCACAGCTGCATGGGCCCCTCCAGGCAAAGTCCCAGTGGCAGAGGCAAAGTCCCAGTGGCAGAGGCAAAGTCCCACTGGCAGAGGCAAAGTCACAGCTGCATGGGCCCCTCCAGGCAAAGTCCCAGTGGCAGAGGCAAAGTCCCAGTGGCAGAGGCAAAGTCCCACTGGCAGAGGCAAAGTCACAGCTGCATGGGCACCTCCAGGCAGGCAGGCGGGCAGAGGCAGAGGCAGAGGCGGGCATGATGCCAGGCGCTTGCGCATTGCACAAGTAAGCAATAGAACCGTGAGACCAGCCCACGCATTCCGGCTACTTCACAATGGCGGCAACCTAGCAGGCGGGCAGGCAGGCAGGCAGGCAGGCAGGCAGAGGCAGAGGCAGAGGCGGGCATGATGCCAGGCGCTTGCGCATTGCACAAGTAAGCAATAGAACCGTGAGACCAGCCCATGCATTCCGGCTACTTCACAATGGCGGCAACCTAGCAGGCGGGCAGGCGGGCAGGCAGGCAGGCAGGCAGAGGCAGAGGCAGAGGCGGGCATGATGCCAGGCGCTTGCGCATTGCACAAGTAAGCAATAGAACCGTGAGACCAGCCCACGCATTCCGGCTACTTCACAATGGCGGCAACCTAGCAGGCGGGCAGGCAGGCAGGCAGGCAGGGGCAGAGGCAGAGGCGGGCATGATGCCAGGCGCTTGCGCATTGCACAAGTAAGCAATAGAACCGTGAGACCAGCCCACGCATTCCGGCTACTTCACAATGGCGGCAACCTAGCAGGCGGGCAGGCAGGCAGGCAGGCAGGGGCAGAGGCAGAGGCGGGCATGATGCCAGGCGCTTGCGCATTGCACAAGTAAGCAATAGAACCGTGAGACCAGCCCACGCATTCCGGCTACTTCACAATGGCGGCAACCTAGCAGGCGGGCAGGCGGGCAGGCAGGCAGGCAGGCAGAGGCAGAGGCAGAGGCGGGCATGATGCCAGGCGCTTGCGCATTGCACAAGTAAGCAATAGAACCGTGAGACCAGCCCACGCATTCCGGCTACTTCACAATGGCGGCAACCTAGCAGGCGGGCAGGCGGGCAGGCAGGCAGGCAGGCAGAGGCAGAGGCGGGCATGATGCCAGGCGCTTGCGCATTGCACAAGTAAGCAATAGAACCGTGAGACCAGCCCACGCATTCCGGCTACTTCACAATGGCGGCAACCTAGCAGGCGGGCAGGCGGGCAGGCAGGCAGGCAGGCAGAGGCAGAGGCAGAGGCGGGCATGATGCCAGGCGCTTGCGCATTGCACAAGTAAGCAATAGAACCGTGAGACCAGCCCACGCATTCCGGCTACTTCACAATGGCGGCAACCTAGCAGGTGGGCAGGCGGGCAGGCGGGCAGGCAGGCAGGCAGGCAGAGGCAGAGGCAGAGGCGGGCATGATGCCAGGCGCTTGCGCATTGCACAAGTAAGCAATAGAACCGTGAGACCAGCCCACGCATTCCGGCTACTTCACAATGGCGGCAACCTAGCAGGTGGGCAGGCGGGCAGGCAGGCAGGCAGGCAGAGGCAGAGGCAGAGGCGGGCATGATGCCAGGCGCTTGCGCATTGCACAAGTAAGCAATAGAACCGTGAGACCAGCCCACGCATTCCGGCTACTTCACAATGGCGGCAACCTAGCAGGCGGGCAGGCAGGCAGGCAGGCAGGGGCAGAGGCAGAGGCGGGCATGATGCCAGGCGCTTGCGCATTGCACAAGTAAGCAATAGAACCGTGAGACCAGCCCACGCATTCCGGCTACTTCACAATGGCGGCAACCTAGCAGGCGGGCAGGCGGGCAGGCAGGCAGGCAGGCAGAGGCAGAGGCAGAGGCGGGCATGATGCCAGGCGCTTGCGCATTGCACAAGTAAGCAATAGAACCGTGAGACCAGCCCACGCATTCCGGCTACTTCACAATGGCGGCAACCTAGCAGGTGGGCAGGCGGGCAGGCAGGCAGGCAGGCAGAGGCAGAGGCAGAGGCGGGCATGATGCCAGGCGCTTGCGCATTGCACAAGTAAGCAATAGAACCGTGAGACCAGCCCACGCATTCCGGCTACTTCACAATGGCGGCAACCTAGCAGGTGGGCAGGCGGGCAGGCAGTTTTTTAAATCATATAGCCAAAATAAACACAACACACAGTGACAGCCCTGCAAGGCTGCCACATAAGTCCAAAAGACACAGTCAGAAACAGTGTGGGATGCTGCTTGTCATCCACTCAATGTAGGAGCCTGGAAGAGGAATCCTATCGCGTCCTTCGTTCATAGTCAGAGAGGTGCATGCGTTCCTTGGCGATAAAATTAAGCCTTCTTCTTATCCAAAGTTCTGATGAGCCTCTGACGTGGTCTTACAAGAAGAAACGCCCATGGAAGTGTGGGACCTTACAGAAGGCCTGGAGGGAGCCATCGGAGTCCAATTTCAGAGGCACACGTGCAAGCACATTGGTTCAAGTCAAACAACATAGAATGTGTGAGATGCTTGTGCATCCCCTCAATGTAAGAGGCTAGGAGAAGAAACTAGATCCCTTCGGGATCCATCGTTCAGAGTTGAGTTACTGAGCTGTAAACAACACAGCCAGTAAATTAAAGTAAAGAAAATTAATTAACCGAAAATAAGAATTAAAAAATCAAGGGCCTGCCGGTGCCTGCCCAAAGGTGTGGGATGGATGGGGGGTGCCTGCCAATTACTCCCCCGTGGGCATGAGGGTGGGGTATCCCAGCAGGGGCAGATTGACCTTGAGGAAGACCAGCTGCTCCACAATCTCAGCGTCCAAGCGAGAGCGGTGGGGTGTGACCACGTCGCCCGCCATGGAAAACACCCGCTCGCTTGGAACGCTGGACGGTGGGCAGCTGATTCTGTCCATGGCCACCCGCGCCAGATCAGGCCACATCTGGCGCCGAGATGACCAGTAGGCCAGGGGTTCGATGGAGCCGTCCTCCATCTGCTCCGCCAGGTAACGCTGCACTGCTGCTGCAGCGTCATCCTGGCGGCGGCTGGGTTGAGTGCCTCTATGCCCAACCGCAGCCTGCAAAGCCTTGTCCCAAAACCCCTGGCCTGTCCCCCTGCTGGGTGTGGTGGTGCTGGTGCCGCCGCTGCTGGTGGTGCTCAGCGGACTTAGCGCCTGGGCTTCGGTGGGCTCCTCCTCTGCCTGCCCAATCCTGGCATCCCGGGCCGCCCGAACGTCCGTCACCAGCATTTCCACCCAACCTGCCCGGGAAGTCTGCCCACATAACCCATCCTTGATGTGCGGGTCGCACATGGTGGCCAACATGTACTGCCTCTCGTTGTAGAGAGGCTGGACCCGGCGGGATAGGCTTTCCCTCAGCCTCGTCACCACTTCCCGCACCTCTGGCAGGAAGCGCCTGCCGGTGACGGCATCCCCGGCCTCCAGAAACTCGCCCATCTGATTCTGGAGATGCCTGGCCACGGGGAGCACCTGGCTGAGAAGGGCAGTGCTGCTGCTCAGGGTCTCGGTGGCCTCAAGGAACGGCTTGAGGACCACCAGAAGCTGGGACATGGCCTCCCACTGCTGCCTGGACAGTGGGGCCTGGATGCCAATGTCCCCGACCCTGAACATCTCGTGGACAACACGCTGTTGCTCCACCATACGCTCGAGCATGTGGTAGGTGGAGTTCCAACGTGTTGCCACGTCCTGCACTAGCCGGTGCTGCGGAAGTCCCAGCTCCTGCTGCTTCTCCCGCAGCAACCGACTGCCCTTCACGCTGTGGTGGAAATGCCCAGCCACCTTCCTGCAGCTCTCTAGGAGATTACGGATTTGGGGAGGGAGAGGGGCCTTGCTGCCTCCAAGGCCATCCCTGACGACCAGGTTGAAGACGTGCGCGATGCAGCGGATGCCCTCAAATCCGCCATCGCGCACCGCCTTCAGCATATTGGCTCCCCCGTCCGTGACCATGTAACCGCGGGTGTGCTGGTGCCCGCCCAGCCACCCTGCCACCATGCGGTTCATGGCCTCCGTAATCTCCTCCGCCGTGTGGGACTGGTCCATGACTGCGGTATGAAGGAGGGCCCAGCGGCAGCCCTCCTTCCCAGTCCCAGAAGTCCTGGGTGCTTCCTGCCCTGAGGCTCCCCACCAGTGAGCCGTCAGGGACAGGTAAGCGTGCACTCCTCCTTCGCTGGACCAGATGTCCGAAGTGAAGTGCACCTTCTGTGCCTCTGCCTGGCACAGACGACCCAGAACTAACTCCCTGCATGCCTGGTACAGGGAGGGCACCACACGCCTGCTCAGGGTGGTGCGACACGGCGGCTTGTAGTATGGAACCACAAGAGCCATCAGCCTCTTGAAGCCTGCGTTCTCGACGAGGCTGAATGGCTGGTCATCCAACGCCACCATCTCACCGATGCAATTGGTGATCTGGTTGGGCGCTGGAAAACGCCACCTTGTGGCTCCATACTTCCCCCACCCCATCTCTTCCATGGTGGCCTGGCGAAGCCTCTTGGGGATGGGAGGTCGAGAGCTGGCAGAAGTTGCAGGAGCCTTCTGCTTGCCCTTGCCGCTAGCACCAGTCTGCTGCGAGGTGCCCGCCTCGGTCCCAAGCAAAACAGACTGGTGGTGCCTCTGCATGTGGCGGGTGAGGTTCGTGGTGGTGAAGTGGCCTGGCATTTTTCCCCTGCTCACTGACATCTTGCAGTAGCGACAGACAGCAAAGCGGGAATCCACTGCCACCTCAAAGTGGTCCCACACCTTGCTTGCCTGTCGCTTCTGGGGTGACACAGACGGCCTGCCGGCGCCTTCGCTCTGTGGTGTCACCTCAGGAGCAAGGGAATGAGTGGAAGAGAGGACGGATTGTGGAGAGTAAGTCTCTGGTGCTGCCTGCTCTTCCTCTTGCCCCACATCAGAGTCCTCCTCCTCACTCTGAACCTCGCTGACTTCCACAAGATCTGGGAAAAGATCAGTCAGCGGGTTCACAGGCTCACCCACCAAAGAAGGAGCTGGATATAGTGCTCCTTCTTCATGCCCACTGCTGCTCCCAGCACCTGCCTCATGTTGCTGAAAGAGTGCCCTGCAGGCACTACTTTGAGTTGCCTCTGCCTGCTTCTGCTGCCCCAGTGGAGAACGCCTCAGTTTAACTGGGGGTGTGGAAGTAGGCTGCCTGCTGCTGGTCCCAGCAGCAGCAGCAGCAGCGCCATGCCCAGAGCGGCCTCTCCCAAATGCTGCCTTGGGAGCACCCCCCCTTTGAGTGCCACGCTTCATTTTATTTTTATTATTATTTATTTTTGTGTAAGTGTGTGCTTTGCTGACTTTTTTTGTGTTTGTAGCAGCAGGCTACACAGCCCAGCAACACACACTCACTCACAAGCGCGCACACACACACACACACACACACACAGAGAAAGAGAGAGAGAGAGAGAGAGGATAGAAATATTTTTTTATTATTTTTTTGAGTTTTTTTCAGAAAGCGAAAGTAGAACAAACAAACACACTCACTGCAAAGACAAACTGAACTCACAGACAAACAAACGTGCTATCTAAGAAAGGAAAGGCAAGAGAGAAAGGAAAGCCAAGAGAGAGAACAAGAAAAGCTGAAGTAAAAGATCAGAAACTCCTCAAAACCACCTCCAAATGCAATCAAATCAATACAGTCTCTCCAACACAGCTCCAAAACACTCCCTAATCTCCTCCACGTTCAACCCACAAAGAGCCAGAAGGGCAGGGCTGAGAGAATATATACTGGTGCCCTCCTCCAGCATTGCGATTGGAGGCTGAAGAAAGTCTTCACAGGATTGGGTGATTCAGTCATGTATTCTAAAGCACAATTGGTGGATCAAGCTGTCAAACACACACACACAAACACAGCCTCCCCCTCCCTTTCCTGAAGGTTTAAAATAATAAAGTTTAACCTTTGTTTTCCCACTAAAGCATTGCACCAAAGTTTGTGAAATTTCCAGCGTTTGAGCGGGCATAGGTCCTGTGCCATGTGAGCGAGTTAGAGTTTTGTAGCTCTTAAAACCAACCCATAAATCCCATGTGAAATGCCATGCATAAACCTTTGTTTTCCCACTAAAGCATTGCACCAAAGTTTGTGAAATTTCCAGCGTTTGAGCGGGCATAGGTCCTGTGCCATGTGAGCGAGTTAGAGCTTTGTAGCTCTTCAAACCAACCCATAAATCCCATGTGAAATGCCATGAATAAACGTTCGTTTCCCACTAAAATGTTGCACCTAGCTTCCGGAAATTTCACACACATTTGAAGTGAAGTGTTCCCTGCAATGTGCCAAAGTTTCCCGTTTGTATCTTTGAAAATAAAAAAATGGGAGGCAAAACTGTATTTTACCCCACTGCTACCCAATTTTCAACAATTCATTGCCAACACATGCCTGGAGCTAGCTGTCTGAAATTTTACACACATATCAAGGGAAGTGTTCCCTGTAATGTGCCGAAGTGTCCTGTTTGTATCTTTAAAAATAAAAACATGGGAGGCATAACTGCATTTACCCCACTACTACCCATTTTTCAAAAATTCATTGCCACACCAGGCAAGCACCCACGGTTCTGGGATTTCACACACGTGGGTCCCAAGGTACCACCTACAATGTGGCAAAGTTTCATGTGTGTAACTTTAAAAATGACCGAGTTATAGGCATTCCATGTTATTTATTAAAAAATTAATTGCCACAAACTGCATGCACCAATCTTTCTGAAATTTCTCACAGATACCTATCCCTAACCAGTGTACAATGTGCCCAAGTTTCATCCTTCTGTCGTTAAAAATGAAAAAGTTATAGGCGTTTTTGTAAAACAACAATACTTTGCTATGGGAAAAACGCATTTAAAATGGCGTCCGATCCGCCGATCCGATCCGATCCGGATCGGACCTCGCCGGATCGGATCGGATCGGATGGTGTATCGGATCGGATCGGATCGGATTTTCCGATTTTTGGGGCGGATCGGATTCGGATCGTGGATCGGATCCGATCCGATGCACACCCCTAATCATAATGCCAGATAGGAATGGAAAAGGAAGATAACCTAAAACAGCATATACAACTGCAGTGGGTATTCAGAAGCTCAATATAATGCTAAAGGGATTGACAAATACTCCACTGACCTTCTAATAGGAAGGTGATGGGAAAAGTTATGAAGGATATCAGTCTCAATGAATCTAGAGCTCTCTTGGATGACTTAATAATTAATAATATTTTCAAAAACCCTTGAGAATCATGAAGCAAGACCAATGAAAGTTCTTCAACTTTTAGTGAAAATGGGTTAAAGCTGTCAATTTGCAAGATCTGTTAAGTATATTTGGTGCATATTATTTCACAGCAGGGTGTACAGTTTGACCCTGATACACTGTCAGCTTTGAAGGATTGGCCAAGGCCAAGGAAAGTAAACTTATAGGATATTATTTTAGAAGAATTCAGTACTTCTACATATGCATGCTAAGCCTTGTCTATGAAGAGAAAAGGAAATAAATAGTGGGCTCTGGAAGAGCCCTAAAGAATTAGGAGAACATAGGCAATTGAAAGTTAAGAACCATTTAAAACCATGAAGAAGGGAATTACATGTGAAATCTGAGCTTTTAATTAAAGTGAGCATTTGAGACCATTAACGGAATAGCAGCACAAATGGAAGTAACCAAAATTTGGATAGAGAGACTACAAAAATCTAGCCAGTGGATTCAGAAACTGGTTCAAGAAATAGGATTTTAAGTAGGGATGTGTATCTTATTGTTAAAATGTCAGATAACAATATGATAAGGTCATTATCGGACATCTGATTAACGATAACAATACAATAGAAAAACCTCTGATAAATATCCGATCTGAAAATTTTCAGCCCGATTATATCGGATTATCAGACTGCCATATAAATAAACCTATAACTTCTGTATTTTAAAAATTAGAGGCTTGACACTTGGTCACAGTGCTTATAGGGTATGCCTACGTATGTGTATGAAATTTGAGATCGATCCCTCCAACCTTCGATTTTATATGAATTTATTAAAGATTGTTTAAGTTCTGACAGGACAGAATGACAGCTCGCCATGTGTGTTCATTCAGACCTGTCAAAAAGTTGCAGGATCTTTAAAAAATTCATATAAAATACAGGAGGGGAGAGATTGATCTGAAATTTAGCACATATGTGTAGCATCATGTGCTAGACATGTGTATGAAATTTGAGATCGATCCCTCCAATCCTCGATTTTATATGATTTTTTAAAATTCGTGCAACTTTATTGACACAGCTGGTTGACCGGGCCTCCATACTGTCATCTTGTTGTCTGCTTCCCCCCCCCCCCATAGGCTTGCATTGGGGAAAACACATGCATAACTTTTTTATTTGAAATGATAATGACATGAAACTTGGGGAGCCAGGACTAGCAAGATCCAATCTGCAATGTCCAAAGAGTTTCATCTCTCTATCTTTTCAAATTAAAAAGTTATAGGGGGTCCCCCAAAAGCCCCACCCCCTGCTGTAACTTCTTCATTTTTAAAGATACAAACTTGAAACTTGTGGGACATTGAAGATGGGATCTGGCTGGTCATTTGTGAAACAAATCAGAGCAATTACTCAAACCCTAGATTTTCTATGATTTTTTTTAAGATCATGCTTGTTCTGAAAGGTGGTTGACCGGGCCTCAACTGTCAGAATGAGCACAATCTTTTTAAAAAATCACAGAAAATCGAGGGTTTGAGCAATTGCTCTGATTTTTTTCACAAATGACCAGCCAGATCCCATCTTCAATGTCCCACAAGTTTCAAGATTTTATCTTTAAAAATGAAGAAGTTGGAGTGGGGTGGGGCTTTTGGGGGACCCCCTATAACTTTTTAATTTGAAAAGATAGAGATATGAAACTTTTTGGACATTGCAGATTGGATCTTTCATACACATACTTAGGCATACTCCATAAGCATTGTGAACAAGTTTCAAGCCTCAAACTTTGAAAATACAGAAGTTATAGGCATTTTTGCTAAAAATAATAATAATAAAAATAAAAATTAAAAAATAGCTCCATAGGGCACAATGGGGCTGCAAATTAAATATCGGGTTTCCGATAATTATCGTGAAAATGAGATGATTAACCTACGATATTATCGGAGACAATAATTTTTTCGGTCCGAAATTCCGATAACGATAAAATACGATATTTTTGGCCGTGCACATCCCTAATTTTAAGCATCAGTCAAAAATGACAAATGCTGAAAATGAAACAACTTTCTTGTTAGACCTCTTGCCCAAAACACCAGAACTCTTAATAGCAAGATGATGTTGATGTTGATGATGATTAATATTAGCTTGGACAATAATAATAATATATATCCTTTATAATCTTGGAGATGAAAAAAGAATGAAATGCTTACAAAGATTTTTATACATATTCATCATTCTGGCTAAGTCTGATGCTATTGGAAATTTCATCTCTAACAGACTGAAAAATTGATGTAAATGTAAGCATCTAAGGACGTGGTTTTACAATGGAAGGTGAGAGGGAAAATCTTGCCGCTGTGCGGCTTAACCTTCAGTCTGACTATTTTAAACACAACACTAGAGCACTACACTTCAGTAAATCTATCCTCATTATCTTCATTTTCTCCATGTCATACCAACTTTTACATTTTTCTAGATGTGTAGTTTGGTGCTGAGTTTCATACCAAATTGTGGGATTTCAGAAGGAAGGAATGCTCACACATTTTCCCCAAACTCTCTATGTCCTGTGGAATTGTTTTGTGTGAGTTTGTGTTAGGATTTTACTCATTTGAATGTTACTGGGCAAACCAAAATTCCCACTAGACTGCCTTCGTTGCAAAGGTTCACTGCAAAGTCTTGGAGCTATGTTTTTTGTCAGTACTCACAATGAGCCTATGGTCCCCCTCATGCTCCGTCTCCCTCTGCAAGACCTTGAGATGATCGACTTTTCTATATTAAGCAAAATTCCCACAGCCTTATTGGGGCTTTGTCTTCTGGAGGCTTCACAGGTTTATGATTGGCACAATATACATGCTCTCTCACACCTTGTTTGTGCTGGTTCCTTCCCATACGTTTAATTTATTCCACCAGCAGATGGTGTTGCTATATTGCACGATTTAGATTTATTACCACATTTTGGGTGGCTTATAAAATGGTGGATTCCCACTTGAAAATGATGGGAGAGGCATAAGGTTGCCGACATTGTGAAAAGGACCTACGAATTTCTGTGAGTAAGCAATCATGACTGCATGATAAATGCTTCATGTAGAGACAGTCAATGTTTGGTTTGCTCCAGAGCTGTTCATTGAGCACATCCAGTTCATCCAGGAAAAGTAAGCCACCTGATGGCAGGGAAGTGCACAGATCAGGGAGGGGGAGGAGGTGGTGCGATGGGTCCCCGCTTCAGGCGGAGATGTGCCATGGCCCTGGCCTGATTGGTGTGTGTGTGGGTAATCCTGGCACACTATTGAAGAACTGGAGTAGAATATACATAAATTCTTGGGCTATGCAAGCCTCAGGCTGGATTCGGTAATCTGAACAATGGAGGCCATTTTATGGCGGATCCACCATTTTATTATGCATCTCCCATTTCCTTGCACAGCCATAGGCCCCCATAAAGCCTACAACTCCCAGCATGTGGTGCCTGGGAGGGCTGCACGTACCAGAGCACAGGAACAGAAAGCAAACGTACATTCGCCTCCGCCACCATCGCCACCTACTCCCCACCATCTCCACCTCCTCTCCGCCATTGCCAGCTTTTCTGTGCCACTGCGTGTTCCTCAGCATAATTGCCGCCGCTTCCCCACCATCGCAGCCACCTACTTCCCCCAAGAGCCGCCCACTCTGGCAACAGAAGCAGGCAGCTGCAGGGCACCTGTGGAACATGTGGGGACCCCTCCAGTGTCAATGGAGTATTCTGGATTGCAGCAGAAGCAGCTGATCATGTGGAGAAGCCAGCAGTGGTGGCAAGGAGATGATTATAGTAGGGAGGAGGTGACGATGGTACCAAGGAGCGGGCAATGGCGCCGAGGAGTGGGTGATGGCAGCAGTGGCGAATACAGATAGGTCTTCTGTTTCTGGACCCCAGTATGTGCAGCCCTCTGTGGCACTGCATGGTGGGAATTGTAGGCTGCATGGGGGTCTAGGGCTATGGAAGGAAATGGTGGACCCACCAAAAAATGTCCTCCATGATTTGCATTTCCGAATCCGAGGCCCAAGGCCTGCACAGCCTTAGTAAATTCTTTATGTTGTGGTTACCGTAGATTTCTATAAGGATAAACTAAGGGGTTTAACACAGCTAACCCTTAGCACAAAGATTGAAATTCCATATGAAGTTGTGGATCAATGAGAGAGCTCTATTACCATTTAATAAACGCTGACATCATCCTGGTACAACGTACATGGCATCACATTTAGTCATTCAAAATGTGATGTTTAAATACAATTTTATCCTTGCACACAGTTTCTTTAAACACAGTAAGGCAAATTCAATCACATCAATGCAGACAGTCATTCCAGCAATAGAAAATTTGGCCCTGTCAGCCACAAACATCTTAAATTGATGAAAGCTCAATATCTGGCATGCTCAGCTTTCCATTTTCAAGTTTTTATACATGCTAGATGCATCGAGTGACTCAGATAACACCAATAAATTACACAGTGGTATAACTCTGCGCATATATGCATTGAAAAAGCCAAATGAAAAAGATGTGTCACGCAGCAGCTTAGCAATTAATGTTATAGCACAAAACAAAACATCTTCACACATAGTTTGACAGCACAGGTTTTAATAAAGGAAATTAAATGTTTATGTTCTTGCTACCATCAATAGAGCCTTTCAGAAAGAGAAAGGGCAATAACAGATTGTAAATAGTGAGTTTATCCAGAGCACAGTAGTTTGCAGATGCTTCTTATATAAATCTACTATTTTCTAGGTAAATGTTATGGGTTTTATGCCTTTGGTCTGAATAATTTGTTTTCCTTCAAAACAAATTTACAGTGCCGTGTCCCCCTCCCAGATCTTACAGTGTCTGGAACAAGCTGAAAAAGAAAGAGGGAAGAAAACAAAATAAACCCAAAAGACATGGCATACAAATCGTCATGTATAAGAAGAGCCCAGAGACAAATTTACAGATGAATTTTAGCAAACGTCAAAAGTAAGCAATCTACAAGTTTTAGATATGGGCCATAATCTGCCCTTGGCACTTTGCTGTACACAAAGTTAAATGGAAAGTTGGGAACTATTGTTCCCCCTTCCAAGTAAAATGGTAATGTTTGTGTAAAACAAAATCAGTGTGGAAAATAGAATGTGACAGAATGTGGATTAGCAGGTTAAGATTTGCTGGCATTTGACATGCATGTGTGAGAGAATGAAAGAGAAAAAGAGGAATACTGAGGCTCAAAGGAAACATAACACTGAGTTGTATGTACCGTTTGAGTTGTAAGATCTTTGGAGGGCACCAATACCCACAGAGGCCTGTTTATTGGGAACGCATAAAAGGACTTTCCCCAGTTTTGCTCCCAAGCTATGGAATGTGCACTTTCAAGAACTATGATTGGCCCCCACTTTCTTGACCTTCAGAAAAGACACATCTTTTCAATCAGACTTTCAAAATATATACTTCTAATGTTCTTGTTTTATTATTTAAGGTTATATCTCTTTTAAAAAGCTTTTTAAGGTAAGGTAATATCTAAATGTTAATAATAAATAAAATAAATCTCTTTTGCAATATTTTTTTTTAAAAAAACCAAAAGTAGCTTTGGAAGGCTGCCATCTTGTGTATAGGACTGTCCAATGGGAGAAGCGTTGCTCAAACCATGGTCCTTTGCAAGCTTAGTTGACTTTGCCAGAGAAAGAACCACTAGCATTTCCCCTTGAGATCTGCAGCCTCAAGGAAAATTGGCCCTTTCTCTCAGAATCACCACATCTCTACTATTGAGAGATTAAGGGAACAGGCTAACCTCCCTACAGAAGGTAATATGAGAGGTACCTGTTTGTGGAGCATTTTAAAAATTGTTTGTTTTTGTGAGGCTTGTAGGGTGGTTATTTTTAAAAACTCGGTTTAGGAACAACAGTTTAAAAGGTGGCTAGAAAATGATGGGGGAGCATTGCCCCCTTCCAATGAAAGAAGGGCACAGATTAGGGGGGAAGCAGTCTTCCTTCTGTAAAAACCCAGTGTCTATGACACAAAAGTGGGACGTATCCACTATCTACAAAAGATGGTATCTTGCACAGTGTCTTTCATGCTTGGTTATTTATATAAGCCCGATTTCCACCCTGTCGGTACAGCTTGGGGAGGGGGCATTTGCGGGTGGGAAGGATGAGGAGAAGACGCTGCACATGTGTTGACAAGCGTGCAACATGAGGCATGGGCAGGGCAATGCCTATAAAGGCAAGCCTTGTCTTGCCAGCAATGTGGCTCTTTTCACTTTCCAGTTCCCACCCTCCCTCTCTATAACTAGTATGGAATTAGCTGGTCATTTCCTATGGAAGGGCTGAGTAGGAATTTTTCCTGCCCCAGATTGGCTTTTGTGTACAGGTTTTTCACCGACTTCATACTGGGTGAGTTAATAGGCTGATTGGTATGGGCAGGCTTGTGCAGGAATTTTGGTTATTAGAATAGGGCTGGTGAGCACTCTAGGACACCATTATGGTGATTGACGGCTGCTCTTTGGGGGCTGTATGGCTCTCGTGCCAAGATACGGCTTGCCTTTTGGGACCTTCCTGTCTCACCTATTTGGAGCTGTGCAGCACCGGGCGGGGTTGACGCAGGGTGGTCTCCCCACCGCTTTTATAAAGTGTAGCTTAAGAAAGGAGCCAGGTTTACCCGACTCCTGACTTGGCAGAGTGGCTCACCCATAAGACAGGCTAGTGTCCTATAGAAAGGTTTTAATTTATTTCCACACTTTCACATGATCCAGGGAGGGGTGAATTACGTGCTTTAAATAAAGAGGCCCTAGTTTATCTCAAGCTCTGGTGTCCATGTTGTTATTTCCTCAGTTCCTCCTCCGCTCGCAAAAAGTGTACTAAGCATGATTTTTCAATATGTACAATCCAATGAGCTCATTTACATCTAAAGGCGTGCATGTGTGGTTCTGAAGCTGTGCCTTCCTTCTTACTGACACTGAGAGGTGGATATGCAGAAGATCATTATGTATTCTTCACCATCGGTCAGTTGCTTAGCTACCAGTGAAATAGAGTACTACTAATAAAAGTATGCAGGAATGCTGGTAACATTTGAACAGGACATTGGGCTTAGAAACAGTAGCAGCTAAAACATCTACAAATGTTGATGAAAGGCGACTTGAGTTTTCTTTAAACCACCTTTCCCCCCCCCCCCGAAAAAAAAGAGGAATTAAAAAGCTTACACGGCTTTAGCCTGTTTCCATCAGTACTGTGATATCTAGATCATCATCATCACCATTAGTTAAATGGTACCGATTCTGATGATCAGTCATCAAATGATCCGGTGATAAATTCAGTATTTGAGAGAAAGGAGTAGCTATTCCCAGCAAGATAATATGGTGCGGTTATATTTCAAGCACAATTATTGTTCACTTGGCTAGAGTAATTTTCTGTTTGCATAGCTCCGGTACATTTCCAAGTGGTTAATTGCTTTTAAGGATCTACAGTTAAGAGGTACAGTTATTGTACCAGTGATGAGAAGGAAAAACAGCCACCCCAGGATTAGTGGAAGCAGTATTGTCTCCAGCGAGTGTTAATTGCTCAAATTCTTGCATTCGATTCACATCTCGAGCCAAAGATCACAAACGAAAAAGAATCTCTTTCTTTGAAATAAAGACTGCTTGTGTGAGACACTAAAGGCCATTCTGTTCTTAGCATCCTTCTGGGTAGGTGGTCTACTTTCCTTTGTCAGTCTGCAGCACAACTCTAATATCTGTCTGGATCCTGCATTTACCATGTCTTTTATATATCAAGGCTCACACTATCAGGCTATTCTTCTGCCTTCCAATCAGGCTGTGCAGATGGGGTATTAAATGCACTCTTTGCTTCCATTGTTGAGGTCCGACATTACTTTTCAGTCATTGCAAAAGAAATATTGGACTGGTGCAGCAGCATTCTCAAAGGTTCAATGTTAATATATTGAAAATATTTATTTACTTCATTTCCAGAGGAGCAGCTCTGTTAGTCAGTTGCAGCACAGTCAGCTTTTGGGTACAATTCAAGGTGCCTTGGCAGCCATAAATGTCCTTCAAGACCTAAATGTCTTGAGGCCTGGCTACTTGAAACACCGTCTTCTGCTGTTGCACCAGCTCATCCTTTCAGATCTGGTGAGGTGCACAGGCAAGAGGAGAGAAGGGGAAGGGGTGCAGTGGGCAGGCATGACAGAGTAAAAGTTGGGGGGCACAAACTTGGGGGGCAAGGGAATGTGGAAATGGGTGGGAGGTGGTGGGAAAACAGGAGTGTGAGTTGGCGGCGGGACATGTGCTCTCACGCCACAGGCAACAGGAAAGCTTGTGCTGGGCCTGTGATCTATGCTTCTGACCGTTGGAAGTTGTACTTTGCCCTTAGGAGGATTGGTGAAAGTGTGCGACTAACAGTCACTGTAACAGAGCAAGCCCTGCCTTTGAATAGTTTCAGTTCCATCAACTTCTGTTGAAGAAAGACTGTAAGGAGACATTATATAAATATATGTAGGAATCTATGATATGCAGCTATCTGGATCATTTGCCTGTTTGGAATCATTGTCGTGCCCAACCCGAAGGGATATAATTTCAATGTATGATCCTCATTCCTTTGAGAGGTGTGTTTCTCCCCCGACTCTCACTGCATCCTCCAAAAGAGGGGGGCTGGATGCAAAAGAGGGCACGGCTCCTGTACATTTAGTGGGGTGGGGGTTGAAAGCTGAATTTCTCTCTGTTACACAACTGTTCTCTTTTGCATTTGGCCATCCACATTATTTTATGATAGCCATATTTAAAGTATTAAAGACATGGGAAAATAGTGGCTGACTAGAAAAAAATCTCATTGAAAGGAGTAACTCTGGGAAGTACTGAAGAGTCATGAGAGATAATCTATTTAAGTATTAGCTTTTAGCTTAGTGCTGTGACTAAGCGGGCTAATATGTCCTTGGAACTTGAAAAGAAAAAAAGAAAGAAAAGAATATCAAGAAACAGTAAAAAGCGAAGTATAACATTCTTTATATATTCCACTGAAGTTAGGCTATAGATTTTTAAAAGTATGCTAACAACTTAAAAGATATAATACTTAATGTTCAGGTGGTCATCTACTTCTAAAATGAGACTTATATAAGATGCTTCATTTTGATACAGATGTTGCTGGTGTGTGTGTGTGTGTGTGTGTGTGTATGTATAGTAATAAGGAACTTCCAAGAAAGATATTCACAGCAAATTCACAAGTTTGAATGTTGAGAGACACTAGAAAGGTGAACAGCATATGCCAATACTGCACAAGATGTGACTTTTTCAAACTATCTTGGTATTTCTGTGAAACTAAGAGCCGATCTACACGCTAGGTTTTTAACATTTTATAAGGGTTACGAAAACTCTTTGGGCCACATGATGCACTCCCTTTAACGTTGTATATCAGAGGTTTTTTAAAACTCACTTCAGCTATATACAACGGTTTCACTTTTAATAAATCATTTTAAGTAAAATAATGTGTCCTTCCTTACCGTTTGTGATTCATGGGGGCAGTGCTTCGTTTACTGGTGCCCAAATGCTTAGCAGTTGATTGGTGGGGAAGAAAGCGGGGCTAAGGAGGAAGTGGGCAAGTGAACTACAACACCCACAATTCTTAGCCCTATACTCATTGAAAGCTAGGGAATGACAGAGGAACTAAGGATGAAGTGGGTGACTGAACTACAACACCCACAATGCTTTGCCCTAAACTCATTGTAAAAACAAAACAGAAAGAGATGGACAGAAGAGTGTGTGGGACCGCATACACCGCTTTAAAGACTGAAGAATTTTTTTCCTGTAACGTGAGTACTCAGTAATGTGGCCTAAGACGTTTTAGAACGCACCTATTTGGAACGTTTTAAAATATTATTTAAAACGTTCCAAGGGACTGTGTAGATAGGCTCTTAGGCTCTTTCTGCACCAGACTTTTTTGAGGGGCTGTCCCTGCCTGCTCTCAGAGAGTCTGCATGATGCACAGAGCATCCCGCAAACAGGCAGGGGCCAGCCCTCCTTTTTCCCAGGCGTTCAGGGAACGCTATTATCCGGCTTTGTTCCCTGCTCCCGGGAGTGTAGTGAGATGGGCGGCTGGTGTGGCCGCCCATCCTGGGCACAGCCGCACTTACCCGTGAGTAAGTGTGGCTGCACCGATGGCCACAAAGCCACACTGCGCGGCTCCAAGGCCATCAGGGGGGACAGTGAAATTGCCATCCCCAGGATGGCAGGGGGGAGGGGTTGTGATCGCATGGTGTTTTTTTAAAAAAATATACATATGTTTGCGCAGGAACGCTCGTGCGCACCTCTGTGGATCTGTAAAAAAAAAAATGGCTGGCGTGAGTTGCGACGGCCCGGTAGAAGCCCGGTCCGTCGCATTCTGGTGCGGCCTCTGCATGCCGGACCCGGAAGTAGTTACTTCCGGGTTTCCCTGCTTCCTGCCCTCTCCACTCCTATGGTGCGGAAAGGGCCTAAGTCTCCACACCAGGTCTGACATTAATTTATATGCTGAGTATTGTGGCAGAATTGTGAAGCAATAGCTCATGGATGCATCCTGAACATTGTGAGAGTTGGAGATAACTTGGGCCCTTTCTACACCTAAGGATGTGGGGGGGAGGGGAATCCCGAACTTACCTGCTTCTGGGATTGTCCCCCAGTTTCTAAATGGAAGCGCAATGTCCCAGAAGGGAAGAGGGACATCATGCCCACCATTTATTTATTTTTAAAGCCACAGGAGCCAGGAGTGCAATTGCACTCCTCCAAAAAAGTTAAGTTTAAAAAAAAAGAAAAAAAAAGCCCTGACCCTGATCCCCCCACCCCCAATGCCCCTGGACTCCCCCTGGACTGTTTCCTGCCCTCTTGCTGACCCCCACTACTTGCAGGGAAGAGGGATGAAACTTGGAGGGCACCCACACCACCTGTGGTCCTTGCGATTGTCCCGGGACCATGGGAAAAATCAGGATAACTGGGAAACCAGTTATCCCGGGAAAATGGAGGGGCCATCCCTGCCTGCTCCCAGGATCCCCTGTGCATCATTTGGATGCAAAGGGACAACCCAAGGAAAAATCCCCCATGTAAACATGGCCTTGATCTCCTTTGAAATCTTTCATATAATCCACCAGATTTGAGTGATGCTTCCTTAAAGAATGATTCTATGCGGCGAAGGAGGGAGACTCTGCAGTGGAGAACAGCCACTTCCAGGCTAGAAGCTGAGGAGTCAGCTGAGGGGAAACAAAGTATGCTTGTTTCAGGGCTGGACTATTTCCCCATCCTTATCAGTAATGTGTCAGGGGAATTTCAGGATTTTGGATCCTGTGGATCCAAAACCTTCCTTGATCCACCCCTGATCCACCCCCTTTCCTCCGACTACCATTGGAGCACCAAAGATAGAGGACAGATGGTGGCTGACGTTTCCACTGCCACACTGAGGAGGCCTCCAGGGACAGGGGAACTTCTCAATATGTCCCCTACCCAGGGACCATAGGATCCTGCTCTCAATCAGATTGTTAGATAGCTGCACAAACTGGGTAGACTATCTAAATTTCATTTTTTAAGTAATCATTAAAATTAAAATGCTTCAGAATGTGATTGTTATTAATACACATTATGCAGCCAGTTCTGCTTTACACATAACACAGCTGAATTAATGTGACATTGAATTTCTCTACATCTGGGAATATAACACCTGTCAGGGCTGTAGTTTACAAAGTCATGAAATAATCTGCCTCGCTTACCAATTTTGTGGAATTCAAATTTCAGTGATCTTAGCGACATCTTGCTGTGGTTTATGCCTGAAAGGGTTTATGTACTAGCCATTATCAGGAAAGGACTTGTGATACACAACAGGGATATTTACAAAATATTTTATTATCCCCAGCAGCTCTGGTTTCTTTCGTGGTGTAATGCCTCATTAGAAAATCTTTCCTGCACTAGTTTATCCTTTAGTTTTATTAATCATACACACACGCTTCAGGTGAGGTGATTGTGGCCAATTTCAGAGACATATGGGATGCTGAGATATGTTGAAATAAATCTAAATCCTCCAGTATATATATTATTTTGTACCATAGGAGATAAGCATACTTGTGATACACCTGCTGTACAATTCCTTCTGTTCACACTTTGATCAACAGATAAAACTGGAAATTTTATAAGTGCATTTGGAAAGCCATGAAGTTGGCTATTTCTGCCAGCCAATGCTCCTGCACTAAGCAGTACCCTTTCTATTATTAGGACAATATCCAAACCTCTAACGAAGCCATTCAAAATCCACGTGCTTCAACACTAAAAAGGTGATAGATGCTATTCCAGAATTAGCAAGTACATCAAAAGAGCAATGGTACTGCTGGGAAGGTTAAGTACCCAGTGGTTAGGTGCTAAGATGGTGAAAACTTATGGCAAATTTGGTTTGTGACCTTGAGGCACCAGGCAACTGGAGTGAAACCTGCCCAATTCTGATTCTGACAAATATGCTTCTAACTATAGTATTCTGAGGGCCTCTTGTGATGTCTTACATCTTTCCCAGCATCAAGAGGATCTGCACTTGATTAAAGAGCATCTGAGTTTGATGGAGTATGTAATCAAGCTCTAAGTATGTCGTATGCCCTCTTCTGCCTCGCACAACCATACAGAAATTGATAAACTTCCCCTGTTCCTCTTCTATATGGCAAATTTCCTGATGTGTACTATAGGCAGTTGTTTTGCAGGTAGACCTATTGGTACGTTAGATTTCCCTAGAGACTGAGAATATGATCATGGCTCCCTTGCCATGCGATAAGAGAGAAGCTAGGATGTAAATATTTCCCCACCCCCCATGTAGAGGAATGCTCAAAGAGTTGAGCTGCTCACCGTGGCTATTTACTTGTTCTGTGATGTATTTAGTATAATGGCTACACTAGGCCCACAAAGCCAGTACATTTTGGTAGAGGTATGAAATGCAGCCAATTAGACAATATATAGCTTTAATGTAACTCAAAACACATGAATCTAAATGACTGATCACCCTATCATATTTTAATGTATTTTCCTAGCATTAATTTACAGGAATTTGTCCTTTGGTATGTAAAAAATAATCACACACATATGCTGCTGTGCCAATACTTGGCCCCACACTTCCCAATTCAGTTTATTCCAGACATGCCGGTTCAGTATTATGCCTAATTGGTATGCAGAACAAATCTCTTGTCCAGTGTTGTAAAGGATATACATTATCAGAACGCAACACCTGCAGGACAAAAGACAGGTTAATTTCATTGCTATAAAGGAAAGGAGATCATTATAAAGTCGGCAGTAACCAAACTCTGTGAAATAGCTGCATTAGTCATTAACTTTTCAGCACTAAAATTCATATCAAACTCAATTAACTACTACATAGCTTTTAATGACATTTTTCCCCCTCAGATGAGAGTGTTGTTTACTAATATGATTTCCCATCATGGCTATCTGTTCCATTGCTTCCTCCGTGTTAATATTCAAGTCCTGATTTTCTTCAAAGAAAGTGGAGCAGTGAAAAGCACATTTGCTAAATGCTGTCCTTGAACTATGTTTCTGAAATGCAGCCGTCAAAAGTTTTCTCTTTGAAAGTCAGATACAGTAAGAACATCCAGATGGATCCAGATTTAGGTGCAGACAACAGGGCTGGCTAAAGTGGACCTTCCTGCCTCATCCTACCAATAGCAGCCCCTCCAGCCCCCTGAAAATGCTACCTAGAGGGTCAGCTGGGGTGTGGCTAGAAAGGAGATCCAACCATAGGATGTAACAGAAATTAAATATGCTTATATGTATGAGTTCAGTAAAGATTGCACACAAATGCATTTATGCACCGTCATGTGAATGGTGCACATTCACATGACAGTGGAGTTCACAACTAGCCTCAGCAATGTGCATTTTCTCCAAGTGATGTGTGAAACTAGACAATGTCAGCTGAGTAGAGTGTGCACTTGACTAGTCAGTGTGCATATTCTCCACTTGGGACTTTGTATATGCCTGAGCAATTAGGCATAATTAGGAAAGGAACTGAGAATATCATACTGTCTTTACTGAAATCTATGGGGCAACCACATTTAGAATACTGTGTACAGTTTTGGTCACCACATCTAAAAACAACATTGTAGAATTGGGAAAAGTGCAGATAAAGGCAACTTAAATTATCAAGGGGCTGGAGCAACTCCCCTATGAGGAAACGTTATAATATCTGGGACTTTTTAGCTTGGAGAAAAGGGGAGTAAGGGGAGACATGATAGAGGTACACAATTATGCATGGTGTGGAGAATCTGGATAGGGAGACTTTTTTCTTCTCATAATGAAGCTGATTGGTGGGAGATTCAGGATAGATAAACAGAAGTACTTCCTCACCCATAGTTAAACTATAGAATTCACTACCACAAGATGCAGTCATGGCTACCAGTTTGGATGGTTTTAAAAGAGGGTTAGGGAAATCCCTGGAGGATAAGCTATCAATTGCAACTACTAGATCTGATGGCTATATCCAGGATCAGGGGCAATAAGCCTATGTACACCAATTGCTGGGAAACATGGGTGGGAGGGTGCTGTTGCATTCATGTCCTGCTTATGGGTTTTCTGTGGGCAGCTGGTTGGCCACTGTGTGAACAGAATGCTGGACTAGATGGGCCCTTGGTCTGCTCCAGCCTGGCTCTTCTTATGTTCTTAATATCTGAAATATATGTAAAGATGATGCATGCTAACTAAGCAATGAATGAAACATCTCTAATCAATTCGTAGACTTCAGCATCTATGTGTGATTGTTCCTATTGATCGGCTGATGTGCATCATCCCCTGTACTGCTTTCAATTCATGTTCTTTTTTTAGGTGAATGTAAACAACCAGTCACTGGAGTTTATGTGTATTCACCACATCAACCTAAACATACATATGATCTTAAGAGTGTGTGTGTGTGGGGGGGGGGTCTCCATGGACTGCTTTGATTTATGAGTGACCTCTCCTTTACCTCTGTCTGGACTTTATTATAGCAAAAGTCAAAGCCTGGAATAACAATGAATTGCCACCAAATGGCTCTTACTAGGAAATGACTTACATGGCTAATTAGCATAGATTTCTCATAGATGTGGCAGCTGGATTAGGAGATCTGATCACCAATCGCTTGCAGCAAACTCTTTCCATCTTTAATCTCCCTTCATGTCCACTTAGAGTGAAGCCTGTTCTTCTTTCCAAATGACAAGAACCCTGGACAGATTCAGGTAACAATCCCAATTAACCCAGACTTGCTAACATGTCCCAGTAGCTGCTCTGATTTTACATGTCCTTGTGTTTTTGTTGACACTATTTCTTACTTTTCGGAGTGTGTTAAAGGATAATGTGATTGAAGTTGTACAACTTCAAACTGCTCCCAGCTTATGACTGCACAGGAAAAAGGCATACACAACCAGCCCTCCTTTATGACTACATAGTAAAGCTAGCTTTGAAAGCACCTGGGATATTATCGCTCCATAAACGGGAAGCAGCTAGGAGTGATAGACTCAGCATCCACAATATTTGACACAGATTGCATTCAGCTTCCTCAGCCGATAAAGAGCTAGACTTGTCAAGTAGGCTGTTATTCGACATGCAAAGCTGGAGCAGAAATGAGGGCCTTGGCATTATATTGTGCAAAAGAGCTCTGCAAATGTATCTGAGACATCAAGGTAAAATTGATCTTGTAACTTTAAGAGGAACTTCTCTAGAGTTTTAATACTTTCACATTCACAATAAAATTGCCTTTGTTTTCCCTGCTTTCATTTTAACGGGTATATTTGTTAGAACGAGAGCACTTATTTTGAAGGTCATCATATGCAGCTGGGCTGGAAATTCTATTTTAGATGGAGCTTTTACAGGGCCGTGCAATTCAACGGGAAGACAAAGAGTTCAGCAATCTTGCAATAAACTGGAAGTTGAGTTATTATTGAAATTTTGCTTAAAGGAAAATTCAAAGTGCAGGTATGAATTCCCTATCCCAGGAATTATCCAAAGAATTTTCTAAGCCACCATTTACTTAAAGCGAAATCTGATTTGAAGGAAATTTGTAACTCCCTAAGGAGAAATATCTGTGGAATTCTATGGGAAAGCTTGCTGGGGACAAATTAACAAAATTGGTCAGGACGGCTTCACAATACCTATTTTTTAGGGTCTGAAGTCAAATAAAAACATACATTTGCACATGCATCTTCTCTCTCTCTCTTTCTCTCTCTCTCACACACACTATGCCACTGTGATCTTAATTCCCATCAAGTATGCTAAATCAGTCCTTCCTCTTCCTGGAAGATCAGCCACCGAATTGTTGGACAAGCTACAATCTCTGAACCACCTGTGTACAATCCCAAATAACAGTGATGTGCCTCAGTAGCCTGATACGAGGAAGAACAAGATAAAGACTTCTGCATGTTAGAAGTGTGGTATAAATTAATATAGAGGCACCATCAAGAGCTTTCTGTAGCACTTTCAGAAATTTCCCCTTTACTTCTCTGGAACCAGACTCCCTCAAATGCTCTCCTCCCCCCCCCCCCAACTCCGGGCAGTGGTGCAGCCCTGCAGCATTCCTAATAGATGGCACTGCGGCAAATAGCTACACTCTGAACCACCATAAATAAACAATACTGACCTAGAAGCTGGGGCTGCTGTCCTTGGTTGCATGATTACTTTCCCAACAAATAACACCCCCTCTGTTTTGGAGCAACTGTGTTTTTCAGATAGAATATCTCCTTTAAAAGAGGAGCATTCTTTGCAGGAGCATCCACAATACCCTTTCTATAGACAATATAAAGGACTCATCGTGTGTCAGTGGGACTCAAATGCTAATGTAATATGCAGTCTACAATGATCATTCTCAGAGATGAATACAAACTATATATATATATATATATATATACACACATACACACACACACACACACACACACACTATTTTGTGGGTGCAATGTGTTTGAAAATAAGTTTCACAACATTTCCTATAGCATGAATAAGAAAGTGCATTGAATCATAGCTCTAAGATCATCTAGGTTTCCCAGTTATTTTATGTAGGCTTTGAAAAAGACCCACAGCCCAGTAATAATCTTCTAATAAAATTAAGATAGTTTCATTTTCTCCCCACATTTGTATGCTGGATTCTCAACCTGTGGATATGTTATTGCAGAAGATACACATGTATATTGATGACAATTGCCTTCTCCCAGCTTTGCTGGTGGGTGGTTTAACATTTTTTACACCCAGGCCCTGTGGAGAAACAAAGAGCAGACACAGAGGATAGTTCATAGCACAGCTCCTCCCGTAAAGCCTCCTCTTTAGTACTTTCATCCCAGCAGGTGAATGACATTGTCATTGTCATTGATGAGATTTGGAAGATGGGTCAGTTGGGTTGAGTTGGGTGGACGAAAGAAGATCAGTATGCCTCTTTTTGCCTGGAAGCCAATTCCTTCCCAGTATGCAATACAATTCCCGTGTGTGTGTGTATGTGTGTGTGTATAAGAATAGAGGTGCAGACTCTCTGGCCCATGGGCCAAATCTAGCTTTCCTGGGGTCCCAATGTAGCCTCTGGGCTTCCCCAAATGACTGTACCTCTTTCCCCTGGCCCCACCCCCATTCCCCTGCCCACCAATCATTTGGCATTTTCCAAGCTTTTGTGCAGTCCCCTCCCCATTCTCAATAATTGAAATATGTCTCCAAAGACTTAGTTACTAGCAGTAAGAGCTTTAACCCAAAACACACTGATTTCCTTTCCCCCCCCTCCTCCTCCTCCTTCCTTTTTTTTGGGTGGGGGGATATTTTGGCCCTACCGCTTTTGCTTTTTGCTCACCACCCATCACTGGAATGATCCCCCCATGAGCTTCTCTGAAATGGAATTTGGGCCTTAGGCTGAAAGAAGTTCAATAGCCCTGTCTATTTATTTATTTATTTATATTTATTTATTTATTTATTTATTTTATTCCATTTATATACTGCCCCATGGCCGAAGCTCTCTTGGTGGTTTACAAAAATGTAAAACATTGAACATTGAAAACACCGATATACAAAATTTAAAACCATAAAGCATAAAAAACAAGTTATAATTACAATATCCTTTAAAACAACAATTCTGGGTCAAAGCAATTCTGTCTAGAGGGAAAGCAGCATGAACCAGGTATGAAAGGCACCTGGATATGGAAGGGGAAAATATTTCTAGATAGAATTCATGGTGTAAAGATATACCTATAAAACCCTTCATAATCTGGATCCAGCATACCTTACTTGAGGCAAGTCCTTCTTTTAAGTTTGACGGGATAGCCCCTCCCCCCTGTACTTGATATAAAAACTATTGGGGGATGAAGTGGAGCCATTCTGACAATAAGCTATGAAAATTGTTATCAGGAGCCCAAACTGCACCTTGTCTCCTTTTGAAAAATAGAAGTGGGTGATCTTATTTCATTGATTTTATCATCACTAAAGTAGTTGCCATCTTTTGCTGAAGATCCCCTGATTCTTTTAATCTTTTATCAATTTTATTGTATTATTTATTATGATAATGATATGAGTTTGTTTTAATAAATTTAGGCTTTGTTTTATGGAGTTCAGAAGATAAGCTGCCTGCAGGTAAGGTGACCAGATAAAACAGTTAACAGTTGTAGAGAAAAAGGACTTTTAGCCAGTGTCATTTGTATGTAATTAGTTCCTGTTGAAATTCCCTCTTCATCACAACAGTTAAAGTTGCAGGGGCCCTGCCTTCTTTTGTATATGATCACTCTAGTATAGTGCCTGCACTTTTAACTGTGGTGATGAAGAGGGAATTTCATCAGGAACTAATTGCATACAAATGACACTGGCTGAAATTCCCTTTTCTCTACAACTGTTAAAGTTACATGAGCCCTGACCTGGATTTTATCTGGTCAGCCTACCTGCAGGACTTTTGTGAACACAGCACAGCACTGATTTAAAGAATAGCAGAAACATTCCACATCACATCAGGGTCTAATCCACACCAAGCACGATATAGCACTATGAAAGTGGTATGAAAGTGGTATATGGTATGTGTCAATGGGCCCCAACGGTTATCAGTGCACTTCAATACCACTATAAAGCAGTAGTATGGGTCTTGCCTTTTATATACCACTTTCATAGCACAATATACTGCTTGGTGTAGATTAGGCCCAAGTCAACTGGTTCACACAAAGTCGCAATGATGGGGTTCACACAACATGACAACCCACATTCAAGTATGGGCTATCATGAAATATGGGTTGTTGTGTTGTCTAACCCACCCATGATAACAACTCACAGACAAACCCACAGTTCACAACCCAAAAACAAACTATGGATTCTCTTCACAAGGGGACAGGCAATGCCTCTTCCCCCTCCCCTCAGGAGCTAACAGGCCAATACACACACATTCAGGAGAGGAAGGCAGGGCTACTCTTTACCAAAGGTGCTCGAAACATCACTGGCTGGGAAATCTCCCAGTTCTTCTGTATGAACCCAATCATTGCCTTTACCTTTCACCTGCCTGACTGGAATGCATTTGCCCCTTGGTGAAGACCAAGTGAGTTTTCAGAACATTGCTGAAGCATTTAGGGATAGATAAGTAGAGACTGCCCAGAGGCTTTATGGGGCCTGGGCAGGTGTGATGTTGGGGCTCTACCACTGCCCTCTGCAAGGACTCATGCCTGTGTGGAGCTCTGGTGAGTGATGTGGCAGGGATACAGCATGGAGCTGAAGTGGGGGGCTTGCTTTGCAGAGGCCCAGGGCAAGCCACCATAGATGCCCCCACCCCACAGGGCAGCCCTGCAGATGGGTGTGACTCCAAGTTCACTAATCACCCTTTCCCCACCTTCAACCACCCAGATACACAGGGGCATGAACAGTGATCACAGGAGGAACGGTATTGTTTTATCAAGGCACTCTGTATTATCTTGTGGCAGCATGGCATACATCTAAAATGCTGGTAGATCTAAATGAGGCAATTCCAGCTAATGTGATGGAAAATATGGATTAAATATGCATATATATATATATATATATATATATGAAGGTTTGTTTGAGGCCTTTGTATGTATGCTGAGTTCAGTATCTTCTTCCACTGTGTTCAACCCAGCCTTAATAAAAATTCAGAACATAATTTGAAACTGGTTATTTTTCAAAGCTTACACAGCTGTAATTTGAAGTGTGGCCTCAGGGGTGAAAGGCCATTAAATAACCTACTGATCCATGAAGACAATTTTAAAATTTACAGTAGGTAAAATAATATGATATTGTTTCTGTATTTGCATGTTTAATTTGTCTGTGCTGAAAGGCATTATTGCAGATCATCTTGATAGAAGTCCATGCTCGGCAATAAACTAGTTGGGTTTTCCATTTGTGGCCACCCCAGATTCACCTTGAATGGCTTGAACTGACTTAAAAATAACCACATGCCACCTATATTGTCTTCTCATTTAGGATATAGTTGTCCCTTCAGATCTTTACTACCCAAAACACAAGCACTATAGTAGAAGTTACTTTTTAAAAAAAAAATCTGCAAGGCTGTTATATCTAATAAAGTTGGATAATTTCATTTGGGCCACATCTTTAAATGAACTGACCTGGACTGGTATGCTGATTGGTATATAGTACACTTTCCGTTTCTGCACTACTCCACATTTTGCAATGCCGTTATGGGCTCAAATAGCAAATATTATGGAAAGAAATGTACAAAATGCATACAAAATATGTATGTTAAGAAAAGTTGCATACTAAATATGCAAAAAAAAAGTATATTAAGGAAGCTCACATATGAAAATAAATGTGAAAATTCAGGCAGTATTTTTAAACAAAAGATTTGCAGAATGATGGAACACACTTCTGATTTACAATAGTACAATAGTGACATGAACTGGATATAAACACATTTGTATATCCCTCGTATGTCCCATCAGCTGTAGATATAAGAACTAGTGTTGAGCCAAACATTTTGATTATTCCATTTTCAGCAATTTGGGGAAGGGGGGGTTGAAACAAACAAACAAACAAAAAAACAAACAAAATGTAGGATGTAGCTGAGTCATCTTTTTATTTTTTTAAAAAACTTTAAAGACACTCCATGCACTTGTAGCAGCACTAGACTCTTTACAGAGAGGCTTCTACAGTGCGGCAGCTCTTCCTGAATGCCTATGAGAGTGTGTGATGTCACTGGGAGTTCAGGACCAAACTACATGTTTTGTTTACTTGCCTCCATCTAAGCGCACATGACCCAGATTCAGATTGGGACCATGGCAATTCAGTGGGGAGGGAGATTTAAGTTTCTGCCTTCCATTTTCATGTCAAAATTCATTTCAGAAAAAAGATAAACGTTGTACTAATTCCAATGGGGGCATTTTCTTCCGTTTTTAAAATCCCCCCATACGAAGGGAATTTCAGACTGAAAACAGAAGGGAATAAGTTTAAATTCACACCTCCCAAATCACCATGGCCTTGATCCAAATTGGCGCCAAACATGCTTACACTGAGGTAAGTAAGCTAGTCATAGCAGACCTATGTGTGATTTATAGAACATCTTGTCTCACCCTCCGGAAGAGCTGTTGGGCTGAAAGCCTTTGTGCAAAGAGCCCTATAATGCTGCCATGGTGCACAGGGTCATTTTAAAGTTAAAACAATATAAAATAAAAGCAAGAACCGCCCTCACCCACCTCCTACACTTGAAAAAGTAAATGAAAACCTGGCCCCCCTCTCCCAATGAAAAAACTTTTTGAAATTCTGTCCCTCTCTGTGAATGAGGGAGAAAAAACACTACACTTTCTCAGGGAGTGAGTGTCTGTGTGTGAAAATAGGGAGTGGGGTGCAGGGATCAGCACAGCACTAATATAAGAATACAAGAAAAGCCATGCTGGATTAGACCACAGGCCTAACTAGTCCAGCATTCTGTACACACAGTTGCCAACCAGATGCCCAGGAGCACAATTATAGTAACCCCATGCTGTTGTTTCCTGGCAACTGCCATTCAGAAGCAGGCTGTCTCTGATCTTGAAGGTAGCAAACAACAACGTTGCCATGGATCCATTGATAGATTTGTCCTCCATTAATTTTAGTCATCTGAGTTGGTGGTTGCAAATTCCATAGTTTAACTATGTGCTGTGTGAACCTATGATCTGTTATTTGTATTTACAATATGGTTCTGTATGATGGTTCTGAACAAATGGGTAAGTCAGGGACAGACCACATTTCAGTCTGAGAGAATGAGTGGGACAGAATAGGACTGTGAGGAGTCTGTCTCGGATATATTCGAGATCAAATTGCTAAAGGGTAGTGTATTTTTAAGAGCCTTTGTGGTTACTTTTTCTGTCTCATAATAACCATAGCTATGTCATCCATTCAAGTCAGTTGCCTCTTTTTCTTTTTCCTTTAAGCCAAACAGTTTTTTGGCTTAAGCACACCTAATGCAAATTAGTGTTTATAAAATAGTTACCCTGGCCAGATCTACACCAAGCAGAATATAATGGTATGGAAGCATTATATAAAAGGCAGGAGCCACATTACTGCTTTATAGTGGTGTTGAAGTGCACTGACAACTGTTGGGGCCCATTAATACATGCCATATACTGCTATATACTGCTTCACAGAGACCTGGCTGGGAGATGACAGTGGCCCGACATGGGCGCAGGCCCTCCCAGCTGGGTACTGTGTTAGTGAGCAGGTGAGGGAAAGTGGGCAGGGGGGCGGAGTAGCTGTGGTCTATAGGGATAATCTTAACCTGACCAGACTTCCTGTTCGCGAACTGAATCACATCGAGTGTGTGTACCTGAGTCTGAAGACCAGGGATAGACTAAGGATTCTCTTAGTGTACCGGCCACCCCGCTGCCTATCAGACTCCCTGGCCGAGTTCACGGAACTGGTCTCGGAGCTGGTGTTGGATTCGCCCAGGCTCTTGGTCCTGGGTGACTTCAACATCCCATTCGAGACTGGTTTGTCAGGTGGTGTTGTGTCTACGTCCAACTCCCTGCTTCAAAGGGATAAAATCTCAGATAGTGACTCGGATCTTGGTTTTGGAATGCAAGAACCGGAGGAGTTACTGCAAGAAGAAGAGGAAGAGCCCTTTCCCACGGCTGGGCAGGAAGTTAATCCCCAAGGCAACCTTAACGAGAGAGATAGTACTTTCTCTTCTGGGACAAAGGGGTTGAGGAATGCTGTGGCGAGGCGGAGAGCAAAGAGGAGGGACTTCAAACTCAGGACCGCCCGCCGCTCAGAGAGGCTAGCAAACAAAGCACTACAGGCTAATTTGTCTTAATGATATGACTCTGCTCTCTCTCTATCTAAGTTAGCTCAACTGAATGCCTAGGGGCTAAAGAACCTTTGTCTTGCTGGAGGAGGGAGAACGATCGTTTTTGTGTATAATAAAGGATTTGTATTTTCCCTTCAAGAGGTCTGTTTGTTGTCCTCACACTTTTTCGTTAGAACTTACAGAGTCATGACAGCTTGAGCTAACTTAGAGAATCTTTTTTTTTTCTCGTCCTTCGTCTGCAAGATGGAAGCGGCTCTTGATCAATTAACCCGTGATAATAAAGCTCTCCGAGACCAGGTGAATCAATTGGTTGGGGCGATTGCTACATTACAAGCCGCACCGCAGCAGCAGGTGCCCCCCCCAGTGCCTCCACGTCGGAAATGCCCAATAAGTCTTCCGGAGAAGTTTGATGGAGATAAGAAGCTTTTTACTGCTTTTCGCGCTCAGGCAGAGCTTTACATGCGTTTGAGGGCTGACGATTTTCCGACTGACCAGATGCAGGTAGGATTTCTCATTAGCCTACTTTCCGGAGCGGCCGCGAAATGGGCGTCAGCTCTCCTCATTGCAAATAGCCCCTTATTGACCAATTACCAAAATTTTGTGACTTCTATGGCGACCTTTTTTGGAGATTCTCTTCGGACGGAGACTGCAACCAGAGAAATCCGCCGTCTACGCCAGGGAAAGGATTCTGCTGCTGTCTACATTACCAATTTTCAGTTACTTATACAGGACTTACAGTGGAATGATGCTGCCTATAAGGCCCAGTTTATGGAAGGCCTCAACGACGATATCTTAGATGAATTGGCGCGGTCTCCGCTCCCGGCGACTTTGGCAGAGCTTACCGCGTCCTGCTTGCGTATAGATGCTCGCTTGGAGGGTCGCAGAGATGCCAGACGCGCAGCGGTCGGCCGGCCCATACCTCCTCCTATACCTCCTAGGGCTTTTCCTCCTCCTCAGCGGTCTCCTCCTGTTGCAACTGATGAAGTTCCCATGCAAATCGGGGCCACACACTCCTTGATTTCCCCAGTAGAAAGGACCCGCCGGCATGCGGAAGGATTATGTTTCAAGTGTGGAAGAAAGGGGCATTATGTGAAATCCTGCAGATCCCCAGTGTGGAAGACAGAACCTACTCCTGTGACAACTTCTGCTCCTCAGGCATGACTAGACCGAACCCCAAGTCTCATGGGGGTCTGTAATCAGGAGGTCCCAGCAACGACTGGGGTAAGTCTTTCACACACGTCTCCCACACCCCACCTCGTCCTTCCTGTACGTCTGCACACCTCTCATTGGAAGGGTGGAAATTTTTTGGCCTTACTAGATTCAGGGGCGACCACAAATTTTATGGATGTCCAATTTGCCAACCGCTACGATGTGCCTACTCAGCCCCTGCCCCATCCCCTGTATGTGGAGACAATAGATAGCTGTCCGCTCCTGTCAGGAGCGATAACCCAAATTACTTTTCCCATCACTGTATGTTCCCAAGGGCATGAGGAACAATTACAATTCCATCTTGCTAAGATGCCTCAGTACCCACTTGCCAAACACAACCCCCAAATCTCGTGGGAACATCACCAAGTACTTTTTACGTCTCCTTATTGTCGCCAGCACTGTTTTCCAGGGACCTCCCTTCCAATAGCTCAGGATCTGACTCTTCCGCTCCCGGTTTTAGCAGCTTCCAGCCACCTCAGCTCCTCCACCCTTCCTGCTCTCCCAGAGAAATATGCCGCCTTTCGTGATGTTTTTGACAAGACAGAAGCGGATCAGCTACCCCCCCACCGGCCATATGACTGTACTATAGATCTCATCCTGGGGGCCCCTATCCCTGTGGGAAAGCTGTATCCGATGTCAGGCCCTGAGTTGGAGGCCCTTCGGGAATTCCTGGACACAAATTTAAGGCGCGGTTTCATCCGCCCTTCGAGCTCCCCTGCTGGGGCATCTTCCTTTTTTGTAAAAAAGGCCTCTGGAGACCTCCGTCTGGTCCACGACTACAGGCAGTTAAATTTGGCCACGATCCGTGACACATACCCCCTCCCCCTCATCCCGGAAATGTTAGAGCGTTTGGGACAAGCTTCGATTTTCACTAAATTGGACCTAAGGGGCGCTTATAATTTGGTCTGTATCCGTGAGGGGGATGAATGGAAAAGTGCCTTTTTGACACGGTATGGTGCTTTTGAATATTTGGTCATGAGTTACGGCCTTGTCAATGCTCCAGCCACATTTTGTCGTCTCATGCATGACATTTTTAGGGATTTTTTGGACAAGTTCTTAATTATTTATCTGGATGATCTGCTTATCTTTTCTCGAGATCCCCAAGAACACCAGCTCCATGTAGAAGCCGTCCTGCAACGTCTTCGGGAGAACCATCTCTTTGCTAAGTTGGAGAAGTGTGCTTTCGATTTGTCTACATTGGACTTTTTGGGTTATCAGATTTCCACACATGGCATTAAGATGGATCCCGCCAAAGTACAGGCAGTTTTGTCCTGGCAACCCCCAAGGTCCAGGAAGGATTTACAAAAATTTCTGGGATTTGCCAATTTCTATAGAAATTTTTTATCTAACTATGCTAACCTTACTGCACCCTTGTCTGACTTGCTCAGGGGCAAACGCGCTACCTTTCACTGGCCTCCCTCCGCTCAAGAGGCTTTTGACAAACTAAAACATTTGTTCAGCTCAGAACCCCTCCTCCACCATCCCAATCCACAAAATCCTTTTGTTGTGCAAACTGATGCTTCCGATGTAGCCTTGGGAGCAATCCTTTTACAACCGGGCGGGAAGAAAGGAGACCTGCAGCCCTGTGCTTATCATTCTCGAAAATTGACTGCTTCAGAAAAGAACTACACCATTTGGGAAAAGGAGCTTCTAGCCATAAAATCTGCTTTGGAAACCTGGAGACACCTCTTAGAAGGGGCCCTCCACCCAGTGGAAATTAGGACCGATCACCGCAATTTAGTTCATTTACTAACAGCTCGAGCTATGAATCAAAGACAAGCTAGATGGTCGTGGTTTTTCTCACGCTTTGATTTAAAAATATGCCATGTCCATGCTTCTGAAAATCAACAAGCAGATGCACTTTCCCGCAAGCCGGAATACTTTGCAGAGGGAGAGGAGACACCACTACCTCCGCCAATTCTTCCTCCTCAAACTTTGGCCGCGGTGGGGGACTTACATTCCTGGCAGGAGGAACTCCGTCGTGAACAAGCTCAAGATCCCTTTGTACGCCGCAAAGTGACTCAGCTTGGATTGCAGGAAGGGGCTGCCCCATCCTCCTTGTTTTCGTTGCGTGGCGGTCTCCTACATCACAGACACCAACTCTATGTCCCCTCAAAGACTCTAAGAGAAAAGATCCTTCGGCAATGCCATGATTCCTGCACAGCTGGACACTTTGGAATTTTCAAGACCTTAGAAGCTGTAACCCGAGACTTTTGGTGGCCTCAAGTACAAAATCATGTCACCTCCTATGTAGCCTCTTGTGATACCTGTCAACGAGCAAAAACTGTCCCAGGTAAACCCACGGGTTTACTTCATCCATTGCCTACGCCTGTGGGACCCTGGAAAGTACTTTCCCTGGATTTTATTACTGATTTGCCTTCGTCACAAGGCAAAACCACCATCCTGGTGGTTGTGGATTTATTTTCTAAAATGGCTCATTTTATTCCTTGCACGGGTCTACCCTCGGCCAAGGACACTGCTAAACTCTTTGTCACGCATGTTTTCCGTTTACATGGTTGGCCAGAGGGATTAGTCTCCGATCGTGGCGTTCAGTTTACTGCCCATTTTTGGGGGGAATTGTTAGAACTGCTGCACATAGAACTTCGACTTTCTTCTGCTCATCATCCCCAGACGGACGGACAAACCGAACGTACTAATGCAACTTTAGAACAATACCTCCGTTGCTATGTTAACTACCAACAAGACAATTGGGTTGATCTCTTGCCTTTAGCTGAATTTGCCTATAACAATGCCTGCCACTCCACTACACACCAATCCCCATTCTTTGTCAACTACGGATATCACCCCAGAACTTTCCCATCTTCTATCGGCTCTGCTACAGTTCCTGCCGCTGATAAGTTCTTGGAAGAGCTACACACTCTACACAACATTCTTCGAGACCAGATTGAACAGGCTAAACTTTCTTACAAGATAGCGGCAGACCGTCACCGGTGCCTGGGGCCCTCTTTATCGGTTGGAGATTGGGTTTGGTTGTCTACTCGACATTTTCCTTCACGAATGTTATGCAAAAAACTTGCTCCCCGCCACACGGGTCCCTTTCAAATTATAGCCCAGATTAACCCAGTTGCTTTCAAGTTAGCTCTTCCTCCTTCACTAAGAATTCACCCAGTTTTCCACAGGTCTTTGCTCTCTCCGCTCATAACAGGCGACCCTCATCGTTCAAATGTGGTTCCTCCCCCTCCGGTCTTGGTGGAAGGAGAGGAAGAGTTTGAAATAGCTGGCATTTTAGACTCCCGTTGTTTCCGAGGAAAAATTCAATACTTAATTGACTGGAAGGGTTATGGTCCTGAAGAACATTCCTGGGAACCTTTAGAAAATTTGCATGCCCCCCTATTAGTCCGTGAATTTCACCAACGTTATCCCCATAAACCTGCCCCAGGTTTGGGGCGCATTTCTCCTGGGGGGAAGCGTTATGGGAGAGGGGATGGTGTTGTGTCTACGTCCAACTCCCTGCTTCAAAGGGATGAAATCTCAGATAGTGACTCGGATCTTGGTTTTGGAATGCAAGAACCAGAGGAGTTACTGCAAGAAGAAGAGGAAGAGCCCTTTCCCACGGCTGGGCAGGAAGTTAATCCCCAAGGCAACCTTAACGAGAGAGATAGTACTTTCTCTTCTGGGACAAAGGGGTTGAGGAATGCTGTGGCGAGGCAGAGAGCAAAGAGGAGGGACTTCAAACTCAGGACCGCCCGCCGCTCAGAGAGGCTAGCAAACAAAGCACTACAGGCTAATTTGTCTTAATGATATGACTCTGCTCTCTCTCTCTCTAAGTTAGCTCAACTGAATGCCTAGGGGCTAAAGAACCTTTGTCTTGCTGGAGGAGGGAGAACGATCGTTTTTGTGTATAATAAAGGATTTGTATTTTCCCTTCAAGAGGTCTGTTTGTTGTCCTCACACTTTTTCGTTAGAACTTACAGAGTCATGACAGGTGGACTTGGGAGTTCATGGCATCCATGACAACCATGGGCCTATCGCAATTGGTCTCTGGACCCACACATTCAGCGGGTCATACCCTCAATGCTGTTTTCAGTTCCGAACAGACTGATCTGTGGGCGGAGGTAACAAATACCTCCGTGTTGTCATGGACAGACCATTTTCTGGTTAGGGTTAGTATCACGGCTACCACCCGCCCCTGCAGGGGTGGTGGACCTATTAAGATGGTCCGTCCTCGAAGGCTGATGGATCCTTCTGGATTCCAGAAAGCCTTGTAGGGTTTTATGGCTGGGATCATCGACGATCCTGTACAAGCCCTGGTCGATAGATGGAATCGGGACCTAACTAGGGCTATCGACATGATCGCCCCCAAACGTCCTCTCCGACCCACTTCTAACAGGGCGCCCTGGTATACGGAAGACCTCAGGGAGTTGAAGCGGAAAGGACGACTGGAGTGCCGATGGCGGAAAACTCGACTTCTATCCGACAAGACATGGCATAGAGAACATCTTCGTTCCTATGGGGTGGCAATACGTGCAGCGAAGAAAGCTTTCTTCTCTGTGCACATTGCGTCTGCGAATTCGCATCCAGCAGAACTGTTCAGGGTGGTGAGGGGTCTAACCCGGGCACCTTCCCCCCAGAATCCGATTTTGGAGCCTTCGGCAGTTCGCTGCGATGCCTTGAACGATCATTTCACAGATAAAATCTCTCGGATAAGAGCCGACTTAGATACTGTCGTTATAGCAGAGGCTGACGATGGAGTGTCCAGCGACTCCGCAAGTAGAATTACACTGGATTAGTTTCAATTGGTGAGTACCGAGGACGTGGACAAGCTGCTTGGACGAGTGAGGAGGACGACTTGTCCTCTCGATCCCTGTCCTTCATGGCTGGTCGTCCAGGGAGGAGATGCAGTTAGATCGCAATTACAATATATTATTAATGCATCTCTCAGGGAGGGGAGTTTTCCATCATGTTTAAAAGAAGCGGTGGTACGGCCGCTTCTAAAGAAGCCCTCCCTGGATCCCCTGGACTTTAATAATACAGACCGGTATCAAACTTTCCATTCTTGGGCAAGATGATCGAGAGGGCGGTTGCCTTTCAACTCCAAGTAGTCTTGGATGACACTGATTTTCTAGACCCATTTCAAACTAGCTTCAGGGCGGGATATGGAGTTGAGACTGCTATGGTTGCCTTAGTGGATGATCTACACCTGAGTATTGACAGGGGGAGTGTGTCCCTGTTGGTACTTCTGGACCTCTCAGCGGAATTCGATACCATCGACCATGGTATCCTTCTGGAATGCCTGAGGGGATTGGGAATCGGGGGCACTGTGCTTCAGTGGTTCCGATCCTATCTCTTGGGCAGGTTCCAAATGGTGATGCTTGGGGATAGCTGCTCTGCAAAGAAGGAGCTGCTGTGTGGCGTGCCGCAAAGTGCCATCCTTTCCCCAATGCTGTTTAACATTTATATGAAACCGTTGGGAGAGATCATCTGGAGGCATGGGGCAGGGTGCTATCAGTATGCTGATGACATCCAAATATATTTCTCTATGCCTTCGATAACAGCGCCAGCTAAGGATAGTGTGTCTCCTCTGAATGAATGCTTGGAGGCGGTAATGGGCTGGATGAGGAAAAACAAACTGAAGCTGAATCCAGACAGGACGGAGGTGCTTGCTGTCAAAGGCCGCAACCTGGGTTTGGAGGTGTGTCAAACAGTTCTGGATGGAGTTACACCCCCCCTGAAAGACTGTGTTTGCAGCTTGGGGGTACTCCTGGATCCGTCGCTCCAAATGACAGCCCAGATTGATGCGACGGCCAGGAGTGCCTACTATCAGCTTCGGCTGATACTCCAGCTGCACCCCTTCCTAGAGTTGGAAGACCTAAAATCAGTAGTGCACGCGCTGGTAACTTCGAGGCTCGACTTCTGCAATGTGCTGTACATAGGGCTACCTCTGTGCCTAGTCTGGAAACTTCAACTAGTTCAAAATATGGCAGCCAGGTTGGTCACCGGTACATCTAGGAGTGACCATATTACGCCAGCTTTAAAATTGCTCCACTAGCTGCCAATTAGTTTCCGGGTGAAGTATAAAGTGTTGGTAATAACCTTTAAAGCCCTACATGGTTTGGGTCCAGGTTACCTGCGGGATCGCCTTCTCCCATACAATATGCCCCGATCAGGTCCTCTGGGAAGAACTTACTGCAGTCAGCCAAGACTAGGCTGACAACTGTTACCCAGAGGACCTTTTCTTCTGCCACTCCCAGACTGTGGAATGACCTGCCGGAGGAGACTCGTCAACTTAACAGTCTTTTAGAATTTAAGAAAGCCATAAAGACTGTTCTCTTCCGGCAAGCATATCCAGTGGAATTTTAGAATGTTTTAAGGATGTTTTTAGGATGTTTTAGGATATTTTAATGCAGTTTTAATAATATGTGTCATGTTTTAATCAGTTTTATGTATTTTATGTTGTTGTTCCCCACCTCGATCCAGACGGAGAGGCGGGTAAGAAATAAATTGTTGTTGTTATTATTATTATTATTATTATTATTATTATTATTATATCCTGTTTGGTGTGGCTCCTGCTTTTTATATCCCGCTTTCATACTGCTATATCCTGCTTGGTGTAGATCTGGCCCCTGAGTGCAGACAGAACTATTGAGCTGGCCACAGATTTTAATGCTCCTCATGAGTGGAATCTGGCATATAGGAAGCACCTGCCCACCTCCCACCCTCATAAAAATGGTGCCCCTGGAGGAAGTTTCAGTGGCAGGGTTCACATAACAGGAAAACCCACACTCAAGGTTGTATATGGGTTGTGTGTGAGTTGTCATTGAACTGTAAGTTGTCAAGGTTGAGTGTGGGTTGTTGTGTTCTGTGAACCCAGCCACGCTAACAAACCATGGGCTATTAACCATGAACAACCCACAAAAATAACCCTTGTTGATGGGTTGTGAACTGTGGGTTCTTCACGCTGTCATTGTTGTTGTTCATGGTTAACAAACCATGATTTGTTAGCATGGCTGGGTTCCCACAATGCAACAATCCAGGGTTCAATGACAACCCACACTCAACCTATACTGACTTTGAGTGTGGATTGTTGTGTTGAATGAACCCAATCATGCTTCCAGTGTAACATGAGAAAGGGAAAGTAGTCATCCATCTCTCCCACCGGAAGATGTGTGAGCTGTACTTTCATTAGGAATCTACACAGCTGTCCCTTGGTCTTCCCAGCATTTTAGGGAGGACTCTTTCAGGGCAGAACAACCATATTCTATGGCAGCCTCCCACAACCTAGTGCCTTCCATGCATGTCAAGCTACAACCTCATAATCCCCAGACAACGTGCCACCATGGCTGGGGGTGATTGTAGTTGTAGTCCAACACATCTGGAGGACACCAGGTTGGAGAAGGCTATTCTATTGATATACTCTTTCATTCCTACCTGCCTATAAGCAGAGGGAGCCACAGCAAAGAATAGGAAGAGGGGAGGGATGATAAAGAACTAGGAGTATTTCTCTCTGATAAGGTCCAAAATGAGAGGCAGAAACTATGCACTGAATTCAAACTTTGCAAATGTTTGGCACACCTCTAGTTTGCCAGTGCTATAATGTGAACAATCTAGCTGTCTAGTAAATATGGAAATTCAGTAAAGAGACTAACTATTTGCAGAGGCAAATAAAATAAATGCATGTACTATTGAGTCACTAAATTAGAGACATATCTTTTGCCATTTCACTTTGGACTGTAATTTCTTCAAGGCATAAATGTCATTAGAATGTGTTAATAAGTGGTTCCCAGGTTACTGCTAAGGCCTGTAGGTGCTACTGTAATCATTCAGATAGCAATACCACCTACAGCTATTGAATTAGGATCTCTGTGAACAAAATGGCAACTCTCCACTATATTTAAGAACATTACCTTGAGTTTCTTTGATGAATTCCATTTATTCTTATTACATCATCTCTATCAGAAGATTTATTAAAGAATTTCGGATAGTAACAAAATGGCTTACAGGCTTGGGAATCATAGGGTTTCCTCTCAAAGTATTGCTTCTATCCAAAGTTGTGTAGCCTATGAGCAGGGGTTTTGTTTAGGATTAATTATACCGTTTGGTTTGTCTTCTGGAGCTGAATGACCTCAATGATTAAAATGAAGGGAAAATGGAATTGAGGGGAAGAGGCTATTAAACTGGTAATATATAACTATGAAAAAAGACGGGGGGGGGGGACCCTGTACTGTACTCCTGACTACAAATCTTTACATGCATCATCTTGCAGCCACTCCTCTCCGCTTTCATCTGTCATCAATTTGTCAGCATTCAACCCGTCACCTGCTTATCCAGCTGTGCCTTCGAAATTTCAAAGAATGGGTCCCAAGTTCTTTCAAACTCTGCCAACCTACTCTCTTGTGAAAAGGCCAATTTACTCAGTTCTGAATAGCTGCACATTCTTCACACAACTGAATCCCTGCAGAGATGCTCCAACAGAGATAGCCAGAAAGTACAAAGGAATCGTTTTGCCATCCCTGTTCTCCTCAAAATGAAGGGCACTGACAATTGGACTTTGTTTAAGGTCTCAGCCATGTTTTATGCACGATGCGGAATGTCTATATAGTAGCAGATTAAACACACACACATAAACGGCCACTGTTATTTTGTCCTCACAGTTGAGAGAAGTTATGTCATAGTACCCCGATCATTCGCTTTTTTGCACAATTAAGGCTTAAATTAACAAAGCACTTAAGCCTGGTTTTACATTATCATCATCATCATCATCATCATCATCATCATCATCATCATTTATATTGCGCTCTATACCAGAGGGCATTCCAATTAACCAATATATAGAGAACACAACAATATGAACAAAAATCAATAAATACACATTAGATAAACTACTAACCAGAAATTAAACTAATTCACAACCAATCAATTAAAACAACCAAACAATTTTAAACCCCAAAATCAAACTGGTTGTTCCTCACTCCATATGCCAACATCTATGGCTCAAACTGAAACAAATAGGTTTTCAGGCCTCATCTAAATCTCTCCAACTCTGGTTTCATATGAAGGTGTAGAGGTTAAGAATTCCACAATCCTGGGAGGAAATGGGAAAATGCCCAAAGCCTAGAATTTGCCACGTTAGTCCAAAGAACAATCAGAAGCCTGGAATCTGCAGACTGAGTTCTCCTAAGAGGAGGATGCCATACAACCAACTCTGCCAAATGCCTGGGAATGAAAGAGTGCAGGGCCTTAAACATCAAGACAGAGGCCATGTCTACACCAGCCATTCATCCTGGGCTGGTCACGTGGTTGTCCCTGAGTAACCACAGGGATCCTGGGGTTAACCAGGGATGACCACTCTTTTTGCCCAGGAGAACTGAGACTGTGGTTTTACCAAATTTTACTATGGTCTTGGGACAACACCGAGGTCCACAGGTGGTGTGGCGCCTGCTCCCGGGGTCGTCCCTTCTTCCCTGTGAGTAGTGGGGGTGAGCAAACAGGCCAGGAGGCCAGAGGGGAGAATAGATGGGTATTGGGGGGTGAGGGGGAGAGAATTTTCACCATCCCTTGGACAGTTCTCAGCATCTACAAGTGCCGAGTTGTTTAGGGCTTGTTGTTTTAAGTCCTGCCATCGCACAGGATCACGCCCCTCTCCTTAAAAACAAATTACTCCAGAACGGCCCTCTTTCGTTTGCACCCTGAGGGATGATCTCAGAAGTGGGAAAGCCTGGGATCATCCCTCCCCCACCCTTCAGGTGTAGATGAGCCCAAAGAGTTTAAAAAGTAGTCATCAGTATATAGACATGTTTGTTTCTGAAGGAATACAACAGGCACTTGCCTATAAAGCCCCATGTCTTAATAAGCTCATTCATTTGTACGGTGCTACAGCACGTTTTCTCTTTCTAGCAGTTCCTGTTGAAACCTGGAGTCTTGCCCCTACATATTCATCTGCTTCCTCGTCTGTTTTCTGCCTTGTGTCACTTTCAGTGATCTCCATGAGCACTTGCAGCAAAGAAGCCTCCTGCCAGCACAGAGTAAAGCCCAGTGTTTTTTACCACCACCATCTCACAATTGTCTGGTTGATTATAGTTGGTCAAGCAAAGCATCTTACCAAACTTTTCCCCTTCTTTGGCTTCTCACACCTTGTGTACAGGCTTCGACGAAACACCATTAATGTGGAAGTGCTACAGCCCAAATTCTGATGGACTCATGTTTACCAGGATTGCTTGCCTTCTGCTGTGGCACATGGCTTGACTGGGTTATTGCTCTGTAAATAGCTCTTACAACACACCCTGAGGGCTTCTTGTGGTCCACTGTAATCTGGAGTCAGTTGGTTGACCAGTAGAGGGAGGGTGGACCCCCGTTTGAGCAATTAGCTGTGCAAGATTGTTCTTTGATCTTGGATTGACCCATTCTGTTGTTATTGAATCTATCAGTTACATTTTCTTGGAACCAGACATGCTATGGTTACCAAAGACAAATTCAGTTTAATAGCAATGCTCAACTTGCTTTAAGTGCAATGAACTAGGATGTAATCCAACGCATGTTTTGAGAAAGAGTCCTACAACTCCCAGCATTCCTCAGCCAGCACTGCTGGCTGAGGAATGCTAGGAGTTGTAGGACCTTTTCCCATCTAAACATGCATAGAATTGCACCCTTAATGTATTAAATTGACCTATTGCTGTATAGCAACTGGTTAATAACTTACTCTAGCAGATTGGTCTTGTTATCGGAGCTAAGATCCATGGTCTGCTTCAACTTTGATTATTAGAGCAGTTGCCTAAACCTAGGACAGAGGTAGGGACAGATCTCAGATTTTCATATTCTAATGGGTTTGTAAACTCGTCGATCTAAGTCTCCGCTTTCTCAGCTTTAGAATGAATATGAGTACATATTTTAATCTCTTGAGACGCATAACAAAATTTATTGCATAAAATATTGATTTAACCAAATTAGTCAGCAGTATTTATTTATTTATTACACAGGGAAATAAATTTTGATAGATACTGATGTCAAAATATGAAACATAGAAATCTTTCTGTCATATTAGCCCAATGATTCCTGCTAGACTGATATGAAGCTATTACTTTAGAAGAAAGTGATTCCTCTTAGAAAAGCCAAACAAGCTTTTATGTATTATTATTATTATTATTATTATTATTATTATTATTTTAAAAACAACAAATATAAATACCAGATAATAAAAAAACAATTTAAACAGCTAAAATAGTTATAATAAGAAACTGCACCTGATTAAAACAACTGACATAATTGTGTCATCATTTGCCATTAAATGCCTGAGAGTAGAGGGCAGTGTTAACCTGGCACCACAAAGATGACAGTGTTGACACCAGGCAGACCTCAGTGGGGATGACATTCCAAAATTGGTGGGCCACCACTGAGAAGACCCTTTCTCTTATTGCTACTTTCTGAGCCTTGGAGGAAGGCCTCAGATGTCGATTGCAGTATCTGAGTAGGTTCATGTCAGTTCATATAAGCTCAAGTTTTTCTCTCTTTGTCCTGAAAAAGCCATGAATAGATACAATGTAATGGCTGTTTTAGCATGGTAAATTTGAACAGCAGGGATATGCAGGGAAGCATTTCGACCAGCTTTGGAATGCCTTTCCTCATTAAGTTGAAGAAACCCTGAACCAGGGTCTATTTTAACTACACGTTTGCTTCAGGCAAATGGAACTGATGTTGCCCAGGTAAAAAGTGTTGTATGGAGAAACATAACTTGTAAATTGGATGATTATCCGCATTGTCACCACTTCCCACGACTGTGCCATTATTTTTTCATCACCCACAATCATGTGAATTTCTGATGATGGCATCTATGACTGACCAATTCAGATATTGCCTTTCTCCGAGAGAGCACATACTTTGGAAAGGTCAGGACTGCTACTATAAATAAATGCATTGTGTGAACTAGCTTTGGGTTGCAGGCATGTTGTTTCCAGTCAGCATTTTCATGGTCAATTTATAAGGGAACATGCACACTTTGCCATTACCAGTGCATTAAGTTGTAAGGACAGTGTTATCTCAATATATCCTATTTCAAATCTTTTTAGTACTATGTTTCATTGTGTTGCCTCCCTGGGCACCTGGGAATGGCTTTTGTTATATACTGTTTGTTATATATATTGTTTGTTTGATTTAGTTTTTTTACAAATATGATGTCCAAAACATAAATTCAAAACATAAAGTACAGCGGCCGATTGGCAGTACAGTGCCATCTCTGTGCCACTGATCTGCTCCAGATCTTTCTGACAGGTAATAGCTAACAGTTCATGACACAAAGCAACATTCAGTTTGTTTTTCTCTGTTCCGTGTGCTGCCTGTGCTTCTGAAGTACAATTGCTGCACTGCAGTGTACATTAATTTACAACTGAGCGTCGCTAGATACATAGCGCTTCATCTGGATAGCACAGTGAAACATCAGTTTGAAATGTAGAAGAGCTGCAGCAACATGTCAAGTAACAGCTTTTTCACTATATTTCAGCAAGCAACTGCACTAACAGATCACCCCGAACCCTGTGTTTTTACAGTGTGTTTGTGGGTGGGTCGCATTACATCTGTTATAACAGTTCAATATTTTTCATCATCCAACAGGGAAAATTTGATGGATCAGTTTCTCGCTAGCCAGTTCTGGCGCTTTGTTGTTATCTGTCAACCATGTGCTGCATTGCAGGCTAATGATCTTGATTTGAGAAAGCTTTGCTCATGCTAATGTTCAAAGGCTCAGTCATTAGCGAGTGCTCTCCAATTCTAGGGGGGGGGGAGCCATTAATTGACCCCAGGAGGGTGTTAAAGTGTAAAAATATTATCTTTTGGTCTGAGCAGTAATACATTTCTGCTAGAGCCTGAAATCTGTCAACAAAGCTATTAACAATATCATCAGGAATAGTCCTTTTACTCAGCCTCTTCCTCAGAGACCGGAGCCTGCTCTTGAATAAATGTAACAGAAGAAGAACAAATATCATTCTCTTCTCCCCCTTCTTCTCCAAATCCTTGTTCTTTTAATTCACACAAGTTGGCTTATCTACTTGCACTCACTTTTTCTTTTTCTTTTCAAACTTCCTGTTTGCTCCTCTAGATTGGAATGAATTCACAAATCAAAGGAATGTGAATGCAAGTTAACGAAAATCCCATAAAATGGCATAAATTGCCCGCTGCTGTGTTCTGAGTGGAAGATAAGTTACCCACTGAAACCCTCCTAAAAGCTTCCTAATACTTAATGATCAGAAAATAACTTCCCCAGTTACTCTTTCTTATTGCCTGACCATCTGATGAGGGATTTGGACAAACAGATGGTATAATGACTGAAATAGCAAAGCCACCTTAATGCCATTTTTCATTTGGCCCTTGGACATTTCAGTCACTGCAGAATCCACCAAGAGATACTGCAGCCAGGAACAAACAAATCTTCAAATTGCATTTGTAGCTGTAAATATTTCTGTGCTAGATGAAGGGTGTCCAGCTATTTCATGTTAAACCATCTCTCCTAGTCCTTTACTACTTCTTTGTTCAGAATTATGGTGTTTGCTGATTTTTAAAAATTATGTATCTCTGTCTGTCTGTCTGTCTGTCTGTCTGTCTGTCTGTCTGTCTGTCTATCTATCTATCTATCTATCTATCTAATATATCTATATTCTGCTTTGGTTTTATATTTGGCTTTCCCCGTTTTTATTTTTCTGAAGTAAGCCTCATTCTCTGGTTGACTGAGATAACATATCCTCTACATTGTTTGAAATCTTTCCCAGCTTTGCACCATATATGTGTGTGTGTGTGTGCGTGTGTGCGTGCGTATTTGATGTGTATATTGTCTACTCCTTAGTCCAAGCCATTAATGAAGATATTGAATTGCATTAGATCTAGGCAGGATCTACAATACTGCTTTAAAATGGTTCATAGTGGTGTTGACCACTGTTGGGGCCCATGACACATTCCATATACAGCTTTCAAACCTTTTTTCATAGTGTTTTATCCTGCTTAGTGTAGATCTGGCCTTAGTCTTGCTTTTTCTGATGGTTGAACTAATCCATTAATTATTATACACCACTTTTATCAATTCATTTCATACCATTTCCTTCTAGTCCATATTTTGTCAGATCTTTTGTAAGAGGGCATCATATTGGGTTAAAAAAGATAGGCATTTTAAGTGTGTGTGTGTGAGAGAGAGAGAGACATAAGAACTTAAGAAGAGCCATGCTGGATCAGATCAAGGGTCCATCTAGTCACACAGTGGCCAGACAGCTGTTGACCAGGAACCCACAAGTGGAACACAGTGCAACAGTACCCTCCCACCCATGTTCCCCAGCAACTGGTGTATATAGTTTTACTGCCTGTGATACTGACAAAAATTGCTTAGAGTGAATCCACCTCTTTCTCTCTCTGTTCAACCCAATGCTTCCTTGAACACCTATGCTTTAACCAAACACCTAAAAGGATAGTGTCAGATCTCAGCTGCTAGGGCATTCTCCAAAGTGGGTGCTACTCCTGAAAAGGCTCCTCCTCCTAGTAATAGCCTGTTGTGTCTCCTGTGACCATCGCATCTGTACCATGGCCTCAGGTGTTGAAAGGACTATGCAGGAATGGAGTGGTAAAGGCTGGTGGTTCCAACTGTGGTGGGGCTGAAAATCCATTTTGGATTTCAGTCACAACCAGCTAGAACTCTAAAGGAGCCATCCAAGATGCTGAACCTATTTTAAGGATGGGGTTCCATGCCTTGAATAGCTCCTTTAAAGTTCTGGGTGCTTTTGACTGAAACCCGGAATGTATTCATAGCCCCACTGAAATTGGAACCATCAGCCCCCACTGGAATGGACATATAGGAGAATATGGACCTCAATGTCAGTGGGGGAGTGAATCCGCTCCAGGTTTCAGTCAGAACCAGTCAGGACTCTAAAGGAGCTCTCCAAGGTGCGAACCATTCTGACTGGTTCTGACTGAAACCTGGAGCAGATTAACTTCTCCACTGGCTTCATTGCGACCAGCCTCCATGTCCTGAGCTGTTTAGGATTTAAAGGTTAAAACCTGCTCCTTGAATTTATCACAGGAAAAAGCTGGCAATCAGACCAGGTTTTTTTAAAGGTATATTATGCCCTGAACACCTAGCTTCTGTCAGCAGCTTGGCAACACCATTTTGCAGCAGTTAACATTTTTAAACACTTTTTAAAGGTAACCCCAGGTAAAATGCCTTAGAACAGTCCCACCTGGAGGTAACAAAAGCATGAGTTATGGTGGCAAAGGAGAACTTTATCAGGAAGCATCATAGCGATGCTTCAGCTGAAGCTGGAAAAAAGGACTCTTCACCACCATCACCACCTGTGTATTTAACAGACATGCCATATCAAAAAGCATCCCTAAGCTACGGACCAGTGGGGGCTGGTGGCTCTGATTTCGGTGGGGCTGTGAATCCATTCTGAGTTTCAGTCAGAACCAGCTAGATCTCTAAAGGGGTTATCTAAGGCACTAAACCTATTTTGGAGGTAGTGTTAAGTGCCTTGGATAGTGCTTTTAGAGTTCTGGCCAGTTCTGATTGAAGCCCAGGATGGATTCACAGCCCCACCAAAATTGAAGCTACCGACTTTCACTGTTATGGACCTGAACATTTAGAGCCAATCAACGCAGAAACTTTGTAACATTTTTGTTTGGTTTCAAGGACGTGTTTGGGCACACGATGCACATTGCAGAATGTTTTATATTCATTGTTTTTTGCACTGATTTGTGAAGAGTTGTTATGATTTTTCTATAAGTATATCATTTTATAAGTTGTAGTGTATTCTTTCTTATCATTTTCCTGCTGCTCAGTTCAAAGCACTGTTATCTAGGGATGTGTATCGTATTGTTAAAATGTACGATAACAATACAATATGCTCTTTATCGTGGATGCATTTAACAATAACAATACGATAGAAAAACCTCCAATAAATATCCAATCCGATAATTTTCAGCCCGATTATATCAGATTATCGGACAGCCATATAAATAAACCTATAACTTCTGTATTTTAAAAGTTAGAGGCTTGAAACCTGGTCACAGTGCTTATGGGTATGCCTAAGTATGTGTATGAAATTTGAGATCAATCTCTCCAACCCTAAATTTTATATGAATTTATTAAAGATCGTTTAAGTTCTGGAAGGTCAGAATAACAGCTCGCCACGTGTGTTCATTCAGACCTGTCAAAAAGTTGCAGGATCTTTTAAAAAATCATATAAAATCGAGGGTTGGAGGGATTGATCTCAAATTTCATACACATGTCTAAGACATGTTTCTACAAATATGTGCCAAATTTCAGGTCAATCCCTCCACCCCTGTATTTTATATGAATTTTTGAAAAATCGTGCAACTTTTGACCTGTCAGAACTTAAACGTTCTTTAAACAATTCATATAAAATCGAGGGTTGGAGGGATCGATCTCAAATTTCATACACATACTTAGGCATACCCCATAAGTATTGTGACCAAGTTTCAAGCCTCTAACTTTTAAAATACAGAAGTTATAGGCATTTTTTTTCTTTTAAAAAAATCAGCTCTATAGGGCACAATGGGGCTGCAAATTAAATATTGGATTTCCTATAAGTATTGTGAAGACGAAACGATTAACCTACGATATTATCGGAGACGATAATTGTTTTGGTCCAAAATTCCGATAATGATAAAATACGATATTTTTGGGCATGCACATCCCTACTGTTATCCAGTGGAATACTTGGGGTGTGTCCTTTATTTCTGGCTCCCAAATACTTCATTGCTGCATTTGCCTTCCCTCGTGGTGGTTAGCCTTTACTACTCTACTGACGCTTTGGTAATTTTATTTTTCTAATACATCTTGTTAATGATTGTATTCTTTTTTTCTTCTTGTTTTCATTGTTAAATCAGTGCATGCATTTCAGCACTGATTGATGCCATGGAAACCAAGGGAAAGGAAGTACAGGAGAGTAGGAAGTGGGCGTGTTAAAGAAAAAAACAGCAAAACGAGACACAAGAAAAGACACAAACAACAGCGTGACACCAAACTAACCGATTTAAACTTTGTTAAAACGATAGACTAAAACATAAGTACAGCACAATGTGACCTAACACGTATTAACATGTATTACTTAAAAAAGTAAAAAATAGCCATTTAAAACGTTTCTATCTATTGTGTAGATCAGCTCTTAGGGCACGAGTGGGTAACACATACTGGCTATTTTCTGTGCTCCCTCATTGATGAAATTTGGTGATAAATTTGGTGATAAATTTGGTGATAAATTTGGTGATAAATAAAGGGGATAAATAGCCCTTTTAAAAAAATAAAAATCAATTGTTTGCTGCTAAAAAGTGGTGGTGTGGTAGTTGCAGTGGGAATGCTATCCTTTTAAAACCAAAATAGTATTTTCCCCCACTGCCACTACTATACTGTTGAATTTCCCCAGCAAACCCTTTTTGCTTTTAAAGCATTTTTTTCTGCCACCACTGCTGCTCTGCTGTTGCTCACCCCTGTTTTAAGGGGAGTCTAATCCCATCTAAGACAGGCTTCACACTAGAGAGTCTGTCCATCAACAGTATTTCCATCTTGTATAGACCCTTTTGGGGTATTGAAGCACTTTGGAATGAAACTGAAAGGATGGAAGAGAACCACTTGCAGAATTTAGGGAGACATATTGTTTTGCCTGCAAAAGAACAGAACTTAGGTTGAATCTAAATTCATACTACTAGTTCTTAATAAGTGCAAATTGTTTCGTTTCTATTAAAACAAGGGAGTATTTCAGGACAGACTGATCAGTAGAGAGTAACCTGTCCAGTAGCAGAAATCAGGTCCCAGATAGTGGGAACTTTGCTGTGCACATATTCAAAGTATTCCTCAAGGAAGGTGAGGGAGTGAGATATTTTCAAACATCTGGTTGGTTGTTTCGTTCCTGGAAAAACCAAACCAGTCAATACTCACTCTTGTTTGCTGGTTTACATCCTATTTCCATTCCTAGGGAAGAGGATTTCATCTGTATATCCCAGTTGCATTAATGGTCAGGTGCACCTTTCATCATTTGGCATCACATTGATTTCTTCGATTTCTTCCTTATAATCACATGTCATAAAATCTTATGCATATTTGAGAGCTAGATGTAGAGCCATTCTTGTATTCTTGTGATCATAGCTGTCAGAATGGTTCTAGAAACAAGGAAAGAAATGAAACTCATATAAAGGCTTGTATTTTGGAGCCTGAATTCATATACAAAGGCTGTTTCAATCCCATTCCCTTCAATTGCCCCTTATATCTCCAGTCACGTACCAGTCAGAGTACTTGGATGTAGGTAAATTGGCCCCCTGTTGATGTTAACCAGACTAAAATGGGTGAACTGGTTTGTGGAACAATCAAAAAGCTTACATAGCTATTCATAAAGACATTGTGGGGGAGAACTCACAGTAAATTACACCTTTGAAAGTACATCTTCAAAAGTATATCTTTAAATTTCCATCTATTTTATACAAATCTGAAAGAATCCTAAGCTGTATAGCATGCAATGTTGGGGCAGGATTTATCATGAATACTTGACCAACTGTAGAATCATAGAAACAGGGGGTGGGGGAATATTTCAAACAAGATAATGAGCATAGACTATAATTAACACTGGCTCAGTTCATACATAGTTCTTGTACATGCCATACCCCCTACTGCTAGCGAAAGAGTTCGGTTACATTTTAATGGCTCTAGATACTCTCCGTAAACTTTGCCTCCAAGTCATTGTAAATCAATGTCATTCCGCTCCCACTGAGCCATTTGAAAGATCCATGCCTAGTAATGAAAGATGTACCCTTGGAACGATCCTGCAAGAACACTTTTCCTTTATCAGGAGCTTGCTTGTGTTACAGGGCATTTGTGGACAAGATGGAACATAGTGAGGCGGATTCCGCCGCGCTGGCTGCCCAGGGGTTGCTTTCTGAATGCCAGGGAGATGAAAGAGGCAATCAGAGAGAGCTGCAGTTTGACACTTTAGTGGAGGAACATTCGGCTCGATTTTGTTCTGTGTATTTCTGAGGGCTGCTGACACATGAATAGGTGAGTGTGTGAGATGGGGATTTGGGTTCACATCCTCTCTCTCGAGATAAAGTAAAGGGCAGAAGGAGCAACTAACTTATTTCCCAGTAAATGACCTCCCTCCAGCAGCGGTCCAGGCAAGAGATGTCTTAAAGACCTGCAAAACATTTTTTTTTTTTTTTAGCAAGATCAAAAGTAGGACATTGCGAACTGCGAGCTAAAAAAATCTCATTCAGAAGAAGGTACGGGGACTTGGCAGGAACACGGGCAGCTGCTTTTTGCTTTTGCTTTTTTGTTCTCTCAGCTTCATGGCGTAAACAACTTTTGTTAGTTTGCTTTGTATGTGACCGTTCAGGAAATCCTCCTCATGTACAATGTATCTTGTCAGCCATTTCCTGTGTGTGCAAAATGTAATTCGTCACCCTGCATCGCCTTGGCAGCAGCCTTGTAAAGAACATACTGAATTAATGAATATTTCATAAAGATGTGATTTATTAGCATTCTTTCCCCCTTTTTGCCTTAAAACCAAGCTCACAAAAGGCTATCTGCAGGTATAGAAATGAAACTGAACCCCCTGAAGGCAAATGCAGAGTTTCTCAATAACCTCTGAGCCATGTACCCTTTTGAGGAGATATTTAGTCAATCTTTTATGAATATTTCAGTTCGCAACACAGTGCAGTATTAAATTACTGACTTGTTTGTGGCTATCAGAATTATCAGAGGCTCCACTCTAACATAATCCCTACCTTACATGTTTCTAAGGCTTTTTCTAATTGTTTTAATATAGTGAAATATTTCTGTCCCAACCTATCCTGAAATGTTCCTGCAATACGATTAAGGCTAACAATAAAATCATTTCTTCATACAAAGTTCAAATTTAAGCCTAAATGGACTTCAACACAATGGCTCCATTTGGAAATTACGATAAAATATGTTTTACCTTGATGAGAATGGGTCTCCTTTACCCTGGTTTGCATGCTTCTCCTCCCCTCCCCTGATGTGTCCATGGCTAGAAATTTGGAAGATTCCACTCCTATTTTGATTAACCATGGTTTGTCATATCATCGGAACTTGACAACCTGTAGTTATTATGGTTTGTTTGAAACAAGCCAACTTAGAATCCTGGTTTATAAGCTTACTTGTTTCAAAAAACTGCAGTTGGATTTAACTACAGTTTATGGTTTAGACACAATAGCTATGTCCAAATTTGATTAACTGAAAACAGCAGTGAACATTCCTGATCTCCTTATAGCCATGCCAGAGAGGAGAGGAGGGCAGGGGAGGGGAGGGAGGAGGTTAGGCTTGTTGAACTATGATGAACTATGGTTTGTTGTGACACCTCCACACAACCAATGCCAGCTAGCATTATCAACTACACCCCCCCACCTCATGCCCATTTTCTCTCAGATACTAAAATCCAGTTAAATTGAAAAGCTCTGCAATGTTTCCAAGCATAACTGGGCGTACTTTGCATGAGTTTCCATGAGAAAGAATTCCCAAAGAAAACTATTTTTAAAACATTACAAACCATAAGTCAATATCCAACTGTGTCATTCTATTCGCGCAAATGACATTGTGCTAGTGGAAACAAAGTTCTGAACAATGGGCAAGGGAAGAATCCAACTAAAGTTACATTTCCGCAAGTGTGGTTGCACAAGCGGTTGTGCATTATCTATCTGGAAATACCCTCCCTTGTGCAGTTCAGGGGGTAGAAAATGGAATATCCTTTAAACATCTCTTGAAAACATCTCTTTTCACACAGGCTTTGCCTGATCTGTAACTTATTTTCATTTCAAATGGCATTTTTAACTTTTCAAGTTTTAAATTTATTCTCACTTTTATTTTATGGTTTTAATTGTGAACTGCCCAGACAGCCTCAGCTATTGAGCAGTATAAAAATGAATAATAATAATAATAATAATATGCTTGAGCAACCCATTGTACAATCAGTTCCACATAACTTTTATGATATCTGTTGTGTAACCAGTTGCACTACCCACCGTGAAACCTGTTGTGTGACTGCTTGCACAACCGGTTGCGCAACCTCAATGGGCAATAACTGTCGCAATGGAAAGATTCAGCGGAGCTCTGCTAGTGCTATTTGAATTTGTGGAATGACACCGTTGGATACTGCCCATTAAGTTACATGCAAAATTTACAAATATGCCCACCAGCCCAAAAAGGTTGAGGACTCCCAGAGCCCAACAACATCTGGAATGCCACAGTTTCACTACCCTTAGACTAATGCAACATCTTTTTCTACTTCCATGTAACAATCAATGCAGCAAAATGAACATCTTCTCCTATGGGAAGGTGCACAACTTAGATGTGCATCTAGAATTTGTGTATCTCCCTATAGTGGAGAGCAGGTATCCTCATCACCACAATGCAGGACACCCAGAAACACAGAGGGTATGAGAAAGCTGAGAACAGTTCTGTGATGCCAATGTATTCCCAGAGCTACCAGTGTGGATAATTTACTTTGCCTAACCTCTGAAATATGACTCCACTTTCCATTGGCTGTTTGCAGGCTCCCAGAAGATGGAGGAAGGTCGACAGAGGAGGATTTGTGGTTTCACCTTTCTCATTGCACTATATGAAAGGATAATCAGCTGGTTTTTTGTCAATGTACCCTCATATAAAATAAGGGCTTACAATTATTCAGTGGTTTGGTTTCCAGGGGAATGGAAGGGACTCTTTTCTTTGTATGAAATATCTACTCTTATGGAATAAAACAGACAAAATATGTAAAAGAACCCATTTTTCTTTGTTTTGCTCCTGGTGGGATGTCACAAAAACAGACCTTCAGGGTCCTGAGGATTCAAGTGAAACATTTTTCTGAAAGTACCAGAACTCCCACAAGCAAGTCAGACGGGAATTAAAAAGTTCTCCAACTGTAAAAATACAATCCTCTGTGATGAAGTACTATTTATTTTAAAAGATGACACCAGAGGAGCCAAGAATTAGACCAAGCTGAGTCAGGTAGGTGGCAAATTATGGAAACATTTGCAATAAAGCATCTTCCCTTGGCACAGTTATATATACAAGGAATACCAGAGGGCCTTGGGTTATTTACAGTACTAACAGAAGATCACCCATCATCATGAGGGAAAGATGTGTGTGGATAGAGGGCCTGGCTATTGTGGGTACTCAAGGGGCCTGTTCAGACAATGTGCTAAGCCATGGTTAGGCCATTAACCCTTTTGCAGCAAATGGTTAGTGAACATGTTTAAACCATGGTTATGTAGTCACTATGGTTAGGAATGGTTCATATGATACGTTAAATCATGGTTCACATGACACACTGAGCCATAATGTTTAGCTCAAAATGCTTAACCACCGTGGCTTAGTGTGTCATCTGAACAGGGTTACTTCTACACACAAAGCTCTGTGGCTGACCTGTTCGGAATGGGTGGGTGGAAGGCAAACTTTGTCCTAACTGCAAATATACAGAAAAGCACTCCAGAAATGCAACCGTTAACATCCTCACAGGAGTGAAATGTCATCCATTCACTTGTATGAGTAGAAGTCAAGAGGTGGTATCTCAGGACACCACTGGGGTGGAGATTACCCCAGCTATTTTCAGTAAACCCAGCTATTTTATGGATCATGCCATAAGATGTTGGAGAAATCTGCAACGGAATCAAGTGAGTTCAGATTTCTGTGAATCCAACATGTGGAATCCACAGCAGATCGGCTTTTCCTGAGTTGCACAGGTCCCATGGACTTGTGTATAGTTTCTTTTTTTTTTAACCTTCTTAGATTTTACACAAATTAAATTATAGAAAAATATGTAAAAAAAATTAAAAACCAGCTGAAAATGTGCAATTCTCCTATAGCACACATTTGGGTGGGATTTTCACATTGGAGGGATTTGCACATTTTGGGTGAGATTCGCGCATGAACAACAGACACGTGACAATCCATGAAATGCAGATGGAACAGATTTTTACAAAATCTGTACACTGCTAGACCTGCATGTATCGTCCCTCACCTTCAACTGCTTAGCATCATCCTGAGTTCTATTTCTTGGTCACACTAGAGCATAGGCTGTGGGCCTCATGTGTCCCTTGTGGCCTTTTTCATGGCTTCTACTGTCTAATACAGTACCCAGCTGGGAGAGCCTGAGCCCATGTCGGCCCACTATCATCTCCCAGCCAGGTTTCTGTGAAGCATGCCAGGTTGGCCTCCTCATCTATAAGGAGGTCATAGATGATATTTGTTTTATTTTTAACCGACCTGGCATTGCATAGGAGCAAGGAGAGGGTCTGTGGGTGGCCTGGTTCATTCTCCAAGATCCCCGGGGTAGCAGGGCGACTGGAAGGTAAGATGGGTGTTAAATATCCATCTCTCCTTCCCCTATAATGGCACATCGCCCTGCTATGGCCATATCTCCCCTTGTCCTGCACAACAGATACTGCCACTCCCAGACACATTTCAATTCAACTGCACTCCCAACCACCTCAAGTGTGTCAGAGGGGTGGACTAGACCAGTGTTCTCCACCTCTCCGCAGGAGGGCCGGGGCTGCGCTGGAGGAGACGCAGGGAGCCCCTATGCGCAGCTCTCTCTCTCCCTCTCCAGCAGGTGTTCTCGCCTCTCCGCCTCTCCGCAGGTGGGCCGGGGCTGCGCTGGAGGAGACGCAGGGAGCCCCCACGTGCAGCTCTCTCTCTCCAGCGGGTGTTCTTGCCTCTCCGCCTCTCCGCAGGTGGGCCAGAGCTGCGCTGGAGGAGACGCAGGGAGCCCCCATGCGCAGCTCTCTCTCTCCCTCTCCAGCCGGTGTTCTCGCCTCTCCGCCTCTCCGCAGGTGGGCCGGGGCCGCGCTGGAGGAGACGCAGGGAGCCCCTACACGCAGCTCTCTCTCTCCCTCTCCAGCCGGTGTTCTATATTCTATGATTCTATGAATCCGTTGCTTATGTCTCCCACATCCTTCATCCATAAGATCTCTTATCCACATCTCTTATCCATAAGAACACAGCAACTCTCCATTACGAATGGGGGAAATTCCCTTGAGCCATACACACCACGGGTCATCACCTGGCGCTCTACTGAGGGACAGGCCGCGAAGCCTGTTTCTCAGTAGATTCGAGCACCGGAGGGAAGCGGAAGCCCCTGCAGGTAAGGAGCACAAGGTGGGAGGAGGAGGGCCCCCCACTTACCTGCATGGGTGGCTGCGAGGCGGGCGGACAGGCAGCGCGAGGCGGGCGGGCGCGGGTGGCTGGGCGGCGCGAGGCGGGCAGGCAGGTGGCGGGAGGCGGGCGGGCGGGCGCGAGGTGGGCGGGCGGTGCGGGCGCGTGGTGGGGGGGTTGTTTTGGGTGGGTAGGGTGGCGGGGAGTGACCGGGATTTTGGTTCCCAAAATCTGGTCACCCTAGACAGTCTCTCAATAGGGGGGTGCTTACTCACAAGTAACTTTGTGTAGCATATTTAAAGCTACAGCCCTGTGGTCCTTACTTGAGTGTAAGCCCCACTGATCACAGTGGGACCTACTTCTGAGTAGGCATGCGACAGGTTGGGCTGTAAAATGCTCAGCTCTGCACTTAAATTCCATTCAATGAGTTTGAAGCATCTAACATTTCACTGCTCTGTGCCCTTGGACTGCAGTAGGTGCTGACGTGGGTGAACAAATGACAGCAACTTTGTGAAAGCTCACTTGAAGGATGGCTATGGTTGTAGCAGTCATTCGTCTCCCCAAGAGAACGCACAGGGGCATGCAATCTTGCAGGGGGATGGAGGAAGGTTTTTGTATGAGAACATAAGGCTATCCTGTGAAGCATACGAAATATTCTGTATGAAAACCTGCCCCTGGGGGGTGGGGGGTTGCGCTCTCCCAGAAACATCAGACACAGAGCTTGGGGGTGCTCCTGGATCCATCACTGTCACTGGAAGCTCAGGTGGCCTCGGTGGCCAGGAACACCTTTTATCAGCTTAGGTGGATCTAACAGCTGCAACCCTATCTGGACAGAGATAGCCTGGCAACAGTTTTCTACACTCTGGTAACCTCCTGGCTGGATTGCTGCAGCATGTTGCACATGGGGATATTTTGAAGATGGTTCAGAAACTGCAGTTAGTTCAAAGCAGAGCTGCTCAGTTATGAACTGGGACTGGCTGATATGATCATGTGATGCCAGCGCTTTGTCCCAGTCAATTTCTGAGCCCAATTCAAAGTGTTGGTGTTGACCTTTAAACCAGAGTATCCAAAGGCACATCTCTTCCCTCATGTACCTGCTCAGACCCTAAGGTCATCTTCAGAGACCCTCCTCTGGGTGCCCTCACCAAAGGAAGCTTTGCAGGTGCTTACAAGGGAGAGGGCCTTCTCACTGGTGGCAGCCCAGTTAAGGAATAAACTCCCCAAAGAGCTTCACCTGGCATCTACGTTATTATCTTTTCAGCACCAAGCTGAGACTTTTCTTTTCTCCCAGACATTTTAGAGGCCTAGTTCTAGGTTATTATGGCTGTTTTATTGATCCCTGTACTGTATACTGTTTCACATTATATAATAATATTAATAATAACAATAATAATAGTATTTCTTACCCGCCTCTCAGTTTGGATCAAGGCGAGGGACAACAGTAAATATAAAATATGATAAAATACATAAAACTGATTAAAAACATGGTACACATTATTAAAATAGCAATAAAACATCCTAGAAACATCCTAAAATTCCACTGGATAGGCCTGCCGGAAGAAATCGGTCTTTATGGGTTTCTTAAATTCTAAAAGACTGTTAAGTTGACGAGTCTCCTCCGGCAGGTCATTCCACAGTCTGAGAGTGGTAGAAGAAAAGGTCCTCTGGGTAACGGTTGTCAGCCTAGTCTTGGCCGACTGTAATAAGTTCTTCCCAGAGGACCTGAGCATGTGGGGTGGATTGTATGGGAGAAGGCGATCCCGCAGGTAACCTGGACTCAAACACTGTAGGGCTTTAAAGGTAATAACCAACACTTTGTACTTCGCCCGGAAACTAATTGGCAGCCAGTGGAGCGATTTTAAAGCTGACGTAATATGGTCACCCTTAGGTGTACCAGTGACCAACCTGGCTGCCATATTTTGAACTAGTTGAAGTTTCCGGACTAGGCACAGAGGTAGCCCTATGTACAGCACATTGCAGAAGTCGAGCCTCAAAGTTACCAGCGCATGCACAACCGTCTTTAGGTCTTCCAACTCTAGGAAGGGGCGCAGCTGACGTATCAGTCAAAGCTGATAGTAGGCACTCCTGGCTGTAGCATCTATCTGGGCTGTCATTTGGAGAGATGATCCAGGAGCACCCTCAAGCTGAGAACACAGTGAGCCAGTCTACACTACTGCTTTCAAATGGTTTAAATGGTTTATAACAGTTTTGAGAACTGTTGGGGCCCAGGACACACTCCATATACAGTTTCAAAACGTTTTCAAAGTGTTTTATACTGCATGTGTAGATAGGCTCAGTGTTTCAGGGGGAGTGTAAACCCATCCAGAACTGGTTGACACACTTCCAAACCCAGGTTAGGGACTTTGACAGCAAGCACCTCCGTCTTGTCTGGATTCAGGTTCAGTTTGTTTTTCCTCATCCAGCCCATTACCACCTCCAAGCATTCATTCAGAGGAGACAAGCTGTCCTTAGCTGATGCTGTTATCGAAGGCATAGATAAATATATTTGGGTGTTATTAGCATACTGATAGTACCCCGCCCCATGCCTCCGGATGATCTCTCCCAGCGGTTTCATATAAATGTTAAACAGCATTGGGGAAAGGATGGCACCTTGTGGTACACCACACAGCAGCTCCTTCTTTGCGAAGCAACTATCCCCAAGCATCACCATCTGGAACCTGCCCGAGAGGTAGGACCAGAACCACTGAAGCACAGTGCCCCGGATTCCCAATCCCCTCAGGCGTTCCAGAAGGATACCATGGTCATCCGCTAAGGCGACCATAGCAGTCTTAACTCCATATCCCTCTCTGAAGCCAGTTTGAAATGGGTCTAGAAAATCAGTGTCATCCAAAACTGCTTGGAGTTGGAAGGCAACCGCCCTCTCGATCACCTTGCCCCAAAACAGAAGATTTGATACTGGTCTGTAGTTATTAAGGTCCAGGGGGTCCAGGGAGGGCTTTTTTTAGAAGCGGCCATACCACCGTTTCTTTTAAACATGATGGAAAACTCCCCTCCCTGAGAGATGTATTAATAATATATTGTAATTGTGATCTAACTGCATCTCCTCCCTGGGAAACTAGCCAAGAAGGACAGGGATCAAGCGGGCAAGTCATCCTCCTCACTCGTCCAAGCAGCTTGTCTACGTCCTCAGTACTCACCAACTGAAACTGATCCATTGTAATCCTACTCGCGGAGTCGCTGGACACTCCATTGTCAGCCTCTGCTATAATAAGTGTGCCTAAGTCGGATCTTACCCAAGAGATTTTATCTGTGAAATTATTCTTAAAGGCATCACAGTAATACAGTAACACAGTAACACAAATATGTTATTCTTGTACATATTTGTATTACATTTTATATTTTTAACTGTTATATGGCATTTTTGTTTTTTAACTGTTTGTAATCTGCCCAGAGAACATTAGTTATTGAGTGGATTCAAAATGTAATAAATAAATAAATAAATAAATAAATAAATAAATAAATAAATGTTTTTAAGGCCTTCTTAAATGCATGTAAGGATGGTGCATAGTGGACCTTCGATGCAAGTTTGTTCCCAAAGTTTGGGGCCACTGCAGAGAAGGCCCTCTCCTGGGTGGGCACCCACCTAATTTCTCTCACAGGAGGGCAAATGAGAAGGGCTTTATAAATGCATACTTTGTGACAAAAAATTGTTTCAAAGGTATGTATATATTAAGTACATATTTGATTATATACAAATTTGTGTGTGGATTTTATTTATTTATTTATTTATTTATTTATATTTATAAAAACATATTAATGCAGAAGTAGGATGCAATGAACAAGTGTGAAATTGACACAGACAGGAAATAGACTGACCTGTTCATCCCAATGTAGACAATTCTGACCTAGATGGACCCATGTTCTGATTGGGATAAGAAAAAGTTCCCACAAAGAATTGCAAGATAGCATTAAGTTTCAGTCCACAGCACTCAGACCTCACGAATATACCTTCCAGTGCCAAGCCATGTTAATATAATGTCCTTAGTGTAATTTTACAAAAGGGCCATGTAGCTCAAATCTGGGTGGAAATTAGGGTGGATAAAGAAATGAATAATTATGAGAAAACACAGAAAATGTACTGAAACAATTCTTGATATTATTTCAGCAGAAAGTTCTCAGGCAAGTAACATTCACCTATTTTGAATTTGTGTAAATAATACCTACCTTATTCTGTTTGGGGTACATTTTACATTGGTTTCTTTAATAATAAGGGAGGCAACAAGGGCAGAGCTGAAAAGTGACATGCTTTCTCAAACATTTTCAGCAGCATCAAACACTCCATACCCTTTTATTTATTTATTTATTTAATTCCATTTATATACCGCCCCATAGCCGAAGCTCTCTGGGCGGTTTACAAAAATTAAAAACATTGAACAATTAAATCACCAATATACAAAATTTAAAAGCATAAAGCATAAAAACAAGTTAAAAATACAATATCCTTCTGGGTCAAAGCACAACAACAACACAAAAACACAAAACCCTCATCATATGCTGTTAAATGCCTGGGAGAAGAGGAAAGTCTTGACCTGGCGCCGAAAAGATAACAATGTTGGCGCCAGGCGAGCCTCGTCAGGGAGATCATTCCACAATTGGGGGGCCACAACTGAAAAGGCCCTTTCCCTTGTTGCCACCCTCCATGCCTCCCTTGGAGTAGGCAACCGGAGGAGGACCTTCGATGTGGATCGTAGTGTACGGGTAGGTTCGTGTCGGAAGAGGCGTTCCATCAGGTATTGTGGTCCCAAGCCATGTAAGGCTTTATAGGTTAAAACCAGCACCTTGAATTGAGCTTGGAAACATATAGGCAGCCAGTGCAAGTGGGCCAGAGTAGGTCTTATATGCTCGAACCTTCTGGTTCCTGTTATCACTCTGGCCGCTGCATTTTGCACAAGCTGTGGTGATTTTGATGATTTTGGGCCACTGCTGTTATTCTGACTTGGATTCATTTGCCCTTAGTAAGGGCACATAGATAATTCTGATTGGCTACATAGCATTGTGACATTATAATGTACACTGTATGAGCCCTGGTAGGTTGGGATAACCCACATGACTATCCAAGGAAGATGACAAGAATTTGAAGAAAAAAATGGCCCTGAAGTAAGCCAGAAATAACATAAATAATAGCAGAAGACAGTATAAAATGGTGAATATTTGTATAATTTAAGGGGATTTGGGGAAAATATATTCTTGCCTTTGAAGAAATTTCTAACTAGAAAATGAGGAGGAGAGCCGGGGTTCCCTGCTAGAGCTTTGCTAGATTAGGTTGCTAACCTGCTGTATCTGCTTCTCATTTCATCACAGCTTGCGGTCAGATCTCTACACAAAGAGCTTTTCCTTTCATGCCTTTCTGTACTTTTCATTACATAACCTCTAGATGGCACTGTGGTATAGTGAAATAGCACAATTACACTAGTGGGACTTGTGCTTTGTTTCAGAATGAAAAAAAATGCTGCATTTTTCTGGCTCCAAAATAACCAATGAAAGTGCTCTTAAAAACCAGAAGCTTAACTGGAGGGTCACATTGTCATCTAAGGCACCCATAAAAACTGAGAGAGCAATGACAAGTGCACAATAAAAGCCTCATGTAGAAAAGCCCTTAGTATTCAAGGGGTCTTCTATCTAATTTGTTTTATTTATTTTTACTATTAAAACAGCACTATTAAAACACCTTTTAACCAGCAGCAGTTCCTGGAATGCTCATGTGATCATGTGACATCTAGGAACTACTGCCAGGCTAAAAGTCTATGTGTGAAGAGACTTGTGCTTTTCTAAAGTTTTAAGAGCTGTAATTTAATAGTAAAATGTGCACAGGGTTATTATAGTACAAAATAGATAGAACACCCTCCCCCAACCCGCCCACTCCTGATACCTTAGACACTTAATAAGGTAAATTGAAGCTGTGACTCCCCATTTACTCAAAATTTGCTCCACCCATCCCATACTGTTTTGCAACACCTCTTCATTCCCCTCCCTTCCCACACTCACATGGATTGCCAAAACTAAAGAAAAAGAAATATTTGGCATAGCACCAATTTCACCCTCAAAATGGTGAAGCTGATATAATTGAGATCCTTTCACACTATTCCAAAAATCCCACAGGGTAACAGGTATTCCAAGATACCCCAATGTTCTTTTTTTTTCAAAGTCCAAAAATGGGACACTTGTCCAGTTCATTCTGGAAATGAAGTGGTGTGAATTTTACTCCCAAGTGGGAGTAAACATTAGGTAGAAATGTGAAATTTGGTACACATGTGGCTCCAAACACATTGTTTCCATGAAAAATATGAAAAGGGGGCATTTTTCTATGTAAAAGTTGACACTTGGGTCATAACATTCACCTCTTTGTTTGTTTACTTTATAGCAGATTTCAGCACTCTAGAACAGAGTATGTCAACCTACATGTAGAGACGAATACTGACCTATAGTAGTTTTGTTTCCTCTTCACACATTTGAAACAGGCATGGATTAGGTGCAGGAGGGTGAACTTTGAAGCAGCCAGGCACATGTACCTATGCTTACCAAATGCAAAGTGTTTATGTTCGTTTATTTTGACCATTATCTAGATATACAAAACCACTTTCCTTTTGAACCAAAATATTGAGATGAGTGAGACAGTTCTGGTAATAATAATAATAACAACAACAACAGACCCATATAACAGGAGGATGTAAAATTCTGGCAGGAATGGACTATATGGACAGACACAATACAGCTGCAAAAATAATTCACCAACAACTGGCCATCAAATTCAACCTTATCAAACAACCTTCACCATACTATACATATTCACCCGAAATAACCTTGGAAAATGCAGATCATAAAATATACTGAGATAGAACAATTCATAGGGACAAGACAATACCTTGCAACCGACCAGACATAACGTTCATAGACAAAAAAGAAAAACACACATACCTCATTGACATAGCAATTCAGAATGACACAAATGTTGTAGAAAAGGAAGAGGAGAAGAGAGAAGAAAATACACCACTGGCCATGGAAGTCAAAGAACTATAGCTACAGGAAAAGGTCACAATTATCCCATTAGTCACATCAGTCACCAGCATCATATCAAAAAAATATACAGAAAACTTCCAGAAACTGGGCCTACCAGAATACATCCACACCAACATCCAGAAAGCAGTCATAATTAAAACATGCTTAATCGTCAGGAAATTCCTGAATCAATAAAAGACAGCATGACTTGGCAAAGCCCGTCATGTCTGTCTAGAAAAACCGCTATGAGTGAGAAAGAGATAATAATGATAATGATAATAGTAATAATAATATCCAACTCACTGATAAAGGCCTTCTATTCATGGTCAAATATACTCAATCTACTTTGGCCAATATTTGTTTTTACAATCTGACTGTCTCTTTCAAAAGAAACTTTTCAGAGAAAGTTTTAAAAAAAGAAAAGATTGCTATGGAAACCTTTTCTTCATTTTGAAAAGCTTTCATCACCAGTCTAGTTGCTTTTCTTATGCCTCAAAGGCTCACAGCCATCACTTACAGTCACCATTTTGAGGCTATTAATCCTCTGCTCCTAAAAATAACTGTTTTCTTGCTCTAACATTTTCCACAGTTGAATGAAGAAAGGTGTGTGTGTGTGGGGGGGGAATATTGCTGTATTTCTATGTGTTTGTAAAATTACTTTTAATAATTATATATTTTTGCAATTTCGGAAGTTAGCCATTTTCAGTTGGAAAAGATTTTTCTCCCTCATTTCATTTAGAATTGCAGTGAAGCCCTTGCCAGAGACTCAAGCTCTTACCATACCAACAAGCCCTCTTTCAAGCTGTGTGCTTCCCTCAGGCTGATGGTGAATATAAATAAATGACACAAATGGTCCCATCTGTCTGCCGAAGGAATGTAAACCCCTGCTAAGGCCAAAAAATGATGGCTTACTGTGCTGCTGTGCTGCGACTTCACATGCAGCATTAATCCACATGTGCTTGGCCTACTTTGGACAGGAAAACACCACTGCCTTCTGCCCTTGGATTTAAGGACAAACTGAAAACTGGAGGGTGGGGAGAATCACCTGACATCCATGTCCAAAATAAATGTGCTCCCTCACAAAGCCTTCTGACATTTCTTGGCTGAGGTATATCAGTCTGGTAGTACTATGTTGACATGTTGTCTTGAGGCACATCCCACATGCCCCACGGCCTCCCCAAACATGGTAGATGGTATTGCATACACGCTGTTGAGAAAAGAATACAGTTCCACCTTTGTGTATGTTGGGGCTTTCCTCTTCTCCTCCCACCCACCCTCACATTGCATCAGATTTTTTGGTACAGCTGGCAGAGAAGATCCGTACATTGGGCCAGCATTTATGTATTGGAAAGTGCTACAGATATTGATGGGATAAAAAGGTGCAGCGATGAACTAGGACACTCTAGGGATATTTTCTGACTTGTACAGAAACAAAATAGGGCTCATTTTGTTTCATTTTAAGGGGAGGGGAGGATTGGGGGTGAGCTCCCCAAATGAAATAGAAGGAGAATAGTAAAATGGTTTCAGGGAGAGGGGAGCAGGTTTATAATTGCGGCTAGGGATGTCCTTCTCAGAGGCACTCTGTAACAGAAAAAATGGCAGCCGCCAGAGATTCTGCTCTTATTACCACAAAGCCACTGCCAAAAGTCAGTAGCTTTCAAAAATGAAGAAAATGAAGGTAACACACCATGCACCCAACCATTACAGGAGAAAATCATAAAGCAGAACCTAAATGGCTGTCTTCAATTCATCATCTGCGAATGTGGTGGTGATTGGAGGTGGCCATTTTGTCTCACCTGTAAAGCAAATACCCCTTGGCCACCAAATATTTTCTCAGCAGCTGCAGACATTCCCAGCTTTATGATCAGTGCAGCTGTACAATACGCATGGTTATCATAGATGCATATCTAAAAATGTGATGTGTGTAGTGGGCCTAAAAGGACCAAACACTAAGCTCCAGGATCCAGAGAACTGTACAACTAGTTATAGGCACCTGAGGGGGCTTAGGGCTTTTGTTTCTTGAGCAGCAATCTCCCATGCCCAATGGCAAGTCTTCTTTTTGAGAGTTAGTGGAGTTCTATAACAAAAAGGAAGGGGAGAATATATTTATGTTGAAGAGGGAGAAGTTATTTATTTAATTGGGCACACAGCCACATACAGGCTCTTAAGCTTCCTTAAAGTAGCTCTTTGGAACTCAGCCCATAGTTGGCTAATCAACTCTGATACATTAAATGTTTAGGATAGTTCCTAAGCCACTAAGGTAACAAGGTTGCATGATGGAATTGGGTTAATTCAGGTTTGGAATAGGGTACTGGGTCACTTAGTACGTTAAAATTGCTTAATTTTGAATTTGGTGTTGACACTGTCAGTTTAAAGAACTCCTTTGGGGGTGGGGGAGACACGGCACCTAAATCAAGGTCTTTTCTCCTCTCTTGGCCTGGCAGGAAGGATGAAAGAAGTTCCCATTCAGGCTCTCAACGTACTCAAAAAGTGAGTGCCACTGTCAAACCTGACAGGTATACTAAGATATTGGACATGGATGTACACAGCACATTGTTGCACTTCATAGGGATGGGAGAACCAACAATTTTCGAGCTCACCTAAATTCCCTGAAAGACACTCAGAGCTCATTTTGGCTCACTCCTGTTTTAGTTTTCAATATGCTTTTTCAGCTTTTTCAAATGAGAGAGGTGCACATTCCAAACAAGAAATGTGCGCATTTCTGTGCATACTTTTCAGAAGTGTGCACTTTCCCCTCTTTGACTTAAGTGTGAAAATGTGTACTTTTGGGGAAAATGTGCATTTTGAAGTGTTCATTTTTTTATTATTATTAAAAAAGATTTTTTTTTCAATGTCATTACAAATTCTCGTTCATGTTTAGGATTGTAAATAGGATGTGTTTGCATGATTTGCAAACAGAAACTAAATTCTTGCACATCCCTACTTCTATATTTGGGGCTTACTGAACATCTGTGTGGACACTAGGAAGAAAAATGTCAGGCACCCTTTCCTCCATCCATCCCAACAGATGACCAGCACACCAAGTTGGCATTGCCTACCATACGCTCAGTTGAGGAGATCAACGTGTACAGTAGCATTCTGTGCAAGGATCAGCTAGTTGATAGGATCAAGGTAAGGAGACAGTTCAGCCTTAATAATGAAATTTGTTTTAAAATGCATGGAACTTTATATGAGTAAACAATTGAGAGAAGAGCATAAGCCTCAAAATTTGAATTTGCAAGTGGAGCGCAGCTGTCTTTTGCATACTTAAAACACAGTACCATCAAGTATACACATTTGTATTCAAGCTATGACTGCCGCTGGAGGATGTCAAGGCAAATAGGTCATTAGGTTCTTATATTACAGTATTTGCAGTATTTGATGATAATAGTTAGCAAAAAAAAACAACAACCACAAACCACCTCTATGCTGCCTTTGTAAGTGATGTGAGATCACCCCCCACAGGACGTAATACATAATGGCAGGATCCTTGAATATTGTGTGGTAATGATTCCAAAAGTATAGCACCCCACTTCTAAATCCCAGTCCCAAGTATTTTCTTGGAAGGCAATCCAGTTGATTTTAATAACATGCAAATCCTTGCAGTTATGCTCAGGAACACAGACTAAGTCCCTTTCTGCACCATGGGGTGTAGAGGGAGGGAGGGTGATCCCGGAAGTACCTAATACACACCATCGGTGCACAGGGAGCAGCCGGGGGCCATCCCAGGCAAACAGCCTGGTGTAGAAACGGCCTAAGAAACCAATCCTTATTTACACCACTTTACCTGTGACATCACAAACAAGCATTTGCTCCATCACAGCAATAGTGGAAGCCTGTGGTTGGCAAGTGTCACAGTTGTCATGGGCCAGATCTACACCAAGCAGGATATAGCGGTATGAAAGCAGTATATAAAAGGCAGGAGCCACACCAAGCAGGATATAGCGGTATATGGTATGTGTCAATGGGCCCCAACAGTTGTCAGTGCACTTCAATACCACTATAAAGCAATAATGTGGCTCTTGCCTTTTATATACCGCTTTCATACTGCTTTCATACTGCTATATCCTGCTTGGTGTAGATCTGGTCCAGGTCCTTCCACAGAAAAATCCTTATAAGAAAGAGTGGGGAGGGGGAATGTTGTGCCAATGTATCTAGTTCAGTTCAAATTGAAATCCCCTTAGGCCAGAAGACCTTGTCATTGTTCCCTTGATGCTGCTCTTGGATATGCTGTAAAACCATTCCTGCACTGAGCAGAGGGTTGGACTTGATGGCGTTATAGGCCCCTTCCAACTCTACTATGCTATGGTGCACAGCTAGTGGTGAAGTTTAATGGAAGCTGCAGTTCAACAACATCTGCGATGCCACATATTCCTCATCCTTACTGTAAAAAGTGACTTTGTTAGACATTGCTTCATTGATGTGGAATAGGACTCCTCTTAAGGTGCCCATGTTGTACCATTAGATTCGCACCAGGCTTCCATGTTAATGTTTTTTTTCCATCTAAGCCTATGATTTATATTTTGTGTCTAGGGTGAAAATAGAAATGGCATGGGAAATCCATAATCAGACTTCCCATTGTCTTCCTTTGTTTAAAAACACTGCTATATGCAGAGAAGTGGCCTGGATTGGATCCATGGCACTGGGAATGGGCATTTAGTCTTTTTCTTCTCCTTGATTTAAATTCTCTCTTCCCGGCTGTTATTAGGTGTGAAGGTGGAGGAAACAGGTACAATATGTGTAGCTGATTTTCCCCTTTACAGCTAATAACAACATTAAGCAGGGGGTGGCATTTAAGTCAGGGAAATGGCATTCAAATCCTCTGACATGGTTGCTTTTTAACCAAATAAAAATACATGGGGAGATCTGCTATCTAGGTTTTGGTCAAAGTTTTACCCCAGGAGTAGGCAACCAAGCTATACTCTAAATGTTTGGACTACAGCTCCTATCAGCCCAACCAGTGTGGTCAGTGGTCAGGGATTATGGGTGTGTAGTTCATAACCTTTGGAGAACATCAGGTTGCTATCCCTGGCCTACCCTATATATGCAATTCTAACAATTCCACCTTTCCAATGTTAATGGCTCCCTCAAACTGTATGACTTTTCTGCTGTATGTTTTCTAGTCATTGAGCTCATTGTGCATGCAATCCCAATACAGTATGAAATGCTTAGATGAGCATCAAAACATTGCAAAAAGTCATGCTGGAATTATGGGAGTGGTAGGCAGACTCAAAAACATGTGTCCTATGTTACAGAGAACAATCCTCTATTTAAACAGATGTCAGCCTATTTGAAGGCATTATCTATTTGAAGGGCTGTCCAGTCCAAGATACAGAACCATAAAAATGGAGATTTGGGGCCTTGCCCATCAACAGGTAACACCTGGGCAACAGAAGAAGCAGGCACATAGGTCACCTGATCATAGTCATCTTCACTATGGTGAGATATGCTGTGTTTTCATTTAATTATACATATAAATTAGCATATGTAAGTTTTATATCCTCTTTTTTATGATGCATTTCCTTTGGGGGGGTGATTACCATGTGTTTGGCATACTCAGAGCAAAGGTGATCCCACAGTAGGCCTCACTTTCTCTCATTTGAAGTTGTCAGACTACTGATACTGCACCTGGGATGCTAGAGTTCTCCTGGTAGCAGAACTGGGCTCAGCATGGCCTGCAGATGTTGTGGGCTGTGGTATGCCTGCATCATATATTTCCAGATCAGGTGCAGAACCCACCAAAAAGCAATAGTTCCTGTGTCTGCTGCAAAAATGCTTCAGGCCCAATTTTGATTGAGACAGACAGAGCCATCCTTAGCATCAATCCACCATCTCAAGTCCCTAAGGGTTTCCAGGCCTTTGAAGGAACTAATCCTCACTTCAGTCTGCATCTTCCCCCATTAAGCAAAGACTTATTTTCTGCCTCTGATAATATTGTTGTAGTTTTTGGCTTTATTAGTAAGCCAGACATTTCATTTCACGCCCCTTAACACATGCCTCAACATGTTTCTCAGCATATGCCACTGTTCTAGTCACTAAACTGCTTTGGCTCTCAAGACAGATTTTCTTATGGAGTGATAGTGCTTTATTGAGCCATGTGATTGTAGGAGAGCATTTTTTATCCTGAAATGAAAAAATACCTTATATAAGGTTTAAGCTCTAGCTGCACCTCCTTCCAAAATAAAACAGAATTGAAAGAGGATTTTCAGTCTCTCTGGGAACAATCTGTTTTCCTCTTAGTGAAATATTTCCCAGTCCCCATGGAACCTGACCTGTTTCACTCAAAGAGGAGAGTTGTTCTGCTAGAATCTCTTTCTCTCATGCCTCTTTCCACTTGTCATCCAAGTTGCCAGTTGAAAATACTTTCCCCAGCTCCAGGACCACCTGCCATAGATTGTACCTGGAAATACAGGAATCTTCTTCTGGTCAGCCTCAAAGACACATAAGTCAAATATCCATTTTTTCCCATGAGACTGGCAAGAAAAATATTTCTTAGCGATTCAGCTCATTCCAAGTGAAAAAGTAAACCATACTCACCCTATCTGGGAATTCAGATCCCCATGTGATTGGAAATCACATGAAGGAGTATAGGTCATGCTAACTTCATCCCTTTTATCATGTTCTCATTCTTGTTGCTGGCCCCATTGACCTCCATGTTTTCAAGGGTGAGCGTGTGCAGAGCAGAACATGCTCTGCTTGTCTAAGCTCTCTATGCAATTTGGGTTCCAAATCACAGAGTTCCCACATGAGCACTCGTCACAGCAGATGTGAGGAGCTCATGGAGCAGGACAGGGAAAGTGATGAAGCAGAATGGTGAGGGTGTTCTTGCCATTACCTCTCATTGAATTCTAACCATGTGGGGATTTGAATGCCTGGACACAGCTATTGTTGTGATAAGAACTTTGCCTTTTATTAGTGTTTACAACCGAAATTTAGACTTATGATCCTAAAGACTGCATTACAAACACCCCTTAATATTGAAAAACACTGCAAATTTCACCGTGTCTTGATAATTAAACCTTCTCACAGTCTGATGGCTCTCACAGTTGAACATTTTCCCCAAAGATGTACTTCAAGCTCCTTACTTCTGATTCACCAAGGTGAACAATTAGTTATCACTACCATTGTGAAGAAAAAGGTCAGCTAGCCAAAAGACAAAAACAGGCGTCATTAAGCAAACAAGAGAAGAGGAGGTTTATCAGAAGAGGTTTGTTCATATAATGGTGTCAAGAAGTCTGTGGGCTTCAATGAGTAGTTTCATTGTCTGCAGGAACGTTTGCAAAGAGCTCAAAAGAAGGAATTTAGGGGAATTGGTCAAGAGTTGCAAGAGCACAAGCTAGCTTTAACTTGTAAGACTTTGAGGCACAAAGGGAAGTTTATGTAGAGGAAGGCTTAAATATAATCGCAAGAGCACAAGCTAGCTTTAACTTATAAAATGTTGAGGCACAAATGGAAGTTGAGGTAGAGGAAGGTTGGAAGGAACGAAGAATCTGAAATAGAATGAAAAACAGAGTGTTGCTTAAGAGAAGTTGAATGCTTGGAAAAAACTGAGAACTCTGACACTATAATATTGCTGGGAAGAACTTAGAGAAAATAAGACCTAGTCTAGTCAGGCTAGCTGTAAGAGCTTACCCTTATTTACTAGCCCTTTTGCTCTTATGGTTTTGTTTTATGTGTGAGTGTGTGCATGCCCGTGTGTGCTGTGACTATTCAAATGTTCAAATCGTTTTCCTAATAATAACACTTTTTCAGTAAACTGTTAAAATTGTGTTGTTTAAACCTTGTGTCTTCTTTCTTAACCACTCCATACCTAAAAAGCCAAGCCCCACACTCCCTAAAAGTATTTACAAGAGACCCAGAGGGTTTTAAGGCTGTCTGGTGGAGGAAGCCCAAGAAAATAAAGAATTCCACCTAGAGGCAGCAGAAAGATCATTGGAAAGGAAGGTCAAACAGGAGTAGGACACTCTATTTGGCCTGGCCTCCTTTCCACATACAGATCAGGGCATAGATGATCCTCTGAAAATCATAATTTTTGCATACATAAATAGTTGTTAAAATAATTTGTAAATATTTTTCCCTGTGACTTAGGCCAGATCTACACAAAGCAGCATAGAGTGGTATGAAAGTAATATGAAAGCAGTGTATAAAAGGCAGGAGCCACATCAAGCAGGTTATAGCGATATATGGTATGTTTCAATGGGCCCCAACAGTTGTCAGTGCACTTCAATACCGCTATAAAGCAGTAGTGTGGCTCTTGCCTTTTATATACCGCTTTCATAGTGCAATATGCTTGGTGTAGATTAGGCCCAAGTCAACTGGTTCAACAAAATCGCAGTGACGGGGTTCACACAACATTGTTGAAATGTGGGTTGTTGTGTTGTCTAAACCCAGCCACGATAACAACCCACAGACAAACCCACAGTTCACTATATCCTGCTTGGTGTAGATCTGGACATAATATTCAAAAAACTAGCAGACGAGGTATACACATTTGTTCCCTCCATTTCAAACTGAGAAAAGGCTACCAAATGTCTTAGATAGAAGCAGCCTGTTTTAGGACAGTCCTTTTTGTCCTTCAGCAGTACTCATATACATGGCTACTCACACATAAGCCTCATTGATTTCAAAGGGGCTTTACTCCCAGATAAGTGTGGATAGGAATGCAGCCTTACCTACTCTATTTGGAGACTTTTCAACTACAAAAGAGCAATACATTAGCAGCATTTCATTAACTAGTCTTTCCAGACATATCCTGTTTCATTTACATATTCCATTTTCAGAATTACCAGATATTAAATTGATTGGAAGTATAACACTAATTTTTATTACTTTCCCCAAATGTTTGTCAGCATCAGTATCACAATATGAATATAGGATTGAGTTTAGCATAGGCTGACCAGATAAAATCCAGGTCAGGGCTCATGTAACTTTAACAGTTGTAGAGAAAAGGGAATTTCAGCCAGAGTCATTTGTATGCAATTAGTTCCTGGTGAAATTTCCTCTTTATCACAACAGTTAAAGTTGCAGGCACTATACTAGAGTGACCATATACAAAAGAAAGCAGAGCCCCTGCAACTTTAACTGTTGTGATGAAGAGGATTAATTTCCCAGTACATATACATAGGTTTGCACTGTATAACTGCAATCCTATACATACTTAACAGTGAGCCTATCTATACTACTGCTTTAAAATGGTTTAAAACGGTTTATAACAGTTTTGAGACCTGTTGGGGCCCAGGACACACTCCATATACAGTTTTCAAAATGCTTTCAATGTGTTTTATCCTGCGTGTGTAGATAGGATCTGGGATTAAGTCCCATTAAACTGAATGAGCATTACACCTGGGTAGACTTGCACACATTTGCAGTGTAAGGCTACAATCCTAGAGCCAGTTTTCTGGGAGTAAACCCCAGTGAACTGAATAGGATTTCTTTTTCAGTAGACTATTTGTACAGGATTGTTGCATTAAATTACCCATAAAATTCCACAAGAATGGCTGTCTCTATTTAGTAGGGGTGTGCACGGACCCCCCGGATCGGATCGGGACCCGGATCGGGACCTCCAATTTTGTCCCGGACCGGTTCGGACAAAATCGGAGGCCCCCCGGACCGGATCGAGTCCGATCCCGACCCAAAAATCGTACATTTTTGGATCGGCCGCCATTTTTTTCCCCATAGACTTGCATTGCAATGCAAGTCTATGAGGAAAAAATGGCGGCGGGTGGGTAAGGGGGGGCCTAACTCCCTCCCCCCCCCGGGGCCGTCCGCTGTGGACGGCCCCGGCAGGTAAACCCCCTCCCCCGCGCTCCCTACCCCCCCTGGGGCCGCCTGCTTCCATCCGCTGGCGCCCGCGGGCGCCAGCGGATAGAAGCGGACGGCTCCGGGGGGGGGGGTAAGCCCCCTTCCCCGCCACTTACCTTCTCGGCACGTCCGGCGCCGGCGGCTACTACCAGCGGGCTCCGCGGCCTACTCTCAAGTAGCGCGCCGGGTGATGACATCACCCGGCGCGCCACCCTGGAGCAGGCCACGGAGCCTGCTGGTAGTAGTAGGCGCCGGCGCCGGACGGGAGCCGCCGGGCCGGGCAGGTAAGGGCCCCCCTCCCCCCTCCCCCCTCCGCGCGCCCCCTCCTCCCCTCCACGCACCCCCTCCTTACCTTTCCGGCCCGGCGGCTCCCGTCCGGCGCCGGCGCCTACTACTTCCAGCAGGCTCCGCGGCCTGCTCTAGAGTAGCGCGCCGGGTGATGACATCACCCGGCGCGCCATCCTAGAGCAGGCCGCGGAGCCTGCTGGGAGTAGTAGGCGCCGGCGCCGGACGGGAGCCGCCGGGCCGGAAAGGTAAGGGCCCCCCTCCCCCCTCCGCGCGCCCCCTCCTCCCCTCCACGCACCCCCTCCTTACCTTTCCGGCCCGGCGGCTCCCGTCCGGCGCCGGCGCCTACTACTTCCAGCAGGCTCCGCGGCCTGCTCTAGAGTAGCGCGCCGGGTGATGACATCACCCGGCGCGCCATCCTAGAGCAGGCCGCGGAGCCTGCTGGGAATAGTAGGCGCCGGCGCCGGACGGGAGCCGCCGGGCCGGAAAGGTAAGGGCCCCCCTCCCCCCTCCGCGCGCCCCCTCCTCCCCTCCACGCACCCCCTCCTTACCTTCCCGGCCCGGTGGCTCCCGTCCGGCGCCGGCGCCTACTACTACCAGCAGGCTCCGCGGCCTGCTCTAGAGTAGCGCGCCGGGTGATGACATCACCCGGCGCGCCACCCTAGAGCAGGCCGCGGAGCCTGCTAGTAGTAGTAGGCTCCGGCGCCGGACGGGAGCCACCGGGCCGAGAAGGTAAGTGCCCCCCTCCTCCCCCCCCCCGCTGTCCACTTTCATCGGCGGGCGCCCGCTGGCGCCCGCCAATGGAAGCAGCGGTGGGCGCCAGTGGGCGCCCGCCGATCCGCCGATCCGCCGAACCGGTTCGGAGCTTTTTCGGACCGGTTCGGATTGGATCGGCCGATCCAGCTGCGGGATCGGAAATCGGATAATTTATCCGATTTCCCACTGGACCGGACTCGGATCGTGGATCGGGTCCGATCCAGTGCACATCCCTACTATTTAGTAACCAGTAGCAGCAGCCGCATTCAAGTGAACTTGTACTACAGCATGGGCAGAGGCAAATATTATCCACTGTAGTAGTAGAGATGGGAGAGAAATACATTTGGTTTGCATTTAATGTGAATGTATCCAATTTTGCACTTTCAAACCGATACGCAAACCAAAACTAAGGGGAAGTCTAAACCAGCCATTTATTGCAGGATTGTATCGCATAGGCTGACCATATGAAAAGGAGGACAGGGCTCATGTAACTTTAACAGTTGTAGAGAAAAGGGAATTTCAGCCGGTGTCATTTGTATGCAATTAGTTCCTGGTGATATTCCCTCTTCATCACAACAGTTAAAGTTGCAGGGCCCCTGCCTTCTTTTGTATATGGTCACTCTAGTATAGTGCCTGCATCTTTAACTGTTGTGATGAAGAGGGAATTTCACCAGGGACTAATTGCATACAAATGACACTGGCTGAAATTCCCTTTTCTCTACAACTGTTAAAGTTACATGAGCCCTGTCCTCCTTTTCATATGGTCAGCCTAGTATCGCAGTCATTGCTAACAGGTTACATTGCGTTTACCTGATCCCATGATGATCTTGGCTCCACCTCTCAGTTTCCCAGGCATATCCCTGACTGCTTTTGTCGCAATTTTTCTGGCACTCTCGCTACCATTCCAAAGAATGTTTGTGGTGTGCTCCCCCTTTGCAAGGTCGTTGCTGGTATCAGAGGTGTGCTGGAGTGGACCTGTCTGCCATTTTTGCCACATGTTTTGAATGAGTATCAGTGTGTTTTAGCACCTAGTGTTTTTTTAAATGCAAACATATCTGTGCAAAGGAGTGCATATTCAATGGAGTTCTTATCCCCCCATACATGGCTGCACTCACGCACATCCCTCAGGATTCAATGAAAAAAACCCTCTGCTCCGTAGCCATCTGTCCAGCCCAGCCCACTTCTACCAATACACATGCGGAAGCACCCTACCAGGTCACATGTGCTCCTGCAACAGCACTCCTGTAATGGGGTGATCAGTCATGAGCACCCCATGAATGCCAATTGCAGAAGCGGGAAAATTCGGAAGCATCCCTCTTCTGTAGCAAAAGGGCTGCAGGTGTAGATTAGCCCTAAATTATCCCTTGCAATTTTACAATGAAATTCTCCCCTGCCCCTGAAATGTGTAGAAAAATGTACAGGTATATATATACAAATGGGGAAAGTGCACACAAAAATGCACATATTTGTGAAATTAACATTAAAATGCATTATATTAGGAAAACTGATTCCCCTCCCCCCCAAATGGAAAGTATGGCAAAATTACATTAAACAATGCATGTATTACAAGAGATACACATGAAAAAGCATGTAAACTATCATGAGAAATTTTTTTTTAATGCTCAAAGTTCAGGACAAACTGAACATAAGATTGGGAAATTGAAAAATAGCGAGAAGCCAAAATTGTCAAGTTCATCCCCGCTTGAGGGCTGAAAAACTGCTGGTTTTAAAACTTAAAAGCACAAGCAAACTTTATGTTTCTTAAAGAAGCAAAAACAGCATGTTGATGATGCTGACACTTCCTTTGGGGTTGTGAGACTGGGAACTCCTTGAACTCTATGGTCATTCATAAAAAAAAAAAGAGTTAGGTGCAAATGTGAAGTGCTTGCCAGATTGATATTCGATAAATGGTTTTTCTTGCTTGGGAGCTATTCTTGTGCAGCGCTCTTCAGTGTGTTACCTTTATCATTCTGAGACCTGCATAAAAATGAAATGTCATACTTTGATACCCTTCTAGTCACTCATATGGTTTATTTTTCTTGTCTCCTGATAGCATTCACCAATTTAATAACTGCCTTTATCCTTGTATCTATTCTCTTCTAGCTTTCTATTCAGCTTCTTTCTCTGACAGTTTGCAGGAAATTCCTCATTTTGCATATTCTATGGCAGGAAGAAAAGAAAGATGAAAAGAAAGGAGAGGATATTAATCGCTACCATTTAGAAAAAGAATGAGGAGCAATCAGACCATGCGAACGGTCAAATTGCGCAGGGTGGGGGGATGATTGTTATTCTGTTGCATCACTTCTAGTCGAGTTAGCTATTTGCTGCCTGAATTAATTGAGTAGTTTAAACTGAAAAGTTTATTATGAGTCTTATTATCTGCACTTCAAATTTTGTGGGGAAAAATATAATTTACCCTTAATCAAAAAATAATAAGGTTATTTGCAAGAAGTTGAGGATAACACCAGAATGATTTTGCAGCTGATTAAAATATATGATGATGAATTCTTGCCTTTCTGTTTTGATGCCTGGGATAATAATTAAGAATGACTTGGCAGGTCTTCCCATGATCTCTAAATGACAATGACATTATCATCAATGCTGGGCTTTATTATACAGCTGTTATTCTCAGAATGTTTATAAGGCTGAGCAAAATGAAGTCACATTTTCATTAAAAATGTCACTTACCTAAAGCATTGAATAGACATATATGTTTTTGGCAAGCATAGGGCCTACACCTATGTGGTGTAGAGTATTGGCTTTATTTCTGCCTCAAAAGATTTTTTTAAGTGTTCTGCCAAGAAGTTGGTGGACTCTGTATTGTGTATTGCATATTGCTGTAGGGTTCCTGGGTTGAGTGATACATGCAGACAGCAGGACTCTGTCATGTGTATTCATCTATATGTTTTTAGCTGCTCAGCAGATGATTGGCACTGGCTCCTTGAAATGATCAATCAATATGCTGTGCATACAATTTTCAGTTGAGGGTTAAGAACTAAAAGCAACTGGAATTGTGAGAAGTAACCCATCTACCCTATTAGAGAGCCAAGCAGGAGCTAGACATTGGGACTTCATCTCTTGCCACTCCATATGATGCCACTACATCTCACCTTTGGGTTCTCCCTCAGCTCAATCCCAAGGAGAAGGAAAGTTCTCATATATTCATAGAGTTGCAAGTGATCTTAAGCATCATGTACTCCAACTCCGTGCCAATATTGGAAATTCACAACTACAGTGTCCCTCCCTGATCCAGCCTCTGCTTAAAAAACTTGAATGGAGGACTCTCCATGAGTTCACCTCTTAATCATCTCTTTTCCAGGCTAAACATACCCAGCTCCCTCAACTCTTCATCCTAGGACACCTTCCAAAATATTTTGAGGTTTTTGCAAAAACTGCTTATTGCTGGTAGAGATGTCTGGCTCACAACAAAAATAGAGATTGACTAAGGTCTGGCTCACAACAAAAATAGAGATTGCAGGAATGGACGTCGAGAATAAAGAGATGACACAATAAATTGGATTTAAACAGGGCCACATTTATTAACATAACAAGGTAGATGGAGGCCTAAGCGGGCATCCTGTCTTTGGCCAACGTCTTGGCCATAATTGGGATCGGGCGAGCCATTCATATCCTGGTAGGTGTCGCTGGTGCGTCGACACCTCCCAGGATTCCCCATTTGGGGTAGGTAGGCCTTCCTATGTCACCTCCCCTCAGGTTGCAAAACTGAGTGGGTGATTAAGGTTGGCCTCAGAGGTAACCCCACACCTGGTGCTGCAGGACTCCCAGGTGAGGGCCTCAGGTGTCACCAATCACTACAACAGTGCCTAAGAATGCTCACCAAAACCTGTACTTGCTCCCTATGCCCGCACGCCTGCCAAAGGGTGCAAAAAGCCACTCACTTATTCACTCCCCCCCACCTAAGCCTAATAGCCTCCATCACACCTTCATGCAGATCTTATAAATGAAGTCATTCCCAGTGTCCGACAGGTGGATGCCGTCCTGTCTACAAAGCTCCCTCCATTTGCTAATAATCGCTGGGTGTTTAATACTAAAGTCCCCAGAACTATTCAATTGATTAAATATTTCGCTATTTACTCTCCTCCTAGCCTTCTCCAAGGCTCTATGGTCATTGCCAGCCCTCCAATTTATTCTGGGCAGAATGCACGAACAAATCCCCATTTGAGCAATTCTTGTAGATCTTGCCCTTGACCTGTTGCCGGGCTTGCTCCAAGGCCCTCTGATTGCCTCCTTGCCACCTGTTAAGTCTGTGTATTTTACAGTACCTGACAATTACTACACTGGGCCAGAAATAAGTCATTAGATTTCCTACTTTCTATTAATTTTTTCATGGCACCCCCAAAGTGGGTACATGCCCTTCAGTAAATGCACGCATGATCCATGCCCTACTTACATCGAGGATGATCGCATCACAATTCTGGGCCGCTGCCCACATGGGTACCTGCCAATCCACCTAGCTCGCACTGGGGATCTGGCAAGACCAAAGTACTCAGTTTTAACGAGTAACCGCACAAGTGACCCAGGTTATCACTCTCACAATGACATGGATTCGGCAGGATCACCTCGCAGTTCAGGGCCGCCGCCCAAGTGGTACATGCCATCCTCCTGGCTCTGGGAATCCAGCAAGCCTGCATACTCTCTATTGCAGATCAATGCATGCGGGTATCCGGGAGACCACACAAGCCTGTCACTCCCAGGCTTCTCATACAACCCCATTGCATCGTTGCAAAAGCACCCATATTGGGTGGGACAATAGACCAAACCTTGCAGGGGCAATGCGGACGGTGGCTCACATATTGCATGCCATATCTGTCACACAGCTGTCCTTGGTATAACAGCCCATTTGAAGATTGGTGTGACAGTTGCATATCTTCATTGATCTGAGAAGATAAGAGCTATTAAGCTTTCAAGGATGGATGGGTATGTAAACTAAAGACTCAGGATACCCTCTGCAAACCATTTGCACTCTGTTCCGTGCAAGCCAGGTGTTGTGGCCGTAGGACCGCCCTACCAGGAAAACTTCAATTGCCCCATGATGTTAAGCCCCTTCCAGATTCCCAGCAGTATGTGACTAAGATGAAGTTCCCATGCTACCAGAGATAACTCAGGCAGAAGCCTCGCGTAAGACCACCCTTTAAAAGACGCCCCCCATCTAAGCCAGGGTGGCATCAGTCTTGCAAAAAGCCTCCTCATCAAGGCTGCATCATATGATGTACTTCCTGCACCTGCATAAGGACCCATGGTGCTGTCTTATTGTAGAAATATTTGCCAATTCACTGATATGGTTAGGTATCAGTGAGTAGGGGGGGGCAGCCCTTAATCAAAAAGGGCTGGATCAGCATCTTACTAGGGATAATTCTGGCCAAAGTCCACATTTGTGAGACACCTAAAGACAGCTAAAGGTCTATGGGAATAGGCCACTACAGAAAATGTTTGTCCCTTGAAGGCAAGAGATCGCTGTATGTTTAGAGCATGGGGCCCAAAGCAGATGTCTGAGGGGTTGCGTCCTGGCCTATTCATTGTAAGCTCACACATCTCCTCAAGTGCTACTGGCTGAACTCTGAATATGCCCTTACCCCAGGGGAGGATGATCACAAACTCTTGTACCGGAAGGCACAACCAGGTATCGCTTGCCAACTAATGCCAGTCCTTCATGTAATGAACACAGATGTGACACTGTAAGAATCAATAGCCACATCTCTGGACTGTATGAGGGCAGTATGTTGGCCTGGCCTGTATGTTGCCTGGCCTAATAATCAACTAGATTAAAATATCGTATGTATCGTTGAAAGCTACAACTATAGGGGAAAACTCCACCTGAATGAAATCCCTCTCCTTTCCTGTGGAAAGTCAAGACACCCAAGCTGACAGCCCTTGGATGATTCCTATTATTGTCTGCGCAATCTGGCCAGCATGATGCCTTTACATTGACTACTTGCCAATGATTACTTGCAATGCCACAACAGTGAGGCGGGTACTCCATCTGGCCAATGTTATTCTAGCCCCAGCTGTGGCTGCAACAACTCTTGATGGTACTGAAGCCCAAGAAAAGCTTGTGTGGCATGATTAAGTCACCCAAATTTCGCTATGAATTTTCTTCGGGTCCTACTCAGGGCTCAGTGGATGTTACCCTCCTTCAAATTGAGCCTGGGAATGAACGGGTTAGACAATCAAGATTTCAGGCGAGCCGGAGATGCTCATAACACTTGCCAAGTCTGCCCAACATCTCAATCAAAGCTCCTTTCTAAAAAGTGAGCAGGAAGCTCTCCCTCCAGCTCACCGCAGTATGCTGTGACCATATGGTCGCATGCTTAGGCATGGCCTGACTAGAAGTCTTGTTCCTAGATTACAGTGTTTAGTATTCCCAGAACTGGAATGTGATGAATTGGTATCGTGGGGAACTGTTACCTGAGAATGGTTGTGTTACCCTAATGGTCGCAGTCATGCACACAGAAATCCTAAAGCTTCCACCATGTCCCAGCGAGCCAGGAGCAATAACTTCTTGACATAGGCCATTGTTTCCCCAAAGCAACGTAGTAGGATCTTCCATGATATGAGGTGAAAACCCTAAGGATGTTTTTAGGATGTTTTAGGATGTTTTAATGCAGTTTTAATAATATGTGTCATGTTTTTAATCAGTTTTATGTATTTTATCATATTGTTGTTCCCCGCCTCGATCCAGATGGAGAGGCGGGTAAGAAATAAATAAATAATAATAATAATAATAATAATAATTATTATTATTATTATTATTATTATTTGAAAGTAAAAGCAGAGAAACACATAACTATCCAGCCATATGTGAAAACTGCTCCTGCCAGAACCAGAAAAACAACAACTATTTGAGTTTTTTAAAAAAAGAACATTTACCTCACGAAGGGAATTTAAACTCACCGAGTTTGGCTATACTGCCTTGGCACCCTGTTCCACTGGGCTCTGTCCACTCCTTATATGCCATCGTGGTGGTGGTGGTGGTGGTGGGGAATTCCCGCTATTTCCCACAGAAATGTGGGCAGCCATGCCTATTGTGGTGCAATGTACGGGACTTCAGAGAATGGCCTTCTACTCACCCAGGTGACCATTTCCTACCAGCACCGCAGTGTCCGTGCCCACTGGTGGGAGCTCTGCCAGGCTACCACACAGGCATCCTTCCAAATCATGTCTGAATAAGCCAAGCTGTCAGTGCTTGCCCTAATAAACCAGGCTGGCAGGTTATTACCTGACTTGTTGGCAACCTCATCTGTTCTTAATTATGAGTGATCAGGAATATCGAAAGCCATGTCAGATTATTGGTCCTTTGAGCCCAAAATTTCTGAAAGTAATTGGCAGCAACCCTTGAGGTGTTCAGGCAGGATTCCTACTGAGCCTTACCTGAAGCTGGGAAGTGGGGATGAACTTGGACCTGCAGAGTGTAATTTATGCTCTAAGACATTGAGCTCAGGCCCCTCAACCCTTTTGGATATACTGCCCAGGTTCACCCATCCAATAGGTTATGTCTGCTCCTTACATGTAATCATGGGTGAGGGTGACAACCATTCCCTCCAGCACCACAACATCCACACCCACTGGTGGCAGTTTTGCAGGGCTCCCCATGGCCTTCTTTCCTCATCTCAGGAAAAATCATAGATGTCGGTGCTTGCCCTGAATAGACGAGGCTGGCGGTTTCCCGACCCATTGGAAATAATAGAATCATAGAATAGTAGAATTGGAAGGGGCCGAAAGGTCATTGAGTCCAACCCCCTGCTCAGTGCAGGAATCCAGCCTAAAGCATCCCTGACAGATGGCTATCCAGCTGCCTCTTGAATGCCTCCTAGTTACACAGGTGTAAGAAGATCAAGTAAACTGCTTAATACAGAATCATACCAATTTAATTGGTGTATTTATATCCCGCATTTCTTTCATCTTGTAACTCAAGGCAGCTACATGGATTACCTAGGTGGTCTCCCCTCCAAGCGCTGACCAGAACAGCTTAGCGCCTAGGCTACACCATATGCTAATAGAGCATGCCCTGAATAATTGATATTGACACAATGACTGGCAGCAAAACCACAGGGGATAAATGCCAGCAGCTGGAGAATCAGCTGCCCCACTGCATTTGGTGGAGCCAGCCTCCCCTTGGTATTAGAAGTTGGCTGCGGCCTTGTAGTGTTATTGTATGCCCAAAGTCAGATGGGCCCACTGCTCAGAGATGTTAGGAGGCACCAGCCACCCCGCCACTCATAGTTAGGCCGCAGTCTGGAGATCAGGGATCCCAAACTGAGTAGGCCCACTGCATGTAGCTGGGCGGATGCCAAAAGCCCTCCCACATGGCCTATGGAGGCACTAGCCACCCCATGTTAGGTCGCAGCCTACAAGGAGTTGCGTTTGTTATGATTTAAGGCTTTGTTTATCAATTTTATTAATGATCAGTGTTATTAAGGGAGGCACGGCAGTGCCTCCCTTGTTAAGGGCTGTCAGTAAAAAACACGTTCCACCATGTTAACGTGATAATTGGGGAGGGGTCATTCTAACAGCAATAAAATCGAAAATGTTTCACTAATCTCTCTGAAATTTACAGGTGCCAGAAACAAATGTTTGTTTTACATTACCTGAATATTTCAAGAAGATTGGTGAAAGACTGAGGGAAGGAGAGCAGTTTAAATAAAAAGATTAAAGAATCCCCTGAATCCGAAACCGAAAATTGAACTCAGGGGTTGCGACTATTTTTGCACAGCTGTCCTTACCTTCAGGGAGCCTTATTCATTAATGTAGGGTGACCAACTGTCAGGATTTCCCCAGATTTGTCTTGTTTTTGGTTCTGTCCTGGGTGTCCGGGGGGATTTTCTGTAATGTTCTATAATGTCCTGGAAAGACACAGTTTCCCCTTTAAGGCCGCCATTAGCATGGTGGGAGGGAATGACACACTTTCTGAAGGTGCCTCATTTCCCTCCCACTGCTCCAATCATGGCCTTAAAGAAGAAAGTGTGTCCTTCCCGGACATGATAGAAAAGGCCCCAATTGGAGCAATTTGGGGGTGGGGGCAGAAATGACACACTTTCCCCTCCTCTGCTCCAATTGGGTCCTTTGATGTGGTGGTTGGGAATTGATGCACTTTCCAGAGGCCCTGGAAAGCTGTTTTCCCACCCCATTCCCCACACAGGGAGTCCTCCTTTTTGCTTTCCCAAATATGGTCACCCTAATTAATGCAATGGCAGGGTATACTTCCTCCCGTTCTAATGTAGGTGGAACTGCTTTTCTTTTTTAAAAAATCGCTTAAGTGGATTTTATTAAATTTAAACTGTGTCTTTTTAAGAAATCCGGTGGCCATTTTGATTATGGCACACATTCAGTAGAGTCTCTCCCCCCCTCCCTCCTGCGTCAGTTACAATGGCTGCTTCCTCTAGCAAAGACAGTGCTGCAGTCTCTTCTCAGAAGTAAGTTCCATTGACTGAATGCAATGGTCTTACTCCCATGTAAGTGTGCAGAACATTGTAGCCTTTATTTTAAAAAAACAGTCTGGAACCTTAGAATGCAGAGAGGGAGAGATGCACTATAACTCTACAATTAACAACTTGCTTGCATGCTTTGCATGTGTGTATGTTCATTTGATTATGGCTGCTGATCATTAATTTTCATATCAATTCAATCCAAGGCATGTCTGCTCAGAAGTAAGTTCCACTGAGTACAATGAGTCTCATTCCCATTGCACTAGCTTGAAGGGGTGTGGATTTGGCTGTACTTCTCTTTGAGAGCTCTGTGTATTTAGGGACCAAGGCTTTTCGTAAGAGAAGGGGTTAAGCTCCCCCCTCTTTTTCTTTTTTTCTTTTTTAAAATCCATGAATTTGATTTTTAAAGAATTATTCCTTCATTGTTATTATAATTAATAATAATAATAATTAGTAGAGGTAGTAATACGTTTATTAGTGTTACATTTATATCCTGCCTTTTTTTCCCCTTGCAAGGAATCTTAGATGACTTACACAATCCTCCATTTTATCAGCACAACAACCCTGTAGGGCAGAAGAGTCAGTGACATTCTGAATTCTCTTAGCTTTTCTAATATTTTTTGATCAGGTTGAACAAAACTATTGTGTATTGTTATCTCCAGTACCAACATCTTTGACAGGCTTAATACAGGATTCATTGATCACAGGCTATTTTTAGAGTAAAAAAAAATAAAAATAAAAATCCAAACTTGGATAGATTAAAATTAAATTGAGCAATATTTCTAAACACCCACATGGCTATTCTTGGTACTGGGTCAGATATAGTGATATAAGAGGATGTTCAGACTCCATTTAGTTGATCAGTTGCAAAGAAGCTTCTCTAGTAAGGAGGAAGGGGAAAGCCCTAGACTGATCATTCTTTCAAGTGCCATATCTCCCCCCACAAAAACCCATGAGGTAGGTTAGGCTAAGAGTCTATGACTGGCCCAAAACCATCTAGTGAGTTTCTTCTGCTGCTCACTTTCACAGAAATGTAAAACAGATGTTTGGTAATGTTTGGGTGTATGGCATGTGCTACTTTTACCCTCACAACAACCCTGTAAGATAGGTTAGGCTGGAAATTTAGGCCTGGCCCACTGTCTATGTATGTCTGTGTGCCTACCTCTTTCATATATACACACAGAAAGGCATCCTTGGGTTTGTTCTTTACTTACTATATATATCATAAACTACGTGTGAAGTCTGTCACAAATGATGCAATACACTCACTTTTCACACTTCCTAATACATTTGTTTCCCAACTAACTTACCACTAATACAGTCATGAATCTAATACTAAAATATGTCACTTTTACTATAGTAAGATTAAAGAATCCACATACATCAAGTGCAAATCAGAGAACCCACTATTTTTCATATTAGTCTTCAAGAATTAGGATTCTGTTCCTAATTACGCCTTACACGGAGGTTGCCTTTTTCACAGCAGCTGGATCAACATTTTCATCAAGCTGTCCACCTCCCCTGCTCCAAACTCTTTCTTGGTCAGTCACCTCTAATTAGCTCAGATCCTGTTAGTGTATAAGTGAAATTGTGATCCCCCAATGTGCATCACTTTACACTTGCTTACATTGAACAGCATTTGCCCTTTTCATGGCCATTCTCTCGGTATGCAGAGATCTTTATGGAGCTCCTCACAATCCTCCATTGTTTTAGCAAGATTAAATAATTTGGTATCATCACCAAACGTGGCTATGTCACTGCTCACTTCCACCCTCATTCTAATATTATGAGAAAGGGAGAAACTGCCTCCCTATCCACTTTCTTCACAACATGCATATAGGAGTGAGCAGTGAGATGGCCAAATTTGCTGCTGACTTCAAAATATTTAGGGTTTTTAAAATGAAGTGAGATTACCAAGAGCTCCAAAAGAATCTCTTCATAGTGGGAAAATGGGCATCAAAATGGCAACAACAGTTCTACATAAGCATTTGTAAAGTGATGCACACTGGAGCAAAGCATCCCAACATCACATATACACTGATGGGATCTGAGCCTGCAGTGACTAAACAAGAAAAAAAACTTGAGAATGTGGTTCACAGCTCAGTCAAAATGTCTACCCAGTGTGTGACAGCTGTAAAGACAGCAAACTCCATGTTAGGCATTATAAGAAAAGTAATTGAGAATAAAACTGCCAGTCTCATACTGCCTTTATACAAATCTATGGTGTGACCACACTTAGAATACTGTGTACAGTTCTGCTTAACTATAGAATTTAGTATCACAAGATGTTGTGCTGGCCACCATTTTGGATGGCTTGTCCTCCTTTCCATGTGGTCACCCCATAACGTGACACTATTCCCCCTTCTGAAGAGGTCTGGACCTCAGACTACTAAAGACAAAGTGCCAGACCATAATAACAGTGTTCATATGCCCATTCCTTTATGAGGCTTCTGCAGGCTACCAAACAGAGAACTATCAGGCCATAAAGTTGCCTAAATGGGTCTGCCAGAAACCTGGCCTCACCGTTCCTGTTAGGTCCATGTCCTACAGGAAATGCTCTCAGCTGAACTTGATGGAATCCCATCCTTCATCCCTTGGTTTAATTTACTGACCTCCCTTGGCTGGGACTTGCAGGGAACAATAGGGTAGACAGAGCAGGCATACATAGCATGCGCAGAGTGCTGAGAGTGTCAAATCTAAAAGCAAATACGTTGCTTTTAAAGAACCAAGGAAATTCAATGGGTCTTTTAAGTAAATATCTATGGATGGAAATGCAGCCCATGCAGGCTTGAAATTTGACCACAAACATGATCACAATCTGCTACTTTCGGATACAAACAGGAAGAAAAAGCATGTAGCATAAAATGAGCTATAATAATTAATATAGTAAACTGTAACTTATTATAATTTAGGATATTTTCCTGTATCATCTTGTGTGCTTCCAGAATTAATCAGAGAGTTTTTAGTCCAGTAGAATTTTTTTTCAGGTTCTCTCCAAATACAGACACAAAACATGAAATGCTTCTTTTCATGAGTCAGTCATAGAAAGCTTTTATTTCTGGACATTGGCTATTGAAAAATTCAAATGAGACCCCTCAGATTTCAAGTGAGAGAGCATAACTTCTGGGGTTCATTTATTATTTTGAAAAGTGGGTGCAACACATATCACTAGCTTTGATTTTATATTGGATGTCAAAATGGTGTAACATCCTAGCTGATGCTGGCTGCTTGTCAACTGTATAATATCCAGTCATCCGTTACACAAAGCCATGAAATTCATTAAACAAAAAACCTATGGTTTACAAAAACCTACGGTTTAAGGCTCCACAGTTTCCAACCAAGCACCAAAAAGCAGGGAAATTGGGAGTTAAGGCTCCCAAGCCTTAACGCCACATCCTCCCTAAGGAGGCAGAAAGTGCAAGTGAAATTCTCATTCTCCCAAAGCAGATAAACCATGAGGACAGGATGGAGAATATGATATGCAGGGGTGACTGCGGGGTTGTGGAAAACTGATCACGAACAACTTAGGGCCACCTACTTCTCTTTTTTTGTTTAGAGCAGCCCTTCCCCAACTTGGTGCCCTCCAAAGGTGATGGACTACAACTCCCATCATTGCAAGTCAGTATGTCCCATGGTTAGGAATGCTGGGACTTGTCATCTCAAAAATCTAGATATGCAATTTGATCTGCAGAGGTGACTGTGGGGTTGTGGGAAATGATGATGAACAACTTAGGACTAGCTACTTCTCATTTCTTAGAGCATCTCTTTATGTTGAGAGTTGCAACCCAACACATCTGACAGGCACCAGGTTGGCGAATGTTGTTCAAGAACAAGGGAAGGCAGAATGTAGATCTCCAGATGTTTTGGAATTCAACTTGTAAAAGCCCCTATCAGCATGGGCAGTTGTCAGGAATGCCGCGAGTTGATGTCCAAAACATCAGGATAGATCTATTTTCTGCCCACATCTGTACTAAAGTATGATGTTTTCCAGCATTAAGATATGTGATCAATCAAGGAACTACAAAAGAGCTGCATCATTTTAAATAAACTGTATAAACCAAATGAAACAACAATGAATGAATCTTGAATACCTGATCCGGATAGCCCTTCAGACGTCAACATTAGTTTTCAACACATGGCATAGGATGTCTGTTTCTTGAATATCAGATAAAGGATTTCTCTTACTTGTTCAGCAGTGTGAGATCAAAGGCAGAGCTACCACCTAATACTTTCATGCATCAGTATTATTTTAAAATTAAGTATGAAATGATTTTTGTCTTCCCCATAACACATAACATGAGAGTTAAAGTGCAACACATCTGGAGAGCACCAAGCTGGACAAGGTTGACTCCTATACTTGTCTTCTCAGAAGCCAGTGCCACTGAATTCACTAGGGCTTACTCCCAAGAGGTATAGGATTGCAAACTAATCTCATCTGAAAGGTGTTCAAGACAGCCAAACTAAACCTCTTCTGCTCCTCTGTCGCTTTGATGAGATGATGTATTGTGGAGGGATTGTGGGGAGTGAACAGTATATTTTGTTTAAATACATTTTAAAGAAAAAAAATTGGTTCTTTGAAGGGCAGGATATTGACCAAAAGTTGGACGTGTCTGGCACATGCTCTGGTTCTAGATCTGTAATGAATAGTTCCCCTTTTGTTATTAAGCGTGCTGCTATATGTGAGATGTGTTTGAGAGATGTGTTTGAGACCCTGTATTTGGTAAGGATATGGAACAGCATTCCCCATCTTGTTGCCCTCCAGGTGTTTGAGATGACAAGTCCCAGCATTCCTGACCATGGGAGTTGTAGTCCAACACCTTTGGAGGGCACCAGGTTGGGGAAGGGCTGCTCTAAACAAAAAAAGAGAAGTAGGTGGCCCTAAGTTGTTCGTGATCAGTTTTCCACAACCCCACAGTCACCTCTGCATATCATATTCTCATCCTGTCCTCATGGTTTATCTGCTTTGGGAGAAGGAGAATTTCACTTGCACTTTCTGCCTCCTTAGGGAGGATGTGGCATTAAGGCTTGTGAGCCTTAACGCCCAATTTCCCTGCTTTTTGGTGCTTGGTTGGAAACTGTGGAGCCTTAACGTTGTTTTTGTAAACCGTAGGTTTTTTGTTTAATGAATAACTACACAAACTGCACAGGGAGCTTCAGCTATGGGTGGTATGAATTTGGGATTAATAATGATAATAATAATATAACAATAATTGGCCCCCAGCCCCCGGGGTCTTCTATTCCACACACTGTGTGCAAACCATGCCCAAATATGGAATAATAAAAGAGGGGAGGGGAGCAGGGACTCACAGCAGAATCAGGCCTATAGCCCAGTCTTCTGTCAATTGCTTGAGGAGGGAGGGGGGTGTAGCTCTTGTTGGCCTGGCTGTACTCAGAAAAAAGGGGTGTAGGCCACAGCAGCAAGCTTCCCAGCAGGAGCTGGTTTGCCCATTTTCCTTGGCCTGGGCCTACTTCAAAAGAGGTGAGAGGCACAGCCGTGGCACCCACGGGTGGGGGGGTTTGTTTCCCTCGTCCCCCAGTTGTGTCCTTTCCCTCCCTACCCCAGGCCTTGTAGCTAAAAGCAGCCACAGCCACTTCTGGATATCGGAAGGACCGGGCGGCCCTCCCGTCGAAACCTGAAGCCACCGGCTGGTGGCTTGGTGTAGCGCGCACTGCTTCATCCAGCCGCGCCGCCGCTCCTTTTCTCTTTTCGTCGCCTCATGCTGCTCACGCCAGTGACCCGCGTTCTCCCAGCCTCGTGGCTGCCGAAGTCTTTGTCTTTCTCGGAGGTAGGGAGCCAAAAGTTGCAAAGGAAGAAGGTGAGGGAAGGAGCCGCAGCAGCTCTATAAATAGGCCCATAGCTCCTCCCCCAACCAGTGGCACCATACGGAAGTTGCCAGTGGCAGGCCTCCACGTGTCATCCTCTCTGCCACCCACAATTGCCCCCTCCTGCCCAGACAAGCCGGGCATGGTAGGAAGGACGTTTTCCCCCAGTTTTGATTAAATCTTGAGATTATTCGTCTTTGAATGTTCCATGCCCCACTTATACAAAAAAGTTAATCTCTGTAGTAAAAGCTGGTGTGTTGATCTAGTTTGAATTTCAGAATCTGAAATAAGTTTATACATCCCTTATTTGTCATATCTTTGATTAATAGACAGCATATTCTATTAATATCCACAGGTAAATTGTCAACAATCTTCTTTTGGTAGGGGTGGGGGAGGAAATGATGTTTTCAATGCCCATTCCATTAAATATGCCAGCACAACACATTTCCTGGGAGTGATCAGCTGGAACTTTTAACAAGATAAAATTAACATCTCTTTTCAAAGATCAGGTGACTCCATGCTGCTATTGCTCCTTCTGCATCCAAAGCAGGGAAACATCAAAGCTTAACAGAGTGGATAGGAGAACCATGGGAATGACTGCCAGTGGAATTAATTTTCTGCCATTTCCTATTCTTAGCATGTGTTACTCGGATGCTGAAACATAATGTCATTTTATGTAGTTGTACAAATCCCAAGACTGGATACATTTCGTGTTACTTTTACCAATTATGACAAATTTCACATTTTCATCAGAAAATGGATTTCATGCTTATTTGAGAGCTCTTATGATGCTGTTTTGGGGCCATTCTGTGAATTTGAAATGGTTTGAGTTTAAACTTTCCTACTGCAAGTGCAAACATTGTTAAGAGACTGGAAGAGAGTGCAGGGTTGTGTGTGTGTGTGTGTGTGTGTATTTTAAAGTGAATTAATACAACTCACATGTCTCATTGCAGAGCAAGAATACTTTTGTGAAGGCAAAGCACTTGGCCGTGATGAAGGAGACGCATTCACTGAAAGTCTTCTGCAGATAATTTGAACCTATTTCGGAAGAGCTGCCTCATTTGTTGCAGTGGAGCAGGCTGGTACAACTTTGACCCAACAAGTTGAACACAGCCACCTTGTCAAGTGCTGTGGCCAGCCAGGTGCTTGTCAGTTGCATGTGCACCCAGAAGGAAGAGGTGATGGATGAACTAGGGACACAATGTTATTTACTGCAGCAAGGCCAACCAGCCATATGGGAATGGGATGTGGCAGGGATTCCTTCCTTCCTCCTCATTACACAGTTATGGATGAGCTCAACCTGTCCCTAGTATGAGCTGAATGTCTCCGGCTTGCATCTATTCAGCCTTTTCTTAGTAGAAGGTGGTCCTCCCAATTCACAATCCCCCCAAGCCCCATGACTTTGAGTGTGTGTTCCAGGTTGAGTGACCATACGTTTTAGTTTACAGAGGCCAGTCCTTTAATTGAAGGTGTCCTGTGTTTAAAGTGGATTTAGACTGGACAGCCCTTCAAACATAAAGAACTATAAGAAGGAACAAGATCAGGGGCCTTGAGATTTCCATCAACAGTTAGCACCTGGACTGCAGACTAAGCAGGCACACTGTATAGAGCACCTTGTCACAGTTTTCCCCACTATGGTGAGATGTATTATGTTTTTAGTTCAAACACAGCCATTATTTCTTAATTTGCTTCCATACATCTAAATTAGGATATCCAAAATATATGCATATCTGTCTCTTCTTTTGTCCTCTTTTCGGGTGATGTGAATCCTCTTTTCTTTCCTTTTTTTCCTTTTTTTTGTTTGTTGTTGTAATGTGTAAATGGCCACCATAGCTTCAGGTAGTCCTCAAAGGTATTCCTTTTCACCATCCTCAACTCCCACAGCTGAAAGCACAACTGAATAGAATCCCCCTTTACAAGACGGCACTCACCAAGCACTGTGTGCTGAACTCTACCCCACACTGCTTTCCATGGTAAACAGGCAAGCTTCAGTTTAGTTCCTTTCACCATTGGGCTTTGTCAAGACAGTCCACAAGCCCTGCTGCAGATCCACAAAGATGTCATAGTCCTGTTCAGGTAGGTGAATCCCATCATCCTTATATAGTTCATTCTGGATATCCAGATACTCCAGGAACTAACCTTGACTCATTCTGGATATCTAGATACTCCAGGAACCAACCTTGGCTATGACTATTCACAACTCCATTTTCACTTTTCTCCTGGCTTTATCCATGCTTCTAGGGTCCCCTAACTTCCACCAGAGACATCTGGGGAGAAGTGCTGACCAGGTTATGTCAATTCCTGGCCAGTATCACTTAGAGATGAATGAGAAATTCATTTCAGTTCATTTTGGATCAGCTCACACATTCCGGATAAAACACAGACTTGGACACAACCTGTGGTTAAGGTCTGTACATTTGCGAACCTGCAATGTGATATGCAGACAAAAAAAAGGTGTTCAACAGCATAAAAAACTACAAACTTTTGCAAAATGCATACAAATTCACCATAAGGGAGAAGAATGTATACCTTTCAAAGATGTGGATATGATGTGTACATTTGGAAAAATATGCACACAGATTTTCATGCAGCAAGAACAAAGCAAGGCTTGCAATCTGATACGGACTTGAATTGTAATGAGCTAAGGACATATAAAGCGGGAAAAGTTCCCAGATTTTAGGACAAACCCGTGGCTCAGCCCGCAACTGTGATTCGAGTTGGGTGGGCTGCAGGAGTCCATCGGGAACAAAAAGAGGCAGATTTCAAAGCGCCGGACATCCCTAAAACAAGCTTTGAGATGAAATCCGAAGAACTTTGGTTATACATCTCTAACATTGCTGAATCTCTCAATAATGACCTGGATAATCAGGGCCTTGACTTTAAAAGTCCAAGATCATTGCCCCCTAAAATGAACATGCAGCACTTGCAGCTGACGGCCTTGAGCCTCCTCCTAATGTCTTCTCATTTTTTCTACTGGGGTCATCACAACTGCTGCTTGGTATTGATTCCTATGCCCAGCAATGTAAGCTGGGAGAAAGGGCCATCTGTTTTTCTCTATGCCAGGGGGAGTCCCAGGGCGGATGTAAACTTACTGAATTCCAATGTGAGGGCTCTACACTGTCCCATCCCGTTGGGCCCCACAAAAACAAACAAACCAACAAAAACATCAAACACAACATCTGAACAATGGGCAATATTAGGGGAGCCAGATCTATGCAGTAATGCCCATTCAAGGAAGGTGCCTGACTTCTAAAATGCTATGTATGACACAGAACAGCCCATGGGTAGCACCTGTCCATGTAATACTGTCCTCAAAACCTAAAGAGGTCAAACTCAACTGGTTGCAGTAGGAGGAGGCATTATGCTGACTTGATATCACACACGGCTAGCTTGGCTCCCTTGCTATACCACCATGCCATCTGCACTGTAGCGTCAAAAAAGTGTACCAGGATGATTCACCTCTCAGGTAAGACAGATGGTGAATTAAAAGGAATTCTAAAGTTCAGCTTAAAACCAAGCTGTAGGTACTGTTGGCTGAAACTGAAGCAGCTTAAAGAGCTGCAGAATCCTATCTAGACTGGTTCCTTTTGCAGGTGGCCACTCAATTCTCTGCCTTTTTTTGAGCCTGCTGACCATTGGCACTACCGCACACATGCCCATCCCAGCTGTTGTCTGCTCCTAGAGTTTGTATTTCTGGCTGATATTTTGCCATTTGATGTCCCTTATCCTTTCCTGGTGGCCATCCTACTGGCCAAGATGGAGCAACTTTGGAAGGTGACCAATCCCAGGAAACCTTTCTTGACCAAGGAAATGAGTCAAATTGACCATCACAAAGGAAGAATAAAAATTGGCCTGACTCCCAGCCACCCACTCCATTCTTTTGCTTCTTTCGCTTCTGAACTCAAACATGTGCTGTCAGGAAGGGGAGTGCGAGAGAGGAAAGAAGGCCTAACCTCCAATGCATGTTGTCCTTCAAATGAGGTTAGGGATGGCACCGGCATCCAGCTGGGGCTTGAGGTCCAGTGAAGGGCCATTTACATAAGATTCCAGGCGTTAATTATCCATTGATGGCTCATTGCATAATGGCCACTTTACACCCGCTATTTGCACAAATGGGCCTTTACTAAAAAGACAGAGCTGCCATTTTTATGTAAAATGGTAGCTCTGTGAGGGATTGGGCAGTCAGTAAGTGTCTAGTGAGTGGTGTGTGACCCGGACTATGGTGAATTCTCCCATCCCTAAATGATGCACACCTCCCAGGAACCACTGGGGCTCAAACTACCCTAAACAACAACAACAACAACAACAACAACAATAATTTATTTATTTATTTCTTACCCGCCTCCCCCTCTGGATCGAGGCAGGGAACAACATTAAATAAAAAAAGCATAAAATACATAAAACTGATTAAAACATATAAAACTAATACAATATTAAAAGGCATCTTAAAATTCAACTGAGTAGGCCTGCCAGAAGAGACCAGTCTTTATAGCTTTCTTAAATTCCTGGAAACTGTTAAATTGATTAATCTCTCCTGGCAGGCCATTCCACAGTCTGGGAGAGGCAGAAGAGAAGGTCCTCTGGGTGACAATTGTCAGCCTGGTTTTGGCTGACTGTAGCAAATTCTTCCCAGAGGACCTAAGCGTGCGGGGTGGATTGTACAGGAGAAAGCGATCCCGCAGGTAACCTGGACCCAAACCACATAGGGCTTTAAAGGTAATAACCAACACTTTGTACTTTGCCCTGAAATTAATTGGCAGCCCATGAAGAGATTTTAAAATTGGTGTAATATGGTGTAATTGGTGACCAACCTGGCTGGTCATATCTTGACCTAATTGAAGTTTCCAGAGTAGGTACAAAGGTAGCCCTATGTGCAGCACATTGTAAAAGATGAACCTTGAAGTTACCAGCACGTGCACTACTGTCTTTAGTTCTTCCAACTCTAGGAAGGGGCGCAGCTGGCATATCAGCCAAAACTGATAGTAGGCACTCCTGGACATTGCATCTATCTGAGCTGTCATGTTCTACTGTTTAGAAATGTGAATGTGTTGTAAAAGTTATTGTTTAGAGTTGCAGGTCTGGGTGAGTATGGAATGAGTGGTAAGTGAGAGCTGATTGGTTAGTTGTTTGGACTGCCTGGATTGGTAGAGTGTGTGAGAGTGGGAGGAGCAGGGGAGCGAATGGAATATATATATATATATATATATATATATATATATATAATATCAGACAGAGGGAAAGCTGATAAGAGGGGGTTGTTTTGGGTTGAATTGAAGAGGGGGGTTGACTGTGGGTTGAGGAGAGAGAGAGAGAGAGAGAGAGAGAGAGAGAGAGAGAGAGTATCTAGTGAGGTGTTTGATTGATTGATATTGTGAGAGGAAACATGTTTGGCTTTGGGAACAGTTTGAAACATATAAGCATTATACTTGAAACTGCTACGCAAATGAACTAAAGAAACCAATAAGCTTACTGTGCACACAATATACTTGATGTTAATAAAACTTGTTAATTTCATCCAACTGGTGTGGTCATTAAAGTGTACCTGAGGAAGGTACTTGTGGCAGTGGGAACATAGATGCTTGTCTGTCAGGTTGTTGGGCTGTAGAGCTGATGTCGAAGGCATAGAGAAATGTGTTTCAGTGTCATCAGCATACTGATAGCACCCCGCCTCATGCCTTCAAATGATCTCTCCCAGAAGTTTCATGTAGATTTAAACAGCATTGGGGATAGGATGGCACCTTGTGGTACACCATGCACCAGCTCCTTCTTTGAGGAGCTACTATCCCCAAGCATCACCATCTGGAACCTGCCAAAGAGGTAGGGCTGGAACCACTGAAGCACAGTGCCCCGGATTCCCAATCCCCCCAGGTTGAGATCTTTTCCAATCCTGCTACCTAAAGGTCTTGTAACAGGAAATGGAACCCTGGGCTTTTTGCATGCTTTTCTACTCCAACCTTCTCCAACCTAGAGTCTTCTAGTTGTTTAAGACTACAACTCCCATTATCCCTGACTGTTGACCATGTTAGCTTGGGCTGGTGGGAGTTCCAGTTGTGGAAGGCAGCTTTATTTTCTGATATGATGCCTCTCCAGTAGATGGAACTAAATGTCTCAGAGCACCGGTTTTCAAAGAAATGTGTTGTTTCCAATTATGATTCTATCATCGTACTAGATTAATAATGGAATAAACTCCTTGTGTCCCAACGTCATAGTTTAAATACCTGAAACACAATCTCCCTTCTTTTCCAATACCAAATATGTTTGTGTCTTCATCCCTCCACTAATTCCTTAAAACTGACAGTTATATTATGGATTTAGCCAATCCTGCATTTTCCCCCTTAGATAAAAAAAATGCATTGTAAATTAAGGCTTTCTAGCCTGAGATAATCAAAATCCAGGGATGCAACAGTTGAGTAACTGAAAAATCAATTTGGAATTACATTATTTCTTGGGGAAGGGGTTTGTTAGTCTGTTTGTTTACTCTTCGTTGGAGACAGTCTTATCTAAATAACAAGTCCTCTTGAGAATTGCAGTTGGGGGCAGTTATTGGTTTAGTATAATTTACAATTTATGAATGTGAGCTGTATGAAGCCAACCATATTTCAAACTTATTAGAAACAAAAAGTTGGAAGTTTGTTATAAACATTCAAAGGCTAAATCAGCAATGGATTGATAGAACCCTTCAGATATTCATTTAATTGAGCCTTTAGTATATCATTGAAACAGATTAGATTGAATTGTTTTGAATCACATTGGGAGAGACCCTCGGGCAGCATAAAATGATGTCTTTATTGTTTTTGCTAAATTTAATGAAGCTATTTGCTAAAGATGGTGATTATTAATAGGGAAGAATTTCTGTATTAAGTTCCTAATCCTTGAATTGGTCAGTCCTGAGGCCAAGTCAGACATATAGAGATAAGCATGTTGTACATCTTGGCTTCACTGTGCCATTTCACACTGCAAACAGAATATTGTATATTTAAATGTTAGTTGTTATGAGTGTGGGCAGAAAGAAAATTATTTAAAACCCATGACAGTGCTTTGGAAGGGTTGGGCATCAGTCTGCTTTGGTCAAGACCCATTTTGCTCCAGAAATGAGGCAGTGCCTTACTTTGGAGAACCAACTTTTCCAATAACTCCCCATTGAATAGCTCTCTTTCCACCAAGGTATCCTCTTCTTGGGCCCAATCAGCTTCCTAAGGTCATCTGGAGTCCATATTCCAGTCTCCCATTGACTTCATTTGTAATGGTAGGGACCTGGCAGGCCTACATCCTGATAATGCCTGAGGGGGAATGGCAAAGGGCAAATGGAGCTTGTCGGACTCTAGCTCTCCTCAGGCTCCATAGTCAGGAAGGCTAAAGCAGGGTATTGCTCCAGATTGGCCTCTGGTGGTTGATAAGGAAGTCAAATGTAGTCCGTATCCTGGTTCCCTGCCTAGCTCTCTGCAAGAAAGTGGTAGTTATTCACTGAGCCCTTCTGCTTTTCCCTAGAATTTTGCTTGACCTGGGGGCTTTCCTCCCAAGATCTGGGTGCTGGGTGCTGGAATGGCTAAAATTCCTACCCCGAGTTTCAGGAGTGTCAGAGCTCCAGCTTCTTCTCCACTCGTCTTCTTCTCTCTCATTTGACTGCTGTCATTGCCCTTCTGTCTCCATAATCTTTCTTCCTACTTGCTCTCTCTTCCAGTTCCAGCTCCCTCCGGGTTCTGGTGAGACTCAGCTCCCTCCCTACTCCTTACATTTCTTTCTGTCTCCTTCTCCTATTTCTTTGCCCCTCTGCTCACTACTGGGGAGGCCTGAGTGTCTGTGGCCTCCCCTCTTCAGCCTCGGCAGCTGTGGCACTTCTCCCTGGTCAGGCTGGTCCACAAGTGCATGGCACCTTAGAACAGGTGCGGCAACAAGAGTAGGCATGGTTGGGCACCTGCCCAAGGCCCACAACCTAGCAAGGGCCCACTGACAAAAGCTCCCTGGAGTTGCTGCTGCTCTTCACCCTTGTGGTCTCCTTGTTCACCTGCCTCTCACTCTGGCCCAGACAATGGTGATGGTGAGAAGGAAGAGCAGTAGATGCGCATTGGCTCTCTGCCTGTTAGGCAAGCCAGTGGTAGCAATGTTGAGAAAGTGGATGAGGAGCAGTAGCACCTCATGGTGGTGAAAAGGCAGAATCTCTGAGGAAGGGGCCCATTACGGATGGGTCTTGCCAATGGGCCCTCAAAAACCTGGAGTTGACAATGCCCCAGGGTGATGACACAACCCAGTGCAGGCACTTGCGACCATTCTAGCCAGAATCCTACGTCAGTGAAGAGGGAGCAGAGTCACCCGATTAGTCTTGCTGGCTCCCCACAGGTAGTGAAACTGAACAAGAAAGGTTTATTCTTTAGTTGAAAAGCCACAGTTCCACTCTCTTCATAAAAGTCGTCATCTTCCCTTACTTTCTCCCCATAATCACATAATAAATTTCTTTCAGCTTTACAGTAGTTCTTTTAGAAAGGTACATGAGGTTCCTGGTCACAGATTAGACTACTGGATAGTGTCTTAAAAAGAATTGCACTTTTGCTGTATAAAAGAATTTCTACAGCATAGGTCAAGATAGAGCATAATAAGTTCCTTTCCAGAAGCCATTAAAGGATAATGCAGATATTCTTAAATAGCATAATATGCCGACAGCAGGAATAAGATATAAATCTCTTTTGCATAACATTATGTAAAAATGTACCACAATATGTGTAGGATGCAGCAATGAGTCGCTGATATAATGTGCTCACTACCAGTTATACAACATAACTACCCAATATCACAGAGTAGTGAACACAGGAATCAATGCATTTAAAATGATAATGGCAAGATAACTGAAATGGGATAAACAGCAAACATGGAAGCAGCCTGACAGATTTGTTCCCCTCACACCCTGACAGCTGTGGATTAATGTTCTCCCCTTTTCTCCTCATCTTTTGCACATCAGGTTTCCACTCCAAAGCAAACCTGTTGCTGCTCTCCCCATTTGTTCAGGGCAAACTTCTCCTCCAAGGACAGAATGTATGTCCCAACCAGATTTCATAGTTCAGATGTGTTCTCACACCCACACCCACAGTGCAGGAAGAATGCAGGAATACATGGGGTATTCCTACTGGCCATCCACACATTCAGCATAGGTATGAAGGGATTCTTCATAAGGATAAGTTCTACATATATAGAGCCCCAAGCATGGATGATTTGGGGGTATGCAGGGTCATCTGAATCCCCCCTACTAAGACTGTAGTGATGATGATGATGATGATGATGATGATGATAATAATAATATATTTATTTATTTATTTCTTACCCGCCTCTCCCTCTGGATCGAGGTGGGGAACGATATCAGTACAAACAATTAGGGATGTGCACTGGATCGGACCCGATCCACGATCCGAGTCCGGTCCAGTGGGAAATCGGATAAATTATCCGATTTCCGATCCCGCAGCTGGATCGGCCGATCCAATCCGAACCGGTCCGAAAAAGCTCCGAACCGGTTCGGCGGATCGGCGGATCGGCGGGCGCCCACTGGCGCCCACCGCCGCTTCCATTGGCGGGCGCCAGCGGGCGCCCGCCGATGAAAGTGGACAGCAGGGGGGGGAGGAGGGGGGCACTTACCTTCTCGGCCCGGTGGCTCCCGTCCGGCGCCGGCGCCTACTACTACTAGCAGGCTCCGCGGCCTGCTCTAGGGTGGCGCGCCGGGTGATGTCATCACCCGGCGCGCTACTCTAGAGCAGGCCGCGGAGCCTGCTGGAAGTAGTAGGCGCCGGCGCCGGACGGGAGCCGCCGGGCCGGAAAGGTAAGGAGGGGGTGCGTGGAGGGGAGGAGGGGGCGCGCGGAGGGGGGAGGGGGGCCCTTACCTTTCCGGCCCGGCGGCTCCCGTCCGGCGCCGGCGCCTACTACTCCCAGCAGGCTCCGCGGCCTGCTCTAGGATGGCGCGCCGGGTGATGTCATCACCCGGCGCACTACTCGAGAGCAGGCCGCGGAGCCTGCTGGAAGTAGTAGGCGCCGGCGCCGGACGGGAGCCGCCGGGCCGGAAAGGTAAGGAGGGGGTGCGTGGAGGGGAGGAGGGGGCGCGCGGAGGGGGGAGGGGGGCCCTTACCTGCCCGGCCCGGCGGCTCCCGTCCGGCGCCGGCGCCTACTACTCCCAGCAGGCTCCGCGGCCTGCTCTAGGATGGCGCGCCGGGTGATGTCATCACCCGGCGCGCTACTCGAGAGCAGGCCGCGGAGCCTGCTGGAAGTAGTAGGCGCCGGCGCCGGACGGGAGCCGCCGGGCCGGAAAGGTAAGGAGGGGGTGCGTGGAGGGGAGGAGGGGGCGCGCGGAGGGGGGAGGGGGGCCCTTACCTGCCCGGCCCGGCGGCTCCCGTCCGGCGCCGGCGCCTACTACTCCCAGCAGGCTCCGCGGCCTGCTCTAGGATGGCGCGCCGGGCGGGCGCCAGCGGATGGAAGCGGGCGGCCCCAGGGGGGGTAGGGAGCGCGGGGGAGGGGGTTTACCTGCCGGGGCCGTCCACAGCGGACGGCCCCGGGGGGGGGGAGGGAGTTAGGCCCCCCCTTACCCACCCGCCGCCATTTTTTCCTCATAGACTTGCATTGCAATGCAAGTCTATGGGGAAAAAAATGGCGGCCGATCCAAAAATGCACGATTTTTGGGTCGGGATTGGACTCGATCCGGTCCGGGGGGCCTCCGATTTTGTCCGAACCGGTCCGGGACAAAATTGGAGGTCCCGATCCGGGTCCCGATCCGATCCGGGGGGTCCGTGCACACCCCTACAAACAATATAAAATACATAAAATGGATTAAAAGCATATAAAAGTAATACATTATTAAAAAATCAACAAAGTCTTAAACTTCGACTGGGTAGGCCTGCCGGACGAGATCAGTCTTTATAGCTCTCTTAAATTCTGGAAGACTGGTAAGTTGGCAGATCTTTCCCGGCAGGTTATTCCATAGTCCTTAGAACCTTATTAAAATGTTATAGTGGAAGAGCAAAGCATGGTTGACCCAAATAGCTGTAAAGTGGATAGGAAGGAGGCAATTTCATATGAAGAAATGGTGGTGGTGGTAATAGTGGTGGTGGGGTCAGAACCCTCCCACCAATTCCCCCAGAACTAATCCCGCATCTCCTTTTCTCCACTTTTCTTCCCGTCACTTTTCACTTTTCTGTAACTAGATGTATTTCACACCTCATAATCAGAAATGTTCTGGATGGGAGTAGAGAGGCTGTGGGGGAGAGGGAAGCATCGGGCAAGGGGAGATTAGGAATATCGGAATCTGCCTTCTTCTGAGTCAGTCAATTGGTCCATCTAGCCCAGGATTGTCAACAGTGACTGGCAGCAATGGATCTCCAGGGCTTCAGACAGGGGTTTTTCTAGCCCTACCTGGAGAAGCCAGGGGTTAAACATGGCACCTTCTGCACAGGGAGGTCCAAGAAGGTTGTTTTAATTAGCCTTTATCCAGGATTTTCCCTAATCACAACCCTTTTTGTACTTTTGGGGAAAAGATGGCATATTCCAGAGCTTGTGACCACTTTTGAAGAATGCATATTTTAGAATAATGTACACTCTAAAATGCACATTTTCAAAACAACAACAACTGCATTTCCATGCTTTTGTCAATAGGTGGAAAGTATGCATTTTGGTACATACCTTTTAAAAATGCATACTGAAATGTGCACTTTTCCCATTCTAATGAAACAGATCACAATCAGAAACAGCAGCAAGATGGTCCAACATACCTTTCAACCATTTTAATTCAATTTATTGGGGGGGGCTGCTTTCCCCCAAAAAATTCAAAAGAAATTTCAGAGAAATTCTCGTGTGTTTGGTTCAGGGCCTTTGCAATTACCTTGCTTAGAAGGTGTCCAAGGAATGTGCAGAAGTGTCATCTCTCCAACATCTTGTAGCTAGAGACTGCTGAAATTGCCCCCACATCCGCCACGCCTGCGCTTGCCCCGTCATGCCCGTGGGCCACCCCAACAAGCCAGGCCATGGCGAGTGTTTGCCAAGTGCTTACAAGGCTCACAATTCTCAGCAAGCCCTCAGCATCTTCCCTCAGCAACCTTTCCCTTGCCCCCGTGCTAATGATGGCCACCATGGGCATAAATGGTGCCATTAGTGTGAAGGAGGAGAAATATGCAATTTCTGGACCCTCTTGAAATCACATGTCCTCCCCCTCCCCATGCCAATAGGGACCTTAAAGGAGTGTGGAGAGGGGAAAGGGCGGATAGTTGCTGAACGCTCACAGGGGCTCTTGAGTGCTTGGGAGCAGTTCCTTGCCACTGCTGGGCACATACAGTTGGGTCTGTGAGGGCCAGGTGGAAGGAGGTCTGCTGCCCTCATGGTCTGAACCAGATGCTCATGACGTCCCTACTTGCAGCCATCATGGGTTCCCACACTTTGAAACCCAGGAGAAGACATCATGGGGCAGCTATTCACATGGCATGTTAAGCCATAGTGGCTTATAAGCTACACTCAGTAGCTTATTTTGCAAATAGCCTACTGTTCTGTCTCACACAATCAGACAAATAAGCACAGTAGTTTATTCCCCCCTCCCACATGCACACACTTTTCCTCCCTCTGTAGTCCTCCTGCCCGGCAGGGAAGGTGTACAGCTTCCTTTTTAGATTTTCAAGCCTTTGCCAGGTACCCTTTCTCAACACATGTGCAACAAAACAGGGGGCTCTAACTCCTAAACAGTTTTCACAAATGGAACTAAATTTAATATATAGGTTCCCTTATGGGGAGCCACCTCATGCACTTATGGGGAGTCATCACATTCACCAAATATGAATAAACATTTTCATGGAAAAATGAGAATTTATCCACATGTGAACAAAGCATTTGTTTCCTTTCCTTTCCTGTCCTACCCGTTTCTCCTGTCCTGAGTTGAGAAGGCTGTCTGACTAAATCAGATGGTTGCTTACACTGCACCAAAAGGGGGGGGGGGGTTCAAACGCCTTGAAAGTTTGCAGAAATGGGACAAAATTTAATATACAGGTTTCCCTTATGGGCAGTCATCACATGCACTACTGGATAAATGCACAATTTTGCATTTTCATGGAAAAGTGAGGATTTATCCACATGTGAAACCACTTGGGAAACATGGGGGGGGGACCCAATTTGGAGTCAGAGGTACAGTTGAATGTGGCAGGAAAACAAGTTTGCTCAGAGATTGCTTGAAAGTGGCAGAGTGGTGACAGCGTTTTTGGCTGCTCTTGCCCAACAACTCTGTAGGCAATCTCTGTAACCCACACTGGTGTTAACAGATGACACACTAACCCACCATAGGTAAAATAAGCCTTACTGTAGACCATGAGTTCCCAGATTGGCATATTTGGGGAAACATCCTACCAAAGGTGGGAAAAAAGATCACAGATGACACACTAAGCCATCATAAGTTAAATAAACCATTGTGGGTTAACGTGTCATCCAAACCCAGCCCATGAGTAATTCCTCCCATAGGGCTTTTTCACACTGGGAAATGCAGGCAGCCTGGGAGACTTCAGAGCAATTTAGAGATGAGTAATAGAAAGAAAAACAAAGCACCCTGGGCCACCTCACAGTGATTGGGTAAGGTCAAAAACACCACCAAAAGAAATTCAAAATAAATTATAAAAGGCCTTGAGATGATCTGGGAAAGTGGAATCCTCTTCCAAGGACAAAAAAAACCTTACAGGAAATTGGAGGTCAGATTTTGGCAACGCACGCGCTCCAACTCTACCCCAGCGCTGTGTGTAACCCTGCTTCCCCCCCCACACACACCTGCTACAGGTCTTTCAGGTAAAGTGCATTGTCATTGGCACCTGCATGAGAGACAAGTTGTATCCACAATCACCTCTCAGAAATTTAACATTTGGAAGACCCTGGAGAAGGTACTAAACCCTTAAGAACAGCAATTAGTGCTGAGCTAAAATTTCTCAGAAGTCCTTTTTCTCAGAAATGTCATGTGTTTTTACTTTTCTTACCCTTCTCCTCCCAGGAAATAAAAAGGCACTTTGCAGAATTTTCTCCACTCCCCCCCCCCGCTTTTTGTGTGTGTGTGCTACATTCCTCCACCCCCACCACAATGCTCTGAAATGATATTGGGTAAGGGGTATTGTGGAGAGGCCAGGCTGACTACACAGATGTTGCTGTTGCCACTTCCCACAATGTCAGTAAACCAGCTGATATTTTACAGGGATCACTATATTGGAGATCTATTGATAAGGGTTGTTTCTAATGCAGTCTTATCAATATTGCCCAGTAATGACATGTACTTGGGGCTTCCCTGTAGTGGCAACCGCCCTCTGGGATACGCTCCCATGTGTGGTCCAAGAGGCAGAAACTGTTGCAAACTTTAGATACCTCTTGCAGACACTTATTTACTCAAGCTTTCCCTGTCGTATAATTGTACTGCTCTGTTTTATTGTTTATGTAATATATTAATGTATTTATGGGTTTTTTTACTGTTTTTATATTGGTTTTTATGTATTTCTTATATGAATTACTTAGAGAAATTATGACATCAAGTAGTTTCTAAGTTGTTTAAGCTTGCAAAAGCGAGCTCAGGGAGGAGGGAAAGGATGTGTGTGGGTGGGCAAGGAGGGATAGAGACTGGGGAAGTCAGCTCACACTATATCCCCAGGCCCCCCAGCTTCCTTCTCTCCTGTTCTGCAGAGTCTCAGCTAGAAGGGCAAAAAAGCCCATCTAGCCAAAATGCAGAGTGGAAGGAGCACAGATGCAAAGATCACCTCTGCCGCTCCTCCCACTCTGCATTGAGTAGCTGAAAGCCTCAGAGTTATGAGGTTTATGTCCATCCCAATAGGATTGTGCCCTAAGACTATTTGTTTCCCACACTCTAGCAATTTAAATATAGCATTCTATGATGGAAAAAATGTCTACCAAGGGGCAGGGGAGCTCCTGGGAGTGAAATCAATATGGTTGGAAGTTGTACAGTATGCCTTTTTTGTGAATCACCACAGAGCTTTGGCTATTGGGCAGTATAGAAATGCAGTAAACAAATAAATAAATTTTACTAATGTCAGCAAATCCCTTTCCCTACCTCCTGAAAAGGCTTTTGCCATTTTTTATAAACAATTATCAACACAACTCACTTGTGTATAATTATGGGCAAGTATTCCTATGCCGTTCTGTCTGTCTCCTTGTAACTTGCCATCTATATTTTGTTCACATTCAGACTTGTCTGTAAATGATTCACATTCAATCCTATCATAATGCTCGGCCACTACTCTGCAAATGTCTCATCAATGATGAAACAACAAAATACCCTTGTTAAATGGACTGTTACCCCCACACATACACACACAAGCACAAAGAGAGCATGCCACATGTGGAGACGTCAGAGAGCTGTTATTGTGGCATTACACTGGGCTGTTCTATAACCTTATGTGCTCTCTTAGAAAGGAAGAGGGGGCATAAACAGAAAGGATTTTAAATCCCAAATTACTGTGAAGGAATGAGGCATGGCTCATCTGTAACTGTATGTACAGACAAAACTAGATAGTCACTAGCATCCCCCCCAAAAAACCGAAATAGTATTTATTTATAAATTATGACTGCAAGTCTCCAAATCAGCCTTCCTCAACCTGCTGCCTTCCTGATGTGTTGGACTACAACCCCCATCTTCCAGTTGCTGGCTGGAAGATGAAGGGAGTTGCAATGCAATACAACTGGAGAGCACCAGGGTGAGTATAGTTGCACCAAGTCATGTGCAGTAATAAAAGTCAACCTATTGATTAAATGGGATAACTTTTGAGGATATGATTTAGGAATCACAGCCTGTGCACAGAAATTCATGAGAGAGAATAGCACCATAATAGCATTTCATTCCAGTCACAAGAAGACTAAACCCATTTGATCAGTAATCCCTGATTTGTGTCTCTGGTCCATAGATTCTCGTGAAGCAGTGGAATTATGTGGCAGGGAAACTAGTAAAATGGTGGCCCAGTGGCCATCACTGTTGGTTCTGACAGAGATGATCACGTGATTGAGCAGGAGCAATGCAAACCAAGAAATAGTGCCAGTTAGAGCTGATTACACCTGCCATCTATTAGGAGTTTGCATGCCCAAGCTCAGTTTACAAAGGTTCTCCAGGAATAAAGCTAGTGTTTTATATTGTTGGTGGTGATGGGGTTATTGTTACTGTTATTTTTGTACAGCATGCTTTGGCAAGCAAAGAACCTACCTAGCTACCTGTAGACAGAAACCTGTGGACGGCTTGCCTTTGCTCGAGTTCACTCAACATTCTCCCTATCCCTTGGTCACTGAGAGATCTTGTTTAAAGGGCTCAGGAGTAACTCAAATAATGTTTTCCTACCTCATCCTCACCCCCAAAAGGTGAGGTATGCTGATCTTTGCCAGGCCATTGGTGCTTCATGTGCTAACTTTTGATTTTTGTTTTTTCAAACAAAAGCTAAGGCAAAGTGGCTGACAAATGTCATCTAAGTAAACATTTGGGGTTTGTTTGTTTTTTTCTTCTTCCCCTGGCCTTGGGTTCATGTCCCCGCATTTGTGAAAAAATGTAATTGGAGCATCTCGTGTAGTTTTGTTACAGAAATTAATCGGAGTCCAGTCCAAAGTTCAAGTTTCAAACAGATAACCTTTATTGCTAGCAAGACAGCAGCCTGGAATCGTTCCACAAAACTGCTGCCCCCCCCTTTGGGTGACGCAGTCTCTTATACATTTCAAGCAAACAGGAAAGAGCATGTCATACAACAGGATGATGCGCGCACAACATAACGTTATGGTAGCCTAGGTGTTTCCTTATATGGTCTGGTCTATTGCTGAACCAGGTCAGGTCACATGGTCTGCGGTCTGCATACAACTGCATCGAAGCTATTTTATGAGAAAGACAAAGAGAACACAGAATGGGGGGGGGCATTACTCAAAATGGAGTCACTTTGGTCAAGTGACTGGGGTCAGTTCCTTCACATTCCCCCCTTTGAAACTCCTTTGTAATTACTAAGGAGTTTCACTATCTTCATCTGCCATAGGACAGGGCAGTAATCGCGCAAGGCCATTAGGTGGACAGCTGTGCGCCGGTCTGCTATCTGTTCCACCATTCTGCGAAAACTCTGTAACAATAAAGGCATTAAACAGGGCAAGAGGATACAAACCAAGAGTCCTACAATAACCATCGCTATGATCCCTTTTAGTCTTCCCATCCATGTGAACCAGGATCCCAGTCTTTCTGCCTATTCAAATCTTTTCCAAGTCTGCACAGGAACATGAGCAAGCTTAGTTACTCTACTGGTGATTTCCTCAATAACTTTTCTATTATCATCAATATGCAGGCAACAATTAGTGAGATTAAATTTTCCACATACCCCGCCCTCAGTAACAAGCAAATAATCAAGAGCCAAGCGATTCTGATACACAGCGTTTCGCAGTTGGGTCTGGGTTTTGGATAGGACATTCAGTACTCTTGCAGTTTCATTGGTTATTAATTCTAGCACTGCTTGCAAGCGTATGATTCTATTAAGCATATAAATGGGGGTTCTGTACCCCGACATACCATCTTGTGCCCAGGTGGCTGGGCCATAGTACTGAACAATCCTCTCAGGTGGCCATTCATCATCTTTCCAGTCCCCAATTTTAACATTAGGGGATATGCTACGCCTGTTGTACGCTGGGTGGCCCAGGCGCACACTTTCTGACAAGGGAACCAGAAAGAAGGAGGGGCGGATCTCTCCTAGGGTGCAAGTGCCTGCCCAGGGCTCAGGGAGTTCAGAATAAGCATACTGCCCACAGATCCAATACAATCTCTTGGGGGCCAGCCAACTAGAGCTCTGACTTTGGGTGGTGTTTATTCGGGACTGGAGACTCGCTGGCCACAACTGATTGTTGGGAATTACGGACTGGTTTGGCCAGTAGGAGATTTCAGAGCCATTCAGGGTGGTGAGTGATTCACAGGGGGTTTCTCTAATCTTGGGGGCTGATGGGTGTAGGCGCTGGAGACACCACTGACCCACAACGGTGTCCCCTAACATCCACTGGCTGTGAGGATTTGGATCTCTGGTTTCGCTATATGGTTGGCCAACATTCAACCCAGCTCTCTGCGCATGGAATGTCCTCTGAACTGAGCCCCCCCCCCCTTTCTATGATGGCAAGGTTCTAAACTCGGGAAATATACCTTGGGGGGCCAATCTTAGCTTCCATAGCATCTACATTACACTTAGTCGATTAAAAACTTCACTAAAATGTTTGATCATCAGGTTCAGTGGGGTCGAAGAACCTCCCCCCATCCTTTTTCTGACTAATACACAGTATAATCAACCAGACAGACAGTACACAGAAGAGCAGTCAAATTGACAGGGAACCGTCTGAGTATAGGGATTGGGGGAGTCAGGCGGCTGATACAGAGGAGTACAGTCTCTTCACTACCAGCCCACGCTGCCGGAAATTCAAGACACCCAGAGGCGTCCCAGGGCGACTGCCCAACGGTCAGCAATGGAAATCAGGCAGTCATGCACACATCAGACATCCAGGACGACACCCGTCCTCCCAGACCTCCCAGTTCAGAGAAACAGAAACAGTTTACCGTTACGGGGAGATGATCAGGCTCCCCCTTCGACTCTACTGAGTCGGCCAATACCAAACAATACGCGCGTTTACAATTCCGAGGGTTGATCAGGCCCCCCTTCGACTCTACTGAGTCGGCCAATACAAAACCTAAGACAGAATAGGAAGCTTCCCTCTATACTTGCCTGGTCCAGATGTCCCGGCTCCGGGCAGAAGGGTATCTGCACTGAACTTCCGCTCGGTCCGTTTTTGTTCCGCGCTGTCCCCTGGCCTGCCGCAGAACCTGTATGGGCACCAGCTAAAGGCTGGAGGCGCACTCCCAAGGAGGGCCACGGCCGGCTGGGGGCCGCGGGGAACCAAGCGGAAGTGGGGGAAATCTCCCTGGTAGGGTCCTCCGATTAAACGGGTCTCCCATTGAGGGATGTTTCCCGGCCAATGCACCAAAATGTTACAGAAATTAATCGGAGTCCAGTCCAAAGTTCAAGTTTCAAACAGATAACCTTTATTGCTAGCAAGACAGCAGCCTGGAATCGTTCCACAAAACTGCTGCCCCCCCCCTTTGGGTGACGCAGTCTCTTATACATTTCAAGCAAACAGGAAAGAGCATGTCATACAACAGGATGATGCGCGCGCAACATAACGTTATGGTAGCCTAGGTGTTTCCTTATATGGTCTGGTCTATTGCTGAACCAGGTCAGGTCACATGGTCTGCGGTCTGCATACAACTGCATCGAAGCTATTTTATGAGAAAGACAAAGAGAACACAGAATGGGGGGGGGCATTACTCAAAATGGAGTCACTTTGGTCAAGTGACTGGGGTCAGTTCCTTCACAGTTTCAAAGTGACCAATACATTTTGATGTCAAAACATGAACATATAAAATAGGCTGACCAGGTAAAATCCAGGTCAGGGCTCATGTAACTTTAACAGTTGTAGAGAAAAGGGAATTTCAGCCAGTGTCATTTGTTGGCAATTAGTTCCTGGTGATATTCCCTCTTCATCACAACTGTTAAAGTTGCAGGGGCCCTGCCTTCTTTTGTATATGGTCACTCTAGTATAGTGCCTGCAACTTTAACTGTTGTGATGAAGAGGGAATTTCACCAGGAACTAATTGCATACAAATGACACTGGCTGAAATCCCCTTTTCTCTACAACTGTTAAAGTTACATGAGCCCTGGCCTGGATTTTATCTGGTCACCCTAAAGTGTCTCATAGTCCTAGTGGTTGCTGGACAAAAGTCAATGATACTTGATAGGGCCATTCTATGCATCAATATCCATACTGTTGCGCAGTGTCATGCAGATGGTTATAAACAAGCAGCTTTTTATTTAGCTGTCAGCTGAATTAGGAACCCATCTCCCTGAGTGCCCTACATCATGGCCGAGTTTCCTTGCTTTGTAGCCAGATGACTTGTCGTGTTTGGATGCCTTATGAAGTGTCATTTCCATGGTTTATTGTTTATTTGCTACTATTGGCATCAATCTGCCAGACTGACAGGGATTAAGAAGACTTTGATAGGTACTTGTAAAGTTGGATTTGTCTTATGAAAGAAGATACAGCACAAGGTGGCAGACAGCCAGGCGATGAAAAAAAAGTGACTAGTTTCCTTAAAAATATGCTGCTACTCTTCTAAATCTCTCTCGGTGGCACCTAGTGCTGTTCTCCTGAGGCTTGTGCAGTGTTTTTTTTTTTTTTTTGCCAGTCAGATGTTAAGCTGTTTATATTCCATGTGTTCCTTTGCTCCTTTCCAAAGTCCTTTAAATGCCTATTGCGTAAGGCTTATTGCTTGCAAGTAAAAATCCATTTTGCAATTAATCATTATCTCAACAATAGAATAAAAAAGATTGTGTACGGTTCTGGTCACCGCATCTCCCAAGGGACATCTTGTAGAGCTGGAAAGGGCAACCAAAATGATCATGGGGTTGGAGCAACTCCCCTACGTGGAAAGTTTGTCCCATTTGGGCCTTTTTTGTTTAAAACTTTCATGCGGCCTTCAGCATCATTTCAAAATATGCAAAGACTTCAGACCTCTGTGCAGGATGGAAGAGGTGGGGAGAGAGAGAGAGAGAGAGAGAGAGAGAGAGGAAAGGAGAAGCAGAAGGAGAAAGAAAAATAGAGGTGGCCCACTTTGACTCTGGCTTTGCCTGATGCTGGCTTCATCCCTGCTCACCACTGCCATGCAACCACTGAGAGATTAACCATAAGTAGGCTGACCATATGAAATGGAGGACAGGGCTCCTGTACCTTTAACAGTGGTATTGAAAAGGGAATTTCAGCAGGTGTCATTTGTAGGCATGCAGCACCTGGTGAAATTCCCTCTTCATCACAACAGTTAAAGCTGCAGGAGCCCTGTCCTCTTTTGTATCTGGTCAAGAGTGCAGGCCTCCTGCAGCTTTAACTGTTGTGATGAAGAGGGAATTTCATCAAGCCTACAAATGACACCTGCTGAAATTCTCTTTTCAATACAACCATTAAAGGTACAGGAGCCCTGCCCTCCTTTCCATATGGTCAGCCAACCCATGAGAGAATGCAACCCCCAACAGAAAAAAAAAAGTTGCCCAGCCCTGGTTTGAAAAAAAAGGTGGGTAGTATGCCTCTGTATACCAGTTGATAGGGAACAACAGTTGGAGGGATGTTTATACCTTTCTGTCCTTTTAGGCTTCCCCAAAGAAGCACCTTTAAGGTGACTGGTAGGCTGACCAGATAAAATCCAGGTCAGGGCTTATGTGACTTTAACAGTTGTAGAGCAAAGGGAATTTCAGCCAGTGTCATTTGTATGCAATTAGTTCCTGGTGAAATTCTCTCTTCATCACAACAGTTAAAGGTGCATGCACTAAACTAGAGTGACCATATACAAAAGAAGGCAGGGCCCCTGCAACTTTAACAGTTGTGATGAAGAGGGAATTTCACCAGGAACTAAATGCATACAAATGACACTGGCTGAAATTCCCTTTTCTCTACAACTGTTAAAGTTACATGAGCCCTGACTTGGATTTTATCTGGTCACCCTAGTGACTGGGGATTCCAGTGATATGACTCTTGGAAGGTGTCAGTCTCCTTTGTGCCCAATATGTTTCACATAATTTGAGCTGTGGACCCTGCAGGGGGAGTGATTCAATCAAGAAGGCCTCCCTCAGTACCTCAACAGGTGTAGCCCTGGGCACAAGGTTGTAGTTGCACAACAGCTGCCAGTCTAGGGGGTAGGTCGGATCACCCTACCTACAAATAACAACAAAGCCCCACATTTGTTATCCTTACAGATCTTCATGTAATATTAATTGTTGCCCTAATTTAACCAACACTCTTGTGCCTCGTTTCATTATTCCAGTCAGTATGCAAACATAGATATCACACCAGTAAAATATGCTTGTGTATGTTAAGTGTGAAAATGCTAAAACCTTCCTTTGATTCTTCCTGACTGAATGTGAAATATACTTGATTGGGTATGGCAGACTGAAATTTGGTTGGACCCATAATGCTAAAAAAAATGGCAGCCCCGCCCTCTGTAGTTTCTCGTTAGAATCCCCCGAGTGCCTCCTCCGAGGGAAGCTCGGAGGTCGGCAACAAGAGAGAGGGCCTTCTCTGTGGTGGCTCCCCAATTGTGGAACGATCTCCCCGATGAGGCCCGCCCGGCGCCAACATTGTTATCTTTTCGGTGCCAGGTCAAGACTTTCCTCTTCTCTCAGGCATTTGGCAATATCTGAGGAGCCTGGGTTTGTTTTGTTTTGTTTTTGTCGTTTTTTGAAGTGTTGAAGTGGTTTTTAAATGTACAGATTGTGTGTATGTTGTATGTTTTTGCTGTTTTAATTTTTGTATATTGTTTTTAATCCTATGTAAACCGCCCAGAGAGCTTCAGCTATGGGGCGGTATACAAATGTAATAAATAAATATAAATAAATAAATAAATAAATTTTGAAGTACAAAAAAAATGCACAAAATTTAAATACGATCTGTTTTCTCTTTATCATGGACAGAGCTCTTAACATATGAACAATAGACAAATGTTATGAATGGGTGGCAACTCTCCAAATTGTCTACAAGGCCTTGGATCTTTAGCCTGTGCTTAACCCTTGCTTATGTTGACAGAAGATGGGGGACAAGAGCAGACCCTCTGTGGCTAAACCTGTCAAAGCAGTTAGTCATTGGCTTGGATTCTCCTATCTAGGCTTCCTCAAAAAGAAGGGATCTGACCATTCATGTGCTGGACCCAGATCCAGGAGAGGATCCCACCAGCAGAAGGAGGGGGAGGCCATTTTCATTAATCCCCCCTTTTACCTGCAGTCTCCACTGTTTCCCTAGCCTTCTGGGGCAGATTTTTTTGGGGACAGAAGAGGCTACAGGGAAGAATTGCTGAAAGCCACCTCCCCCCATCTGCTGCTGGGAGTATCCCACAAATAGAACTTCTCTCAAGGAATGTTTCTTCTAGCAGGAGCAAACTGAGCATCCCAGCCTTTATACCACTTTTCTGTATACATTAAGTCCAAAGCCCTTCACAACAAAAGCAATATAGTCCTGTCCATATAGGAAACAGTTCAAAATAATTCCACAATAACAAATACAAAATATCAAAACAATTGATTAATAATTCCATTATCAATAGGAATGAATAGAAACAGCTTCAGAGAAAAGCAAGGGCATGTCATTGTACTACACTTTGGAATGGATTGGAATGGAGGATAATTTTGTGTAGTGACATTTTTAAGCAACCCAACCTAATTCACACTTCCCAGAATAATTGGCAGATCAGAACACCATTACCCTTCAGACTGTGCACTTCTCCAAATTTTGTGATCTGTTTCTTGGCAGAAACATTGCTCACAAAAATGCCTATATTGGGGAAATCTGCATACAAAAATGAAATATATTATGGAAAGTTGCATACAAAAATGCATAGTATTAGGAAAAACTACATACAAAAATGTTTGTATTAGGGAAAGCTGTGAACCACACAGAGATCTTCAGCTATTGGTCAGTATAGAAGTGTAATAAATAAATAAAATAAAAATAAAAATATATATACAAAGTTCCATGTAGGTGTTTTAAGGTGCTTTTTTAAAAATGCAGGCTGATACGAAAATTGGACAACACAGATTTATGACTGAACACGTGCAAAACTGACATGGAGCCTATCTACACTACTGCTTTAAAACGGTTTTAAACGGTTTAAAATGGTTTATAACAGTTTTGAGAACTGTTGGGGCCCAGGACACACTCCATATACAGTTTTCAAAACATTTTCAAAGTGTTTTATCCTGCCTGTGTAGGTAGGCTCATGGGTTGGAAATGGACTGATTCATCCATCCCTAGATTTTCAAGAGCTGGTTCCTGAACTAAAATATCTTTATTTATTTATTTATTTATTTATTTATTTTATTACATTTATATACTGCCCCATAGCTGAAGCTGTCTGGGCGGTTTACAAAAATCAAAACTTTGGATGTTAAAAATCGATATACAAAATTTAAAAGCATAAAAACAGACAACATATAAAGACAGTATACATTTAAAACTATTGTGAGCTCTCAGCCAGGCTTAAATATAGTTCTGGGGTCAATGAAAAACTCATCCGTTCCTATAGATATGCACTCTCAGTCAATACAGCCATCTTGGGGATGTTTATCTCAAATGTACTCTATGTGCCTTCATTTCCATTGTCTTATCCATTTAGTACTTGTCTGGTGGGGAAGGAAGCATGGCATGCTTCTCTGACCCGGCCAAGCTGATGGCTTGACATTTCCAGTTGTGGTGTTGTTTTAATTATGTTCCATGCTGACCATCTTGTGTGAAAGCTGCTCCACAATGCTCGGCTTTGATAATAGTGTTTACATGAATGTTTGATAAGCATCTGGCATCCCTTGGAGCTCTACATGGCTGTGTAATAATAAAAGAAAAGAAAGAAGGCAAAGTCCTCAGACTCTACAGCCTGCATTTGCCACCTCAAAGCAGAATGTGACATGGTAGAAAGCAGCATGGAGAAGATTCTTGTTTTTCTTTTAAAAGTAAAACTGAAGTAGCTATTCAAACCATCATTAGCCAAGAAATATTGTTCATGGCGCTTGAAGGGAAAGATCTAATATAGTACCTTCTGTTTGAGGGCAATTACTGTGAAAGGCAAATGGACCAAATCTTCTCATTTGGTGCACACCCCTTGCTTTATTGTTCCCAATTCACTTGCTTTTTATTAAAAGCCTACAGACACTAATTTATTTGATAGGCTGTCCTGTACCTAAAATGGAATTTTATGAGGTTGTGCACGGAAGGACATTCTATCTGTTGATTTACCCTTCATGCAGCTGTTCCACAGCGTAGAGCCAAACTCATCCACGCAACAAACCCCATGGATTTTCCATTTTAGAAGTGGCTGCTCACTCAGTAGTGGATTTCCATGTGGTGGCATTACACCAACAGTTAACTTGACCCAATAGTGAAAGGCACATGGAAGGCATTTGAAGCACTTGACACCAGTCAGTGAAAACAATCATTGCTTTAAGTGTGATATTCAAGATCCTTTGGGAGTTTAGTCATGCTTATTTAATGCCATAGAGTCAAATTAATATCATAAAATAAAAGGCAAGCAAGCAAGCAAGCAAGCAAACAAACAAACAAAATGTTCAGTTCTAAGTTCTTCGTAGAATTTTACTAACAAGAATGACATATCAAATGTTTTTGTATTGACTTAGATGATTGGTACATCTATGACTGACTCTCCAAGGACTCAGGAGGACATCTCTACCTAAGATTCTTTTTAATTGGAGATACCAGAGAATAAACATAGGATCTTCTGCCCACAAAGCATGTGCTCTACCATTGAGCCATGGCCATTCCGAATTTTCAAAGAAATGACTCTTCTCTCCTTGAGTTGGATCCAGATTCAAGTGCATACTGTTGGGCTATCAGAAGCCAATTTCCCTGGCCCTCCTCCCCACAGCCGCCCCTTCATTCCCTTGAAAACTGTACCCAGAGGGTTAGGGGATCTTGCTGAATGGGGTCAGCTGTGGGGTATGGGAATTTTGACCACAGGTAGTCCTAGGATTTCTACAGCCTACAGTGTGGTTTCCTGTGATTTCTTCCTTTTGTTCCTCTGCTTCCTCCCTCTCCATCTCCCTCTTTTTCTTTGACTTCCCCCATTGCTGGGTGCACATGTTTGTTCTCTCACTCCTGTCAGTTACTGAAGAAGGGTGTAGTTTTCTTTACTGTTCTAAGATAACCTGTGTGCATGTGGGATTGGTAAACACTAATTCTGTTTTGCCTTATTGTTTTTGTTTTTCTCTGCTAATTGCCTTTCTAACAGGAAGCATCATTACTACATAACCCCATCAGTTAGGTGGTCCCATCAGTTGCAGCCTCTGCTTAAAAATCCTGTAATGGAGAGTCCACCACTTGCTGAAGAAGTCTGTTCTCCTTACAGCTCATGCTTCCTAATATTAGCTGAAACTCCCTTTCTTGTACTTTGAACCCTTTAGTTTGGGTCCTACATTTTGAAGCAACTGAAAACATGTGTGGGCCATTATCTGTGTGGCAGCCCTTCAGATATTTGAAGACAGCTATCATATTGCCTCTTAACCATCTCTTCTTGAGCCTAAACATTCCCATCTCCTTCAGCTTTTCCTCATAGGACTCAATCTCCAGGCCCCTCACCATTTTTGTCACCCTCCACAATACACATTCCACTCTGTTGATATCCTTGTGATGCGCAGAACACTGTGTACACACTGTGTACACTGTGTAAAACAGCACAGAGTGGCACCATTATTTCTCATGTACCACTCGATGCAGCCTAAAATTGCATTCGTCTTTTTAACTGCTGCAACACACTACTGGCTCATGTTTTGCTTGCGGTCTGCTAAGCCATTAAAATGCCAGTGCCGTATGGAGGTTTCAATGAACTGGGGGTCTGGGGCATAAATTTGATCCCACCATAGAAGGCTATAATTCATACACACCCTGGAAACTGACAAAAGCATCCATACCATGGAGCATATTTGAAGAAATCCCATTCATTGAACTTCAATGTGACTGAAGAACTCACATAGACAAGGTTTAGTTAGTGACGCTTGCCTAACTGGCTCTCGTGAATCATGTAGCGTAAAACTATGTAATATCAATATAATCACATTTTAAAGAAGAGAGCTCTGCCAGTGCCAATTAGGGAAAGAAACGAAGAAAACTTCCAAAAGACAAAAGGGAAAGAGAATGAAAAAGCAATTGAATGCTAATGAGCATTTAGAAATTCCACTTGGTGCTTGAGGTGCCATTGATTAGCCTTCCTAGCAAGTGGTCCTTTACTGTTCCCAGTTTGAAGCCAATTGGATTTTTCCCCCTTTCTTTTTTTCTTTCAAAAAGAAACTCTCCAGGCTAAATTCTCATCTAAGTTGCACCAGGGCATATCAGGAAAACCGAGCTTTGCTATCTTTATAAAATTAATCCCCCCCCCCCCAAATACTGGAATAACCAGGGTCAGTGATTCAACATCTGAGCTTTGCAATAAGAAATCCAGAGTGTGAAGATTGTTTTCTAAAAATAAAATAAAAAATAAGAATGTGACTAAATGTTGGATTTTAAGGCTGATGGTTGAACAAAACTGATCTGTGAAAAGCTACCACTTTAAAGCTTGGGTTTTTTGATGAACTGGAAATGTTTCAAATTGACATCAAAATGTGGCACGCTAAAATTAATGACATAACCTTTTGATTTTGATTACTGTATATTTATTATTATTTTAATCAAGTAGGAAAACATGTTATTTTCTGTTCTCCAGGGCCAAAAGTTTAAGTTATGCATCCCTCCCCCCCAAATGCTGGCACAAACGTGTTAAAACTGTGAACAATTTTTCAAAATGCCTGTTATTTTTCCTTCAGACAAACAAAAATATTGTAATTCATACATTCTCCTCCGTCTGCTGAGAAACGAATACTGCATTGTAGACAGTGGGAGCTGGTTGAGATGCAGGACTCTGTCCTTCCAGCCCCCATCGAGCCCTCCCACTGTTCATACGTTTGGGTGGGAGTGAATTACAAAACAACCACAGGCCTCGGCATTTGCACCACACTTAGTATTTGCAACCAACAAGCAAATTAGAGTTACACTTCAGAAGGTTTTTCAAGCCCAGCTCAATTGCTTGCACAAATTATGTTGCTGCAAATAAATTGGAAAGAGGAACCTGTTTTGAATGTTTACATGTATTTATATAAAGCCATGAGCATTCCAGACTCAAAAACTTTTAAAGGGAAAGTCACAGACATCCGTGGCCATTAGGGGCAAGTAGAACCCTGTGCTGACTCGGGCCAGTGTCCGGCGGATCCCCAGATGCCCCCCCACAGCATCTCATGAGCCATCTCCATCACTCGCTGTCGAAACCCTTGGGGAACCACCAACTGTTCCCTCTCCATTCCTCCTCCCTTCTTAGGTCAAAATACTCCATATAATAGCCCCCGTTCCCAATTGAATTGGGCCAGTTCTTTCATCCCTTCTGCTAAACCCCCTTTTTCCACTGCATCTCTGCTTGTCTGAAGCATGGGGTCATGGATTCTGGGGTATCCATCTCCCCCTGCCATCCGAGGTCTACTTCCTCCCCATCCCTGATCACTGGGAGGGGGGAAGCATTGGGAGCTTCCTCTTCTTCTCCCTGGTTTTTTTTTTCCTGCATCACTTTCCCCCAAATAGCTACTTGGAAGTGGGAGGCTTGAAAGCGTAAATAATTTCCAAGGAGGATAACGGTTCCCTCCAAGTGAACCAATAGGGTTAGCTCGTCCTTTCAACCCTTATATTTGATCTCTACTCATGCTGGGGTGGGGCTCAAGGGCAGGAGGCCCACAGGGGGTGACCATCAAGGTCTGTCCAGTTAGTCCCTGTTCCTCCCTGAGCAAGCTATGAAGTAACGAAGAAAGGTCAGCTCTGGTATCCCTCTGTGCCTTAACTGTCTTTCCGTTCATGCACACACACTCACAGAATTGATGCCTGCTCCACTGTAGTTGGGCTGGGGATACCAGCCGTATCGCAATGTCCTTTGCCACCTGTTGCACCACCGCTGTGGGAGGTTCGGCTGCTGTTTCTGAGTTGTTTCATCTCTCTGCTGCTCCATCTGCCCCCATGTACTCCATTCTAGATCTTGTGTTTCTCCTTCGCTATCATCTCTCCAGTTTTACAAAGGGGAAGCAGGAGGGGGGCAGCAGCTGCTTGTACGAGTGCTTGGGTGGGTGGGGCACTGCTGGCTCCGGGCTGTTTAGCAGCCAACTTAGGGCAGTCCGTTTAAGGTGGCCCACCTCTTTACAGAAAAAGTATTCTCCACTTTGGGGGGTTGGAAGTGGGCCACTAGCTTCCTTTGTCAGCCTGCTCTCCACTGGCCCATCCCCCTTCCTTGACTGGGATGGGTCCCCCTAGTTGTCGTGCCTCGGCCGGTTTCTCCGCCACTCATCCCCTCGAGGGCTCCCTCTTCCCGAAAGCGCTCAGCCGGTCAGCCATTTGGGCTGCCTCCGCCGCAGTACTTGGGTTCTTCTCTTCCACCCAGGCATTGTAGTTTTTGGGGAATTGTCGGTACAGCTGTTCCTTTGCTATTAGGTCCCATATTTTCCCTCGGTCGTCGGCACCTGCTGCTTCTAGCCAGGCGTCCAAGGCAGTCATCAAATGTGCATTACATGCTGTAAACATTTTGGACACCTTCACTGTTAGCTGCCTAAATTTCTTTCAGCAGTGTTCCACTGAGAGGGCATACTGGGTCGTCACCAGCTTTCTAAAACAATCATCGTCCGAGCATGATTCCCTGGGGAGAGTCACCATCAGTTCAAGCAATGAACCAGAAACTTGTGTCTGCAAAAGGACCATCCACTGTGTCCCCGTCACTCCCACCTCCTCACACACCACGTTGAAGACAGTGAAGAAAGCAGCTACATCGTCTCCCTCTCTATAGGCGGGGAATGTTCGGCGGTCAAATCGAGCTGGCTGTGGAAATTGGGGTTGCGGTGTCACTCTGGCCTGTGCCTCCTCTCTTTCCTCTTTCATTTTCGCCAGTCGCATCTGCTGAGTTGCCAATTCTAGGTAGTCGGTGTACATTTGTCGAATTCTCAGTTCTTGGAAAGTTCCTTACCAGGATTCCCTGGTTGTTCCCTTCTCCAAACTCCTGAAAGAGGGGGTCCTCTCCTGGGGTCACCCCAGCTACTTCACTATGTGTTGAGTGTTCTGCCGCGTGTCACCTCCTGGTCTCTTCCACCGAGACTGCCGAGCCCTCCACCACCCATTCAACGGTGGTGAGGTTCGGCCCCCTTCTAGCACCTGCTTCTGGAGCACTTTCTGCCAATCCAAGCTCCAGCACGTCCATGGTTCCCCGCAAGCCTGCATCTGCTTTTTCCCTAGCTAGTCTATTCATCTTACTGAGTTTCTGCTTGCTGCTTCACAACTTTATTCTTCCTACTAATCCCACCGCTTTTTTTGTTTCCCTGGATCCATGCTGAATCTTACCACGTGCCACCATGTGCCACCATGCACTTCAGCAACTTATTGTCACTGGACCTAGCACGGACCCCAAGAAACAAAACATAGGCGGCTCACACTCGTGAAGTAGAAGACTTCATTAAGTTAAGACTAAGGATAGGATATACATAGGAAGAATGACTAAAAGACTACATGCATAGCATAAAACCCAGTAAATCTCTTAACTATAATACTTACTCCTAAGCAGAGCATTGCTCTTGCCCCCCGACACAAGCTCTTGCCCATCCATCTCCAGAGAAAAGACACCCCCTTCACAAAAGGAGGCTCTAGTTATATTTCTTTCCCCCCATCTCTTCTTTGGCTCCCCCTTCCTTCCTTGGCATCGGCTTGGCACCACCGTTTCACACCTCCAACTCCCTTCAGCTGCTCAAGATGGTTTTACAACTTTGAAGTGGATAAGGCGCTTGTTCCTGGCGCCAAGGCCTCACTATCTGCTTCCCTGCTCCCTCCAGGTGGTCCAGCCAGGGCTCTTCGTAATTTAAAATATCTAAAATACAATGCTAAAACTACCCTCTCCCACTACTTCACCCAGCTTGTCCTCTACCCAGTGCAGTCTATCTGCTCTCCTTTACAACATCTACAGACGTTCTTGTACTGTGAATAAAGAACTGTTCTGAAATGGTTGGATAGGACTTTTTAGAGCTTCCAAACATCCGACATTTTCCTCTGATGGGTGATCTGCAGATCTCTTGATAGCAGGATTGGTGCATGAGAAAGAGTATGCCTTACTACTTAGAACATGCCTAATTACCAAGATGCATATTTCCCTACTCACAAGAAATGTGCTGGATTTGGCGCTGCTTTCTCTCCCCCTTGGATTCGGGGTGGTGGTGGTGGATTGGGGTGGGTGGCTCCAATTTCAGCATGGCAGTGATTCTGTTCTGGGATTTAATTAGAACCAGACAGAAGGCTAAAAGGAGCTAACCAAGTTGCTGCAACCAACCCCCTAAAATGGGTCAAGCACCTTGGATAACTCATTTAGCCTTCTGGCTGGTTCTAACTAAAACCCCGAAAGAATCACCACCCCACTGCAATTGGAGCTGCCACCTTCACCTGGCTCTAGCTAGTCATTTTGCCCATCTAGGAGAAGGTGGCAAACTTTTCCCATTTTCTAAGTATCTCTAAGGCTTGAATGTGGTATCACAAAATGTCTAGATACTTGGGGCATCTATTGTGGGGGACCATCTTAGGAAATGCACTGTTTGACCAACAGTGTGAGAGCTCTAAGAACTATGTTGATCATTCGAAGTTTCAGTGCATGCAGACCTAGGAACTTTACAATGTGTTTGACTTTGCAGTAACTTTACAGAGGGAATCTACAAAAGAGCACTGAGAAAGCCTAAAGGCTGTTTTGATGCTCAAGAGATTCTGTAAACAAGTAAATAAGTAAGGTGTAATAATATTGGCACTCAGTCTCCTTTTGTAACTGTGAGATGCCAATCCCTATTAAGAAGAAGTAATTGCTTCAAAAACAATTAAAAAAACAAGTAATGGCTTAAACCTTCAGAAATGTGTCCTGATTCTGCTCAAAGTGTTCATTCTGCAGTTACAGCCACTGACTTCAACAAGAAACCCTGATGATCATGTTCATCAAATTATCAATGATGTGAAATTGCTCCAATTAAAATATAGCTACCATTACTCCCCTAGGCTGCACTTGCCCTGCTGTTCATTTTCGTCTTTCTGCCTCTTGGCTTGCAAAGTACGGATTTTGCTAATCTTTGCCTGTGGCATGAATAATACCTAGACTAATCTTTCCAAGCCAGCAGTATCGCATAGGCTGACACTGGCTTTGACAGAACCTCTGAGCTCACTAGGAAAAAACACACACACACTGATTGCTGATGAGACTTCAGCAGAAATTCCGAATGTTTTCTCCCCTTAAGTGATTATCCTAGAGACAATATTACTTTGCACTATGCCAGAGCTTTTCATCAAAGGATCTAAAAATGCCTTACACATTTTAATTAAACATTTCAACACTCCTGTCTGGTAAGTACATAGAATTATCTCCATTTTACAGATGGGGCAGAGGTAGAGATAGAGAGAGGCAGAGTGACTTACCCAAAGGCAAGACAGCTGTCAGCAGCAGAATCCACAATCTCAACTCTCAAAAATCCATGGCCACATCAATTGTTGAGCCATCTGATAGCTGCCTGTCATATTTCCTCTTTGAGGGATAAATAAAATAATTTCTTCTGGGTGTGCCATAAGCTATGTTTTCAAGTATTCACAAGACTGGTTTGATATGCCAAGAGCCACTGAGAAAAACAGCTTGCGTTGATCACAACATCTAAAAATGCTCTTGTGAATGGGACATGGATTAAGAACATTGCAGTGGTGAATTGACAAGGGATAGGGCATTTTGATCACTTGCATATAAGATGAGTTGAACTATTCTAGATGGGAGCATGATAAGCAACATACCTGGAGCTGAGGGAACACCTCTGCACATCATTTACTATGACAACTGTCAATCCAAGTTTGTTTCTGGTGCCCAGAAGAGCATTTAGCAAATATATTGTATGTGTAAGATTTTACAAATGAGAAGGACCAAATCAAAAAGATCACATGGGCTGGTTCATAAAGATCTCAGTTTAATAAACTACACCAAGAATGAGTGTTAAGCCTGTCAACACTTCTTCTCACCTCCTTTTGCTTGTGTTCCGGAATTGAAGATTTTCAGTATTTCATAAACCATAGTTTCTCATAACATCTGAACTGGGGAAACAGTGGTTTAATCTCAGTTTAGTATCCCAGTAACTGTGCAGGAAGAGCCCCAAATGGACAGGGAAATTATTGTTAAGCCCAATGCATGTTACAACAAATTGTTCTTCAGGGGGCATTATTGAACAGTTCTCAACCTGATCTGTAAATAAGCTATAACATTTCCCCCTTTTTCTTCTTTTAGAAGCATAGATTAAACCACAGTTTCTCTGTGCAGATGCCATGGGAAACTGCAGTTCTATAAATCCCAGAAGGGACGGAAGAGGAGATGAGAAGCGCACAGGCCTAAAACTCATTCTTAGCTTAATGAACCATTCAATCGTATTACAACATTGCATGGAACAAAGAATACTTCACTGAAAAATATGGGATAATGTTCTCTGCTTCTTCAGTAGAAATGTCCCCACAAGGGCACAAAACATTGTACCAAAAATCTGTCCCAGGACTCTTGAATTTCAACAACCATGTGAAATGTTGGACAATCAACGTAGTTCTTTCTGACCAATAACCTATTGTTGAAGGATCAAAGTTTGGGCAATATCATGTTACTGACCACAGTGCCTTTGAATGGGGCACTCAGAGATAGATATCCCATTGAAACTATAGTGTTCTTGATGTAAAGGGCTGGAGTAAAATATGCTCTTAAAACAGGGTTCCTAATTCAGGTTTAAGCTGAAGGACATCACTACTTCCTTCATACTGTGAAACTGTATTAACAAATTCACTTCCACATCTTTTTACTTGTCAACAATGTTGCCAGGTGTCCTCAGGGTGACAAAACCACTTAATTTCATTTCACAGTTCTCATCCCCCTAAGCATCTGTAAGATGACATGTTTTGACAGACATAGGAATATGGATGTGTGCATCTTTATGGGAATTCTAATCTTGATTGAAAAATCAATACTGAATAAAATGTATCATGATCATCACTGAAATGCTGATGACCCTTCCCTAGATTTTGAAGTATTGTCATTTGATAATGAATGGACATCCCAGTTTGGTTAAAGGCTGTCTCTCCTCTCAACCTACCCCCAGAACTTTATTGATTACAATGTAAGAAAAATCATCAGCTCTGCTTTTGATCTCAAGTTGGAACAAACATGCTCACAGTGGCAGCATGTTTGGCAAGCCACCTCTACATTTCTTGATTCCATCAGTGAATTGCCCCTAGATGCTCCCATGTGGCTATCTAGGATAGTCCTTGGCAAGGGACATAGCAATAGTGCTCCAAAATCTATTTTGCTCCTCATTGTCTTGCTTGGGACATTCAGTGTGCTGCTTTTGACTCCTAGAATCCTAAATGGCTTGTATTAGAAGTTGTCTGCTTCCCTCTGTTCTTTCATGACATGTAAGATCAGCCAGGGGCACCCTTGCCAGTTTGCTATCTGTATCCCAAGTCTGAACATTTTGAGACATTCTGAACTGAGAGAAATTCTCAGTTTTTGCAACTCATCAAAAGAACTTCTTTCTCTCTGGAAACAGTTGTCAAACATTTCCCAAAAGCTCTATCAGATCTCCTTGTCTGGGGTAGGGATGGCTGAGAATTTTGTTCAGGCCATTTTGTTGTTGTTGTTGTTTAATAAGAACAGACCAAAATTTCAAAAGTTCTTCATATTCAGGATGGAAAGAACTTGATTATTTTTTTTAATTGAATGATAGAAAAGGAAAATGGACAAATTTCCCCATCCAGGCACAGATTTTTGAGAGCTTGGCTGTTAAAAGTCTCAGATTGAATCCCTGGTATTCAACCATATTTTTGGTTCTAAATTAAGGATGTCACTTATTTTTTCTGACAGGCTGTTCTTCATCGTTCTGGGAATAGCTGTGCCTATTGAATTTGGGCAGTGCAAGTAGGTGAGAGATCATTTTTTTATATGAATTTGCCAAAATCCTTTTTTTTTTTTTCATATACAGGATGGGGGAAAAAAACTAATTTGAATGTGGGAAAAGATTGACTGTGTGAATTGTTGTAAACTGCCCAGAAAGTTCTGGCTATGGGGCTGAATAGAAATGAAATTAACAACAGCAACAACAGCAACAACAGCAACAACGTGGTGAAACTAATTCATCAATCCCTAGTCTGAGCTAGCTTTTAGTGACAGGTGCCCAGCATAGACAAAGCATGGTTTATTCATTTAAATACTATACACATTTATTTTGCTATTATTGTTGTTGTTGTTGTTGTTGTTGTTGTTGTTGTTGTTATATCATTGGCTTTATCAGATTGTTCAGGTTCCTCAACATTTCCAGATTTTTCAGCTTTAAGACTCCAGATCAGGAAACCAGTTATAGCTAGAAATGTCCTGGATCTTGGGATTAGAGAACACATTCTCCAGGTCAATTGTCAGCAGTTCGTTGGTCAAGTGCAACCAACCAGCTCTCCTTCTTCCTGGGTCTCATGCTACCTTGCCATTTTGACTCAGTCTGCAGCTAAGCATGCAGGAGAAATTAATTCAGTTTGCATTTTAACGTGGACTAGGTATCCAAATGTATTAGTTACCCTTCAGTATTTGCACTTCTCCATATTTTGTGATGCAGTTATCTGATTACACACACACACACACACACACTTATATTAGGGGGGAAATGTGAAGAAAAATGCATATGCTAGTGAAAATAATGTACCAAAATCATTATATTAGGGGAAATTATTACTAAAATGCATTTACTAGACAAAAATGCACACAAATGGCATATGTTAGGAGAAAAGTGGACAAAAATGAATGAATTATCTTTAAAAACAACAACAACCACGAACAGATATGGAAACATTTTAAGCTAGAGAGGCTTAAAGGGACAAATTTAGATTGTTTATGGCAGTGTGGTTGCAGAGGTGGCACATGCCCACCCCAGCTTTACTGGGAAAGAATGTTAAAGGAGGGAACCACTCAGCATTTCAAAGCCAAGGATTCTGTTACCCTTCAGTAGAATGCAGTGGAGACAGGTGGCTCTGATTTGATGGGCCTGTGAATCCATTCTGGGTTTCAGTCAGAACCAGCCAGAACCCAAAAAGAGCTGTCCAAGTTTCTGGACTCATTTGGTGGATAGGTTTCAGCACCTTGCAGAACTCCTTTAGCGTTCTGGTTGGTTTTGACTGAAACCCAAAATGGATTCACAGCCCTACTGAAATCAGAGCCAATGTACTCCACTGGTCCAATGTGCATTTTTTACTCATCTGATCTGGTTTCAGAACATTACATCTGCTTTTTAATAATTTAATTGTATCTCATTTTTATCTCTACCTGCTCCTCAATCTCACTGCTCATTTGTTTTGATGCTATGTATACTGTAGGTGGACAAGTTGGTGAAAAACAGCTTGTACCACTGGGATATTTGTACTAACCTGTCTTTTTGGAAAGTGTGGGTATTTCCCTGTGACTGGTAATGCAGGATAAACGTGGCTGACAAACTGAAGCAGAAAGGGAGGATGTGTCTTGAAACACAGAACTGGTTTGACAGCTCTACCAATTACATTGCTTTGCCCTGTGACAACAATTAGCTGAGAAGAAAATATATGTGGACATCTCGCAAAGATGCTGTTTTTAGAAATTACTGCAGAGAGGGCATGCAGGCAACATTAGCAGTTCTAAATTATTTCACTAATGTCCATTTCCTCTGAAATTCTGTCACTCAAGAACTGATATAGTGAAGCTCCCTTCCGCTAGGACCTTTCCTCATCTTTAGCCTGCCCTCTACCCTGGGGCAGGAAAGCTAATTGCTTCAGGAGCAGGCTGATGGTTTTATGAAAGATCAAAATGACAGAAAGCCTCTGTTGGTAAATTATGATCCAGATCAAACCTTACGCACCTCTGGAAGGTCAGTTTAAAATTCCTCAAGGTTGATATTGACTAGCTCCCGCCAGGGCCAGCATTGCATGTATGAGGAGGAATGCTTGACTACTCTCCCATGTGTGCTAGCCAAGACATGGGCAGAATTAGCATGACCAGATGTGGTTTGGTGGCAATCATGATCAAGTAGTCATATTCGGACCACCACTGATTTCTTGCATAAACTAGGGCTGCACCAAAAGATCTTCTGAGAGCAACTTCAAGTTATATCCAAAGCTTTGGTGAGACCATGTTCCTGATCATCTCTCCCTCCCTCCCTCCCCCCTCCCTCTCTCCCTCCCTCTCTCTTGCAACTGCCACTTGTTTATGTGGCCCTACTGGCTGCAGCATTTATAAATCTCACTGCTGCATTGCACAGTTGCCTCAATGGTTCTCACTGAAATTGTTTTTAGCTGTTTAAATTGTTTTAAAATTTTGTATATTAATTTTTATGCTATATTTTATTTTGTGAATTGTTGTGAAGCACCTAGAGGGCTTTGCTATCGGGAAGTAAAGAAATTATATTTAATCATCATCATCATCATCAACCACCTAGAAGACAACAGAGTGAGGGCAGGAAACATGATCTCCTGCTCTTACTGTTACTCTGATTGGCACCATGACATGTCATGAGATGTTATCATGAAGCCAAACAAGAGTGAAAACAATAGCAGGAAGGCCTCACTCTGATGTTTTTGGGGTAGGAGTCATTGAAGAAATGATGCTAGGCAGTTGCCGCTCTGGGAACATCAACATTAGCATTGATAAGAAGGACAATGGAATGTAGCAATATGTCCAAAGATAGGTGATGAAGATGGTGGAGGACCTGAAGACCAAGTCCTGTGTGGAAAGAATAAAGGAGTTGTGTTTGTGTAGCCTGGAGAAGGAATTGTTAAAATATGATATTATAGGCAACTTCATACATTTGAAGGGTTCTCACTTAGATGAAGATGCTCCCCTTAGATGCTCCAATTCTATAATTTTTGCAAACACTTCATCCTTTTTTTGCCCATCAAAGAACTGTGAATGGGATGGTAAAATAGGGAGTACTATTCATTGCACTAGCAAAAATTATTTCATACCATTTGTTTCTCTATTGGTTTTAAGTATCAAATCAACTGATTTGTTTATTCAAAGCCTCAATGGAGAAATAAAAACAGAAAATCAAAATGAATGAATATTTGATACAACCCGCTTTTTATGAATCCATGCAAAACCCATAACTTTTTGTATGTAACCATAAACCTGCATGTGGAAGCCCTCATTTGTCTTTTGGTCTGAGCACTTCTCAGTTTCCATGCCAGAAGTCTGCTCTGCTTGTTAGCCCTCTCGAAGTTTGCTTGATTAGTACACAGAAGTGCTGTCTGGATGCTTGGGTTTCTGACAAATTCAATTGGCATTGCACTGCTGTCAATTTTGTCTATACTTTGAACTGTTTCTCATATGCTTTTGTTCCATGTTGTGCAGCAGTTCAGCTGGGAATTCAAAGTATATTTGAACCTGCTCTTCCTTCATTTGTGAAGAAGCCAGTAAGAATTAAGGATGGGTGAGAGTTTAATCTAAGTTTAACTGTGAGAAGGATTTACGAAAGTTGACAAATTTCTTCATAATAATGTGAGACAAACCAAATTGACAGATTCACCCATCTGGACCCATCTGAATTATATTGCCTTAAATAACCCTAAAGTTCTTTTTCTCTCAATATGAAGAACTTTGCAAATTTGATAAATTGTTATCAACATTGTACTGAAACTAAATTCTCACCCAAACCTAGTTCAAGTCCAATTTCCCACACTGAACTCTAACATCCTAGTCATTGCATTGAAGTATAAGTTGTATTGCATACAGAGAGTTGCTGTCCATGAAAACATTGACAGAGGAGTCATATCTGTACTTAGGAAAGAATGTGAGCTGAACTCCTTTCCTTTATGGTTAAGACACCATGCCAGTATTGAAGCACTGAAGCCTGTAATCTACTATAATCTATGTTTTAGGATACCTTCATCACTATAATGAAGCTCGAATTCTCTACCACAAGATATAGTGATGGCCACCAATTTGGATGGCTTTAAAATGGGATTAGACCAATTCATGGAGAATACTGATATCAAGGACTACTAGTCATGTTGGCTACCTATTACCTTCTGCACTTTGTATACCAGTTGCTGTGGGACACAGCTGGGAGGGTGCTATTGGACTCATGTCCTACTTGTAGGCAGCTGAATGGCCACTGTGTGAACAGAATCTGGACTAGATAGGCCTTGGTCTGATCCAGCATGGCTTTTCCTATGTTCTTAATTCTATGATAGGAGAACATTTTATGCATATTTTATTGTAGTTTAGAATGTTGAAAATACAAACGTAAAAGTCCAAAACTGATTTTACACATTTCTTTTTTCTTTCTTTCCCAATTTGGAGTGAAAAGTTTAGCAACTTAAGAACAAAGTGGGAAGGACAGGGAGAAGGTCAACAACTTGGGTCAAAGGAAAGGAGAAGAAACTGTTGTAACAAGCTTCAGTTATGGGGTGGTATAGAAATGAAACAAACAAACAAACAACATAGGGCAGGACTTTCAGGGCAAAAGAATCAAGGGTAAAAGGGAAAGAGAAGGTGATGGGTATGTGAGGGAAATCACACATATGGTGGTACTAGTTGGTCCTACCAGTTCTTACGTTTGTCTGTTTCATGTTAAAACATTTCTGAGCATCAACACTGGAGTTAAGCAAAGGTGTCTGTTAGCATTCAAAACATTCTGTATTGCACTTAAAAAATAATATCTGCAAAATTCAGCAAAAGAGTTTTCATGATAATACAGTGCAACAAAACCTGGACAGTGCAGAATGCCCTTGCAAATACCATCTATTTCTCTAGCAGTTATTGCTTTTTCTCTGTGTGTCAACATAGCTCAAGTTGATGGGAACATTTTGATCATCCTTGACTTCTCAGCCATGACATTTCTATCTACCAAGTTTTTGTTGGTGCAATGTGAACATTCAATTCATCACCATTTCTGGATAGGATTAGAAAATCTCTTATTCCTTCCTTCCTTAGTCTCTGATTCTGCATCCGATGAAATCAACTGCAAAGCAATCCGGTTGACTTGAATTGGTGAAAAATTACACAGTTACACAGTTCAAGATACTTCCACATCAACATTTTTCAGCTGTCCTGCAAAATGTGACATTCAAACAGTGATTATATACTAGCATTCTGGAAAAATGACAGAAGCCATTACGTTATCCAGTTCTAAACTTCTGCAAGCATTTTGGTGGGTAACCAAGCAATATTATTCAAAATCTGTCCTTTGTTGGGATAGTAAATTGTTTTAAAGAAAGGAAGGAACATGAATGTCTTTATACAGAATGTACTATACTACTTTATAAATTCAACTCTTCTGAGTAAGTGCATCAATAATTTGTTCAGTCCCCTAGAATTTTTCAGCCTCAGAAGTTACCAAACCAAAATCACAAGGCGATCTGGTCATCAGAACCCATTATAGCCACTTGTGATATAAAGACACCCAAATGTTGACATTTACTGGCAAGTGCCAGAGAGACAGGCAATGGCCATTCCCTCAGTTAAGGTCTTAATACACTATCATTAGTCTGAATGCTTGGGTTAAACCTATGAGCAGGTACAGCTTAGAATCCAACATTGTGCCCAAAAAGGATCCAAGCAGTTCCACGTCCAACTAAGGTGCCATTCAAAATGACCATTATCAGTTTACAAACTCCTTATCACATTGCTTGGTAATGTTGGAGGAACACATGTTTTACCTCCTTCCCATACCAGAATATTCTCTTCTGGGAATGCAAAGCTGCTGGCATGGGAAGGACAACCAGTTTTGGATTGCTTCAGACAATGATACAGGAAGAAGCCACTCTGTGATGAATCCTGCACCACTAAATAATTGAATCCTACACAAATAGAACATAATTCAGAAAAATGGTGTGGTAGGGTGTATCATTTACCTCTTGGGCGGGTGAAGCAACTTTAGAAAAGGGTGATTTTGAACATAGAAAAGGCTGGGCATGAAAGAGTTAAGCAGCCATTTTCTCTGTCCTTCCTTCAGGCTGGGATATTTATCTTGGAGGAAAAGCAAGGAAAGGCAGACATGATAGAGATGTACAAAATTATGTAAGGTAGGGGAGAAAGTGGATAGGGAGACATTTTTCTTTTTCTTTTATAATACTAGAACCAAGGGGCATCCCTTGAAGCTGAGTGGTGAGAGATTCAGGACAGATTAAAAAAAAAGTAGTTCACATAGCACATAGTTAAACTATGGAATTCGGTACCACAAGACATAGTGATGGCCACCAATGTGGGTGGCTGTAAACGGGAATGAGACAAATTCATGGAGGAGAAGGCTATTAATGGCTACTAGTCCTCATGACTAAATGCTACCTCCAGTATGTGAGGCAGTATTCCTATATGCACAAATTGCTGGGATATATGAGTGGCAGGGTACAATTGCACTCATGTCCTGCTTGTGGGTTTCCCGTGGGCAGCTGGTTGGCCACTGTGTGAATAGAATGCTGGACTAGATGCATCCTTGGTCTGATCCAGCATGACTGCTCTTATGTAAAGGTCAATATCCAAGTGGGCCATTGCGCAAACAGAGGCCACTGTCATTTCCCAACACACGTGGTGCCCACACTTGCACAACAGGGATTTAGTGCTTCCTGTAGGAACAGAAAAATGCAGTAATGCTCAGTCCTGGAACAGGGCAGGCTGGCAAAAGTCATGAAAGGGAGCTTCATCAACCTGTCGCAATCCAGAAGGGAGTGTTTCTGCTCATTTTAGAGTTTCCCCACTTGTGGAGCAGCTCACTTAGGTACTGTCCAAAGTCTGTCTGTCTGAAGACTACCTACATTTTCTGCATCTAATGCTAGTACACATCCTTTGTATATGCGAAAAAGGACATCAAGAGTTAAATCTACAGTTTCTCCTCTTTTTATAACCCAAATTTCATAATGCTGCCATAAATTAATTTTTCATATAGTAATCTATTTATCCCTTTTATCACTACCACAGTCAGAGGCAGTTTAAATTTGAACCATTCACTTGGATATTTCAATTATAATTTAAAACTAATGGGTATGAAATATGCATGCCTTGGTGAATTTGAGAATAAATATATCTGGGAATATTGTATATGCAAAGCAGAAATATTAATTTGACAGTACAAACTTTGTCACATGGTGTGCAGTTTCTCTGTCTCTCTTTTTTTAAAAAAAAAACTATCAGGAGATGAGCTAGTTTATGTGAAAGTAGAAGTTGCTTTCCACAAAACTACTATATCAGTTGAATGTTTGCATAAAATATTCAGTGGTGTGTTTGGCAACCATTGGTTATTAGAATCCTGGTCATCACTGCTTTTGTTTTTTTAACCCCGGTGTGTGGGGGGGGAAGGAGGGGGGAGATCAACACATTGCAAATTCATGCAGAAATCTAAGGAGGATGTAGGCTTGTGCAGAGGATGGAGGAGGAGAGCCGGTGTGGTGTGGTGGCTAAAGTGTTGGACTGGGAATTGGGAGATGCAGGTTCTAGTTCTCACTCAGCACTGGAAGCTCACTGGGTGACAATGGGCCAGTCACAGACTCTCAGCCCAACCTACCTCACAGGGTTGTTGTTGTGAGGATATAATGGAAAGCAGGAGGATTGTGCATGCCACCTTGGGTTCCTTGGAGGAAAAAAGGCAGGATATAAATGCAATAAAATAAATAAATAAAAACCTGGGCACACCATTCATTTTTTCTTCAAGGAGTTGCTGTTGTACATCTTCCCTGCCTTCTGTTTTCATTGAAGAGGGGAAACCAGAGGGTCCAGTATACATTCCCCAACCCATTTCCTTCATTCAGCATTAATACAGGTGGACCTGTTACACTCAGTCTACAGGTTCACATTGAAAATATGTATATACCAGTATGGCTTGTTAGATGCTAAGTGGATTTCCATGAGACCCCTTGTTGATGACGGACTACCGCTAGCAAAACATCATGGGTTGTATTGTTGTCAATAGAATGCTGCTACAATGGTCCATACATCTTATTCTGTTCTGCCATACAAGCCTTAAGCTAGGGACATTGGCCTGTTGTTCAACACTACTTGCATCCTTTCAACATATGTACTCCCTCTCTCTGACTTTTCAGCTTGCACCAATTCAGAACACCAACCTTGTTGAACTCCAATCATCCATGTGGCCATTGACCACGCTGGCTGAAAATGAAGGGAGTTGTAGTCCAGAACATTTGGGGGACACTAGTTTATAATGAGTGGAAGCAACTGGCCAGGGTTTCAGATAAGATTTGGAGTTGCCAGGGATCAAACTTAAAGCGTCTTTTTCAGGCTTCTTCTTGAAACCATCAGGGGACATTAGGGTTGTCTAAACTAAGGGAAAGCCTGAGACATGAGAGCCAAAGATAAAGAACTCTCTACTGCTTCTTCATCTGTTTTCTTTCAGAACATTCTAAAAAAGTCAGCAACCAGGTTGAATAAACTAAATATTACCATCATTTTTATATCCCACTTTTCCTCCAAGGAGCTCATTGTGCCCTCTGTGGTTCCCCCAACTCATTTTATTCTCACAGCAGCCCTGTGAGGTAGGTTAGTCTGAGAGATGATGGCTGGTTTCGCAGGACACATTAGGCAATTGGAGGGGGGGGAAGCAACCGTCAGTTGTGTTGCTTATTGTGTCATGTGGAGGGTTACACACCACACACACACAACTGAAGGTACACTATGGCACCCAATTAAGCAGCGGAGAGAAACAACGGGCTTGCAAGTTGTTTAGCCAGAAGCCCGTCATTTAAAGTGTCATCTGAAACCAATCCCCCTCTCTCCATGGACTATTCTGTGTGGGAATAGAGTTCTGCTGGCTGGAGCAGCCGAAACCCCCCGGCTGCTCTGATACAGCCGGCAGATTTTGCAGTGCATGCTGGGATATGGCTGGAGGACTGAGGGAGGGGGAGGGAGGAGACACTGCAACCAAGATGGACACTGGTACTTTCAGCTGCTCAAGGAACGGAGTAGCAACATGTCGTGTGGGGAGCACCGCCTACCTAACGCATGGTCAGTACATTATTTCCCCCTCCATTACCTAATGTGTTATGCAAAACCAGCCAGTGACTGGTCTATGATCATCCAGTGGCAATTCAAACCTGGGTCTCCTAGCCCTAGTCTAACCACTCCAGCACTCTGCCTTGTCTTCAACTGACTTTTCATGGGCTAGTGATAGTTTTCTTTTAGGTAAGTAAGACATAATTACATAATCTGCTCACCTAGCAAACATTGTTGGGCAATTAACTCGATCTTTTTCTATACACAAGTTATAGCAATCAGTTAACATGCAGTGTTGATCCAATATGCCACTGTGCCATACTGTTTGCCTGACACCGTTGAATTTCTTCAAAAACAAAGATCCATCAAAACCTTCACGCAAAGTGCCTTCTTGGTTGCCATGGATATATAAAAACATCCTTCATAAAAGATAGGCTGCAAGCCATTAGGAATATAATCTTTGATGATGATGCTATGGGCCATTTAGCTGAAAAGCTTTTCTACGTTTTCTTCACTCAAAATGATTTCACATTTGGGGGCAGTTTATGTTTTCAATTCAATTGAACTGCCATTGGTTCTTATATGATCCCACAATATGTGTATAAGTCATCTTATACCTAATGACACATGACTGTTGAAGATCCTTGATCAATCTAAGCTCCTCCTCCTCCTCTTCTTCCTCCTCTTTCTCAGGAAGGCTCATGAGACTGCAACTTTGATTTTAGCACTTGGTGAGGGAGTGTTTCATCTTTTTCCAATGGGCCATTGATAGGGGTGGGCGAACTCATCAGTGCTTGGCTTGGTGGGTGCTCAGCCCATAGCCACACCCCCCCACTCACCTCAGAAGAGGCTTGCAAGGCCCCAGTGAGTGCTTCTCACCCATCTGAGCATCTGCTGAAATCATGCACTTCCTCCATCAATGCCAGTTTTTTCCCCCACCAAGAAAGAAGCAGGCATCTCAGTTGTATGTAGCAGGGGTGGGAAACCTGTGGCCTGGCCGGGGGATGCTAGGAGTTGAATACCCAGACATCTGGTGGGCACCAAATTTGGGTAGGCTGCAACATCTGTTGCAGACCACACTCAAACATTTTCGTCTGATTTCTCAGTGTGATGGGCTTCTGCTGAGATGGCCAGAAATATATTGGACTACAATGAAAACATATGTATACATATTTTTATCTGCAGGATCATCACTGGTTCTTTGTTCCTTTAAATCCTTCTTAGCCCTATTGTTCTGAGTCACTCGTATTCTTTATGAACAATATTTTGTAAAAAGAAATCTTTTTGTTTCTGTATTGATCCAATATTGATTTCAGCTGTCACTGTTCCCAAAAGATAACTTGTTCTTTAAAACCTCATTTAGGAGATTTCAGGTTGCTGCAAGAATAAATGTGGATTTTCTAATTTTCTCTGATGACAATGAAAGCTGCTCGTTGCCCTTGAGAAGGAATGGGCAAAATATATAATTCTTGGCCTATTTGTTTCTTCTGTTTTGCATGTATAGTAAACTGGTCCCTGAGCTTGTCGTTGAAATGTTGTTCTGTTTTTGTTTGTGTGCTACTATGTTAACCTAAATTAATGTAAGCAATTAAAATGCTCATTATCTTAGGCTTGAAAATTAAGTGCTAGTTTGTAGAGCAGCACCTTTGGAGAGTAATATTAGAGCAGAACATTTCACAAACATATTTATAAATGGAAAATGAGAAATGCAGGGGAGATACTGGGTAGACTGTTGAACAAAAGCACTCCAAGTGAGCTGAGTTGGGCAAAAAATGCCTATGGGATAAATAAGGAGTGTAATGTAGTGGTTAGAGTGCTGGGGTGGGACTGGGGGACCCGGGTTCAAGTCCCCACATGGCTCTGAAACTGACTATTTCAGGCCAGTCATTGTGGTTGTGAGGATAAAATGGAGAGGAAGATGATCATATTTGCCACCTTGGTCTCCTTGGAGAAAATGGCAGGATATAATCAGTGCAACAAACAAACAAATAAAGAATATGGTACCAAAATGTCCAAGGCAATAAGGGGGGTCAGTCCCCCTCACCTGCATATCGCTGGTGATGTTAACATTGGGTCCTCTTCTCCCTTGCAGATGGGGCAGGTGTGATTAAGCAAAAATGGCTGACTTCTCCACATTTAGTTTGGCCCCAAATCTCCCAAATGAAGAATGAAAACCCTTTGAACATATGTAGGAGAAGAACAAAAAACCCATTCCTGAACCCTGAAATGAGGTATCACGTTCATATGTTTGATTTGGCAGAAATGACAGAAGTTACCCTTTTTATCAAACCACACACACTCTGTGTCCCAGTTGGCATCATTGTCACTGTTCCATTTCCATACCCATTTAAAATATCCTAATCAAATTTTATTAATCACAAGAAATTGGAGTATTCTGCCTCTTGTTTCATTCAGTCTGGAGATTTAAAAAACCTACTGATTGACCTACCATGGAACAGATGGGTATCTATGTAGATTATTTGATGTGTATTACATATTCAAATGTTACAGGCTCTAGGAGGAATAGAACGTGGCCTTTATTAAAACAGAGACAATAAGATAGGAAGCAGCAGCCAATATTTTAGTGTTTGTTTTTCTTTCTTTCTGGCAAATGGCAACACTTTCAAACAGTAAATGGCCTCCGTGAAAAATATAGATATAATGAGCTGAAGAATAAGGTCTGTCTACAATCAAAACACACTTATTTACATAAGCTATATTAAAACAGTGCAGCTTACTTACTTATTTATGGGTTTAGTATCTGTGGACTAATTGAAACAGGTGTGTCAGAGAAGATAAGTAATATATAGCATTAATGGCTTTGGTCAGAATTGCATTTAGTGGAAGGTAAAAAATACCTTTTTTCAAAATTAAAAATTTAGAACTTGTTATTTGCTACTCGGCACAAATTATCTGTTCTCAGTGTAGATAATATGAATTTATGATTTGGATGGTGAGCCTATTAATGCTTTTGTAAAATGTGGTTTCAGAGAACAGTTTTGACATTCAAAGTATGTACTACCACAGCAAAATGCCCCAATCCAGCAAGGGAACGGGTGTGGATGCACATCTGCATTGTAAGGCTCATCTGGGCTAGGTTTCTGTGGGATTGATCACCACGCCCCCTTGGAGCACTGGCCACATGGCACATGAATGACCAGAACTACCTTGGGGCCTCTCTGTTTAAGATACTTTGGAGATTCAATGCATGGGCAATTCCAGTTCTAACAATAGCAACAAAGGTATGTTACACACTGACCAATGCTCACCATAATACCTATATTCTTAATCACAACTCTCAAAGATATTTACAAGGGAGCATGGTTGTGCATGTCTGCAAACCTGTCCTTGAAAACGTGAACAGATGATGTTAGTATTTCTGACTTGGACTCTAATTGAGCTCAGCAAATATGCTCAAGTAATACAGTAACCTGGTGCTGCACATATTGTTTTGGGGCAAAGGGACTAGATTTCATTTCACATTGCTATCTCACAGCTATCAACAGTGCCCTGTCATTTCAATCTGTCACACATTTTCTTTGCCATCTTTGAAATCATATGTTACTCCACCTCCATCTGGAGCTAGAAGCAAAGGAGCTGTTATACAATGAGCAACTTTGATTTCCCGGTATTTCATCCCATCTGGGTGATAGGAATTCTGAAAATCCAGTGATGTTCAGCAAAGCAGTGAACTAAATTACTGACCCATTTGCATGGCAAATTCATATTGGTTTGACCTATATTAAATTAGTGTAGTCTGTATGTTGAACTGTAGTTTGTCGTTGTTGTTGCTTAGAATATATTCAGGCTCTCTTATCTAGACTGACCAGACGCCCGGATTTGTCCGGACATGGCAGGGAAATGGGGTGCAAATCCACATCCGGGCGGAAAAAACCGTTTTGGGGGGCCAAATCCGGAAATTTAGCCCCCCAAAACGGTGGCCAGGTGGCCCTGGGGCGAGCCGGGCCAACTGGGGGGCGGCGGGAGCAAACCGGGGCGGCGGGGGGTCATGCGGCGGTGGCGCGAGGCTGGCGGCGCGAGGCACCTACCGGCTGGGGCGTCCGTTTCCCTCCGGTGCTCGGAATCTACTGAGAAACAGGCTTCGCGGCCTGTCCCTCAGTAGCGCGCCGGGTGATGACATCATCAGTCGGCACACTGCTGAGAGACAGGCCAGGAAGCCTGTTTCTTAGTAGATTCCAAGCACGGAGGGAAACGGACACCCCCAGCAGCAGCAGGTAAGGAGCGTGGGGCGGGTGGGGGGGCGCGGGGGGCGCGGGGGAGTGGGGGGGCGGCGCGGGTGCTCGCGGCAGGTGGGGGGGGCGCGGGTGCTCGCGGCGGGGCGCTTACCTGCTGGGGCTTCCCTCGGGTGCTCGGAATCTACTGAGAAACAGGCTTCACGGCCTGTCCCTACTGAGGGATAGGCCGCGAAGCCTGTTTCTCAGTAGATTCCGAGCACCGGAGGGAAGCCCCAGCAGGTAAGTGCCCCGTGCACCCGCGCCGCCCCCCCCCGCCCGCCCCACGCTCCTTACCTGCTGCTGCTGGTGCTGGGGCTTCCCTCCGTGCTCGGAATCTACTGAGAAACAGGCTTCACGGCCTGTCCCTCAGTAGCGCGCCGGATGATGACGTCATCACTCGGCGCGTTACTGAGAGACAGGCCAGGAAGCCTGTTTCTCAGTAGATTCCGAGCACGGAGGGAAGCCCCAGCACCAGCAGCAGCAGGTAAGGAGTGCGGGGCGGGTGGGGGGTGGGGGGGCGGCACGGATGTGCAGGGCGGGGGGGGGGGCGCGAGACACTTACCTGCTGGGGCTTCATGTGCCACGTCTCCCTCTACCTCCCATGTGCTGCATTTCCCCTACCGTGCCTGCCCTGACTGCCTCTCCCATCTCTCACCTACCTCCCCATTGAGATTGCACTGTTGCTGCTGCTGCTGCCCCCTCCCACAATGCTCTAAGGAAGGACTTCCAAGAGTCAGGCATTTTGGCCTGTCTGAGGCACACAGGCTGCTTTTTACAGCCAGTGGAGTTTTTTCATAGAGACTGCCCCCCTCGCTCACCTTCTGAGGATCTTTGAGGAAAGCCATAGGGCAGGTGACTGCTCTGGGGAGCCCCACTGGTTATTCTTCCCCTTTGGCATTTGCTTAGGGTGACCATATGAAAAGGAGGACAGGGCTCCTGTAACTTTTAACAGTTGTGTAGAGAAGGGAATTTCAGCTGGTGTCATTTGTATGCATGCAGCACCTGGTGAAATTCCCTCTTCATCACTGTAGTTAAAGCTGCAGGAGCCCTGCCCGCTTTTGTACCTGGTCACTCTAGTATAGCTCCTGCAGCTTTAACTACAGTGATGAAGAGGGAATTTCACCAGGTGCTGCATGCATACAAATGATACCAGCTGAAATTCCCTTCTCTACACAACTGTTAAAGATACAGGAGCCCTGTCCTCCTTTTCATATGGTCACCCTAGTGTTTGAAGCTTTCAACTTTATACCCATATGGTCCAAACTTTTAGAAAAAGGAAGGGAACAGTGTATGTGTGTAGGTGGGGAGGGGGAAAGATTAAAAGGAATGTATAGCTACCTATCCCAAGGAGAGATCACAAGGAGAGATCTGAAGACCAGGTTATGATGGATCCAGATGAAGGTTGAAAGAGATCTCTCCTAGAATCCAGGGTATAGAACTCAGCAAAGTCCAGGTAGGGAAAATTAAGCCACGTAGAGAGTGTAGAAAATATTTAAAAATGAAAAGATCAAAATAAAATAGAGGGTGAAAACAACACCAAGCTGCTCACACCCTAAGAAAACAACACCCTAAGATCAGTGGCCTTTTCAATGGTGACACCCCGTCTGTGGAACGCCCTCCCCAGAGAAGCTTGCTTGGTACCTATGTTGTGGTGTTTTCATCACCCAATTATTTTAATAAGTATTTTAGTGCTCTTCGCCCTATGCACCTTTATTTTCTGCTGGTTTTACTGTGCTGTTGTGTTTTTACTGTTTATGGCTGACTTCATTTTGGTTTTATTATGTGCTGTTTTTAATTATTGTTTTATTGTTTGTATGTTATTTTTTAATTATTGTACACCACACAGAGAAGTTGGGTTATTGGGTGTAATAAATAGAAAGCATAATGAATACATAAACAAGGAACACAATTAAAGTCCTATTGATTACAATGAGAAATGCCCTATCCTGTGTCCAGCTTGTGATATCATTTTAAGGTTTTCTTTTATTGTCGTATGCTTGGAGAGAGAGAGAAAGCATGCACAGACTGCTATCACTGTGCTTTAATTTCATGTATTGACAATGACAATGACATATCAACATCCTCAGCTCCTTCCTGGAGACAGAGGCCAGCTCATGGACCAGCAGCTAATTACCTCAGAAGCTGTGGTTAGAGTTGTATTTTCATTGGAGTTCTACTGTTGAAAATTCTGACCAGCAAAATATCTCAATCTATGCCAATATGAGCGAGATTTCCTAAAACTTTTGCTGGGTCTCTCTTTTCCTCTTCCTTTTCTGCAACATTTTTGTTGTTAGGTATTACTATGTCAATGAGGTAGTTGTGTTTTCCTTTTATATTTATGACTGTTCTTGTCCCAGAATTGTTCTGTCCCAGCATAGCATGGCTTAGCATGAGTTTGAGTGTGTCTGGATCTCCTAGGCTCTGAAAGCATCTTTTTGGAGAGCACCTGCTGGTTGCATGTTCTCTGCACACTGAGGCAATGTAAATTTAGTATATACTTGGATAAAAGGAAGGAAAGATCCTTATCTAGCATTGTAATAATGGGCATCTGTTCTGGCCTATCTTTGAATTGTACTGACCATGGTCTTGTTCACATGGCTAATGAATCAGAGATATAATCACACATTGTTAGATTAGTTTCTCACTGATCAACCAGAAGTTGAAACAAGCTAAGAGGCGAGAAGTGACTACAACAAGCCTTTAGTCCATTTTGTTCCATGGCTAATGTTTGCAGGGTAATCATATTTTATACTCTTCCTGCATGCTAGGTTGCTAGTTTGTTGTACTAGATTTCTCTGCACTTGTCCACTGCTTCATTTGTTCAATGGTAACAGTATGCTGAATCTGTGAGTATGGATATGAGAAAAATGATGGGGAAAGTTTAGACTATTGTAATCCAGTGAAAGATTTGCAGTCAGAAAAGATATTTGAGGGAAGGGGAGACTCTGTCACACAGAGTATAGTAAAAGCTTCAAAGAACAGCAAAAGCTACAAAAGTAGAAGTGAGTGAAATTAATTTCAGATACATTCAATGTCTCACTTGTTCTTTATTTCAGTGATTTTAACATTAAGATGTTGTGTAGAACAAGTTTGTCTTAATTGTATGCTGTGAAATCAGACATGTGACCAAGGCCATGTTTGGGTGGGCACACCCCCTTGGGGATGGACATGTTGGTGGGCACGCCCCCTTGGGGCGGCCATATTGTCCTCCTTTTTGGTTTCCAAAATATGGTCACCCTATCTTATCATTTATGTCCTGCACAAATTGTTTTTTTTTTAAAGATGATCAAATAAGTTAATATTTGTTATTTTAATGGCTAAGGATGCAATCCTATGTACACCTGCTAACATAAGTGCTTTTACATACATTGGGACTTTCTTCCAAATAAACACGAATAGGATAATGCTGTGAAAACAAAATACATAGTTACACCTAACCTATTTATTTATTTATTTCATTTCTATACCACCCAATAGCTGACGCTCCCTGGGCGGGTCACAAAAATTTAAACCACAATGTGCAGCATAAAAACAGTATAAAATATAGAAGCTTAAAATTACAGTATAAAAAGGCCAGTTGGCCTTAACAAGTCTCTGTATCCCTGTTTCAAGCATCCACCATCCACCCTTACACCACTTCTGCAATGAGGGAATTATAAATTTGGCCTACCTTACAGGATGATGTCAGGATTACCAAAATAGCATAATACTAATGGTTATATATATTGTTTCGTAAGAGGTTATAATTCTCTTTCATCTGCAGTATATCCACTCTGAGGCTGTTCAGAATTGTAGCCTTTGTACTGTACTCAAAAGACAAGTCCCCTGCATGTTAAAAAGCAACCATTCACCCTCCTCCATGTGGTAATTTTTATGAAACATTGCAAAAATTGGCATGTATGCCATAGATTTCTTATAGCAATCATTCAGAATATAGGCTTATCACGGTAGTGAGAAAGGAGCAGGGACTACAGTGTAACAACATTGTCTCATATTTCCAGCCAGACTCTGTCAATGACCATCAAAGTAAAAAAAACAACACCCACGGTTATGCCGTACGGACTGCCAAGGCCTGCTATTATTCAGCTTCGCTAATATTTGTTGGTTTCTTGCCAGCATCCCTGTTGGGTTGTAAAACACCCATCTGGCGAAGTTCCACTGACAGAGATCACCTTTTAGAGCATTCAGGTTCAGCTCCAGTCCAGAAAGCCATCAAAATATGTTAATAGGCAACTCATTCAAAGATTTGTCTTATCAGATTTCCCTTGAAAGTAAAGCACTTTTCAGAAAATGAGGGAAAGCAACAGTTCTCATAAAAATCACATATTTAACATATATAATTGCAGTACTGGCAAGTACGGTTTGGCACCAGGGTACCTTAGAAAGTCCCTCATCCCATATGAACCTCCACAAGGCTTAAGAGAATCTGGTTTGGATGTCTTTGAAAGCTGAGGTAAGGTTGGTAACAACAAGGTTTACTCGGTGGGGGCAACCTGTTTATGGAATTCTCTCAGCTAGGAGGCCTTTAATATCATAGTGCTTTCTCCTATGAGGCCTAGAGTAAATTTTGCCCTCATAGGTGGAAGAACATTTTCTTGCTGACATTCTGAGTTAAATTATAGAGTTGTACCTAGTGTTGTGCTGAAAATGTCTTCCATGTTTTTTTTTTTACCATTCTCATTCCATTTGATTGAAAATGAATTGTTTTCAAGAAGAAATACAATGGAGAAGAAACATTTGTAGAAATTATCATGGGTTTGGTTCAGTGTTCTTGTGCTTACTCTACTTACAAGATGGTTGAGAAGTGTATGCAAGTGTGCTGTCTTTCAGTGTGCACTCACCTCTCTGGCAGACTGTACCATCCTCAGCTCCCCACACTTCAATTAAAGCTCAGGAGAAGGCATCATGAGGTAATTCCTCCCATAGGGCTTTTTCAGAACAGGAAGTACAGGTAGCCTGGGAGGCTACAAAGGATTGGAAAGATGTATAGTAGAAAGAAAACACACACACTGCCAAATTTTCCTCACTATACACACACACACGGTTTGAACAACACTAGGTATAGGGCAAGGGAAAGGATGTAATATAGTGACCAGACTGCCAACACATTTGCTGCTGTTATGAATTGTAGTGGCAGCACACGCAAAACAAAAAACCCTGAGGAAAAAGGAAATAAGCTATCGCTAATAGTGAGATCTACCTCCAAGAAACTGTTTGAAGAATTCTCTTTCCTCTGGAGAAGTCTAGTGATATTGTCCCCACAATTTTTCTGCCACAAATAGGGTGGAGAATTTTGAGACACAATTTGCTCACTGCTCTAATTTTTCTACATTTAGTTAACATAGGCTGACCAGATAAAGTCCAGGTCAGGGCTCCTGTAACTTTAACAGTAGTAGAGAAAAGGGAATTTCAGCCAGTGTCATTTGTATGCAATTAGTTCCTGGTGATATTCCCTCTTCATCACAATAGTTAAAATTGCAGGGGCCCTGCCTTCTTTTGTATATGGTCACTCTAGTATAGTGCCTGCAACTTTAACAGTTGTGATGAAGAGGGAATTTCACCAGGAACTAATTGCATACAAATGACACTGGCTTAGGGTGACCAGATTTTGGAAAGCAAAATCCCGGTCCAAAATGGCCACCCCACCAAAGCAGACCCCCCCCCACACATAAAATAAAAAAATTAAAAAGGCCGCCCGCCATGCAGCCAACAAGCAGACACCCCCCGCCACCCCGCCACCCGAAACACCCCCCCACCAAGCCACCCCCCCCAAAAAAAACCCAGCCCAGACCTACTGGGTCCTCCGCCGCCACCGCCAATCTCCTCCACCGCCGCGTGACCCCCTGCAGCCCCCTCACCCCCAGCATTGGCTTAGAGCAACTGACAGGATTTTATAGCCAGGCAGGAGAGTCTTTGTGCCAGTTCTACCTCCTCAAGTGCTGCATCTGTTGTTGTTGTTGTTGCTGTTGTTTTCAATAAAGGACTAGTGTTCATTCCTGCAGTTGCTGGCTTCTTCTGGGTGGTGAGGGTCGGGGGAGCGTGAAGCTGATATGGGAGCTTCCCTGCTCACTGGAGGAGTCTGAAGTCCACTCGTTGGCGTCAGAGCACAGCAGCAGCACCTGGTGATCGAGAGGGAAGGGTACAGTATCCAAGGTGGAAGACCTCACTTGTGGAAAGTGTGGATACTGGTTCTGATTCATCAGAGCCTCTGTCACTAAAAAACCTCTGTCACATAGCATTTCTATGCCACATTAAGCAACTTAAAACAATGACACCATAAAATCTATGGGCAGTATCCCATGGTATCATTCCTCAAACTCAAATATCTCTAACAGAACTCTGGTTACCATTATACTTGTGCAATCAATTGTGCAGCAACTAAACTTACATTTGTCCAAGCATGGAAGAGAAGCAACCACATGGCCCAGTCAGTTCAGTGGGACAGTGCCCTCTAGTGGGCGTTTTATAGCAAAACCTCTCCTGCACATGGCAGGAAATCACAACAAATAACATTACAGCTTAGAAGAGTCACACTTAATGAAGAGAATTTTAGAACAAAAAAAATGGCAGGGGAACAGGAAATGAGCAGGAGAAGCACGTCGTCGTCAAAATGACCCACGAAGATTCGTGAGTGGCCAGTCACAAGCATGCTTTAAAACGCTTGTCTGAAGAAGCTCTGAGTTGTGCACAGGGATCCTCTTTTATATTAAAAAAACAGCACCAATCATGTTTTGTAGAGAACTAAAGCTACATCCAAGCAACTGGCAGGCGAGTCTTTTTCAAATGGATTCCTGTTGGATCAGAATGGGTAACCCTGTTCACAACATTTCGTTTGCTCCAAAACATTATAACAGGTCCACTAACTTTTTAGACCCATGGGAACATTTGGGAATTTGAGAAACAGTTTTGGGCACCACCACAAAAATAGTTCCCGGAGGATGTGGCTAGTCACATAATGGGGTGACTAGACAGTCAAAAGTGAGCTACAGTGGGCTGGTGGAGAGAAATAGTGAGGTTAGCAGCTGGGAAAGAGGGGGAAATAATAAGTCAAAGGCAGGGTGACCATATGAAAAGGAGGACAGGGCACCTGTATCTTTAACAGGTGCAAAGGACAGGGAATTTCAGCAGGTGTCATTCATATGCATACAGAACCTGGTGAAATTCCCTATTCATCACAACAGTTAAAGCTGCAGGAGCCCTGTCCTCTTGACCAGGTACAAAAGAGGGCAGGGCTTCTGCAGCTTTAACTTTGTGATGGAGAGGAAATTTCACCAGGTTCTGCATATATACAAATGACACCTGCTGAAATTCCCTTTTCTATGAAACTGTTAAAGATACAGGAGCCCTGTCCTCCTTTTCATATGGTCAGCCTAGAAAGGGTTAGAGGGGAGAGAAAGAAAAAGGCTAGAGACTGGGAGTGGGGAGAAACAGCAAGGTAAAGATGTGGGAGTGGGAGAGAGCAAGCCGAGAGGCTAGAAATGGAGAGAAAGAAGACTGCCCTAACATTTACAAGGTTTTTCTTAAAGCAATAATTTTGAAGGGGACATGGAGGGGAAAACTTTGTGGGCACCATTGGAGGTTACTGCAGGTGGCATGGCACCCATAGACACAGCATTGGGGACCCCACATTATAAATTATGAAGATATGGTCTCCCATAAGTGGACAACATATGCCAAGGAAATGCTAAAGAACAGAACCTCAACGTCCAAATCACTTGACATCTCTAAACATTCTTAAGAGCGCTGTTCTTTGAAAATGGCAATATACTAGCAAATACATCTTGTGAATTAAGAGGACAGCACCCCTACTGGTTGGCAAATCACTTTGTGATCAGAGAAGCGTCCCTATAGTGCAAAGTTATAGAAACAATATATTTTGTAACTCAGAAAAGAAAGAACGAAAGAAATGTACATTGAAATTGAAACACATTACTTTTTTGAGCTAGAGGTTAGCAGAAAGAAAAATATAACTAAAGATTGCACAGCCTCCGGATGTCCACATAACTGACATGTTGGAAGAATGCACTACAGGATCATGTATTCCCCTTGGGCTCCTTCCAGGAAAACCAAAATATAAATGTAACAAATATATAAATTAAGAGAGCAATAATATGGTCCCTAGGAGAGCGTTCCAGAGACCATAGGAATACTCAGAAAAACACTTCTGAGGTCAGGGACAGTGCTCTAGAAGGGGGAGTCAGAAAGTTGCCCCTCTCACCTGCCCCTTCTCAGTCGGCATGGAAAGAACCATGCAGGCTGCCCTCTGATATTGGAAAATTGTCGGATGAGGAAAGGGGGTGTTCTGGTGGACAGGGAGAGGAGGAGCCTGGAGAGGCTACAATATGAGTTATCCTGAGCCTACCCCAGCCTCCTTCACTCACCTTCCAAAGTGCTTTTGCTAGTGAAAGTCTGTCTAGCAAAAATCACAGCACAGGGAGGTTAAGGTCACCTCTGCTGGTTGACTCGTCTGGCCCTGCTGGGCTGGCTTTAGCCTGGTGGGGCGTAGGAGTTATAGAAGCGTCTGAGTTCAGAGGCTTTCAAGCAGTGATGTTGCAATCAATAGGACTGTACCCTAAATAAATATTCTGGGATCTGCATGAGTACATACTAGTTTGCCCCAAGGGAAGGGAACCCAATGTGCTCCTGTCATGGTTGCAGTTTGCAGTATGGGCAAACTTGATTCCCTAGAATAGTTTCTTCAAACAATCCTTCTATACATTCCCTCCCGTTAACGTTTACATTTTAACAAGTAAGGAGGAATACAAAAATATACTTCCCAGAGATGTCAAAGGAGGTTTGGAACATGCACAGTAGTGATGAGCAGCTTAGAACAGCCTCAGCTTACACTTGGAAATGAAGATATTTGATTGTTTGTGTGTGTGTTTCATTCTGATCAATGAGTCAGGAGGAATAAATACTACATTTCCCAGAGTTCACATTAGCAATGCAGGAACAACTTAGAAGAACCTGTGTCTTTTGCCATGGTTACTCACCCAACCTACCCTTAGACACAAATTGGTGAATTTCAGAGAGCGTGGGAAGAGAAGGGTAGAACTGGAATATGACAAAGTTTAGTATGGAACCATTATGAGTGAAAGTAAATTTGGAGAGATTGTAATAGCCCAAGGATTTCTGAATGGTCACAATTCATTTTTGTCTCTTCCTCCTGCCTCTCACTAATTCCCACAATTCTTCTCAATACTTAAAAAAAAAAAAGCACACACAACATTAATCAAACATCTTCCTAAAGTGAGTCCAATCTAGGAATAGACAAATCTGTCAATTCTAGTTCCATTCCTCATTTATTTCCAATATTAAGCTTGGTTTTGTCTCAAGTTCAGATCACCTGAAATGTTGACTTTTTAAATACCCACACCCACACATGAAAATTCATATGCATTTATATGCACATTTCTCCTAATACCTGGAGACACACACACACACACACACACACACACACATCCAAACAATTTAACAGTCAATCGCATGTCCTGATTTTAACAGTCAATCGCATGTCCTTATCATGTGTTTCCAAATGCCTGAGCGTAGAGGAAAATCTTAACATGGGACGGAAAAGATAAAAAAGTTGGCACCAGGCAGACCTCACTGAAGAGTTCATTCCAGAATCAGGGGGCTGCCGTGAAGAAGGCCTTCTCCCTTGTTGTCATCTTCCAAGTCTCCTTCAGAGGACACATCCAGGGAACCTTAGATGATGAACATAGTGTTAAGGTATAATATAATATGTTTAATATAATAAATTTATGATCAAAGAACTCCATTGCAAGATTTGGAAGATTTTCAAAGGATAATTGAGTTTTGATGGTCGTGGAGATTTGAAAGTGAAAAAATTGGTAAATTTGCATTAAAATGACCTCCCCAACTGTAGATGAATCCCATGAAAACTGCTGAGCCTAAATTGGCAAATGAGGATTCTTTGTCCAAGCACATTCTTTGTCTGATCATCACTGTCTGTAACATCAGTAAATATTTCCATTTTTTTTGAAGTGCCATTTTGATAACAGTTGCCAAAGAATTCCTCAGCATTATTTGAATGCACCCTAGTCCAGGAAATATATCAAATGTTGTAACGGTTCCTTTAGGATTGTATGAGAATTTTGTTTGTGTTCACAAATCATGGAAACATGTTCCACTTGCAATCCTGAATGCAAACACGAGGAAAATATTGCAGTTTTGTGAACTTGTGCTTGTGGTTTTCAAAACACTTTGAAAAATGCACAGTTCAAAAAATGTGCATTTTTCCAAAAATGTGCATTTTTCATACTTTACTCCATGCGGGTGGGGAATGCACATTTGGGTACACTCTTTTTTTTTTGGAAAAAAAATGTAATTTTTTCCTATTTGAAATGTGCATTTTTCCTGAAATGAAAACAGAGTGCAATCAAAAATGGGAAACGAGTCAAGCTGAGCCTCAAAGTGCTGTTCAAAGAATCTCATTGATCACAAAAATCACTTGTTTGGCCCTCCCTGATTTCTGTTCCTGTCCCATTAAACATTTACTACAGGAACCGTCAGGACTGATTTGACTGTCGCATACTTCCTTGTGTGGATACATCCTGGACCATGCTTCGTCCTTTCCGGAAACTTGTTAGGTGCAGCACTCAATCTTTTACTGACATGAAACCAAATCTAAGTGGGATTGCCTGTGACATTTCTGTCTAACTTATTATTTCCCTCAGAGTATAATATCAGAGGGCCGCAGGCACTACTGAGCAACTCCTGAAGCTTCTTGTTATCACACTGTGCTATCTGGGCTTACATTTGTCATAGTTCAGTTAACAAGAGCAGCTCCCACCACTGCTTTGCAACCAATTCTGTGCAGCATTACAGAGAACAGCTTAGGATGTTTCCTTTCAGACCTTAAGCCTCCCTTATCCTGTTCTTTTTCAACTACTTGGGCCCTCTGTTTCTCCTTGAATCTGTCCTCTACCATCTCTTCCTCCCGTCGTTGCAGGTGACATTTCCTACTCTATAGCTCCCAGCTATCCCTCAACTACAAAGGGAGCTGAAGCAGCTTCCAAAAATACCAGCTCCCCCGAGTCAGGAATGGGTCTCGAGCCTGTGTAATAAATGAATTCATGACTCTCAATCCTCCAATGACATTAATGGCAGCGCGAGGAGCAAAGAAGCAAGTTAATGTTAATTTCTGCAGGTAATGCGTGAAAGGAAGATAGGGAGAGCTTGAAAGGTCAACATCTGCTGCTGTGCAGGAGAGTTGCAAAATTTGATTGTCCAGTAAATGTCAACACCGTAGTCAAAAATCTACATGCCATCCCTCCCATTTAATCTTACTTTGCAGTCTGTTTCCCATCCAGCGATCATGCAGCATATTTTTTTTGAAAAAACAACAACAGCTCTTGAGTTCTAAAATGGGATTGTATGATTGCATTACCATGGGAATAAGGCACCTGTAAATTACAAACTTGTCATTTAATCAGCATAAATGTAGGTAGTACAACGCCTGTGATTTTTATATCAATTTTCAGGGAATGTTGAAGAGCCCTTAATGATTATATACCATAAAGAACTGTATTTCCAACTGTTGCCATGGTATTATGCGCTCCTCTTTTTTTTCTCCCCCCCCCTTTTTTTAAGACAGTGACTGGAATGTAGAGCAAGATAATGAATCTAATTGATTGTCCTCTGCACCTTGCCGAGACGCTTTATTTTGTCTGCGCTTTTGTGCACGCTTTTGTTTTGCAACAGCTCAGATGCAGGGACTACATTGTGTGAAAGCAGGAGACGGCTTTTGTCGAGAGGAAGGCAAATCCACTTTCCAAAGAGAACAAATAAAAAGACCAGCTTGAAACCGCCCATATTGAAATTTTCTTCTAGGACTACATGGGAGATAATAACAGCTATTGGGAAAGAAACCACTGCCTTCTGTTTAGATACTGACATTTTCCATACAGGGAGGGGCAAAAAAAAAAAAAAAGTCAAAAACTATATTCTAATCATACATTTGTATTTTTCAGATATCTAAGAATGAAAATATACAGTGGACTCAGGGTCCAGTTCATAATGTTGACTGGTAGCAGCTGTTCAAGGTCTCCCAGCCCTTTTACTAACAGCCCTTAACAGGAAATGCCGGGCCTTGAATATATTTTATTTTATTATTATTTATTATGATAGTTATATGCTGCTTTGTTTTTTTAAAAAAAAGTTTGCGGGGAAGTTTACACAATGAAACAGATTGACTGGGTTCAGGAGATCCCGGGGACAACCCCCCCCCCCCGATTATGGGTTCTTCCCCACCCCTGCAACCACGATTTGCATAATTACCCATGATGCGGTGTGGGTTGCTGTGTTGTCTAAACCTGGCATGCAGTGTGGCAGGGGTAGCTTCTTACCCACACCACAACTCATGGCTTGCAGTAGGGATTCTCTGGTGAGAAAGAAGCCACCCCACCATGCCACATGCTGGGTTTGGATGATACGGCAAACTGCGCTGCATTGTGGGTAATTATGCAAACCACAATTATGTGCCCGAAGGCAGGGGAAGAACCCAGAATGGGTTCTATCGCCCCAATGATCGTCCAAACATGGCCATTGTTTAAAGCAGGTTATAAATAACATTAAATACGATAAATGTTTAAAGGGCCTTGGAAAATAATATCACAGTAATAAAAATCTAATTCTTTCAGGGGCTAACAATGAAAAGGGTGTTACAATGTATTCATTGTAACAAGGGGCTTACAATGAATGAAAAAGCAATATATTAAAAACAATTTGAAAAGAAGCCATTAAAAACGAAATAAATTTCAAAGCAGGAAGAGTTCAAATATTATGCCAGCAAACTTACCCTTCACCCAAAACAAAGAGAAATAAAAATCTGTTTCAAGAAAATCTGTGGGAATTCCACAGTTAAGGGCTCACCACAAAAAAGGCCCTTCACTTGGTACTTGCCAATCTAATATAGATTAATAGCAGGCCAAAGAGCAAATTTGTTCTACTATTCAGCAATGGATCTCCCCTTACGGCTGCCGTTTGCATAACGTGGGAAATATGCAATTTCTGGAACTTCCATTGTGTGCAGCAGTGGAGGCTCCAGATGAGGGCAGGTGAGCTCATGCAGTGCTGCAAGTAGGCGTGAACAGCAGCCTGGCAGGCATCTGACAGAGCCAGATGCAGGTGAGTCCTTCCATCCCCAGCTCTGTCTGTCTTTCATGGATTGTTGTGCAGTGTCCTTCGTTCTGGCATCCATTCACAGATGTATTCAAATCCCCCCCCCCCATTATTGTCCCCTATCCTTCACATATATTTTCCAGCGTGGCCTGTCTCTGAACAGAAACACATGTATTTTCCAGCAAATACATTTGTATAAATTTCAGGAAAGTTTTAAAAAATCCAAAAGTTTGCAGACTCCATGGCGCCTGGGGTGCAGCGTGTTCCGCAGGTTGGATTCTTAGAAATCAGAACTCATTTGAGTTCATCTCACATTTCTACGTTATTAAAAAGCTCCTTTTTTCAGATAATGCAGTAGTGCGGGGGCCAGTCCTATTATTAGGCAGAATGAGACAGTGGCCTCAGCTGGCAGATGTTGGAAGGCACAGAGTGGTGGTGAGGTATTGGAAGACAGAGCTGTAAGGGCAGTTCAGCCTGGCATGCATCCCCAAGCTAGCCTGTGCAGTGGGGGATGCTTTCTCTGTTATTGCCAGTGTCGAAGTAGAGATTGAACGGCCAGACAGTTTGACCTCTGTGTATGGAGTGGCAGGATGGGGGAGGGGTCCCATTTTTGCCTCAGGCAACCTGATGTCTTGGGATGGTCCTGCAGTAGTGCTCACCATTACTACGTATACCTTCAGTGGCTTCATGTGAATCATGCTATTGATTAGAATGTTTCTGTACTGTTAATAACATCTGCCTCTAAACATTTCACTCCCCCCCCCCCGAGCCTTGTAGCTAGGGAAGAAATAGTATAGAAACTTGGTCCTTAACTTCTTGTCATTGTGGGGTCCCTGAGGGTTGCTCTCCATATTACTTTTCTCTACTTGAGATATTATTAAATTGTGAGCAAAGATGTTGCTAGAAAATGGTGTGATATATGGATCTCTGTAACCGGGCAGGCTCTGCCATTAGGAAAGGTGACATCGACTGCCTCAGTTGACAAATTTGAAAGGATCGTTCAGAGACAGCAATGTATAATTAATTATTTAGGGCACGATCCTATGTATGTTTAGATAGAAAAATGCATAGCTGGCTGGGGAATGCTGGGAGTCGTAGGACCTTTTCTGTCTAAACATGCATAAGATTGCACCCTTCATTTATTTTAATATATATATATATATTTAAATTATTATAAATTATATATACAATAAGAGCAATACAATATATACTATCTAAACAATCAGCAAGAAAATACATACTACAAACAATAAGACATCACTTCTCTCGGTTACCAAATTAAGATATTTATGTTTTTACATTCATATATTATACATTATATGTTTCGTATGCATGGTCCAAAAAAGAACAGCTGGGAATTCTCATCTACTAGAACGTTCTTAGAATTTAACTATAGGAGTTCATTGCAATCAAATCAAGGTCTTTACATCTTTATTTTATTTCTGATAGTAGATCTTTAAGTGAGAGTCCAGAAAAGCCAGGATGAGCATTGGTTATCTTTAAATAATAATAATAATAATAATAATAATAATAATAATAATACAAAATAGGACTATAGTGTTCAACATCAGAAGATTTGGAAATTGACAAGGATATAAGGTGATGCCTGTCACAGAGGCTATAGAGAGTACATTGATAAGTTTCTCCCGTTATTCAGGCTAAAACAAGGAGAAACAGTTATATCTATCAGTGCCTAAATTATATCTATCTCTCATATGGTCAGTGATTTCTCATATAGATAGTGAAAGGCTGCCAGGCATTGGAAAAATTAACAGGTTTTTTTTTACTGCTGCCTCTTAAACTACCATATTCGGTTAACTTGGTCATTTCTGCTACCTTCCAGACTTTTCACAACCATTAATTTAGCATGGAGATAGCATTATTCCTCCAGTTTCTGGCAACCAAAATTCTGGTAGCAATCGAAAGATTCAGAACCATCTCTTTATATATGGGGATCTATCTGTTTCTCCATGTAACCAAGTAATACTGTTAGAGGATCATAGGATATAGAAACATGTGTAATTGTAGCTATTGCACGTACAATTTTCTCCAGAAGTAGTTAATTGGAGGGCACTCCCACCAAATATGCATAAAGTTACCTTTGTTTATTATTGTAGACCATTTCATTATTGTAGGCCTTTTAGACATACTGTTAGTCCTCATTGCTTATATTTGGCTTCTAAAATAATGCTGTTTGGGGGGGGGTCTTTTTTAGTTTTCATGTATATTATTATTCTTCAACCTTGCATTATTTGTATTTCATTTTATTTTTTGTATTTTCCACCCTGAGGATTTTTTATTGAGGGGCAGTACATCTTTCTTTTTCTTCTTTCTTTTAAACCCAAAATAAATACATGAATAAATATTATGGTTTTACTAATATAGCTGGTATCAATGTGTGTGTGTGTGTGTGTGTGTGTGTTTGTCTTCTTTGATTACCAAAATGTCTTCTGCCAACTCTATTAATATATGTCTGGACGTCAGTCTGAGACACATATCTGATAAAGTGTCATAAACATTGTCCAATGTCCACAGGTGTCAGAAACACACCTTGCAGTTTCAAATTACAATGAGACACTTAAGCAGCAACAGAGATAGATGATAGCTAGCTAGCTAGCTAGCTAGATATTAGTCCTATACAGGCGTCATAGCAAAACAGTGAATACAGCATGTAAGTGGGCCCATGCTGTATAACCCCACCCTCAACATAGTATATATTGTCATGTGGTTTTTCCTCTAGGCATCCTTGAGGGTGGACATCTGTAGAGTGGAAGCCTTCACACGTACAGTATATATTTACCACTTTGTGTTAACGCTTGAATAGAGGTGGATGGATGGATGACATAAAGATAGAACACTATCTCCCCATCACAGTTTAAAATTATATAAAATGGGAAATACACCTGAGACTTTTTAAATTTCAAATTACAAGACTGTAAGTGCGTAAGCCTGAAACAAACCCATTTGGGGTATTATAGTTTGTGACCTGCAAATGTTGGAGACTTTTTCTGCTGTGAATACAAATTGTGCATTTGAAATCTATTCTTCTATGTCTTCAGGCAGATATATTTTGAATTCACACTGCTAGCTGTCACTATATATTGATTTACATGATTTTTACAAATAAAAGGCAAGAAGACAGACTACAGTGTCCAAATGCACTTGTCATTTTTTTAAAGTCACCATTGACCATTTAACATGTTTTATCCAAATGGCTGCTACAATTCGTTCAACTGACATTCTGTTTCATAAAAACAGTGAGCCCCCAGAAGTGTAGCATTTGTTTCTGTATTATGAATAATATTGTATTGTATTGTAGTTATAAACTACCACTGGACATGTCAACATGCTGCTGTTGCTCTCACAGTACTGATGTTGGGACATGATGCAATAGCCCTGTGCTGATGTCTTGGCTCCTTCCACAGCACTGGAGAGGACTGGGAAATGTCAGGATCATGCATGGCAACCATGTGACCTGTGTTGCTGGATTGGCAGTGCAGTTGTGTGCCTAGGATTGCATGTATATTTATCAGGGATGTTGAATCTCTTTAAGCCCAAGTGCTGAATTTCATTGTGGAAAAGATCTCAGGGGCCACATTCCATTGGTGGGTGGGACCAAAGGCAAAAGGGGCAGGGCCAAAACAACCCAAACGCCAATATATTTGAACTTAGTGCTCTTCCTTCCAGCCATAGCTCAGGGGAGGGGCCGTAGCTCAGTGGGATAGAGCACTTGGTTTGCACGCAGAAGGTCCCAGGTTTGATCCCTGGCTTCTCCAGATAGGAAAGGAAGCTTCTCCAGATAGGACAGGAAGCCGGCCTGAAATCCTGGAGAGGCGCTGCTGCCAGTCAGTGTCGACAATACTGGACTAGATGGACCAATGGTCTGACTCAGTATAAGGCAGCTTCCGATGTTCCTATGTAACTATGCCTACAGAGAAGCATTTGAACCTTTTAGAATGGGGGGGGGGGAGACTGCAAAAGCCAGGACACCACCAAATGATAGGTGATCAGGGGCCAGGGGGGTGAGGCCAGGGTAAGGGGGCTAGCCATCTGGGGAACCCTGGAGGGCCATGTTTGGCCCATGGGCCTGAGCACACCACACAAGCCTGACCATGTATATCAGTGCCACAATAAAGAGGATTTATAGGACAAACCAAGCCGCATGTACAAAGTTGATGGTGCAAAGCTTCTGTAATTTTCCCCCTCTCGTGAGGTTTTTCTTCCTATCTTTGTGGATCAACTGCAGCCAATGAAGCATAGAGGCTTAATCCCCCTTTAAAATAAAATTAGACATGTGTAATTCTTAGACAGGCCTGCTAATTATTGATTTTCTCCAAGCTCTCATCTCTCCCAAAGTTAACTGTACTAGAAGTGGTACATCTGCTCATACAAACATTTTGACGGCTAATGATTCCTTGCAACATCTGTTATGCTGTTCCTGAACAGTTGTGGTTTCTTTAAGGAGACACGGGGGACCAGACCTGCACCACCTCAATCTTGGGTACTGTTTTTGGAAATCATAAGGAACACACCATCAAGAGTGATCTATAGCCACACTGTTGTGCCCAAATATGCATACTTCCAGGTTACCATTTCACTGGTTATTTTCACCTCTCATGGAGCTGATTAGTCAATATCATTTCTCATTACTTAGAGCCTTTGCTAGCTTACACTTTCATTTCACAGCTTGCCGGTCATCAGCCATATATAAGATGATAAAACACAAAGTTCATATTTAAATGGAGGAAATGATGAACCACAGCTACAGATCTGTACTTCATACAGGTGAGGGGGAGGAAATCAAATTGACTCCAAGACATTTGTAGTCATTTGTATGATAATGCCCCAGTGGTACCTACGACTGGTAAAACAGAAAAGAAAAGACCAAAATATGCATACAAACAAGACAACGTTTTGTAGAAATACTCTCATAAGACATGGATGGTTATGGACACAATGAGTCAGTAAGCAGATATTGCTCTATGAGTGGAGATGGTTGCTCTAAGCTGCTAGAAATTCTCTTCTCCTATAAAATGTATTTATTTATCTACAACATTTATATCTCGCCTTTCATCCAAGGAACTCAATGTGGCATACATAGTTCTCAGCCTCAGTTTTCATTTTGTCCTCATAACAATCCTGCCAGGTGGGTCAAAATGAGAGAGTGTGACTGAACCAAGGTAATTCAGGGGGCAGTCCTAAACAGGGCTAACAATAAAGGAAGTCCTACAACTCCCAGCATTCCCTAGCCAGCATGCTGGACTTGTAGAACATCTTTTTTCTGTCAAAACGTAGGGTTGCACCCTCAGTGAGCCTCATGGATGCATGGAATTTTCTTTTCCCTTCTGAGTGATAGGAAGTTAATAACAGCCTCTGTATGCCTTCAGTTATCCAGATGATTCTTTTAAACATTGGCACTGTACTGGTTTCCTTCTGTCCCATATGAATTTGGGAAAATTCCATGAGTTAAAAAGAAATCACATTAGCAATTTTGTGAACTTCTTGTTTGTTTGTTTTTTGTTTGTTTTTTGTTAAAGATTTGAGAGTAAAAGTTATGCAGGACTAGTGTTGTTGCTGCTGCTGCTGTAGTAAATATTAACTTCTTAACAGACTGTTTGTTCCATATTCTGCTTACTTACAGATGGCAATCTCTGGAATTCCCCCACGGCATCTTGTTTACTTCCTAATCTTTTGCATATTTCTGCAAAGGCATTTTCCATGTTGACCTAGTGCTGTTGTTGTTATTATATTTTCTAACACTTAGACATTCATGTGAATGGAAGGGCTCTGATATGCAATCCTCATGTCCAATTGGCATATGGAAATGGAAGCCCTCTAAGGCCCTTTCTACACCATAGGGGTGTAGAGGGCTCAGGGTGGGCGATCCCGGAAGTAGCTGCTTTTGGGATCAGCATCTGGAGTCCTCAAGGAGGAGGTGGAACTTCTGCTTCCTCCCAGGCGCGACAAGCTCGTCGTGCCCACCATTTTGGAAGTGCTGGGGCCCCAAGGAGAACGCATGAGCGCTCCTGCGCTAAAGGTTAGTTGGAAAAAAAAACCTCATGCACGATAGGGGGGGCTCCCCCCGCTATCCTGGCAATGGTGGACTTGGCTCCCCCATTCCCTGATGGGCACAGATCCGTGTGGTGTGGCTCCGTGCCCACTTTGCTGCTGTGCTTTCTTGCGCGTAAGAGCGGCAGCTCTGGGGACGGGTGGCCACATCTTCCACGGTCCTGGGAACTTCCCCGGAACGCAGAAAAACCAGGATTTTCCAGGGTTGCTTTATCCCTGGAAAATCCCATGCCCCCCCCCCCCCGTGCCCCTGGAACTCCCTGTGCATCATTTGGACTCACAGGGAGCACCCAGGGGCAATCCGAGGCAAAACGCCTGGTGTGGAAAGAGCCAGTGACATGGGACGGCAGCATGGTGCTCATGTACTGTGTGCAGCCTCCTTTCCATTTTTGTGGCTGTTGCCATGTCCCATGTAACTGTAGCAGCAGCAAATTGATGCCAATTTATCAAGAAAGCAAGGCACCTGGGGAGCGTGCACTGGTTTGCGAGCAGAAACATGCTTGTGGCTGGAGAAGGAATAGTGGAAATAACAAAATAGACACCAGAGCTTGGGGAAATTAGGGCATCTTATTTAACATGGGCAATTTACTCCACCCAGAATTTGCATGTGCAAAATGAAGGAATATCTCTTAATTTCCCTTGCAAGCAACTATCTCACATGGTGGGTGAGCCAGTCTGCCCAAAGTTAAGGCAAGTCTCTTTTTCTAGGCTACACATCAGTGTATGGGGAGCCTCCCTGTGTCATCTCCACCTGGTGCTTCAAAAGTCCGGGTAGGTGAGGTAGGTTGGCCCCAAAAGCAAACCATATCCCGGCTCAAGGGTCACAAAGCTCCTGAGCAGCAGGCTTCTGGACTTGCTGCATAAAGGTGCCTGTGAATGCCCACCAAAAATCTGTGTCCCTAATATTCCCACTCATCCATGACAGATGAGGGATCCAAGCCTTAGCTTAGATCCCCTACCCTCACCTGCCCAAGATGAAATCCCACAGCCCCACACACTGATCCTGCAAAAAGACATAATTACCTGCATCCGTCAGATGAACATCAGCCCAAGAAAGTGCCAGCCTGCAATGCCAATCTGATTTCTCTGCTGATTTTCTTCCTAGCCTTATTTAAACTCCGAGGGTCCCCAACCTCTCTCCATATGCACCGCTCCGACATATTTGACCACAGTATGCATGTGTCTAACCATCTCTGCCAGCCTAGCTTGTAAATTCAGGGCTTTCCCTTTCAGAAGCCCCATATCATCTCCACACCCCCATAAGGAGGAACACCAACACCTGGAGTGGGGCCACAACTAAAGTAGGTTGAAAGTCTCCCGGCTACATATAAGGTTGATTCTACTTCCTGATTGAAGCTGCTTTGATGGCTTTATTTCTCTTGTGGTGACCGGCTTTCAAAGCACAAGTACTTTTCAGGGAAAGAGTGAGTTGTAGAAAATCAGGTGAAAATGATTTGTAGCTTATGACAATTCTGTGCTAGCTAAGTTTGGGGGAATATGTAATATTGAGAATATATTTGTTTTTCTTTTCAGAAACTCTTATGTTCAAAACAATATTGACGTTTTCTCCGGATGAATTAATCAGATCACAATGTATAATAATAAGGTCATTTTGCCTTATTCATTTGACCAGTAAATCACTGAAAATGTATAATATTTCGAAAGTCGGTTTTTTTCTTGTGATAACAGTTTTCATAGTGTGTTATATATAAAATTAAGAGTAGTCTATATAGTTCCTGAGGAAGACTATTCTGAATCGGAATGGTAATTCTCTGGGGTTCCGTTGACTGATATGTTTGATATGAGAACGATAAGTCTGATATGATGTATATACATTGGAACTACTGTATAGACTTCCTCTGTAATTTGTTGTCTACTATTGATTGTGCCTTATTTGTTTATATACATGTCTTTAAACTATTGCAACCACACTTCTTTTTATTCAATATATATTGATTAACTGCAATTCTGAAAAATTACATAGTTTCTCAACCAAACATAAAGAACCAACAACACGGATACCACTTCAGGTAGCTTAGCACATACAGACTATTGTACAGTAGGAAATAAATAAAGAGAACATGTATTTGAGGGGTGCTTTTCATTTCTTCTTTGGCCAAGAACTGAACCCATGAATGAAGCTGCCTTATACTGGTCCATTTAGATCAGTATTGTCTACATTGACTGGAAGCAGCTCTCTAGGGTTTCCAGACAAGGGATTTCCCCAGGTCTACCTGGAGATGTTGGGGATAGAACCTGCGACCCTTTGCATCCAAAGCATGCACTGTAACATTTAGCTACAGCCCTTCCCTAGACTAACAAAAAAACTTTCCTTGTAGGCAGAAGCAGATTCCATTACATTAGACTACAGCACTTTTGATTTGCAGGCATCCTATTCTACATTAAAACATTGGCAAAGAAAAATTGTATGTTTTGAAGTATGTGTCTCTGAGCTTTTCTACACAATGCTTTTATTGTGCACTGATCATTTCCCACTCATGTTTTACAGGTTCATTAGACAATGTGGTGACCCTCCAGTTTCACTTCTGTTTTTAAATCAGCATCTTTGGTGAGTTTTCTTAGAGCAGGGGAAATGAGATATTATTTAAAGTAAGTGAAAGAAAAGACTATTTCCACTTTTGTATTTACTATGATACTATATTCTGCTATATTGTAGTGCTCAGAGTTCAATCCTATGATGAAACTGAAAGTAGATTTTGGATTAACAACCTTGTGTAAAAAACCTCTTTATCAAGTTCTCTCGCATTGTAGGGAAATCGGAATTTGTGGACTTTTATAGGACTAGTGGGAAAGGAAAAGAATGCTCAATTTCTTGCTTTTCTAACAGTTCTAGTTGATGATTTTATGGAGAAGCAGCTATTTCTTCCCCTTCCCACAGATGCTAATTAATTTGGACATAGGGAAAAAGCATCTAAAGAACTCAAATTATACAAGCAGCTCATCTGTAGTTTGTTAACAAAATTAAATGACAGCTAATCTAGTTACAATCTCTCTACCCTATGTGTAATGTAATTATATGACTTGGCATGAAGTATAAGAGCTAAATGTTTTTCTTCCTCCCACCAAGTTGTTCAATAAAAGTGATATTATACTATTAGATTAATAGGGCAATTATGGGAATCTACTTGGAGGTGTACTTAGAGATTCTGGTAGAGAAAATGAATGGAATGAATTAAGGAAACTATGAGAAATGTGTCCTAGTAGTTAAAAAAAATGGAGGTCAGCTTAATAAGGACCATTTCATAACAACAACAACAAAAACCCTCTATGAGCTAAAGCAATCCAAATTGTAGATTAACAGCACTTTCATAGCTATATTAAATAGAAATATTAAAATGTTAATTTGCCCAGTGTTGTTCTCACTACCTATGTAGCTATCTTCTTTACTGTTTTATCCCTTCATTATCTCTAGCAAAGATTCTTGGAAGGTTATTCTTGATTTCAGCAGGGTTCTTTTATTTATTTCTGAAGAGGACTGCCTGCTCTGATTTACTGCCCCATTCCATATTTCATAGCCTGAACTTGGGCTGTGCACAGGCCCCCTGATCTGGTCCGGATCCAGATCTGGATCCAGGTCTCCGGATCAAGATGCAGAGATCCTCCTTTTCCTCATAGACTTGCTAGTCTATGGGGAAAAGGACTTACCACCCTCCCCCCACTCTTCCTGCTTACCTGCTGCCTCCTTGTTGCCGCTGCGGTCCGCTGTCCACCGTTGCTTCCTCTCTACTGAGAACCAGGCCCTGGTTCTCAGTAGAGAGGAAGCAGCAGCAGATGGTGGTGGCGACGAGGAGGCAGCAGGTAAGCAGGGAGAGTGGGGGAGGGTGGTGAGTCCAATGGACTCACTGCCGGTCTGGCGTCACTGGGTGCCTGCTGTGCAGCCGGCACCCAGGATCTGGAAGGGCAATAGGCCCCAGATCTCCGGATCTATCTGGAATGATCTGATCCGATCCAGAACGGATCATAGACTCTTCTTCATGGCTTGGGTTCAGACTTAGTCATACTTAGAGTAGCCAACTGAAGTCAATGGGACTTCAGGTAGTGATGATTTAAGTCTTATTGATTTTCAGTGGATCTACTTGAAGTATGACTATGTCTGGATCCAACCCCTTGTAGGATATGCTGACCAAATTAATTTACCCATTATAAGTTACTTTATACAGTAAAAGGAACTGGTGTCATTTACACATTCTCCTGAGATATGTTTGTTGTTGTTGTTGTTGTTGTTGTTTTTGCCTCTGATTAATGCTCCACATTTTGAGAAGGGTGGATGCACAAATCCTAATACTAGTGCTTCTTTCACATCCCATGAATTTTCAGATGGCAAATTTGACAGTGTATTCCCACACATCTGCAGAGCAACTTTTTTTTTTTGAAAAAAACTCACCAGAATGTGCTATGGATCTGAAGAAAGTACAGAAAGCAGGTCCTCCTGCCATATGCTGGGTGCCAAACAGTTGACATGGGTTGATTATGTTGGTAGCAGCAATGTTGGTAACAACAGCTGGGTCTTGCTAGGCCTGGGTTCAAACCTAACAAACAGGGTTGGGGTACCAGCTATGAACCCTATTGGGTAGAGATAACCCGGCCATAGTATTCTATGCTTTAGTAATATCCCTGCTGAGCTACTGCAATGAACAGGGCTGTCTTTGAAGACCATTAGGAAACTTCAGCTCTTTCAAAATATGGCAATGAAGTTGTTAACCAGGACCAGCTGTGCTGTGCACATGTTTATGAACTTCACTGGCTTCCAATTTGTATCCAGACACAATTTAAAATGCAAATTTTAGTGCTGTTGCACTCATGTCCTACTTGTGGGTTTCCCAAGAGCAGCTGGTTGACCACTCTTTGAACAGAATGCTGGACTAGGTGGACCCTTGGTCTGATTCAGTATGGCTGTTCTTATGTTCTTAACCAATGGCCTAGACCAGGGTAGATGAAGAACCATCTCCCATATGACTCCATGGATCTCCCGATCTTTCAGGTAATATTTGGAGACCATGGTCCAGTTGCTCTTACCCTCTCACTTAGCTTAGGCAGGTGGCAACTGGATATTATAAGGTTTTCCCTATGGTGGACCCCACTTATGGAACACTCACCCAAGTAGTACACACCTGACAAAAACTTAACTATCCTCCTGGCAACAAGTTAAAATTGTGTTTTAAAGTTATGTAAATCAGCCAAACTCAAGCTTGATGAGGTTCTCTGATTTCTGACTTGAAGCTCATTCTGACTCGTGTCCATATTAAAATGTGTACTTTGTTTTTGACCTTTTGCATGAACATTTGTGCTTATTTTCATGCACATTTTTTCCAAATAGACAAATCAGTTGTGTGCATCTTGGTAATGTACTCATTTTTCTCCCATTAATTAAAGTGTGTGTGTATGGATTTTTCAAATTACTTTTTTATCCACAATTTTTTAAATTACACATTTTTCGAACAATTTTGTTATTGTTGTGTGAATTGCATTGCAAGTTTGCAAATGTACGGACTTCATCTGTAGATTGCATTCAAGTCTATGCTCAGTTGCCGGAGGTGCAAATCGGCTAAATTCTGATTTTAAAAAACCTGAAATGAGTTTATCATACATTCCTATAGTATTTGCTTGGGCATTTTATAGAAAACTACCTGTATTCTTTAGTTCATGCTTTGTTTTATCTGCCTGCTATAATTTGAGTTTCAGGGATGATTTTGTCATTATTAAGTTTGTTTGTTATTAAATTTGTAAGCCTCCTTGCTCCTTGCACACTTAATAAATTATATATATATATATATATATATATATATATGAAAGGAAGAAAAAAATAGGTATCTCAGGCCTAGCAAGTCTGAAATTTTCCAGGTCAGCTAGAACAGTTAGGAATAATTCAGATTAATAGACTCCAGAGTATTAAAGGACTTCTGGAAAAAGATCCCAGTACATCCAATTTATGTTCACATAGGAACAAATAAAGTGTGCCCTACTTTAGTTATTGCTTGTACCTCATATCTTTATATGATTAATTTGTACCAATGTCCCATGTCATTGCCATTCCTCTCTTTCATTATTGGATCTCTCCTCCTCCTTCTGTAAGATGATATCGATATCATGACAATACAGCCATTCACTATCAATACCGTACAAACCTACTCTAATAATTCTGTTTGGAAAGGCATTGCTTGGGACATTGCAAAGGAGTCAGACTAGGACTGGGGAGACTAAAGATCAAATTCCCACTCAGCCATGAAGTTCACTGGGTGAGCTTGGGCCTGTCACTATCATTCAGGCTAACCTACCAGACCATACCTCAAAAAGATATTGTAGAATTGGAAAAGGTCAGAAAAGGGAAACCAAAATGGTGAAGGGGCTGGCACAGCTCTTCTATGAGGAATGTTTACAACATATGGGACCCTTTAAATAATTAAAAAAGCATATAAGGAGAGACATGATAGAGATGTACAACATTATGTATGGTGTGGAGAAAGTAGATATAGACATTTCCCCCTTTCTCATAATACTAGAACCTCGGATCACCCCATAACACTGAGTGGTGGAAAATTCAGGAGAGATCAAAGGAAGTGCTTTTTCACACAGTGCATAGTAAAACTATAGAATTCACTTCCATGAATGTAGTGATGGCCACCAATCTGGATGGCTTTAAAAGGGGGTTGGACAAATTCATGAAGGAGAAGGCTACCAACGGCTACCAGTTCTGATAGCAATATATTTCCTCCAGTAACTAGGACATATTGTAGTTATGTCCTAGTTATGTGTTTCCCACCAGCAGCTGATTGACCATGTGTGAACAGAAAGCTAGACTAGATGGACCCTTGGTCTGACCTAGCATGATCCTTCTGATATTCTTAAGATTGTTGTGAAAATACAAGGGGGAACTTGAGCTCATTAGATGAAAGATGGAGTATAAATGTGCTATAAATGAATACATGCTATGTCAAGTCCCTTTATTTATTTATTTATTTGCATGCTGCTTCACAAGGGTTGGTGTTTTCATGAGTGTCTGGGTGCGTTAGGGGAAAATTTACAAGTACTGTAGGAAAGAAAACAATTACGAGAACCCACAATCTCAAGCAGAGAAATTACATATGTACCAGAAATGTAGTGCTGGGATGGGAATCAAATTGAAACAAAATGAAATGAAAAGTGACACACAGGCACACCCACTGAGAAGCCTCAATGAGACTTGTATGACCTTAATATTGCAACCATGCTGGAACTCTGTGTTTCTTATTAAGATATGGATAGACATTTAAACCTCTGAAATCCTCATGTGCCTTAAAAGAAACTGAATAAAATGGCAGATTCTTATTTTTGACCCTTTCTGCACTCAACCTTTCTCTAAATTGGTTGTTTTACATTAATGTGTCAGGAACCGAGTGTACACTCAATGTATTTGGTAAAAGTAGAATTCATTAATGGATCTAATTTATTTGGACGTTTTTAAGGCCTTTGATATAGTTCCTTAGAAGAAGGCTGTTCAGGAAACTCAGCCTTAATGGGGGTGAGAGATAAAGTTCTCTTGTGGATTAGAATGTAGCTGCAGTCAGAAGAAACAAAGAAATGAGAACAAATGTTTAATTTTCAGCAAGGACGGGGGTTAATAATGGGATGCCCTAAGGATTCTTGCTATAGCTGGAAGTGCTTAGTATATGCATTAATGATCTAGAAAAGAGAATGAACAATAAGGTGGCAAAATAGCAGAAAAGAAACTGGCAAGAGAATGAAACAAGCAAAAAGTTTTGGAAGAACCCAGAGATCACAGCCTAAGAGCAAAATGAAACCATATCCAACCCTATATTGAGAGGATGGGCTGTAGCTCGGTGGTCAAGCACTGTGGTCAAGCACGGTGGTTCAGTCTCTGGCATCTTCAGGGCTGGAAAATGTTAGTGATGGTCAAACTGACCCCATTGTAATTTTTAATTTGCTCATCAAGTTACAAATCCAATATTTTCAGCTTGGACAAAAAACTCTGTGATTGCAAGATTGCAAAGCAATATCTAGGTGAAATATACAGTAAATGAGGTGGTCCATTGACTTTAGTTTGAAACAATATTATTCTTTATTTTCTTTAAGATCTTTAAAAGTAAATGCCTCTCCAAGAGGCTGTCTTGATGTCATCTTTGCCCCGGATGGCTCCGAATCTGCGCTGCATCAGTTAGATGACACAGCCGCAGATTTGAAGCCATCCCAGGTCAATGAGGTGAAGATGTACAGCTGAAAATTCAGGAACTTACCCTGACTTTTCCAGCCAGAGTGAGATCAGCCTGGTTCTTCCATCGGACTGTCCTTTGTAGGAGAGGTATTATCTACTTTTCTGTTATTATTATAGTGCTGGGGCACAGAGGGGGGGAAGGTTAGTGAATGCTGGGGTTGGGGAGCAAGGGAGCAAGTAGGCATACACACATAGAACACTGTTTCAGGGTTTGGATGCTTCAGTTTGTATAGGACCTGATGGAAATTATTTGGAAATATGATTTGATATTGCTCAAGGACATTACTCATGAGAACTTGTGACTTGATATTGTTCAAAGATCATTAGTCATATAAAACTTGTGACTTGTATCAACCGTATGTATTCCTTTTAAGGTGAAGGGTCCAGGGTTAAGAACAGGTGAGGTTGTGGTTAGAAAAATCCCTGTGTCCATAAGAACAGAGAAGTACACCAGTTAACCAAAAGAATAGTGAATTTGACCTTTCGTTGTCATAAACATCATGAGGGGATGGGGTATTCTGGGAAGAGGATGATCTAAATTTATGATGTGGACCAATGGATTTAGCCATTTCAGAATAAATTAATATGTATTAAGAGACTTGTCTTTGTCTTTGAGGAAAGTATTTAAGTCTGAGTACCAGGGACCAAGATGTCTTTCTTTTCCCTCAGGCATGATATCCAGAATGTTGCTCTAAGTCTAGCATGTAGGCCTCAGTGACTCCTTGGTTGCCCGAGAGAAATGGAAGTTCTTCTGTGGAGAAGAGCCTTCACAGAGTCAGTATGAGTGTTGTCATTGGGGGTATGTTTGTCTGTGTTTGTCTATGTTTGTCTATGTTCTCCAGAAATCTGCCAGACTTGTGAGTATATTGTTTTAATTTGCTTTGCTGAATGGGGAGGTTTGTGTGTCTGTTTAATTTTAACTTTCTTAATTGTTTTAATAAATGTTTTAAAGCAATAACAGTTTCATAAAATCAATAATTCTGAGTGTTTATCTTTGGATCTTCTTTTTCACCTACTATAGTGGGGAAATTAGAGAGCATCGATGCAAGATACTGCAGCCTGTATTCGGTGTCCCTTAAAATAAAAGTCACCTGAAAAATCCCTACACCTTGCTCGGAGCCACTCCAGGGGTGCTCCCGGGCAGAAAGCAACCTCCTATTGGCCACCAGAAGCCGTGGGAGGGGTTTGGTGGTAAAGTGCAAGAGCTTGGGGTTTGGTGGTGAAGTGGTGCCAAACCGGTGCCGTGAAGACAGCCACATAGCTGTCTTCACAGCATAAAAAAAAAATGATGGAAAAGAAAGGTAGTTATATCTCCTGGAAATGTTTCTAGGGACTATGGAATAAAAGATCGCTGCCTCCATGGGCCAAGGGATCTTTCTTTCTTTCTCTACAACTCCAGGAAATAAAGTTACGTGATCACTGGCCCTCTTTAGAAAGGGTGTGGCAGGAGTCACACTTCCTAATCTCTTGGAAAGGCTTCTAACTTTAGAGTTGTTGTTGTTGTTGTTGTTGTTGTTGTTGCAATGAAGAAAATGGTTTAAAAAGTCATTCAACCACCTCATGTTATTGCAGGTTAGCTAATAATTCCTCCCCCACCCCCAACGTGTAAAAAGTATAAGTTAAGTTGGTTTGAATTAGCACTGTGTCAAATTTTCCGAACAATTTATTTTTGACCATTTGTTAAGGGGGGGGGGAGAAATTGCACCTGAAATTGTGGGCTGAAATGGGGTAGGGGAAAATCAGTCAGTGGTTTCTGTTTCCCTGGCAGACATCCAACACTGGACCCAACCCAATAATTCCACCCCTGAAATTTGCCAGATCACAGACTGCACAAACATTTTGCATTATACAAACGAAATGAAACTTGCAAATGTTCTGATTTTTCAAGGAAGTTGAAGTTGGAGAGGCTCATTTGGTTGCGGCACAGGGACACCACAAGATAATTACACTACAGTAGGGCTTTTATTCTATTCAGCATACTTAGCATAATGGTTAATTCAGCCCCAGCAAGATCCACAATCTAGTTAAGTCAAATTTAATCCATTTTTTTCGACAATGTAATCCTTTTTAAAGCCAAACGTCATTTGTTACCTTCCCTACTAGTGTACAAAGTACCCCACGAGGCTTACCAAACAATGTGTGAGCGGGGCAGCCGCCTGTTTCCAACCCCAAAACAATGACAAAAAGCTCCAAATAAGTACACTGTATACTTGCTGCATGGGCAGGATTTAACTGAAGCTCATTGGCCCAATCAGTGGAGTCTGGTGACTCCGATGTCAGTGGGCTGTGAATCCTCTGGGTGTCAATGAGGACGGCTAAATTCGGACAACACGATAGTCAATGGTGGGGTAATAATCAACTTTACAGTTGTTCATCTAGGGGGTACTCCCCACACAACATGGTAATAAATAATCAACTATGGTGTGGATTAGGATCAGCGCTGAGTTGACTATGGCAGCATTCGGGCAACACGATAGTCAGTACAACTGACGATTGTTTCCTCCCCACGCACACCAGTTGACTATTGTGTTGTCCAAATTCAGCCAATCAGTCAGAACTCTAAAAGATCTATCCAAGGTGCTGAACCCAATCCCCCAAATAGGAAGAGTTCTGACTGGTTCTCACCAAAACCCAGAGCGGATTCAAGGTCCCACTGACATCGGAGCCACCAACCCCCACTGGGCTCTATTAAGTTCAAAGGCAGCAAGAAGAGCTTGCAGTTAGGAAACTCATTCAGGGTGGAGCTCATTCACTTTTCACCTCCATCCCAGGCGATGAGAACATCAGATTCAAGTGTGGAGGGAAAGCCTGCTTAGCCTTCACCAGTTTTTTTCCTAATGGCAGCGACAGTATTGCAAATGTGAAGTGCAAAGGTGGACTGGTCCACTCTTCTGTTGTCTTTAGGCTATCCTGCTTACGCACGCAGACGGTTGTTTGAAGGATGTGAATGTATAATTAATCCATGTTAAAATGATTTTATAGGTAGAAATTAATCTAAAGTAATTCTTAAGGGGCAAAGAACCTGGAATAAAATAAATTAAAGCATGTATACCCAATGTCTTCTAAAGGGGTGTGTCAGCCATGGCAAATGGTCTATAGAACACAGTGCCCAAAAAGGAACAACCACCATCTGACCCAGAGATGCTTAGGTTTCTAGCCATGGCAGCCAAATACTGATGGGCCCCTCGTCACAAGTGAGTAGTTGTTATAGATCATAATACAACCTTGTAAACAAGCCCACAAATGTTATCACCCTGTAGCGATGGATGGATCTGTCAGTTTTGCTTTCTCCCACTTTCATCTTTGAAAAAAAAAAATCTTATTTCTGTCTTTCCCTAATATGAAGGACTTCGTGAATATTGGTAAATTCTTTTTAAAAAATGAACCGAAACAAACGTCTCAGCCATCTGCATCAGCCAAATTTTATAGGTACAGCATTTGTCAGAATGAAGAGAACCAGAGATTTGAAACAGACCTTTAAGAACTAAGTACTCAAAGCCCTGGACTTGGGTGGACGAATTTGTCACTTTTATTTTTGCCCACATTTGAATTTTTTAAATCTCAAAATTCTTTATGTCCAAAATATGGAGATCTTTGCAGATTTTGTAAATTCTCAGAAGAGGACCTGAGAGCTGCATTCCTGTACTGGGCACGGAGTACAGGTCTTACCTCTCTGCATGCCCCAATCCCAATTTGGTTTCTTCTATCGTAGGCACAGAGAAGGGACAGAGCACTCTACCCTTCCTCCACCAGCCCATTCACTTGGAATTCCATGTACTCGCCTGCATGGAATTTCTTGTCACCTATGGCTACCTGGCAAGTGCTTAAAAACAAGTCAGTCACAATAGATATAACCCTTTTTCTTTGATAACTCAGTGAGATGAAATGCACTGGTCTTGACTGCAGTTCAATGGATAAATGAGTCGCAGAATGCAAGGCATATCAATACGACGTTAAAGAATTTAAATGTCATTCCCACCAGATGTCCCGAGACTTACAAAATCCACAAGTTCAGCTCTTCAACAATTAGCCATAACTATTTTTCCTCTAAATTTTTATAGTTTTGTGTATATTACAGGGAAATTATTTAGGTACTTAATTCATGGTAAACCCATATCACTGCTGGCAGCGAACGACCCCTTGGTAGATAGTATGTGTTGCAGAACTTGCAAGTAAATATCAAACAACTTCAATAAATCAGTAGAGCTTTTCTCTTTGCATATTTGGCCCATGGCCCTCAGGGTGCTGTTGCTTCAGACAATTCATTGTATTTGCTATCTGGATTATTTTCAAGTTACTCTAGAGATGGTCTCTATTTGCATTGTCCAGCTCTAGGTCACTTTTCTGTAAGTAAAGCCTTTTGGAGCTGCTAGTTAAAAGCTGATATCCTGCTGTACTTGGAGAGCAAGTGTGTCGTGCCGGGCACAGACCTGAGGAGATATAGGTACAGCTGGCTGCTAGTGGCCCACTCAGCAGTCTCAGCTAGGGGTGAATATAAGAAGAGCCATGCTGGATCAAATCAAGGGTCCATCTAGTCCTACATTCTGTTCACAGAGTGGCCCACTAGCTGCCTGCGGGAAATCCACAAGCAGGACATGAATGCAACAGCACTCACCTGCCCATGATCCCCAGCGAGCCTATTGAAGGCGTTACAGTCATGGGGTGAAGATATGGACAAACTGAGCGCCCTCCAATTTGGAATGGGCCCGATGTTTTTGAGTTTTTTCAGAGAATGGTTGGAAAAACCTCAGGTTTCCTCCAAGTTCACTGAAAGCGCAGACCCATTTAGGATCTCCTGCCAAGGCTTCATTTTCTCCAGCTTTTTCGTGACTACTTGTTTCCCTCATCCCTGCCCTGATTTCACAAGTGGAGAGGGAAACTCACCATGATGAAGGCTGGGTTCACTAGATGAACCTCCTTTAAGTTCCTATTGTTACATTTGATAAGGATTTTTGATCTGGGCATTGATATAAAATCAAAACCTGGAACGCTAGTTCCCCCAAGCCTCTAAAGAAACATTTTAAGGTAAAGGAGAAAGATATTTCACTGCACCAGGGTATAGGTCAAACCTCACATTCTAGCATTTCAGAGGAAAAATACAGAACGATATAACCAAAGCATCCTCTCCTGATTACTGGCCTCGCTATCTCTTCCTCCTAAGAGGCTGTGAATTTGACATGATTCTATGGCCTGCAAGACTATTGCATAGAGTAGCTGGCACCATATAAAGTAAACATTTTCAGTTCTTCCAGAGGAAAAATACTGGCCATTAGAGTAAACAAAATAACACCAAGTATCAGTGATCGAAGGTTATCAGGAAACAGTAAATTTCTTTGAGGCGTCAATTGCCCCGGATATTGCTTTATTATGGTTTAAGATATTGTTTAGTTGAAACATTTATTGGCATGTATCCATCACAGGAGGGAGGGGGTGAGTGGTATGTGACGTCAAAGCCTGTAACAGAGATAAATGAAACAGTTTTGTCTTTGTGATTCAGAGCTTTGGTACTACCCATGTGCCACTTCTCTCTCCTTCATACGTTCTTTTGAATAAACCTGTTGGACTGAACTCTGCCTGTTCCAGGAGATTCTTCAATTTTGAGAGTTAGGGAACATTTCCTTAACACATTGAAGGCTTCCAAGAATGTCCAGAAGACTCCATCATCACAGGGATCTGTAGTTTTAACTCTTCCTGGCTTCTATTGCTTTGTGACGGTTGCAGCAAAAGTAACAAAGAGTCTTGTGCCCCCTTAAAGGCTATAAAAATAAGCTTCTGTGGACTAGAGTCCCGTTATCTGCAAGCTATAAAGTTATATATCCTGCTATGTAACCTACGAGCTGGCAATGGGGAAACATGAGGATGACCAGTCCAGCTTTTCAAAACTGGAGAAGCTTGTTTCCATTCTGAGCTTATCAATTCCAAAATACAGCACCATCTTGTTGTGGGAGCCATTTTACACCTTCATCATACTGAGTGTAAATTCGTTCAGGGTTCAAACTCAAAGAAAAGAGAAAAGGACACATGGTGTTGATCTGCATAAACTAAATAAATCAGTGAAGGTTGTCATCTCTCCAAAGTCATTTAACAACTTGCTCTAAAAAGCATTTCTTTCTGTTTATATGTTCATGTGATTCAATAAGAATAACAACAATAATCTCCAACCAGATTCTGGAATATTTATCTCCAATTAATATTGTATTATGTCAGTGTGACTATTCACAGGGGGCAACTTTTCATGATACAGTTTAAAACCACAGGATTCTGAAAAGTCTTGTAAACTTACTGTTGGAACGAATAATGCAAAAATCCAACTGGCTTCCTGCTAAACTACTACTAAAACTACTGTTGTGGATCACAGATCAAATGGGAGCCAATCACACATCCTGCTCAATCTTGTAAGAAATTCTCTCACCTTTTCAAATGCCAAAGGGAATCCTGGGAAACATTCTGCACCATTAAATCACTATGTGAGAATCTACTCTCAGTAAAGCCCTGTTCACACCCACCTGGCAGTGGTGCGGCCTGAGATGCACTCCCCAATTACTTCTTCCAACGGTGCTCCAAAATTATTTGGATGCAAGACTCACATGCATGGTTTCTCTTCACATATTGTTACCTGATCAAGGGGGGGGGGAGTCATTGTTGTGGTGTGAAGGAAGCACACATTTATCCATGTCCATGTAGTTCTTGAAACAAACAGTCTTGGGGCAACATGGACAGTAGCCACAGCAGAAGACAGCTCACATCACTGCTGGACAAATATGAACTGGGCATGTGATAAGGAGACCAAAATAATAATTGGTGACTCCACTGATTTGATTCCAGTAAAATGTCTTCTTCTAAAGTAAGCAATCTTACACATGCATTCTAAGAGCTAAGCCCCATGACAACATGACTTACATTTGAGTAAATATGCATGGGATTGTTATTGAGTTTTATATCTTATTCAGAAGCAACTACTAGGCACAATCTTGGACCAAATTACATGATACGTTAAATGCATGTGTGCATTATTCATACGAAGTTAAGGTAACTGGTGATTATATCATTTTCAGTCTAGAGAGCTCCTTCCAGTAGCAGTATGTGGCCAGGACTTTTTGTCTTTTTTCCTGCACAGAAGTCACATCCACCCATATACTGTGTGCAGTTTGAATTTGCTTTGGTAGGGATTGAAAGGGATTAAGGGAGGGACCCTAGTTCAGTGGAAGAGGTCATCTTTGCATATAGAAGGTCCTGGTTTCAGTCCCTGGCATCTCCACTTAAAAAGGATCTGATAACTGGTGATGGGAAAGGCCTGAAACATTGGAGAGGTGCTGCCAGTCACGGCAGACAATATTAGGCTAAATGGACAGATAGTCTGACCTGATAAGGCAGCTCCTGATGTGTCTGTGTGTGTTTTTAACAAGTTAAGATCTCCCCCAGGTGCATTGTTTTGTCTGCTTTCTGGACAAAGTGTCCAGGTTGCAGCCATAGCCTGCTGTTTGTCTCTTTTTCCTTAAGGGTTTGAGATGCCCATGAACCACTGATATTTTATTTGCTAAGTGGGCCAGCAATGAAATGTTGTAGTGTTAAGTGCTCCTAGTTGAGGGCTCCAGCCATACTATCCTTCAGGGAAGACTGTGTCCTCACTTTTCCATTTCTCTTTTCCAACTAAAAGTCAATATCCTATGGCTACTATGCTCGGTTCACATTTGCTTGTTTTGAGGAGTGGTTTACCCCCTTAGAATTTTTAGACAGAAGTATTCTGCCCCACACAAACCTGTCACTTCCTCTGCATCCTCTGCCATTTGTCATCTCCCTCTTTTCAACCCCGCTCATTTTCTGTTTTTCCCCTCTCTCTTCCTCTGCCTCATACCTCTTTGTTCTTCCTCTTCCATCAGCCAACACAAACAGTCCCTCTTTACAGTTTGAATCCAACTGATGCTCTGAGAAGGTGGCTTGGATGAGCACACTTCCAGATCCCATCTATGCGCTTTTCCCCTCTCCTTTCCTCTGTGCAAACACACACATGCAGGTCTTGCCATTTCCTATTTTGGGAAGGGTTTATCCTCTAAGAGTTTACCTTCTCAAGACGTTTTCCATTTCTGCACACTTCAAGAATCCCCCAAACAAGCCTCCCTCTTCTTCCTGGGTGATAGCATTTTGGCTACATAATGATTGGCATACTTCCCCAAACTTTACTATTAACAGGAATTATGACAGTTTCATGAACTGGGCTCTATTATTTTGTGCATGATATATTTGTACAGTGGCCTTTTATACAGACATTGAAAAATAATAATCCTGAAGAGGGTACTCTCAATGAAGCCTATTATGGCTTTGTTAATATCTTTTTACAATATGCCCTCCCCCAGCTCATTTATTTTATAGCACTTGATTGTAGATATAATCAAGAATTCTAATCTCATAGATTGACCTTTTAATTATGTATACTAAGATCAAGTCATCCCAATACTAGACATTGCCCCCCTTTGAAAGGTCATTATTTAAAATTCATTTTTAAAACATTTCCTTTCTAAAGTTTTCCTTTTTAAACACCTCTTCAAAGTATTTTTGGTCATTGCCGTTGCTTTGGCCCTTTCTGATGTTTTCCTTGAATGTCTTGGAGCAAATTCACCCCTGGCATTATATAAGCAATGGCAGTGTCGGTTGAGCTGAGGAGAATTTGGTCCAGTATTTTCCATCAAGATTAGAAAGCAAGTGAAGCAGCAAAAGACAATTAAGCTAGCGATGCACTTGCTATCTGAAGTATTCAAGCAATGTGAATGCGGGCATAATTCAGTTCTTACTCGCTAGGCATGCAAATAAATCAACTTTAATGTCAATAAAGTCAGCAATGACAGATTTTATCACTAAGATATAACTAAGCACTAATGACTGGGAAGAAAGCAAGCAGCTCCCAGGAGCTGAAGTGGTATTTTATTTTGTCCTATGTGAAGCCAAGGGTAACTGAAAAGCCTGCCCTTTCCCCCCTCTATTATTAACTGCAAATCATTCTTGTCGTGTTAGAGAGCTGATTGTTTTTTCAAGTATTATTCACCATTAGACTGTGACTCACAATATGACCTCCTTCAGAGGTGCTAAAGTCCATTTCCAATTAGCCTCTGCTTATTACTGAGATTCACTTTCTGCGTATTAGAGTCTTTTTATCATTCAGCCCCAAATATATATATATATATATATATATATATATATATATACCATTTCCAAAGGGCTGTTTGACTTCTGTAATCATAACTGAAGGGAAAAAGTTCTAAGAAAAGTAAAAAGAAGTTAGCAAACAGTGGACAATATTCCACAATAGCTGAGGCTGAAGAAATACAAGCCTGGATATTTGATGCTCATGGTGATACCAATCCAACCAAGTCTGTTATGCTTAAACCCTATTGAAATCAACAGAGTGTAAATGAGTAACTTGTCCTGTTGAGTCTAGTGGGACTTAAGAATGACTAACTGTAGCTGGTGTGTGCATGTATATATCAGTGAAGGCTGCCCCCCTCACCAGACCCCCAGAAAAAGACAAGGAAAATGCTCTAGGAATGGGCTCTATGATTTCTGCTATAGAATCTTCATTCTTAGAGCATCCCTGGAGCATCCTAGGAAGCAGTGCGTGGAAGCTCCTATTTGTTTCGTAGGACTCTCTAGGAATGGGACTTTGATGGCAGGAACCATAGAGCCTGTTCCCACCTTTTTTCCCTTCTCTCTCTGTGTGTGTTTCTTTTCTGAAAAAGTTTCAGATAAACATAGGCTGACCATATGAAAAGGAGGACAAGGATCCTGTATCTTTAACAGTTGCACAGAAAAGGGAATTTCAGCAGGTCACGTGTCATTTGTATGCATGCAGCACCTGGTGAAATTCCCTCTTCATCACAACAGTTAAAACTGCAGGAACCCTGCCCTCATTTGCATCTTGTCACTCTAGTATAGGTCCTGCAGCTTCAACTGTTGTGATGAAGAGGGAATTTCACCAGGTGCTGCATGCATAGAAATAACACCTGCTGAAATTCCATTTTCTATGCAAGTGTTAAAAATACAAGAGCCCTGTCCTTCTTTCTATATGGTCACCCTAGATAAACAGAGTGTGGGATGTAAGGATCCCTCAGCAAGAGAGGGGATTAGTAGAGGGGAAACGACTAGGAGGAGCAGGCTTCCTGCATGACTTGGTGACTGACATTTCTGGAAGGAGTGTGGGTTTTATTTGATCAAAGCAGGTGCCAGGCCTCTAACCACTATTGGCCTGAAGATGGATATGAGCGAGTGAGTGGTGTGTGTGTGTGTGTGGTGGTGGTGGTCTGTGTGATGGCAGTAGAATTCTGTATGTGAGTTGTGTGGCCCCCGCAACTCCAGTAGACACCTGTTATGGCCCTTGGGTCCCAAAAGATTGTGCCCTCCTGATGTATGGCAATTCAGAGACCAATGTACTCACAGAAAAAGATTGAGTCACAAGATGCCAGATAGAGCCAGGAGCTGTACACAGCTTCTCCATATAATAAGCCACCAGGATTACAGGTTGGAACATCCACTTGACAGTGGGCCTATTTAGACAGCACACTAAGCCATGGTAAGGCCCCTAACCCTTTTGCAGCAAATGGTTAGTAAGTGTGTTTAAACTGGTTATGTAGCCACCATGATTAGGAATGGTTCTCACAACATGTTCACATGACATGCTAAGCCATAATATTTAGCTCAAAATGCTTAATCACCATGGCTTAGCATGTCATCTGAACAGGGTCAGTGAAGGGTTTCCAGGTCCTGGAGCAGCTCTCTTACCAGACTGGCTATTGGCTCTCCCAATAGAAAGTTCTACAAAGCTTCCGACTCAGGCTTGAGCTTTGACTGGGAATTAATGGTCTTCCTTGGCTCTCCTTTGTTCTGACATATATTCCTTCATGCAATTCCTGGCTCTCATATTCTCTGACTTGGTCTAGTCTCAGGACCAGGGTACCTAGCTGACCGCCTTCCCATATATGCACTAGTCAATCTCTGAGGTCTTCGGAGGAGGCCTTAGTGGTTGTTATGCAACCAATAGAATGTCTCTAGGTAGTAGCACATCACAAAACTCCAGCAGTGGCACCCACCCTCTGGAACTCTCCCATGCATGGTTCGAGAGGCAGAAGTGTGGCAAGCTGCAAACACCTCTTGAAAACTTATCTGTTTACACAGACTTTCCCTGACCTGCAACAGACAGTGACAGTGCCCTGTTTTGTTGCTGTCTTTGTTGTAATTTTTATTATTATATTGTTTTTATATTGTATTATGTGTGCATTTCAGTGTGAACCACTTAGAGATGTCATTTTATTAAGTGGTATAGAAGTGTTATAAATAAATAAAAAAGTCATAATAGTCTCCGGTGAAATTCTTGGCTCTCACTTGCTAGCTGCCTATGGTTTAGCTTCAGGGTTAAGTATTCTTCATGCAGATATGTATTGATTTTTGTTACAAATAGCAAGAGCCCTGGCTTGCTACCTTTCCCAATAAGCCACTTTGTCTTATCCTTCCATCTTGACATCAACTCCCATATCCTAAACAAGTATTATTTCTTGTAGGGCCAATTTACACATTACAAATTAGAAAGAGGAGTCTTTAAAACACTACAATGTGGCAGCAGCATTTTGTAAGAGCCATAACATTTATTGGGAGCTAACTGTATATATCTGCACAAAATATGTGGAGTGGCTAGCAGTAATGGCAATGATCCGGTTCAGCAGCATACAAACATACAGAGGAAACATCTGGGATGATATTGTGCTCTGGGACAATATTGTTTTGTAGCAGCTTTTGGTGGATTACAAGGCTAATTGTTTGGTGTATTGAGTAGGGTAAATGGAGACAGTAGGAAAGGGAAGCATTTTGGAGGAAGATGGAAGCCAATCATACCATTTGTTCTTTATGCGAGGGATGGGTGAAAAGTTCATTTCAGTTTGATTTTGATAAGGATTTTCCAAAAATTGCAAAGTTCTTCATATGCAGAACAAAGAGAACTTGAGATGAAAGAATATTGCATGTGGGAGGACCTGGAACTGATAGATTCGTCCAGTCAGGCCCATGGCTCTGAGGGCTTGGCTCTTAAAAGTCTGGGCTTGAATCCCTGTGTATTCCACCATGTTAATGCTGAATTAGAGTCACCAGCTCTTTTTTGTAATGGGCTCCTCATTTTTAACAGCTATATGGCAGGCAGGTACAACGTGGCCCTGTCCATGCTGGGAATATCACTGTTATGGGTGGGAATTTTATTTCAGTTCATTCTTTGTAATAATTTACCATAATTCGCAAAGTTCTTCATATTCGGGAGAAAAAGACCTTGAGATATTTTTTTTTAAAACTGAATGTAGGAGAAAGTGATACTCACAGATTTACCCATATTTAGCACATGCCCATGTTTTGTTGATGTCCAACTATTTCATAAAATAGTCTCCATTTCAGGGCTGTTGTGAGCATCTGGCTGGGTCTGTGAAGGCAGCGAACCCCTCACATCCAGCCCTCACAGTCCCAGTTGGATGTGCTTGGTGTGAGTGCAGATCCACACCCAAGTGGTCATGAGGCTTCCACGACATCGCACAGTTCCCCCCTGCGTTAATGGTGGCCGCCGTTGGTGTGAAAGGGGAAGTGTGTGATTCCAGAGGCTCCAGGAATTGTGCATGTCCCCGAATTTTGCTTTAATGCCGGCCACCATTTGCGTGGAAGGGAGAAATGTGCAATTTTTGGAAATTGTATGTTTACCCCCCACCACCACCAATGTGGGTCTTTACCCTTGAGAATAGGGCCTTTCAGGACCCCATTTATGAAGCAGGGGATGCATGATTTCCCAAGACGCAGAAATTGAGCACCACCCCCTTTCACAACAATGGTGGCCACCATTAGCATGGAAGGGGGGGAAATGCAATTGTGGCAGCAGCAGCTGAGCACTTGGTCAGGCCTCGCGAGTGCTCGGTGGAGGCTTGTGAGGCCTGGCTCATAGGGGCAGGCAGGCAGCAGCAGCAGCAGCAAGGTAAGCACCTGCGGGGCAAGTGATTGGCGATTTCACCCATCCATACTTTTTTCTATGTGCAGGAAAGGTGTGTTGTACATTTAGGGGGTTAGATTTTTGCACTAAACGTGGCAAATCCTACACAAGGCAAAACAACAACAACAACAACAATAATATATTTATTTCTAACCCGCCTCTCCCTCTGGATTGAGGTGGGGAACAACAATAAATATAAATACAATGACCATAAAATAGATAAAACATTAAAAACAAATCAAACTAAAATTCAACTAGGTAGGCCTGCCGGAAGAGATCAGTCTTCACGGCTCTCTTAAATTCAAGAAGACTACTAAGTTGTTGAATCTCTCCCGGCAGGCCATTCCACAGTCTGGGAGCGACAGAAGAGAAGGTCCTCTGGGTCACACTTGTCAGCCTAGTTCTGGCTGATTGAAATAAATTATTCCCAGAGGATCTGAGTATGCGGGGCGGATTATATTGGAGAAGGCGATCCCACAGGTAACCTGGTTCCAAACCATGTAGGGCTTTAAAGGTAATAACCAACACTTTATATTTCACCCGGAACAAAAATTAGCACAGTAGGTTGCTAAATACAACAAATTGTACTGAAGTGGCAGCATATTGAATTAACCTGGATGCAAGCTTCAGCTCATCAATGAGATATACCAGAGTAGTTTTCTTGTCAGTGGTAGAGCTACTCCTCAGTAAATTCTTTCAGGATTGCAGACTTTGAGATGATGGATTCTTAATCTTACCTAAACTAGTTAAATACACTTGCTGATTATTTTTTTAAAAAATCACTTAGGTACATTGTAAACAGACAATGTATTTGAGCTGTTGATGAAATTATTGCTTTGGATAATCCAAATTTGTATAATGATTCTTTTTTTCCCCTGGTTCCAAGAGAAAAGCCTACAATTTGATACTGTGCATGTTGTGGGGTTTTATCCCAGTGGGATATGTTTTACAATGTCCGATTGCCATGTTTCAGTAGTTTTGGCTGCCGTTCAGCAAATGTCTGAACAGCTAATAATGCACTTAGTCCTGTTAGTCCACCCATCTGTCTATCACATCTGCCCATTCCTATAAAAAGCTATTATTAAGTAACAGGCCATTTCTCAAACATTTGCTCTGTATTCATTGTCATCTTGCATGGCTTGGAGGTAAATAATATCTGTGTTCACAATAATTCCAAATTTTTAGGCATAATCTAGGGTAAATAAACGGCTTTCTGCCAGTAAAAAAACAAACAGACAGACCATTTTCTTTTAGCACTTTGTTAATGGCATTTTAATCCATCAAATCTGCATGTTTGCCAGCAAGCACTCAGTTGAAACAGTACGACAACATAACAAGAAAGGAACCTTCCTGCTATCCATGGAAACTGTATAGAAAGCATAACCGCAGAAACCACTGTTTCTAAGGAAGCTAGGAAATTATTTTAATTAACATAAATTAGGTTCTGTTTTTGAAACTGAATTTTATAAGTAGGTGCTATTGTACAGATCTGGGGAAGGTTCCGTTGAACAGTATGGTGATTCTTATCGATCAAATTTTTACTCATCAGGATTTGCAATATCATTAACCCTGTTGAATTCAACATAATCATGGTTGATAAAATATTTTATGCGTAATGTCAAAAGCAAATAAAATGGAGGAAGGAAAAATAAATAAAGCAAGAGACTGGAAACCAGTAAAATCAGAATTGGTTGTGATTCTGCCCCTCTCTCCACTGTGCAGTTATGGTGTGTGTGTGTGTGTGTGTGTGTGTGGAAGCAACTTTGTATAAAACTAGCCAGGGAAAGGACAAGATAAAGTGCTGTCTAGGAATGGGTGAGAAGTTTATTTCACTTTGGTTTTGATAAGAATTTGCCAAAATTTGCAAATTTTGCTGAGGCCCGCCTGGCATCAATACTGTCATCTTTTCGCGCTAGGTTAAGACTGCCGTCTACTCCCATGTAATGGCATTGAGTGGCATATGATGGAGCATTTATGCCGGTCAACTAAACAGGCCTAAAATTTTATTGGATTTTTGTTTAACTGTTTTTATATTTAATTTTTTTTGTTTCTATAAGAGTTTTTATGATGTTTTTATGCTGAATTTTTATATTGAATTTTATTTTATGAATTGCTGTAAACTGCCCAGAGAGCTTCAGCTCTTGGGTGGTATGGAAATGAAAATTAATTATCATCATCATTTGGAGAAAAAGAATTTGAGATTTTAGTTTCCATTAGATTTTAGTTATCAGTCTTCAGGGCAGGAACTCCTCTTGACCCTGCTTGATGACACACTATTCAATGTTGCCAGGCCAGAGAGGTCATGATGGGACTTGTAGAACAAGACATCTGAAGTGCATCAGGTTGGGGAAGCCTGACCTTCATTGCTGCCTTCTCCAATTCTTCAAATGGGAGTGGGGATAATGAAATTAACCAGGTTTCCATTCAATTGGCTGTGAAAGGCCAGTCATTATTGGAGATTATCTGGGTGATGGAAGGGAGGAGCTCACACCACTATTGTGCCATGGTATTAAATCTAATCTCTGACTCAAAGTGTGTGCCAGGGCTAAGATTTATTCAAATGCTCTGAATGTAACCATCCACAGTAGCAGTGGCAGCAGCGCAAATCGTGGTTGTGGTTCTGTTGTACCTACTGTGGCACTCTCTAAATAGCAAGGGAGAGAGAGAGAGAGAGAGGCCCTGCTACTTTGTGATGCCTGGATTCTGTTTTTCTCCCAGTTCATCAAAGCAGCAAAAATTTGCACCAGCAAACCCAAGTGGCTTAGAAGATGCTGAACAACAACACTGGAAAAGACATATTTTTTTCCGCTGAAGTCAAAGAAAATTCTACAGCTGATGGTGCTTTGCCAGTGCTGGAGTGATGTTGAGACTCATTGATTGGGCAAAGCTACCAGTTCGGATCTATGAGCGTTTGGCTCATCGGCCTGAGACATCTGGATGAAAGGCATTCAGTGAGCACAAATGACATTTGAACGTGAAAAACAGAAGGAACATAATATCATTTAAAATGGGTCAACTCATAAAGCAACTGTCATTTCACTTTGTATCTGCTACCCATGTTCAGATATGACACTATTAAATATGTCTGCCTCTTGAGTCTTCTAGACGACATCGAAAAGGAATGACTTTTAACAAACTGTGCTTCGGCTTTAATCCCAACCCCAAACCATTGCAAGACGACTCTATGCTTGTTATCAAATATGAGATTTGACAAGCTGGAACCTGGGCTATTTCCATTATTTGCCATGGCAGCATGCTTGCTTAGGCTTGTCAGAGTACCTTCCTCAAATGATTCTTTTTAAAAGCATCTTTGCACGGTTGCAGGCTTGCCAGGATGACAAACCAGAGAAGCCAGAAATGCTTTTGTAGTGCACCAAGGGCATCCTGTCCTTCCCCTCTTCCTGTACCAAACAAACTGTTAAAAGAACAAGAGGCACTGTTAGAGAGATAACAAGACTAAAGAACTAGCAGCATGTGTTATGCATGATAGCAGCAGCAGTCCTGGTGCCAGTCCAAACTTCCAAGTATATATTGGACACTGCGAATTGGAGATTGAGAAAACAGATGCTGGTAAAGAAAGCTAATGTTTCTCAGTCCTTCAATAAAAAGGAGTGGGTGCCCTTCTGTCTTCTGTGAAGGGTTATAAAGAGAATGGTTAAATAGATAAATGGGCCATTTCCCCTATGGCAGGCACCATCTACTGTTTTGTATTCACCTTTCTTTTTCCCTGTCTCCTCAACTCTGTCAACAAAAGCAGGTTGAGCCAATTTTGTTTCTCTTTGAATACGGCAGAAACTTTCCGAAGGCTGTTTTACGTGCACATCAAATCCCTTGAAATCTTGTCACTTCATGACTTGTCACTCAGTGATTCAAAGCTGAGGGTGTTGTGGGGGTAGGGGTGAACTGCCTCCATGGAAAAGTATTTGCCATCATGTGGAAGGTATACTTGATCTGTGGTAGTGATTTGCCATATTTTAAGCAGAATAGAGACAAAGGATTGGAGGAGGGCAACAAAGATGGCCAGGGATATGGAAAACAAATCCTGTGACAAAAAGTTGTGGTTACCCTGGAGAAGAGAATAGGGCGGTGGGGACATGATAGCACTTTTTAAATACCTGAAGGGCAGAAGAGGGTAAAGTATATAAGAACATAAGAATAGTTATGCTGGATCAGACTCAAGGTCCATCCGGTCCACCAGCCTGTTCACACAGTTGCCAACCAGCTGCCTGGGGGAAACCCACAAGTAAGACAAGAGGTGAAAGTCTTCTTCTCTGCTGCCCTACAGTGCTGTCCTTGATCTAATGGGCTTAAATTTATGGGAGTGTAGAATCTGGTTGAACATCAAGAGACCCGTGAATGGATCTCCCACCACTTTATTTGGTTTCATTCTGAACTACTCTGAACTCTGGGGTTATTTAAGCCTAAACCTGTTAAGAGTCAGTCAAATGGATGAATTGTCACTGATAAATTGAGTACATTGATCTGATGTGGGTGTAGCTGCCTTGAAAACATTTTCAGCCATGCTTGACCCCAACTGGCTGGCTCAAATATGGCCGTGTATGGAAGATACCTTGCTCTCACACTTCACAGAAGTAAGAACCACTGCAATGTTCTCTCAATAGCCCCATTACTTTTTTATGTCTTTATTACAAGTTTAACCCAATATTGAATGCTCCAGTCTTCCTTCTACCCCAATGTGGAAGACAATGTGGAAGACATAATCTTTTCAGTAACATGACTGGGTACTGAAATTAGTTTCAAGAAATCTGTATGGTAGCACTGTGGCAGGGCAGGGAGGAACCAGATGAAAACAACACCAGTTGGCATTTTAGAGTCAGTTGTTATTTTATTTCCATAATTATTGTTGATTATGATAACTGATCATTTCAGTAAGTTCTGTGATATAGTTAATTGGTCGGAGTCATTCAGACACTCTTTTATCTGAAATTTTCTTAATTAACAAAGAACATTTAAATAAATTACCATAATATTGAAGGTCAGGCAAATATTAGACACGCTTTCTTGCACTGTATGATAGAATGTCTTCAGTTGATCAGGATGCAGCAGCTAATTCTGCGATACAATTTCAAATGCGGGAAATGGTATTTAGTTAAGATCAAAATAGCATAATTTTTCATGAGAACTAATCTTGGCTCTTACAGTCTTCCTTTTCTTCTAATACTGCTGCTATCTATTCTGATTAATATAATATGTAATTACACGTTACATATAGATGCCTATGCAGCCCTCTTCATGCATTCATCGCATACAGCATGAGCTGTGCTGCTATCTACAGCCCCTAGCATCAGCCCCACCTTGGCATCAGGTATGCCACTGGCCTTGCCTCCTGTATGTCCACATGTTGACATGGATGTCTGAACTATCGAAGCCTCTCTGTGAGCTCATGCATCAGTTTTCTCATTGGAGATGTCTGTGTCAATGCAGGGCCAGGAGAAAGAAGGTGAGTATTGTATCTAGTGATTCCCTCTTGACCCGGGAGATCAGACTTGGTGTAAGCTTTTCAGTTACATGGAGAGCTTGTTCACACAAAGGGGTGGATGTGTCTCTAGGCTGTCTCCTCCAGTGAAGTGAATGGGGAGCCCTGCACACGAAGTACAAGGGCAAGGACAAAGAAATTTTGATTATCAGCTACTGAATTGAGCATTCCTCTCATATGTCAGTCTTGCCCTCCCATCATGTATTATGTAAATTGTCTACTTTTTAATATTTTTCAACGTGGCAAATACATGTTTAACCGCCCAGAGAGCTTCAGCTATTGGGCGATATAGAAATGCAATAAATAACTAAATGTTTATTCACATATACGTCCGTTGTCTGGCTTTCAAATCACATTTTTTAAAAAGGAGCAACACAGCTCCAGATGTTTGGGGAGAGAAGATATGGATGTGCCACAGACCTCATTTCTGCAAACTGTCCATTCTAGAAATTTGCTGCAGGGGTTTCTCCAGCCTTGCCTCAGGGCAGAAAAGGATATGCTTGTAGTGAAAGTGGAGAAAGTATGTTCAGATGAGTTCCACCGCTCTAAAAAGATAATCACTCTAAGCTACAATCAGTCTAAGGAGATAGAGATGTTTAGGAATAGAGAATTATAATGTTTGAAAATTACTTTGTGCAACACAAAATAATTAGACGGGTTATCAACATGTAATGTCAATAATTGTTCACATATCCATCTTCCTCCGAATCAAGCACTCCCAACAATTATACTGCTTTTAAAAAAGTAATAAAACTTCTTTACTTAATTGGCAGATGTAGGAGTCAAGGCCAGATTAAGACATGCTCCTTAAGCCATCTAAAGATTCAGAGGGCCCATATTCTTTAAAAATAAAGAGAACAAAGTATATTACATTATAAGAGAAATGATAGTAAAAGGGTACAACTCAGCACTGTAGTTAAACAGTGTTACACAGACTTCTCTGAAGATGTGTATAAAAGCACTAATGAAGTAAGTTGATTTGAACCTCTTTTAATTTGGCTCTAGTTAACATTTATTGCCTCCAATATTAAATGCTGTGTTGCCCCGTTTTCTCTATATAAGGCAACTTTGCTGTAAGTCACACCAGAATTTCCAACACATTTAAGCCAAAGCGATTTCAGTTATAAGCATCTTACTTATCTCCAACATATTTAGTGGCCCTTCATACTATGAGATCCTAAGCCATGGGTTACTTGGCTTGTTCCTAAATCCAGTGCTGATAGGAGTTGCTATTTACCTCTGAAAATCAGGCTTTGATCAAAGATGATGGTAAGGTAGGCTGCAGGACCTATTTTAGACCAAAGGCCAGATTCCATTTTGAAGATGCTTTCAGGGGCCACATTCCAGCGATGGGTGGGGCTGAAGGCAACAAATAGCCAAAATACAAGCATATTTTAGCTTAAAGCCATTACTGCCATAACTAAGCTTTTGCAGATTTATTTCAACATTTTCTCAGCACAAAAGCTGAGAAACCATAAAATATTCGGTGGATCGGGGAGGGGCCAATAAGAGGGGGTGTGGCCATCTGGTGACACCCCTCCCCAAAAGGCCAGAGAGGCACTACAAGAGGGCTGGATTTGGCCGCTTGGCCTGAGGTCCTGTACCCAGGCACTGTCACTTTTCTTCCCCACACAAAGCATAAGCAGAGATTTATTAATGGGGAGCATGGGTAAGCAGGGAGGAAGATTCTGCTCTAACTTTTTACTTTATGTATGATAACACAGTCATAATGTAAAGTACATTACTTTGGGGAGAAATTAAAAATCACAATAAAGTTGCAATCTGGGATCCTATCCAAACTGTATGGGGACATTTAGCAGAGCAATGCTCCAGGGCAGTGCTGATGGATGGGTAGCACCACAACGCTGTTCAATTTGAAAATGGTAAGCCAACACCATTAAATTGTCTTCCCGTGTAAGAAAAGCTGTTTTGAGCCACTTTTTTATTAATAAAATATGAAAGAGAAAGTGAATGCAGAGGGAGAGGGGAGAAGGAGGAAGAGAATATATTTTTTTAAAAAAATTGTTAGGCTTTCTTTTGTTTTGTTGCTGTGTCAGCCTTATAACAAATAAGGTCTCAGCTCCCCAGAGATGAGAGATTATATTTAAGTATTAATATCCTTGATATATTAATGTTTATGGCATTGTGGGTCTCTCTCTCTCTCTCTCTCTCACACACACACACACACACAATATATATATTTCCTTAATAATATCACTTTATAAGCCCAGAGTGCCAAATAACAACATCTTATTAAACAGACATTTTGCTAATTAGCATTTTATTTCCTTTTGCCACAACAACTTTGTTTTGGGATAGATCTGATGTTTTCTTTCATTCTCGTTGGCTTTCCTTTAACGCAGTTATTACAGTCCCAGTAAAGTTAAGAAGAAACGTTGCCACAATTCTTAGAATAATTTGGACAGTACAAATTGATTTCACTTAGCCTCTAGACTGTTAGCAAACCCAAGAACGTATTGTTGTTTTTAATAGTAATTCCCCACCCATTCTTTCCTTGATCATAATTTAAATCTTCAAAGATAGTTGGATGCAAGCTAAGGCCCATATCCAGCTTTCCAAATCTTTTTGCAAGATCATTTGCATAGTCATGGCTGTTCACTCCCAGTCTCACCAATGAAAGTGATCCCACAATTGAGAATTGGAGCAGTTATGAGTCTCTGCGCTGGCAATAAGGTCTAGTTTTATGAATAGGGATATATGAGAAATTCATTTTATTTCCTTTCTGACCAGAATTTACCCCCTCTGCACCTCCCAGAGACAAGCATGGACCCAAATGCTGTTGAACCCTGGTAATTTCCAAGCTTGCAATGGGATTTGTGGATTTTTTAAAAATGTGTTTGAAAGGTGCATGAAAAAATGTGCATGAAAAGTTGCATACTTTTGAAAAATAATCAGTGTGAGAAAAGTGCATACATTTCAAAAATGTGCACACTTGATGCATAGAAACGTGCACAAAAATATCCATGTACTCTTGCGTGAAAAGAAAAACAAATACCAACACTTGCAATCTGACAAAGACACAGTCAAATTGACTTTTGAGGTTGAATTAAGAGAACATTGACAAGCTCAGCTTTTGCTGATTCACACATCCTTACTTATGCAGAATCACATAATTAAGAGGTGGAGACCAGATGACTTTCAGGACTAGCAAACGAGTATGGGTTCTGTTTAATTGGAAGATGTAAAACAGAAGATGGGGGATTTAAGAGCCCAGTTACTATTTCTCTGAAGCAACAGGAAGCACTCCAGAAAAAGGGCAAAAATGATGGTCTTTGATACCAGGAATATTTCCATACCTGAAGCCGTTGAGCCAATCTCGAAAGCTTCATGTCAATCTCAGATCATTTTCCAATCTTTGATCTTTGCTATTGCAGGATAGGGGAGCAAGCACTCTTCCAATGTAGGTTTTACTAGGCTGACCATATAAAAAGGAGGACAGGGCTCATGTAACTTTAACAGTTGTAGAGAAAAGGGAATTTCAGCCAGTGTCATTTGTATGCAATTAGTTCCTGGTGAAATTCCCTCTTCATCACAACAGTTGAAGTTGCAGGGGCCCTGCCTTCTTTTGTATACAGTCACTCTAGTATAGTGCCTGCAACTTTAACTGTTGTGATGAAGAGGGAATTTCACCAGGAACTAATTGCATACAAATGACACTGGCTGAAATTTCCTTTTCTCTACAACTGTTAAAGGTACATGAGCCCTGACCTCCTTTTCATATGGTTAGCCTAGTTTTACATTGTCATTGCCAACAAACTGAATGTTGAATTGAGAACTGTAGTCTCAAGAGGGAAAACAGGCCTGGGGAGAGAAATTTTACATCTGGGAGCAGGGAGCCTTTGAACACAGCATTTGTTTAGGCAGTAGCTCAATCTCAGTGTGGAGTCTGCTCTTGAACTGCAAGCTGGTGTTACAAGTGATGAACCATTCAAGGCTGCAAAGCAGAAAAAGAAATGGGCAGTACTGTTTCTATCAGGTCTGATCATGGCTCTGTCTCTCAGGTTCTCTGTGCTTCCTCTTGCCTGCTTATAAATGCTTCCATGTCAGGCCTGCATTGCCTTGGGCAGCAGCCAGATCTTAGCCTTTCCTGTGTGAGTCTCTCTCTTTCTCCATTTTAATTATCTCAGCATTTAATTCAGCCTGTTAAAGGGGGAAGCACATCTGAAATAAAATTATAACACCTACATTCAGAAGATATAATACAGAATTTCTTGAAGAAGGTGAAATATGTTAACTTTTGTCCTTTTCCAGCATAGTTTAAAGGATTGTCATTTCCTTTTAGATCTATGAGCACATGCGTTACTAGGCTGACCATCTGAAAAGGAGGACAGGGCTCATATAACTTTAACAGTTGTAGAGAAAAGGGAATTTCAGCCAGTGTCATTTGTATGCAATTAGTTCCTGGTGATATTCCCTCTTCATCACAACAGTTAAAGTTACAGAGCCCTGCCTTCTTTTGTATTTGGTCACTCTAGTATAGTGCCTGCACCTTTAACAGTTGTGATGAAGAGGGAATTTCACCAGGAACTAATTGCATACAAATGACACCTGCTGAAATTCCCTTTTCTCTACAACTGTTAAGTTATATGAGCCCTGTCCTCCTTTTCAGATGGTCAGCCTATGCGTTACCCTCTCAAAAATGTAAAATCCTAATGCTTTAAAATTCCCATTTTGTAACAGCCTCACATCCAGTGAGCAGCACCAGCATCGGCTTGACATTGGGTCTGTTCACACAACAGCCAGCTTCTGAATGCATGGATCCCTCATGATATTTCCTAAGTTCGGGAGGGGAAATGAAGTGCAGATATAAGAACATAACAAGACCCATGCTGGATCATATCAAGGGTCCATCTAGTCCAGCATTATGTTTACACAGTGGCCAACCAGCTGTTGACCAGGGACCCACAAGCAGGTCATGAGTGCAATAGCACCCTCCCACCCATGTTCCACTCCCCAGCAACTGGTGTATACAGGCTCACTGCCTCTGATACTGGAGCTAGCACATAGCCATCAGGACTAGTAACCATTGGTAGCCTTTTCCTCCAGGAATTTATCCAACCCCTTTTTAAAGCCACGCAAATTGGTGGCCATTTCTGCAAGGGGCAGGGATATCTCCTTCCTTCCCCTTCCTGCTGATCATCTGTTAAGTGATGGAAAACAGGGGGAGGGATCTGCTCTCACAAATCTCTGAATTGAGTAGTCATTGTCTTCATGTTTCATTTGGCCATGCCTGCCCAACAGAAATGTCTGAGCTCTCCCCTATTCACCTTGCATTGATTCAGAAATGATTCATGTCTTTAAAAACAAATAAAACCCCAGAAAATATGGATCATTTCCCAAGCCAATAGGAAGCTTGGAAAATTATCCCCTTCAGGCCAGCTGCCTGTATCCCCAAACCACTATGCTTGCCAGCCCCAAACCCCCCAAATGCCTTCTCCCATTCCCTTAATTACCTTCCCAGTGGCAGCAATGCAAGTGGTGGTGGAGAGAGGGAAGGGCCCCACCCGTTATCCTGGTGTGCCAAACCTTGGGACTACAAATCCCATGGGCAACCATGCCTTTCCTTTTAACAGAATGCAAGGAAGAATTTTGAGGCTCTCCTCTTCTTCAAGAAATTTTCTGGCAACTCTGCTGCCACATAGGGCTTTTTTACTTAAGGCTTTTAACCAGCACTTTGCTTCTGGATTCTTTGTGGGATTAAGATTGGCTCCTTTACATTTGGGGGGGGGGTCTAAACATGCTAAACCATAATGCTTAGCTCAAAATGCTTAACCACCATGGCTTAATGTGTCGTCTGAACAGGCTCATTGTTTTATAAAGCACCTGCAAACTACCATGGGTGAGGAATTTATTTATTTATTTATTACATTTGTATACTGCCCCATAGCTGAAGCTCTCTGGGCGGTTTACATAGGATTAAAACAATTAAAAACAATATACAAAAATTTAAACAGCAAAAACATACAACTTACACACAATACACACAATACACACATACATTTAAAACCGCTACAACAGCCCCAAAAGCTACAAAAACAAAAACAAACCCAGGCTCCTCAGATATTGCCAAATGCCTGAGAGAAGTGGAAAGTCTTGACCTGGTGCCGAAAAGATAACAATGTTGGCGCCAGGCGGGCCTCGTCAGAGAGATCGTTCCACAATTGGGGGGACCACCACAGAGAAGGCCCTCTCCCTTGTTGCCGACTTCCGAGCTTCCCTCAGAGTAGGTACTCGGAGGAGGGCCTTAGCTGCTGAATGTAGTTTTCGGGTAGGTTCATGTCGGGAAAGGTGTTCCGTCAGGTATTGTGGAATCACGAGCGCACAATAAATGCCTCATGTAAAAATGCTCATAACATAACCATTTTGTTATAGATGGATAAAAACTAATCTTAAGGCATATTGGGTCCAGCAGTATTCAGACTGCATGGGTGCATGGAACAAAAATAAAGCAAAATGTAGTTGCCAATATATTAGCAAAGCTGGAAATTAATTTATGTAACTAAACTGGGTGCAAACTCAATTGACTATTCTATATTCCAATACGTTCTCAAAGCAATTTTATTTTCAATCTGTGTTTAAATTACAGCAGTTCTTGAAAGTAATGCTAAAAGTCACTGAGGACAATCCATGCATGGTGACAAAGTAGCATGAAGTGAGGAGAACCTCAGGAACTATTGAGCTTCCAGGATCTATGGATTGGGGCACGTGTGTGTGCATGTGTATTTTGGGTTTCGTTTTTGGATTTCAACCATAATACACAAACAGAACTCATCTAGCTGCTCCAAATGGAATATACCTTGAACAAATGCTACCATTAGCTTGCTAGCCTCTGAGGAAATGAACGATTATGGTAACTGAATAATTAGAAATGGGAATTTGTGAACATTTTTATTAACCTTCGATTAGTTTTAAAATGAGAAAATAAAATAAAGAGAAATTCTTACTCCCAGAGGTTTCTCTCTGTATTGCACAAGATGTATGGTGGCTGCAATGAACAGAGGAAATGGCTGATCTTCTAAACACGCACAGCCACCAGGATTATATTATATCGCACACACACACACACACATAAACCTCAGCTGTATAGGAAATATTTCACTTCATGCCTCCAAACTAGTGTTTGCCTATGAGAATTCTCTGATATGCATCAACCTCCCCTACTTAGAAATAGCTTACTAACCCATCCTAATTGAAGGATGTGATCTGAAAATTGAGCCCACACCCAGAATGATGAAATGAGACATTTGCCACTGTGTTCATTGGGGCCACCACTCTTACTACAATATGGACGTAACACAGTCCTGGGTCAGAGCAGTTCACTGCCAATGCCCTCCCCAGCTGGCCACACCTTTTTCAGATGTGAGGGAGGCTTACCTGATTCAACTCCCCCGCTTCCAATCCCCAAGGCACTAGGTGTATGAACCAGGTTAGGTTCAAATGGATTCCTTCCCCAACCATACCTATGTTCCAAAGCCTTGAGTGGAAAGCCTAGGACTGGGGTTGGCCGGAGTGGATCTCCAGATGTTTTGGACTTCAGCGACCAGCATACCTGATCATTGAGCAAGCTGGCAGGGGCTGCTTGGAGCTGAAATCCAAAACATCTGGAGATTAACCTTTTCCCCATTCCTGGTCTCGGGACCCCCCTTTTACTCTCTTGATTCCTTGAATATTCACTGATGCTCCTGCTGGCATCTTTTGCTTTCTTGCATAGCCCTGCTGTTGTGCTAAGTCTAACACAACTACTTAAAGCATGCCCTGCATACACTAACTGCCAACTCCAGTCCCAGGTGAACAGTAGAGAGTGGATGAAAAAATAAACAAACCCCTATCTCCCAATGCAAGTTTGGCTGATGAGCAAAAACCTGCTACTCAGCACTTACATGATCTGATGCTCATATAGTGTGATCCCATGGTGAGTGGGCTGGATTCACAGGTGCAGGAAAAGAGGTCGCCACATGGGCTGTGCAAATTTAAATAGCCCAGTCTCCAGCTCTGCTTCTAACCAGACATCTGCTAATGTAGTATGCATCCACATCCCCGCCCTATCTGGAGTCATATGCAATACCGTCTCACTTGAAAGCTGCCACAGAGCAGAAATATGTATTGATAATTATTTTGCAGGAGGTGTGGTGCATGTGGAACTGGAATTTCTTAATTTCAAATTTCAAAATGGACATAAGAACATAAGAAGAGCCATCCTGGATCAGACCAAGGGTCCATCTGTTAAACATGGTGACCGATCATCTGTTGACTAGAAACCCACAAGCAGGACATGAGTGCAATGGCACCCTTCCACCCATGTTCCCCAACAACTGGAGTATGTAGGCTTACTGCCTTTGTTACTGGAGGTAGCATATAGCTATCAGGACTAGTTGCTATTGATAGCCCCCTCTGCCAGGAAATTATCTAACCCCTTTTTAAAGCTATCCAAATTGGTAGCAAATTCCATAGTTTAACTATGAGCTATGGGAAGTCCAAAAATATGTATGTTAAAAAAGTAGATACAAAATCAACATTTGCACAGTTTGTTTATTCAAATTGATTAGCCTATAGAAAAGTATCTTGTCCTTAAGCAGATTATATTACTTTTAAAGAACAACATCTCATTTATCCTGCCTTAGAGTCTGTGGTTTCAAAGCAAGGTGAAACAAGCAGAAATGTGTAATATTTTCCAACAAAACACTGAAATTCCTAAGACCACCTAATTCAATTATGCAGACTTTTCACAACTCACCTTCACAGGACACATTTGTTGAATACCATTGGATACGTCACTTCTTACCCACCCACCCCAACTCTTTCTGCTAAATAGGTGAGCATGATAAGACACTGATTTTTTTTCATAGCCATTACACTTTGTTTACTGATGGAGACAATGGCTCTGTCCATCAAATAACAAAAAAGGCTGGACGAAAATGGGTGCGAAGTTAACAGGGTATGTGATGCGAATGCTAAATATATTGATAATGTTTATGATAAACTGGGACTTTTACAAGTGACCCAAATGCCACTAATCAAATTCTTCTTTCGCTTTCAAATTGATTTCAGATAGTCATACTGATAGACCTACCCAGCATTCAGTTTAAAAGCTGCTTAGGGATATGCCATAGATCTTTTATTTTGCATACAAGCTTTTGCTTATGAAACAGTTCAAAATTGCGCTTTCTGCTGCAATGGCTAAGAGCTGTACACTGCTAATACTGGGATTGAAAACAGAGATTAGACAAACCGAGCTTTTCTAGTGCTGTGCATGTATTTCCTTTTGAAAAGAATTCAGTCATCATCCCAGGCCATATTTAACCTCCTGAAGAATCTTACTTCATTTCAAGCCCAAAATGCCTAATTTGCCTTTCAGCAGCTGCTTCAAATCCTAGCCAAAACTCAGCTTCAGACTGTAGTGATGTTACGCTCTCATCCAGGATCACTAACGTAGGACACGTTCCTTTGGGTGTTACTTCCTGCAGTTCATCAGAAAATGACAAGTCTAGGGAAAAAGTTTTGGGGAATGTAGCTACTATGCTTTGCATAGTGGTTTATGAACCAATAATAATCCCCCGTTCCCTGCATCACTGAAAGGAGTGAAGGAGGACTGTGTGAGGGCTTCAAATGCAGATGATACATTAGGATCCAGCTGTTGGAATGAACGGAATCAATTCTCACAAATTTCCCCTTCCCTCTGCAGATCCCTGCACCATCTTCCACACTGTTTCAGGGGCTCCCACAACCTTCTGGAGCAGTTTGTGGGAGGGATAGATACAGAGGGAAAGGATAATGTGAAAAATTCCCCTTCCCCCCTTCTATTCCTGGTGGCCTCTGCTGGACCAAAAGGGCCTTCAGTGAATGGAAGAACAACATTAGATATAACCATTCAGCTTTAAGAGGAATACCACTGGGAAAAAACTTCATTTCAATCACATCCCATTCTTTGAAAATGCAAAAAGGTGCTTTGCATCAATGACTGATTTTTTTTTTAATGGCTGGTGTGGAGGGAGAAGTGAATGAAAATCTAGAGTAGATTCCTATATTTGCCCTGAACACACACACACACATGTGCCCCATCTTTCAGAGTTAGAGTTGCCAGATGCCCCCTTCCGAGAGGAATGTTCCTTCTTTCAGAACATGACATCTCATTAGGAAGTAATGAGCATCCATTATTCAGACACCAGAGCTCTATAGATATACACAGAACTGCCCTTGACAGCTAATGGAATTTTTTATTTGCAAAACTGTGGCTCAGGGTTTATACATGCGTCTCCTTCCTGTAACAGAACTTACATTTCACAACTGTCTCAGTGTGTCAGTGCCCTGAACCTCTTACCATAATCCTCTCAGGCTTCCATTTTAAACGTTGCCCTTCATATGCTGTACATCTAACCACATATGCTCAGTATATCCGTGATGAAAAGCTCCACAACTCTGAAAGGAAATTAGAGGCCAAGAGTCTGCAGCAGTGCTGACATGTGTATGGAATGCAAATGTATCAGACTCGCCTCAGGATGTTCCAGTTCATGGTATGCCCAGCTAGAAGATATGGTGTTCTTTATTGTATGTAAAAGTTGTGCTGAGAGAAGAACAATGAATGCTGGGATAGCCACGCAGACTAGGCCCTGACAGGAATACTCATGAAAGTTCTCACTGAAAAACTCTGTTTCTCATAAACAGCTGCTCAGTGTCTCATAATGTATTCTGGGCACAGCGTTCCTTCTTGGCCCATCAACCTGCTGCACCTGCTCCCCTCAGCTTACTTCACCTGAAGAGATCGTGACATGAGTAACAAAGCAGTATGTTTGAGAGCCCTGCAGTCAGCTCAGCATTGCTCTCGCACATCACATCTGTGTGGCATCCCGTGTATCAGTTGCCCTTCTGACTACCCTCTTCAGGTATCTGCTGAAAAGAACTGTGCTGCTGTTGTTAGCATAGGGGACAATATTTTATTCATTTAAAATCATTGATATCCTGCTCCTGCTCCCTAACGAGATCAGAGCAGTGTACATGAAAAGCAGCAAAACAATATGAGCAAGTAATAGCAAAGAAACCTATGGGAACCAAAATATTTTCATTAAAATCATAGCAAAAGCAAGTTTTCCTTTGAAATCCTAATATTTTATATTAGAGCTCTAGTGGGCAGAATAGGTAAGTAGGTAGTATTTCTGAACCACCCCTCTACTCACTGAGTACTCAAAGCGATTTTCAATAAAACCCTAAAATGCAATAATTCCAAACAGAACACAAACTAAAACAGAACTGATGAAATTCATGCATTGCAATAAAATAGGGGGAAACCTTTTAAAATCAAAGAGCAGCATTAATCACTAAAATCTCAGTGGAAATTACAGTTTTCACCAGTATTAAGGGAACCAACCCAAACTCCCTGTGAAGAGAGATCGACAACCAGGGTGCTGCTATCTCATCTCTTTAGGACATAACAGGACCTCAAATGATGAACAAAGGATCCAGATAGTTTCATAGCGGATTTAAGACTTTATAGGCAATATGTATAATTTAGGATTTACAAGGGGGTTAAAATGGGACTGTTCATTAACTGCAATTGCTCAGGAATTTGCCCATGATTCCCAACAAACAAATGCAAGGAGTTAGGGGGCTGTGTAACCTTGATCACTTCACACAAATATGTCACCATAAATAGGGTCACAGGACTGGTTGCCTCTGCTACAGCCAACTTCTTGGACTACTCTACAGAGTGTTCAAGAGTAGGACAATTGAAACGAGGACAGAAAAACAAAGTTTTTGAACCAACCCGTACATTACACTCAGCATCTAAGGCCCTACTCTGGATTCTTCCACTGAGGGAAGCTCAGAGGGTGGTAACAAGAGAGAAGGCTTTCTTGGTGGTGCCCCCCCCCCCAAATTATGGAATGATCTCCCTGAAGAGGCCTGCCTGGTGCCAACGTTATTATCTTTTGGGCGCCAGGTTAAAGCTACCCTTTTCTCTCAGGCATTTGACAGCATACAATGAGTTTAAATTAGGCCTCACATCATCTTTGGCTGATGAGTTAACAAATTGTTTTTAGATATATGGTGTGTGTGTGTGTGTGTGTGTGTGTGTTATCTGTTTTTATGATTTTAAAAAAATGCCTTTCTTTTCAACTTTTAATATGTTTTAATATTTTTTGTTAACCGCTCAGAGAGCTTCAGCTATGGGGTGGTACAGCAATGTAATAAATGAAATGAAAGTTGGGACCTGAGAAAATTATAAGAGTAGAAGGCAAATAACTTATTGGACTGGACTGTGAATTATATTGTATAGGATAACCCATCTTTTCAAACTGAACAGTGTGAGAATCGATTTATTCCATTTATTTTAAAACTGGTACCCCAGCTTTCCACTTCAGAATGAAATGCTCCAGACAGGTAATATCATAGGATTAAAAACAATATTACAGCTCAAAACACAACATAAAATGTCAACAGACCAAAATATACACAGACACACACTCATGCATGCATCTAGAGGGAGGCAGAAAATCAAACAAAGGTCAAAGTCTTGCCAATACAGAAAACTCTTCAGATAACGGTGGAAGTGCAGTCAAGATGGGGCTGGATGGATCTCCCAGGCCAGGAACTTCCACATTTTGAATGCCACAATGAAGGAAATTGATTCCTTCATTCTCACCAACCATACTTCAAACAGTGGTGCAACAGGCTAAAAGCCCTATCCAATACCATCTCCAGGCTTTGGAGAACCCTTGGCCAAGATATTGTCAGTAGACCCCCTCCGTCTACCTTCCTTACGAACATTTCGCCAGCAGCTGTTTCTCACCATTGTTACTACTTGCTTCTTTGCCAAGCACAGAGCCAATGAGCAAATACACAGTGGCATCTACTGCTTCTCCACATCACCGCTGTTGTCTAGGCCAAAGGAGACACACAGGTTGCAATGGTGAAGAGGAGGTGCAGGTCCAGTGGATTGTTGTCAGTACCTTTCCTGCCCCCCCCACCTCTACTGGGCAGTGGGCACTCAGCAGATGCCCAACTATGCCAATCCTTGATGCTGGCCCTCATCTTATCCATGAAACCTCCATGGACAGGCAGGATTATATGGGACTAAGTGGTCATTTACACATCCTGGTCACAAACCATTTAGAGCTTTAAACATCCTGACTAGCACAGACTGAGAGCTAGTGTAGTTTATATAAAAAAGGAATCATGAGTCCCCCTCCCCCCAAAAAACAACCACATCTCTGGTCAAAAGTCCTGTCACTCCATTTTGAATCTGTCAAAGTTTCAAAAAACTCTTTTAAGGCAGCCCCATGTAATATGCATTTCTATAATCCATTCTTGATCATGAATTTTAGTGGTGCTACTGGATCTACTGATTAAGTTGGACACGGTTAAGTTGCAATGAAACTAATGCCATCCTATTGCTCTTAAATACTGTTAACTTCAATAGACTTTAAGCAAACCTAACTTATTTTCTGGATTGTGTCTATGATGCAGTTCATCCAACTTATTTAAAGAACTGATGTTATTAGAGAGCAGTTTGGACAGTAAACAAATTACATCCACATATTAGGACATCAAAGCTTTGGATCCTGGACCAGTAACCACATTTAAGAGATTCACAATCTGCACTGGATTCTTTGGAAGAAGGTTCAGAAAATCCCTAATGAAAATGTGACATTCATAAAATGATTGCCTTTAGATTTCATAAAAGTAGATATTTGTTATTTACACAAGAAGCTTATAGAGATGTGTATTGTATCGTTAAAATGTTTGATAACGATACAATAAGGTCATTATTGGATATCCAATTAACGATAACGCTACGATAGAAAAACCTCCGATAAATATCCGATTCGAACATTTTCAGCCCCAGCTTTCAGAAGGAGCATGATCTTTAAAAGTTCACATAAAATCGAGGGTTTGAGCAATTGCTCTGATTTTTTTTCACAAATGACCAGCCAGATCCCATCTTCAATGTCCCACAAATTTCAAGTTTTTATCTTTAAAAATGAAGAACTTACAGTGGGGGGTGGGGCTTTTGGGGGACCCCTATAACTTTTTAATTTGAAAATATAGAGACATGGAACTTTTTGGACATTGCAGATTGGATCTTGCTAGTCCTGGCACCCCAAGTTTCATGTCATTATCATTCCAAATAAAAAAGTTATGCACGTGTTTCCCCCTATGGGAAGCCTATGGGAAAAAAAGCAGACAAGATGACAGCACGGAGGCCCGATCAGCCAGCTCTCAATAAAGTTGCACGAACTTTAATAAATTCATATAAAATCGAGGGTTGGAGGGATCAATCTCAAATTTCATACACATGTCTAGCACATATTGCTACACATATGTGCCAAATTTCAGATCAATCCCTCCACCCCTGTATTTTATATGAATTTTTAAAAGATCGTGCAACTTTTTGACAGGTCTGAATGAATGCACGTGGCGAGCTGTCATTCTGACCTGTCAGAACTTAAACGATCTTTAATAAATTCATACAAAATCGAGGGTTGGAGGGATCGATCTCAAATTTCATACACATACTTAGGCATACTCCATAAGCATTGTGACCAAGTTTCAAGCCTGTAACTTTGAAAATACAGAAGTTATAGGCATTTTTTCGAAATGATTCAGCTCTATAAGGAACAATGGGGCTGCAAATTAAATATCGGATTTCTGATAATTATCATGAAGACGATACAATTAACCTACGATATTATCAGAGACGATAATTTTTTTGGTCTGAAATTCCGATAATGATAAAATAAAATATTTTTGGGCGTGCACATCCCTAGAAGCTTATTCCTCCCTCCCTCCCTCTTTTAATCAGCCACAGTATAATGTTTCCATTTTTGGAGGAAATACTTCTTTTAGCATCTCAATTTTTTTTTATTTTTTAGCATCTCTATTTTATTTTTATTTATTTTTTGTGGACGCAAAATCCCTCCAAGGTCTGACATATTTACATTAGTGTTATGTGTAGCACTCTGCGGGGCGCGGGGTGGGCGGCGGCGCGAGGCACTTACCTGCAGGGCGTCCGCTTCCCTCCGGTGCTCGGAATCTACTGAGAAACAGGCTTCGCAGCCTGTCCCTCAGTAGCGCGCCGGGTGATGACGCCGGGTGATGATGGGGGCCGCGCGAGGCATGCGGGTGGGGGGGCGGCGGGGGGCGGGGCAGCGCTGGTGCGTGGTGAGGGGGTTGTTTTGGGTGGGTGGGTTGGGTGGCGGGGGGGGGTCCGGGTTTTGGATCCTCAAAATCTGGTCACCCTATGTTAATTATGTAGTGTCTAGCTTTGTTCTTTACTCTCATGTAAGCATGCATGGCCCTGAATTGGATTAAGACCATAGTGCACCAGGAGGGGAGGATTAAACTCACACTTCCACAGTTCACTTCCCCAAATCCTGCCCCCACCCTCCATTTTTCTTGTTTTAACCCCCCATGCAGGGTGGTGGATTTCAGGAAAGAAAAAGTGGAGTGAGGAGGTTTAATTTTGTCCTCCTGGTGCACTGTGGTTTCTATCCAAATTGGGACAAATTGCACTTACTCTAGAGTTAAAACAACAACAACAACAACAAAGAGGGGGGTCTGTTATATTAATGTATCAAATAATTTGACCATGCATTTAAGCCAGCAGTAACTCAGCACTAGATTACAGGCATGAGAATCAGTGCAAAAGGATGGACTGGATGGAAAGTGACAGTAGCATACTTACACTATAGAAAGAGAATATAAACAAAGAATTTATAGCATGTACTTCATTTTATTGAATTAACTTTTTAAAGGAGCAGAAATCTGAGTAAAGCCCCCCAAAATATACTTCTCAACCACTTTTCTTCTGCACAACCAAACGGACACAGAATTTTCTACTGATTTCTAGACTACTTTATTTTGTAATTTGGGAAGACTCTGAGTAACAGGCTGTAGAATCAGAGGCAGCTGGTTGAAACAGGTGTTACAGAAAATTATAATCCTACTTTGATTAATCCTGTTGGGTTGTGGGTTTTTGTTTTGTTTTTTAACAACTGCCCTCTGGTTATGCATGACAGGTATCCAAATAACCAAATGTATAGGCTTCATAGTGACAATCCAAGCTATTGTCAGGAGAAACATCAGGAATGATTGAAATAAGAGAGCCAACATAATTTGCTGTTGATGGAGATAGGCTTCTCTAATGTCCTCTGAAATGCAAACAGTTTTTTTGGGGGAAATAAAGTGTATTTCAAAGCACAATGGGTATAAGGAAATATGTATTCCATTACGCGGCATCTCAGGTTATACTTTTAGTAACCATGGTAGCTTCTATGCAGGAATTACAAGATAGGTTAATAATAAGAAATGCGTTCAATTTGATAAATAATACAGGTGTGTATCGACTGGAAGATTTGACTCTGATCCTGATTTGGTGTTTCAGAAAATGGCAAAATCCTGCTCGGATCAATGCAGGGGTTGTCCACTTTATCACATACATTACCTGAGATTCACAAATCCAAGCCTTCATTCCTCCTGTTGATTATCATGTTAAATGGTAAAAAAAAATGGTTGTAACTTTTTTCTGATGTATGAAGTACATGAAATTTTCTGGCATAGTAGCTTTTAAGGAGGGAATTACACCTGCCAAATATAAAAAATAAACCCAGTGGTTTTCATGTTATACACCTTGGTATTTGATATTTTTTAGGGGAACTGGCCATAACTTTTTTCTTTCTTGGTAGAATTGATGAAATGCTGAGGTATAGTTGTTCTTTCTAAGACAATTGAGCCTGGCATTTTTCAGATGTATAGATGGGGGGATTTTTGTGCAAGATCAGCCTTTAAATTTTGAGGATATCCAAAAAGGACATGCTTTCCCCCCTATGTTTCTTGTGGACTATTCATCTGAAAATGGTGAATAGCATAGAGGTGGCCCTAAGGAATGAAACTGCAAAGTTTTAGAGTCATAGGTGAAGAGGTTTCTGTGGAAAGGGAATCCTCAATCATTTAGGGATTTTGAATAGTTTGCTTCCCCTTCTCTCCACCTCCCCCACCCCTGTGTTTTTGTTTGCTTTTTGGGTGCAATTTATATGAAAATGGTATCCAACACAGAAGTGTCTTAGGCAAGAAACCAGTGAAGGTTTTGAAAGTGCAGCCAGCAGCTAAGCAATGATGATGGTGATTGAAAACCAGCCTAACACTTTTTTCATTGTGATGTCTGATGTTATTAGAAGAATGATGCCCAAACTAAACATTCTCCTAGGTATGGATAGTATAGCTATGTAAATGCACATAGTCCAGATTCAGATTGGGACCATGCCACTCGGGGAGTGGGGGAACAACTTTTTCCACAATTCCACCTCCCTCTGCCATAAGGGGGACCCTCTATTGACTACAATGGTGCCTTTTCCTCTCTTTTCTTAGGCCCTTTCCACACCAGGCTTTTTGCCTGGGTTAGCCCCTGGCTGCTCCCTGTGTGCCGATGGTGTGTATTAGGTACTTCCAGGATTGCCCTCCCTCCCTCCCTCTCTCCCTCCCTGTGCGCCAATGGTGTGTATTAGGTAATTCCGGGATCGCCCTCCCTCCCTCTACACCCCGATGGTGTAGAAAGGGCCTTACACTGCCTCATGTGTGTGTAAAATTTTGGGAGGGGGGAACTGATGGGAAGGCTTAACACGCACACAGACACACACACACACACACCAAAATGTTTTAGTCCCAATCCAAACTGGGGCAATGTGTGCTTTCACAGAAGTAAAACTATTACACAAAACTACACTGTGTTTGGCCCACACTGTGTGCCTTTCCAAAGCTGAATTGCTTTGCCTCAAGTAAGGTCCAGCTTCAGTTCTGGTTACTTTGAAGAGAAAGCCAGTTCACCTCAGGAAGCATCAGAAATACATGCCTAGTAAGTAATTTATCAAAAACTGTTCCAAGCCAGTCAGATCAAAGCTGCTCCATTTTATGATGCAATTAGCTACATAAGGAAGAAAGCCTCTTAAACTGCTTTTGAAAAGATCCTTGAAGGTCACTAGGGGGGAGCTGTAAATATTAGCAAACTATTGGAACTAATATTCTTAAAATGCCAATGCTTTACTGTTTTAGTTTGGGGGCCTCTCTGCTTGAAATGATATGAAGAGCCAGATCCTGAATCCAGAGCAGATCGGGAAGATCCAGGCCTCCCGGATCTGGACCCGAACTGGATCGGGCCTGTATTGGGCCAAATTGGATCCACGATCCAGATCCGGTCACAGCACTCCCTCCCACTCTCCCCCTCCCTCCCCCACTCTCCCTGCTTACCTGCTGCCTCCTCCGCATCGTCCCCCATCGTCCTCTCTCCTCGCTGTGTGCCGCCGCATTTCCTGCTCGTGTCAGATTACATCATCACCCAATGTGAGCAGGAAATGCAGCAGTACACTACGAGGAGAGAGGACAACAGCAGGATGACACGGAGGAGGCAGCAAGTAAGCAGGGAGAATGGGGGGAGGGAGCGGGAGAGTGGGGAGAGCAGGAGAGAGTGCTGTGCATGGATCCGGATCAGATCTGGCCCGATCCGATCCAAGTCGAATCAGGCCCAATTCGGACCTGACAGATCGGGATCCGGATTGGATCGGGGGGTCCGTGCACAGCCCTAATGAAGGGTATTGGTCTTCAGAAAATGATAGCCAATTGCTTTGTGGGAAAAGAAAAAGAAAGATGTGTGTGTGTGTGTGGTCTTGGTGAAGCACTCTTTTGGCTGAAAGGAACTGTAGCAAAGCCTCATTCAGCAAACATTTGTTCCTTCTGAGTCTATAGGCAGACCAATTAATAAGTCAGAAAATGTACTACAGCTTACCTGGAATTCAAACAAAATATATCTTTCTTCCTCATTTCTGGTTTTCCTCCACAGGTATGCAGAAAATAAAGAAAAAGTGCAACCAACCAGCCAGCCAAACAAGCAAGTGACCAGATTTTCTTTGCATAAACACATATTTTCATGTCCCATTTTCAAGTCCTCCTAAGTGGATAAAGCTGGGCAATTTTCAGACAAATACAAACAGATGCATTTGTGCATGTAGCCTATACAGTTTCATGTTCTTTTTTAAAAGTGGTGGGTGGGGACTGTCTATAACTTCCTTAGCTAATGGCAGATGTGCATGTAATCTGCAGGAATAGTTTCTTCTTCTGAGAGTATGGAGTCTGACAAATTTCAGACAGATAGGTATGGGTATGGGTAGTGTGCAAGGGGAGTAAAACCTAGAGTGTTAAAAAAAGGAATCACATATCCCCCCTCCAGGTTGTTTGCAAACAATTTATATGAAAATAACATATGTCATAGAGATGCCCTTTTGTAAGTAGTCTGTCCAATTTCAAGATAGGTGTGGGGGGGTGTACAAAAGGTTTCCCTCCTTCCCCTCCTGTGGTGTTTTGGGCAATTTGTATCAAAATGGCATAGAGGTAAAAAGAGGTTTCTTTCTAGATTAAAAAACCCTTCAAAATATCAGAAGGATGGGTTCAGGGGTTAGAAAGCTATGATGAACAAAAAACAGATGTAGTGTTTTGTGTTTGTTCTGTTTTTTGCTCAGTTGACAGCACAAAAGTCACAGAAACATTAAGTGCTTCATCCTTGATGGAGAGGATGGGTGACACTTTACTGAGAAAATGTATGAACCTGTATAGTGCAAAGCTTGTAGATGCTATAGTACAAGGGGGGACTTTGAAGTTTGAAGTGTTTTTAAAAGGGATTCCTTTCTCCCCACCTTTTGTGGGCAATTTGCTGTATTCTTCATTATGTAACTGTGTTTTACACACACACACACACACACCACCTCCTTGCTTGTAAAGATCTCACAGCACCCTCCCCCCTATATTCTTTCAGGTACAGTGGGGGATCTTTCTTCTTCGTTTCAGAATGAGAAGCCTCACTCATCATAAAGCAGTTGGAGAGACGGCAGCAGAGATGACAAAACCATCTCTCTCTCTCTCTCTCACACACACACACACACACACACTATAGCAGAATGCTGGTGCCCTGCCCTTCCTGATCAAGAGGTCAAGAAAAAGTGCAAGGTACCCTTGACTAAGGTTGTGGGGACTTTGACTAGTGTGGATAGTGTGTCTCCTCTGAATGAATGCTTGGAGGCGGTAATGGGCTGGATGAGGAAAAACAAACTGAAGCTGAATCCAGACAAGACGGAGGTGCTTGCTGTTAAAGGCCGCAACCTGGGTTTGGAGGTGTGTCAACCGGTTCTGGATGGGGTTACACTCCCCCTGAAAGACTGTGTTCGCAGCTTGGGGGTGCTCCTGGATCCGTCGCTCCAAATGACAGCCCAGATAGATGCGACGGCCAGGAGTGCCTACTATCAGCTTCGGCTGATATGCCAGCTGCACCCCTTCCTAGAGTTGGAAGACTTAAAGATGGTGGTGCACGTGCTGGTAACTTCGAGGCTCGACTTCTGCAATGCACTGTACATAGGGCTACCTCTGTGCCTAGTCCAGAAACTTTTTTTTAAATAATTTTTATTTATTTCGACATAATAAAACATAAACAACATAAAATACAATACCTAACCCTCAACAAACCCCCCCCCCGTGCACCCCACCCCCATGAGACCTTCTCTTAATCATTCTTCATCTTTCCAAAATTTAACATCTCTTTTGAAGGTTTTTGTCCCTTCCCCGATCTTAATACATATTCCAAAAAGGGACTCCATATTTCTCCAAAATCATTCTTACTGGACATTCCCCTCCTTATTTTCATTCTACACGTCAATTTGTCATTCAATGCCATATCCCACATTTCTTTATACCATTCTTCTATTGTATAGCTTCCTTGTCCTTTCCAATTTTTAGCAATCATTATTCTAACGGGTGCCAGGAGGTTGTTTATCAATTCTCTCTTAGATTTATTCTCATCCTCTCTATCCCAAACTGCTAGTAGAGCTATCTTAGGGCTTAATTCCAATTTACTTCCAATTATTTCACTTATTTCTTTAAACACCCTTTCCCAAAATTTTTGTACATGTTCACAGCTCCACCATATATGAAAATAAGTTCCAACCTCCTGACATCCTCTCCAACAATTCTTAGACACTTTTTTATCTATCTGGTGAAATCTTACAGGTGTTAGATACCATCTCCACACTGTCTTATAAAAATTCTCCTTAATTCTAATCGACAACCGCTTTAACATTCTTGCATTCTACAACCTCTCCCAGTTATGGTCATTAATTTTTCCCTTTACATCTTCTTCCCAGATCATTTTTATAGCTTTAATAGAGTCCTGAAGATCATCATCTATCAACATTTTATATATCTCAGTAGTCAATCCTTTCCTATTTCTAATTTCTTCTTTTCTTCCTTTTAGTTCAATTAAATCTTCAAATCTTGTATTGTTTCTACAATTCTTATTTTTCATTTTCCATTCCTGAGTCCATTTTCCCAATTGTAAACATTTGAACCAGGCTATCTTTTGTCCTTTTAATATCTCTTTGATTTGCTCATTATCCTTCATTCTTTCCATCCAATTCCTTAACTTAATTGTTTCCTGATCTTTCAGACTCTCTTCTATCTCTGCTTTTAAATCCCTTGGGAAGTTTCCCACTACTACCACTGGGGCAAGTGGGGAATCTCCTGGTATCCACTTTCCTTTAAATTTCTCCCAGATCTCTAAAATATTTTCCAACCACGGGTTGTCCAGTCCCCTCCTATCTTTCTTTTGCAAATTAATAAAAAAAATATTTCTCAATTTAAAATCTATTACCCCTGTTTGCGATTCGAACCATTCAAGATCTTCCTCCCCTAGAATACTATTTATAACATATCTTAATTGATTAGCAATATAATAATATTTAATATTTGGAAGTCCCAAACCTCTTTTCTTTTGAGCCTTATACCATAACCCTTTACTAATCCTAGCTCTCTTATATCCATTGCAAAAAACGTTAATCATATTTTGCCAACTTTTTAACTCAGCTTCTGATATTTTAATCGGTAACATTCTAAACAAAAAATTAATCTTAGGTAGTATCTTCATTTTAGTAACCACTATTCTACCAAACCAAGAATACTTTAATTTTCTATATATCTCTAATTTCTCCCCTACCTGTTTTTTCAAAGTTACAAAATTAAGTTCCTCTAACCTATCTAAATCTTTAGCAATGTTAATTCCTAAATAGCGTACTATATTTTTAAGCCTAAGCCCTAACTTATTTTTACACTCCTCCAACTCTTCCTTGTTATAATTAAATAACATCATTTCTGACTTCCCCCAATTAACTTGTAATCCCGTGATTTCCCCAAATTCTCTCAAGTGCTTCTTAATCACCTCCCCACTCTCCAGGGGATCTTCTAATGTCAGTAATGTGTCGTCCGCAAACATATTCATTTTAATCTTCTCCTTTCTTCCAATCCCCTTTAATCTTTCATCCTCCCTTATCACATTTGCCAAAATTTCTATCACTATTGCAAATAAGATAGGTGAAAGTGGACATCCTTGCCTAGTTCCTTGAGCTAGTGTAATCTGTTGCGTTAACCCATCATTAACCATTATTTCAGCTTTGTTATTTTTATACAGCTGATCCATCACTCCCATAAATTTATCTCCAAACCCAAATGTTTTTAAAATTATTTTAAGCGCTGGCCATTCCACACAATCAAAGGCTTTGAATATATCCAAAGCTAATAAACCTGCTTTTAAATTCCTTTTTTAATGATATTAATTATATTTAAAACTCTTCCAATTACATTAGGCATTTGCCTACCAGAAATAAATCCACATTGGTCTTTTTTAATATATTTAGATATAAATGTACCCATTCTTTCTGCCATTATTGCTGTAAAAAATTTTGAGTCCTGATTTATTAACGATATTGGTCTATAAGATGCTGGATCCGTCAAATCCTTACCTGGTTCTGGATTAATATAATCAGGGAATGTGCCTAGTCCGGAAACTTCAGTTAGTTCAAAATATGGCAGCCAGGTTGGTATATCTAGGAGTGACCATATTACGCCAGCTTTAAAATCGCTCCACTGGCTGCCAATTAGTTTCTGGGCGAAGTATAAAGTGTTGGTTATTACCTTTAAAGCCCTACATGGGTTGGGTCCAGGTTACCTGTGGGATCGCCTTCTTCCATACAATCCGCCCTGCACGCTCAGGTCCTCTGGGAAGAACTTACTGCAGTCAGCCAAGACTAGGCTGACAACCGTTACCCAGAGACCCTTCTCTTCTGCAACTCCCAGACTGTGGAATGACCTGCCGGAGAAGACTCGTCAACTTAACAGTCTTTTAGAATTTAAGAAAGCTATAAAGACTGTTCTCTTCTGGCAGGCATATCCAGTGGAATTTTAGAATGTTTTAAGGATGTTTTAGGATGTTTTAATGCAGTTTTAATAATATGTGTCATGTTTTAATCAGTTTCATGTTGTTGTTCCCCGCCTAGATCCAGACGGAGAGGCGGGTAAGAAATAAATTATTATTATTATTATTATTATTATTATTATTATTAGTGTCAATAGTAGCCAGTCACTTACCTGGCAGAGTGACCACTACAGACATCTCCTGGTTAGTTCTGGCTCTCAAGCCGTTCCTGGAAATCCATAGACACACAGTGACAATATTAAATGAAAAAACAGCAGCAGCCTCTGAGATGTTTCTCCCCAAAGTAACAAGGAGAGCCCAGATAAAGCTATTTCCTGGTTGGAAGCTAGAACTGCCAGTCACAAAACTATACTTAGTAATGGGAGAACCAGGGAGGTTTTGAATTCACCAAAACTTCCCTCTTTCTGGTTGAATTATCGGTTGGGGTGTGCACGGACCCCCCGGATCGGATCGGGACCCGGATCGGGACCTCCAATTTTGTCCCGGACCGGTTCGGACAAAATCGGAGGCCCCCCGGACCGGATCGAGTCCGATCCCGACCCAAAAATCGTACATTTTTGGATCGGCCGCCATTTTTTTCCCCATAGACTTGCATTGCAATGCAAGTCTATGAGGAAAAAATGGCGGCGGGTGGGTAAGGGGGGGCCTAACTCCCTCCCCCCCCCCGGGGCCGTCCGCTGTGGACGGCCCCGGCAGGTAAACCCCCTCCCCCGCGCTCCCTACCCCCCTGGGGCCGCCCGCTTCCATCCGCTGGCGCCCGCGGGCGCCAGCGGATAGAAGCGGACGGCTCCGGGGGGGGTAAGCCCCCTTCCCCGCCACTGCTTACCTTCTCGGCCCATCCGGCGCCGGCGGCTACTACCAGCGGGCTCCGCGGCCTACTCTCGAGTAGCGCGCCGGGTGATGACATCACCCGGCGCGCCACCCTGGAGCAGGCCGCGGAGCCTGCTGGTAGTAGTAGGCGCCGGCGCCGGACGGGAGCCGCCGGGCCGGGCAGGTAAGGGCCCCCCTCCCCCCTCCCCCCTCCGCGCGCCCCCTCCTCCCCTCCACGCACCCCCTCCTTACCTTTCCGGCCCGGCGGCTCCCGTCCGGCGCCGGCGCCTACTACTTCCAGCAGGCTCCGCGGCCTGCTCTAGAGTAGCGCGCCGGGTGATGACATCACCCGGCGCGCCATCCTAGAGCAGGCCGCGGAGCCTGCTGGGAGTAGTAGGCGCCGGCGCCGGACGGGAGCCACCGGGCCGAGAAGGTAAGTGCCCCCCTCCTCCCCCCCCCCGCTGTCCACTTTCATCGGCGGGCGCCCGCTGGCGCCCGCCAATGGAAGCGGCGGTGGGCGCCAGTGGGCGCCCGCCGATCCGCCGATCCACCGAACCGGTTCGGAGCTTTTTCGGACCGGTTCGGATTGGATCGGCCGATCCAGCTGCGGGATCGGAAATCGGATAATTTATCCGATTTCCCACTGGACCGGACTCGGATCGTGGATCGGGTCCGATCCAGTGCACATCCCTAATTATCGGAACGTTTTTTTTGAGAACATGTGCTCCTGTTTGTGTACATGTTTGGGGTTGCAATTGGGGCATCTTTAAGTGAGTTGCAAACTGAAACTAAATGCTTGCACAACCCTATCTATACCCCCCGCTCCTTTTATATGGAAACCTTGCAGGAAAATGGATCAGTTTTTCTCATTGTCTATGTTCCTCCAAGTAGAATTACTTACTCCCTAAGCTTCAAAACGAGTCAGATTTGGTTCAGACAGATTTGGAGGATTCCTACTTCATTTTGGACAGAGCTCAGATCTCTCTAATTGAGCCTATTGAATGCACACAGAAGCATACAAACCATTTTGTATTGTCTACATAATCAGAAGTAAAGAATGGCTCAGAAAATGAAGATGTCTAAGTTCTGAAAACCCTGAAGCCTAATTTGTCATGTTCTACCAGAGTCTAACTAAACAACCAGTAAACATTGGGGCTGCAATCCAACAGAACTATTACAGCTTCACATCTGTATCCCTTTTATCAAGTGGACACTCTGCTGGTCAGCTGTTTGGTGGGGAATGGGAGAGGTTGAGATTGAATCTGGCCCTCTGCTCCCTGCCTGAACTGCTGGTCATCAGTATTTCAGCTTTATTTAATGCAGGGGTGAGCAACTTGTGGCCCTCCAGAAGTTTTGGCCTACAACTCCCATCAGCCCTAGCCAGTATAGCCACTGGGGAGGTATGACAGGAGTTGTAGTCCAAAACATTAGAGCTCTCCCATTCTGGTTTAATGGCTCTGCACTGCCCCAGCTGTTGGATATGGAGGGAAATTAAGAGCATAAGAAGAGACATGCTGGAGCAGACCAAGGGTCCTTCTAGTCCAGCATTCTGTTCACCCACAAAAGAACACTCTTCCCCATGTACAAGCAGGACATGAGTGCAACAGCAACCTCCCATTTATGTTCCACAGCAACTGATGTACATAGGCATACTGTCTCTGATACTAGAGGTTGTATATAGCCATCAGGACTGGTAGCCATTGATGGACTTTTCCTCCATAAATTGCATGCATAACATCCATTAAAGCATAGTATTCTTTGTCCTCTTAGGAATACACGTGCAGAAGCCATCTTCTGCATGATTATATAGTTCCTAGCTGGTTCAAGGTGTACTGTTATAGGACGTGGCTCAGATATACCTGTAAACTGATGCAATTCTCATGTGCTCTTTGGAAAAACTTAAGTTTCCCTTCAAATCACAGTCTGTTGTATTGCACCCCAGTTACAAATTAATATAACTGCATCAATGGACTCCAAGATGAATGTTGTACAAAAAGCTGCTTCAGTGCTACTAAAACCATCCGTTCTTGCCAGCTTTCCATTTTAATTGCATTAATTTATTTCTTTAGAATTGAACAGCATGTATATTTGGACACTATATACAGCAATTATCCAGATGGGCATACATTTCAAGGTAAACTTAATCAGGGAAAAGGAGCAGGCAGCGCATATCATCTACTGGAAAAATTTCCTCCTCTCTTAACACTAAATTGGTTCTCACCACTATTTGTACTGTGGAAGGTTTTTAAAATTGACCTGATGGCGTGTATACATAAGAAAAACAAGAGTATTCTATCTCGCCTTAATTCAGAAAGCAATGTCCTCTAATTTGATTTTAAAAACTCAGAATGTATTAAAAAGTTATAGGTGTGTAAGAACCCAAAACCAATCAAGCCCAATTTCCTGCTGTAAGGTAGAATCATCCATTCACCAGCCTCTGCATAGGAAGTCACTATCTCAATACATCTAAGATCAAATTTCTGAACATTTTTCCCAAGCTTTCCTCTCCTTAGATGCTCTCCTTACCCATTCACAATGTTGCCTTCCACCCTCTTGAACAGTCACATATCCCCACTTTTACCTTCTTTGTTCCCTATACCCAGACTATGTCACATCTCTCTTTACAATGTTGGAACAATATGTCCCCCTCCTCTATGTCCCATCAACAAAAACAATCATCCATGCATTTGTCATCTTTCACATAGACTACTGCAAACTTCACCTCGCTGTTATCTCACCTGATTTCCCTCATGTCTTTCCAGAACTCTGCTTTCAAAATGAGTCACCTGCCTTGCCACTCTGATCACATTTATTTACATTTATTTAAAATATGTATAACCGCCTTTCAGGCTGGGAGCCTTTCCAAGGCTGCTTATGACAATAAAATACATATAATAAAATCCATAGTAATAAGAACTAATATGATAATTAAAATAGCAAAAGTTTCACAAAATAGCATGCTGATAAGGGTGAAGGTGGTCCTTCAAGAAATCTAGTCCCAAATAGTTGAAGGCTTTAAAGGTCAAAAACAGCACTTTAAATCGGGCTCAGAAACGCACTGATAACCAGTACTGGCATTATATGATCTGATCACCTCACCCTCACCAACACTCAGGTGGCCAATTCTGCACCAGCTGAAGTTTCTAGACCATCTTCAAAGGCAGCCCCACATACAGTGCATTACAGTAGTCTAGCCTGGATGTCATCAGCGCATAGATGACCAAGGCAAGGTCTGTCCTCTCCAGATAAGGCCGCCACTAGCGTACCAACCTAATCTGGTAAAATGCACTCCTGGACACCACAATCCCCTGGGCTTCCCCAGTTAGTGCAGAGTCCAGGTGGATTCCCAGACTACACACTTGGTTTTTTAGTGGAAGTGCATTCCTATCTAAGACCAGTTGTAATTACATCCAGAGTAGTGGGTTTCCCAACCCACAGTACCTCTGACATGTTTGGATTAAGTTTGTCATGACTAGGCCTGTTCCCCTTAGGCTTGGAGAAGGAGTTTCAGGTGAAGCAGAAGAGATGGTGCCAGAAACATATCAGCCTATACGGACAGTGGGAAAGGTGACTCTCACGGGCTCTTCACCAGCTGGGAATGAACTTTCACCAGACCTTATCTCTGAAAGTATAAACAACAAACAGGCTCTGGGAAATCAGTATTCTTCCAAGGGGGAGGGCAATGAAAGGCTAGCTGATCCTAGAGTATGCCGCAGACTAAAATGGGCGGAGCTAAAGGAAGGTGAGAGAAGGCCAGTCCAGCTAACTTCTCACCAAAGGCTTCTTCAGAACCAGTCTTCATGAAGTTAAAGCGTAAGGGGAGAAGACTTTCTGTTCTTCTTGAAAGGACAATTGTCTCACTTAGTTTGCATATTTTTGCCTAGAGGGAAGTTCCTAGAGGTTGGACTCTCTTCAGGTGGGAAGATATGTTTATTGTCTGAATAAAGCTCTGTGGATTATGTGGCGGGCCTCTTTATTGTCTCCCAATAAGGCAAGAGGTTTTGGGAAGTATGTCAAAGTCTCAGCTTGTTCACCAGCCTCCAGATACTAGTTCAAGAGTTTCACAGACCCCCTGGGATGTGTAGATCGAAAGGAGAGAGAGAGCTGAGTATCATTTGCATACTCATGATGCTTCAGCCCAAACCTCTAGATAACTTCTCCCTGCGATTTTGTGAAAATGTTAAAAAGTATGACACTTTTCCTTAAATTCCTACATTGGCTTCCTCCTCACTTCTAGAACTAGGGCAAACTTCTTGTCCTTACTTTCAAAGCCTGCTGTGGCTTTCATCCCTTGTCTCTATGCAATATAATTTAACTATATTCAATTGCCTCCCTGCCCAATGATCTTCACTCCTTTAGCTCCACCACCATCCATCCTCTGAAGGTCTCCTGCTCCCTCAAAAGATGCTGTCCTTTATGTTTGAGACTGCCTCCTTTAATGTATGTGTGATGCCACATCTCTTATTTTCATCAAATTCCTCCTCTAAATGCCACCTTTTCTATGAAATTTTGTTTCAGTTTCTCTGGTTCTCATGCCCTACTGCAACCATGCCTATAACCAAGCTTATGTACATGTAGATGTTAGGGATGTGTATCGTATCGTTAAAACCGCCGATAAAGATACAATATGCTCTCTATCGTGTCTCCATTTAATGATAACAATACGATAGGGAATCATAAGGAATCCAACGATAATTATCGGAAATGATAGAAATTCCAACGATAAGTATTGTATTTTATCGTGTTATCAGAAGGCGCTTTCTCTTTTGCCGCCACATGGACAGAGCTAGAAGGTGGGGTGTGCTTGATGAGACTGACAGTTTCAGTGACCAATCGTGCAACAAGGATTCCAGCAGGAGCCAATCACAATGTTGGAGGAGGGAGGATATCCCCGCATAAACCCCCCACACTTGGTGTTCCAGGCTTTGTTGGGAGTTAGGCGTTGAGGGAAGAAGGGTGGATTTGTTGGAGCTCTGTCCTGGCTCCTGGGTCTTGGTGGTGAATCATTGGTGATTCATTGTAATCTCTTGCATCTTTGTGTCTCAGATTCGTTTGGCTGTGCATTGCTGCCTATGTGTTTGAGACTTTGAGTTATAATTTTTATTTTTATAGTACATTTTCTGGTTGGGGTTAGGTACTTAGCATGAGTGGGGGTACTGTGACTGAGGGGGAGCGTGTTTGTCCTCTGCCCTGTTGGACTTTCTTAAAAAAAACCCAGAAATCTATTATATTTTTAAAAATTATATTTATCTCCCTCTCTCTCTCTGGGTGTGTGTGTTTGCTTGATTGACTGTGAGTGTGCTGCTGCTGTGTCTAGCCTGCTACACTGGATCTGTGTGGTCAAAGCAGCACACAAAGTCACAAACTGTGGACAAAGCATACTTTTTTGTTGCAATCATTTTCTACTTTGTAGCAGTATGAAACGCGGCTCTAAGACACGCCTTCGGTGAGGTGGCTCTGGGTCTAGGAGAGATGCTGTTGCTGCTGGAGGCAGTTTTGGGGTGCCTGTCTCTCCTTCTCATACATTTTTTATTTCTTTTTGAAAGACACTGCTCCAGCCAATGGTTCCAGTCTGGACTGGAGGGACTGCTTTAGGGAGCCTTGTGATTCCTGTATTTTTATTTTTCATCACTACATCCCCTGGGTTTGCTCCTCGTGGAGTCCGTTAGTGAGGGACTGCAGAAGCATCCCCCTCACGCATTTGTTTGTTTTGAGAATTTGGTCAGGCAATGTGCCTGCCTACGCCTGCCCAGAAGGGGCTCTTATTAATTTGCCAATGTGCCTGCCGGGGACTCATATATTATCAATTGGCCAATGTGCCCACCCAGAAGGGGACTTCTATGAACTGGGCAATGTGCCACCCCGTCTTCTATGAACTGGGCGATGTGCCTACATGACTTCTATGAACTGGGCAATGTGCCTACCTCTATCCCAAACATGACTTTTATTTGCCTCTGCTCCAGCCAATGTGCGCAGCTCTGGCATGAAGAAATGCCAACCTGCCTGCATGGGGATGGCAGGCAGACTGGGTCATTTTTTAAACATGATGATGAGGATCCTGCAGGTTGGCATGCTTCCGGGGTATCTTCCGGCCCAATGAGGCCCTGCCTGCTAAGGCTGGCTCTAAAATAATGTTACGCCCGTGCTATTCCCCTACCCCCCAATCCTTTTAATTTATAAACATGCGTGGATGAGACAAGGCATTTTACTTTTATGACTGCATATGGAAGGCACTGCCACCTAGGTTTATCCATAGGTTTTGAATGTTCACTGTATTCATAAAAATATACCTAACTCACGTGACTTTAATTTGCCAAAGTGCCTACCCCGAACGTGAGTTTTCTTTTATTTTGCAACATGCCTACCTACCTCAACCCCAACAGGGACTTTTCTTTTATTTGCCACTGCTCTAGCCAATGTGTGCAGCTCTGGCATGAAGAAATGCCCACCACCTCCACTACCTGCATGGGGATGGCGGGCAGACTGGGTCGTTTTGCTACTGTGGTGGAATGCAGCCATCCACTCACTGTGCCAGGCGTAGGAGCTAGTGGGATCTTGCAGGTTTCTTCGCTTCCTCCTGCTGGGTATCTCCTCTCCTGGCCCAATGAGGCCCTGCTTACTAAGGCTATACATGTTACACCCGTGCTATTCCCCTACCCCCCAATCCATATGACTGCATATGGAAGGCACTGCCAGGTTTATCCACAGGTTTGGAAAGTTCATTGTATTCTATCCAGGAATGCATCCACTCACTCTCACTGTGCCACGCATGCACGCATAGGCGCATTCCCTCTGCTCCAGCCAAAGAGCCAACCTCAACCCAGACAGGGACTTTTCATTTATTTGCCAAAGAGCCAACCTCAATCCAGAAGGGGACTTTTCATTTATTTGCCAAAGTGCCTACCTCTATCCTGAACGTGACTTTTTATTTGCCTCTGCTCCAGCCAATGTTGTGCACAGCTCTGGCATGAAGAAATGCCAACCTGCCTGCACAGGGAAGGCGGGCAGACTGGGTCGTTTGAAGCACGATGAGGTCAAGGCGGTGTGTGATGGTTGTTTTGATGGCATTCTCACAGTTGTAAAAGCAGCACATGATATGCTTCTGCTGGGATCCTCCAGGTTGCCCACTGCAGGGGTATCTCTCCTGGCCCAATGAGGCCCTGCCAAACTATGGCTTGCTAAAATAACTGTAACTCCTGTTCTATTTCCCTACCCCCCAATCCTTTCATTATTTCATTTGACATGCGTGGCCTAATCAATGAGACAAGACAGCAGCAGTTCCCCATCTTCTGATTAACACATTTTACTTTTATGACTGCATATGGAAGGCACTGCCTACTAGGTTTCCACAGGTTTGTAAAGTTCATTCATTGTATTCTATTCATATAATACCTATAAGTCTCAGCAGTAGCAGCATGTAGTGCATTACTAGAAACAGTGCATGTTGTTGAGAGCTTACTTCTGAGTAACGCCTGCAGCTGTGCATCTGAAATTGGGCACAGATGAGTCCCCTCAAGGCCATCTGTGAGATGGCCATGAGTACTGGACGACGTTTCTTGAAAAAGGACCACATTTCAGCCACCTGAAACAGTGTATCTGAAAGCTTACTTCTGAGTAACGCTTGCACCTATTGTTCTGTAATTTGGCACACATGACTAGCAACACTCAGTCTGCACTGTGATGAAGTTTCAAACCTGTAACTTGGAAAATTAAGAAGTTTTAGGCCTTGCAGACTCAAAAGCAACTCTCTCTAGGGCAAAATGTAGAAACGATATAATATTGTATTTCCGATATTTACGGGAAATTCGATACGATACGATACGGACCACCTACGATATTATCGGAGACGATAATTTTTGGTCCGAAATCCCGATAATGATACGATAATTTTGGGCGTGCACATCCCTAGTAGATGTTGCTTCCCTATTTGCCTCCATTGCTTCCTTTCCTCTGTTGTTTTCCCTGTTTCAATGTTTAGATGCTAAATTCATTGGGGCAGACACAGTTCTTGTATTCTGTAAAGCATCATGCACATAAATAGTAATATATAAATTGCCTTGCTCAACCTACCTCACAAGGTTGTAATGGGTACCTAATCCTCCCTAATATATGCTGCACTGGTGTGGTTGCTTTTGCAACAAATGTTTCCTAATGTATGCCTTTTGCTACACAGTTTTTGATCAGAAAAAAACATCACAAAATTTGGAGAAGAGAGAAAATTGAATGGTAACTGAGTTCCAGGTTGTGTATTACTTCAGGAAGTGTGAATTAGGTCAGTTCATATTACAATGTGTACCAAACTACTTTCGCCCCATCCCTAGTTTTAGTGCCCCACCAGTTTAGGCCCCCACCAATCATCGTTAACCTCATGATTGTCATGAGGATGGACGACATAATGAAAGATTTTAGAGCACATTACAAATTAAAGGTAACAAATAGTAATTGCAAGATTTTATATATATCCAGGTACAAGTACATCTGCTATATAACATAATGAGCTGTTCAGCTCCCTGCATTTACGGAATCATTACCAAAGAAATCCAGCAACCCAGCTGAAGGGAGAAAACTTTAAATTACCCTGGGTAATTTACCTGTTATCAATTCCCAAGTATAGAAAATAATTCTGTTCTTCATTTATAGCAGTGTATAGTTCATGCATTTAATATATGTGCAGCAAAGCAGAGACCATGAAATAACAGATTCGTTTGTGCTTGCTCCCATTTGCAAAGTTAAATTAAGATTTTTTTTTCATGGCTATATCAGACTGAATATATAGTAAAATCATTTTTAAAAGGCAAGGGAATTCAAAAGAATCTGAATTTTATAGCCTTGTTGGAAAGCATAGTTAAGTGATCCTGTATATTAATTTGTAGCATTCTTCCTTTACTCAACAAGAGAGTTGATTGACTGAACTGATTGATTCCAACCTAATTATCCCAAACTAATGAATGCATTCTATGTAGCCCTTTGTGACAGTACCTGATGCAAATGTTATTCTTTATCTGATAATAATTTATTTATTTTCCATGATAATATCTAAGAAGGGGGGTTGGGAATGATGGCCACTTGCACCAATAAAAGTATGCAAGTACAGATTTCACTAGGGGTGTGCCCGGACCCCCCAGATTGGATCAGGACCTCCAATTTTGTCATGGATTGGATCAGACAAAATCGGAGCCCCCCCGGACCGGATCGAGTCTGATCCCGATCCAAAAATCGGAACTTTTGGGATCGGCCGCCATTTTTTTCCCCATAGACTTGCATTGCAATGCAAGTCTATGAGGAAAAAATGGCGGCGGGTGGGTGAGGGGGGCCTAACTCCCTCCCCCCCTGGGGCCGTCTGCTGTGGACGGCCCCGGCAGGTAAGCCCCCTCCTCCGCGCTCCTTACCCCCCCCGGGGCCGTCCACTTCCATCCGCTGGCGCCTCCTCCCCCCTGCCCCTGCTCCCTGCTTACCCTTCCTAGCCGTTTGCTCCCGTCTGCCGCTGGCTACTACTGCAAGCGTGTCATGGTTCCATCTGAAGAATCTTCCTCTGAGGAGGAAGAAGTTGCAGAGACTGCAGCTTCACCCATTCCCCAGGACTTACCAGAGAAGGAGGAAGGGCAGGGAGGTTCCTCAGAAGAGCCCCAGGAAAGCCACCCTCTTCCACCCCCTGTCTCCAGCGAGAAAGATTCTGGGCCTGAAGAGGTTTGTCCTTTAACTCCCCAGAAGAGGCAGTGTCTGAAGCGTGCGGAGCAAGCTCGTCCCTCAAGATGCAGCATGAGATTGCAAAAACATAGCACAGCAGAAGCAAGCCTTAAATAAGATTGCGAAGGAATAGGAAACAGCTGGGGGAAGGGGCGAGGACAAGCTCAGGCAAGAATAAAGTGCTTGAATGAGGAAGCAGGGGTTCGTTGGGAACAACCAACGTAATCGGCTCCTGGCACTCCCGCGTACTTCCGGCTTGTAACCTGTGGACTGAACACCCGGCTTGACTGTTGACTCTGGACCCTGGACTTCCCTGATACCTGGTTTGACCTTCGGCTTCAACAATTGGACTATCTGAATCTCTGGTGTGACCCCAGGCTTTGGTAACTGGACTTTGTGGACTTTCTAGTGTGCTTTTGGATTCTGGAACGGAACTGGGGATTTATCTGCCTTGTTTTGTAAGTCCGGCACTCCATGTAGGCTGGGGGTTAACCTCTTGGATATAAATAAAAACTTCAGACAATTAAGTTTGCTGGCGTCCTTCCCGGACATTCCTTGATAAGGGGTTTGGTTGGCTGGATTCCCAGACAGGAGACTTGTGATTTACGACAGAGCGGGCTTTGTGGCCTGCTCCAGAGTAGCACGCCAGGTGATGTCATCACCTGGCACACTACCTAGGAGCAGGCCGTGAAGCCCACTTGCAGTAGCAGCCGGCAACGGACGGGAGTGGATGGCCAGGAAAGGTAAGCGCGCCATGCGCCGTGCGGCCCCCTCCCCCTGCCCCCTCTCCCCCTGCCCCCTGCTTACCTTTCCTGGCCGTCCACTCCCGTCCGCCGCTGGCTATTACTGCGAGCGGGCTTCACGACCTACTCCAGAGTAGCGTGCCAGGTGATGTCATCACCTAGTGCGCTACCTAGGAGCAGGCCGTGAAGCCCGCTTGCAGTAGTAGCCGGCGGCGGATGGGAGTGGACGGCCAGGAGAGGTAAGCGCGCTGCGCCCCCTCCCCCTGCCCCCTCTCCCCCTGCCCCCTGCTCCCTGCTTGCCTTTCCTGGCCGTCCGCTTCCATCCGCCGCTGGCTACTACTGCGAGCGGGCTTCGCGGCCTGCTCCAGAGAAGCGCGCCAGGTGATGTCATCACCTGGCGCGCTACCTAGGAGCAGGCCGTGAAGCCTGCTCGCAGTAGCAGCCGGCGGCGGACAGGAGCGGACGGCCAGGAAAGTAGGGATGTGCACTGACCCCCCGGATCGGATCGGATAGCGGATCGGAATTGGACCTGGGGGGTCGGATCGGATCGGATCGGAGGATGGTCGGATCGGATCGGACCGGATGTCCAATCCGGATCGGACGCCATTTTGAATGCTTTTTCCCATAACCAAGTATTGTTTTACAAAAACGCCTATAGCTTTTTCATTTTTAAAGATAGAAGGATGAAACTTGGGCACATTATACACTGGTTAGGCATAGTTATCTGTGAGAAATTTCAGAAAGATTGGTGCATGCATTTTGTGGCAATTAATTTTTTAATAAATACCCAGGAATGCCTATAACTTTGTCATTTTTAAAGTTACACACATGAAACTCTGCCACATTGTAGGTGGTACCTTGGGACCTATGTGTGTGAAATTTCAGAAACGTAGGTGCTTGCCTTGTGTGGCAATTAATTTTAGAAAAATGGGTAGTAGTGGGGTAAATACATTTACGCCTCCCATTTTTTTATTTTTGAAGATACAAACAGGAAACTAGGGCACATTACAGGTACCACTTGCCTTGATATGTGTGTGAAATTTCAGAAACATTGGAGCTTGCCTTGTGTGGCAATTAATTTTTGAAACAATGAGGAAAGAAACACCTATAACTTTGTCATTTGTAAAGTTACACACATGAAACTTTGCCACATTGTAGGCGGTACCTTGGGACCTATGTGTGTGAAATTTCAGAAACGTAGGTGCTTGTATTGTGTGGCAATTAATTTTTGAAACAATGAGGGATTCATTGGACAGCACTTGCCCATAGGGATTCATTGGACAGTACTTGCCCATAGGGAATCATTGGACAGTACTTGCCCATAGGAAATCATTGGAAAGCACTTGCCCATAGGAAATCATTGGAAAGCACTTGCCCATTGAGAAATACAGTTATGCCTCCCACTTTTTTATTTTTGAAGATACAAACAGGAAACTTGGGCACATTGTAGACTGGTTAGGGATAGTTATCTGTGAGAAATTTCAGAAAGATTGGTGCATGCGTTTTGTGGCAATTAATTTTTTAATAAATACCCAGGAATGCCTATAACTTTGTCATTTTTAAAGTTACATACATGAAACTTTGCCACACTGTAGGTGGTACCTTGGGACCTATGTGTGTAAAATTTCAAAAACGTAGGTGCTTGCCTTGTATGGCAATTAATTTTAGAAAAATGGAAAGTAGTGGGGTAAATACATTTATGCCTCCCATTTTTTTATTTTTAAAGATACAAACAGGAAACATGGGGACATTGCAGGGAACACTTCACTTGATATGTGTGTAAAATTTCAGAATGATAGGTCCAGGCATGTGGTGGCAAGGTGTCTGCACACACCACTTTGAAGACTGTAGAAAATTTCTCCTGTAACGATCCTAGCGAGAGAGAGTGATCCTAGGCTCAGCAGTTCTGCTTGAGTAAAAAGTGAAAGTATCAAAGCATACACGAGCCAAGTGCTACTTTGTTTCTCCTTTTGTAATGGATACTAGCTCAGTTGCAGCCAAGAGTGCAAGGATCAAAGAGATGAGAGAAAGTGTTTCCTTCTTCTTCCAGGGAGGCGGGAGGGTGCAATTGACAGCCCCAGCCTATGTGTAAAAAAGGTTAATAACTTTTAATCTAAAAAATTCGTAGCCACCAAATGCCTGGACCCAGCTTTCTGAAATTTCCTGGGTATTTATTAAAAAATTAATTGCCACAAAACGCATGCACCAATCTTTCTGAAATTTCTCACAGATAACTATCCTTAACCAGTCTACAATGTGCCCAAGTTTCCTGTTTGTATCTTCAAAAATAAAAAAGTGGGAGGCATAACTGTATTTCTCAATGGGAAAGTGCTTTCCAATGATTTCCTATGGGCAAGTGCTTTCCAATGATTTCCTATGGGCAAGTACTGTCCAATGAATCCCTATGGGCAAGTGCTGTCCAATGAATCCCTCATTGTTTCAAAAATTAATTGCCACACAATACAAGCACCTACGTTTCTGAAATTTCACACACATAGGTCCCAAGGTACCGCCTACAATGTGGCAAAGTTTCATGTGTGTAACTTTACAAATGACAAAGTTATAGGCATTCCTGGGTATTTATTAAAAAATTAATTGCCACACAAGGCAAGCACCTATGTTTCTGAAATTTCACACACATAGGTCCCAAGGTACCACCTACAATGTGGCAAAGTTTCATGTGTGTAACTTTAAAAATGACAATGTTATAGGCATTCCTGGGTATTTATTAAATAATTAATTGCCACAAAACGCATGCACCAATCTTTCTGAAATTTCTCACATATAACTGTCCCTAACCAGTGTATAATGTGCCCAAGTTTCATCCTTTTATCTTTAAAAATGAAAAAGTTATAGGCATTTTTGTAAAACAATACTTGGCTATGGGAAAAAGCATTCAAAATGGCGTCCGATCCGGATCGGACCTCGTCAGATCGGATCGGATCGGATTTTCCCGATTTTGGGGCGGATCAGATTCGGATCGTGGATCGGATCCGATCCGATGCACACCCCTACAGGAAAGGTAAGCACGCTGCACCCCCCCTCACCCTGCCCCCTGCTTACCTTTCCTGGCCGTCTGCTCCCATCCGCCGCCCCCTGCCTCTGTTGTCCACTTCCATTGGCGGGTGCCCACTGGCGCCCACCAATGGAAGCGGACAGCCCCGCTAGGGAAGCCCCCCCCCCCGCTGTACGCTTCCATTGGCGGCGCCTGCCGGCGCCCGCCGATGGAAGCGGCGGCAGGCGCCAGCAGGCGCCCGCCGATCCGCCGATCCATCCGAACCAGTTCGGAACCTTTCCGGATCGGATTGGATCAGCTGATCCAGTGGTGAGATTGGAAATCGGATAATTTATCCAATTTCCCCCTGGATCGGATCCGATCCAGTGCACATCCCTAGCTTTCACAATACCTGGCCAATCGTTCCCTCCCATAACTATTCCATACCAGGTTAGGAAGTACCCTGTTGGATCCGAGTAAAGATCCACCTAGACTGGTATCCTATTTCTCTTAATGTCCAGCCATATGCTTCTAGGAAGCCACAAGCAGGGCATGAGGGTAAGGGTGCTCTTCCACTTTTAATCCCAGCAACTGATATTCACTAGCATACTGCCACTGAACATGTAAGTTCTTCCACATAGTCATCATACTAGCTGTTGACTGATCTATCCTCTGGGGTTTGTCTAATCACCTTTTAAACCATCTAATTAGTGGCCATCATCTCATCTTATGGCAATGAATTCCATAAATTGGAATTGTACATTATGTGAAGATTTGATTTTCTTTTGTCCAACTGGAATCTATTGACAACCAATTTCACTGGAGTTCTAGTATTATGAAAGAGGGAGGGAGGGAGCGAGGGAGACTTCCCTCTGTCTACTTTCTTTGCAGCATACATAATTTTTAGACCTTTATCCTTTTATCACACTTAGTGATTTTTATTCTAAATATTAAAGCCCCCAATGTTTTAGCTTTTCTCCATAAGTGCATAAGAAGCATGTATGACACCCAAGAATACTCTAGAAGGTATGGGTTAAATCCAATGTCACAGACATGGACATCCTACAAGACTTTCCTTGGTCTCCGCCCTCTACAGTCTCCCATGCCACCCAAATATGCTCAGGAGAGTTCCCCAACCTTTTGAAGCAGATTTGGGGAGTGCACAGGGGAGGGGAAATCCATTCCACCAGTGGTTTCTGTTCTGTTGCTGGACAGCTAGCACTGGCTCCAACCCTATGTCTCCTTCCCTGTGCCTGGAATCTGGGGTCATTCGTACTAGATTACTTGTGGCCCCATAAGGCCAGGCCTTTCAACAGATGTGACAGCTTAGACAACAAGTCAAGGGCTGGTTTGACAAGTGCAATATTGCTCTTCCATGTATGAACAGGGAGCAAATCCAGCTTTGAATAGCCTTATCCCTATATTCCATATTTTGCTTATTTTTCCAGGCAATGAATTCAATTTTCAAAGTGGTATTCAGTGCTGAAATTTAAAAACAGCTGCTAAAAATGGGGAGGGGGACACCCACATACATCAAAGATAGGATTCTGTTCTTTGGCTTAGACTGCTATTTGCATGCTCAGTAATGAGATGAACATCAGTTTAAAAATAAAATCGAACTTTTCCCAGACTATTAAAGTTGCCATTATTTCAGCCAGTGCCTTGTGAATCAAAACTTTCTTAATACCCTTTTAAAATTGATCACCCTCCAAAAAACTGCAAAGGCTCAGCTAAAAGAGATGCTATGGTCCACTGACCACATTAAATCCAAGCGTGAAGCTCTTAAATGGATTTTAAATGTATCATCCATATAATGTTTATTACAGTTCACACTAAATCCCTCTGATACTTCAATGCATTTTACTGAACAAGAATAGTGTGTGCTGTGAGTCTCTGGCTATAATTTATATATTTGATACAAAATCCTATTACAAATGGTCTTTCAAAATGTGACATTCAACAAAATGCATCCCATAGCATGTGAAAGAACAGACTTCCATTAAACTCTCATTCTTGATTAAGCATCACTACCTGTATGATGTTGTCATTTTAGTTCTGATCTATCAGTTTCAGTATCAGAAAACAACTGATAAAAACAAAAGTAAGCTCCCCTGACCCTAGTCTTTCCCTAATTTCCCCAACATTTTCTCAATGTTATTCCAATTCTCTAAGCTCTGTCCAACCCCTGCTCCACCTGACTCAGGATAAAATCTAGCCTGTACATTTAAGTTTTGAGAACTGCTTTTGGATCCAAAACTTCAGTAGCACACTGCATCTTCAGCTTTGGGTATAGGTGTAGGAAATAAATATAGCAAGCACATTAACAGTGAAAATTGTATGCATGCCCATTCAAAAGTAGGTCCTATTGGGCCTGTTCAGACAACACGCTAAGCCAGGGTTAGGCCACTAACCCTTCTGCAGCAAATGGTTAATGAGTGTGTTTAGATTTTGGTTTTGTAGCCACCATGGTTAGGAATGGTTCAGACGACATGCTAAGTCATGGTTCACATAACATGCTAAACCATCATGTTTAGCTCAAAATGCTTAACCACCATGGCATCATGTGTTGTCTGAACAGGGTCACTGCATTAAATCAAACATATTCCTAGGTAGGTAGGTATAGGATTGCAGCCTAAATCTGGGATTTAAGTAAGTAAGAAGCTATAATGCTGGCATGTTGAACTGAGAGCCCAAAAGCCAAATCTGGCCCTTCTGGGGTTGCAATCTGGCTATTTCAGTTACCTCAGATAGTCACAACACCAGGTGATTCCCACTCCCCACCTCCTATGACTGTTGTTCTGTGGTTTCTGGATTTTGTGCATTTCTTCCCCATTCTAAAAAGGTAGAAATGCCTCTCCTAAGGTGTAGTTACTGGCAGAAAGAGCTTTAAGCTTTTGGCCTCGCCCCTTTTGCCTTCAGCCTTATCTCAGTCACTGGAATGTGGGTCCCAAGAGCTTCTCTGAAATTGAATCTGGCATTATTATGGCTGAAAGTGGCTTGACACCTCTGGGATAATGATACAAACCGCCAAGTTAGGAAGAAGGACATAGGACTGAGCTTGACTCAAGCAAAAGGGGACTGTATAACAACTCCCAATTCGAACAAGAGTATGTTCAAGGGTAGCATTCACACTGATCAGTAAAACAGGAGAAACTGATGCAGGATGTATTCCAAGAGCTGTGTCCCCCCCCCCCCCCATGTGCTTACCTGGGAATAAGTCCCATTGAATTCAACAGAACTTACTTCTGAATAGGAATGTTAATCATGAAAGATCTACTAGTGGAACAGGTTCCTGCAAAGGCTGGTACTTCCAACCCTGGCCTGACTTCTGCTCGGTTGAATAGCAGCAGAGCTGCTTGAAGTACCTCATCCATGTGAAGGTTTCCCAAGTGCTAAGGAGTTTAAGGCAAATGGCAGGGCAGGAGGTTTACCCCACTTGCCAAATATTAAATGTAGGTTTTAAACTGCCTCCAACTATTTCACACTGCAGTAAACTGCAGAACTACAGAGGGTCAAGCTGCCAAGCCCTTATTAAACTCAGCCTATTCTGTCAGGATTTTTCTAAAGCTTTATCTCCACAAAACAAAGCATATATCTTGTCTTCAGAGTCAGCAAAAACACTTCAGTGGGTTCTCATCATCTAAGAATTATTTGGGGAGCTCTGAGCAAATTTTGGATTTAATGTTGCCTTTTTTTTCTTTCATATACTACACAGTCATGACAGTACTCTCTGATTCCCCCCCCCCCTTGTCTCTGGCATCAAATGGAAACTTTCTTTTCTTTTCTTTTCAGCTTAACATGCATAATGCATGATAATAGTCCCCAACAAAAATGAGAAGCTTTAAGGCTCTGAGATTCATTACAATGTAAATGAGCTAACTAGCTAGTACTCAGTGGAAAAAGAAGCATTAAAAAAAAGTGGTGGTGGGGAAGGGAATGGATTTAGCTTGCTGATGTTTTGGTTAAATATTTTTTAACAGAGTTTTCTCAATTAGATTTGGAACTTGTGGATACATGTCATATAGAAGGTTGTGATGGCAGCTTAAGTTGCTTTCCCCCTTTATTTAGTCTCTACCATTTGTTTTAATGCACTGTAACCCAACTAGCACAAATTTAAACCTCTATGGCCCTGTTGAGAAGACAATTTAAACCATGGCTTTAACCACGGTGGTTAAACCAGAAAGCCGGGCCATGTTCAGAAGACACCTTAAACCATGGCTTTAACCATGGTGAATAAGGTGTGGGTTTTGCACTGCTACTGCAAGTGGCTACAGCATCAATTAGGCCCCATTTTGCATCCTGCACCATGTAGCATTGCCTGTAGCTCGAAGGAATTAGTGGAGCTAGTAGGATTGTTGTGAGCATCTGGCTAGGTCCGTAAGGGCAGTGGACTCCCCACCCCCATGTCTGGCCCTCACAGACCCAGTCGGGTGCCGCAGAAGTGAGCGAGGGTCACTGCCGACCGCTCGCGAGACCTCAGTAAGTGCTCAGCAGCCACTCACAACCGCTGCCAAAACTTCACACTTCCCCCCTCTGTGTTAATGGCGGCTGCCATTGGCGTCAAAAGGAGAAATTCACAATTTCCAGTAGCTTTGGAAATTGCACTCCCCCTGCGCCAATGGGGGCCTTAAAGTGTGGCTCCCCCCCAGGCGCCAATGGGGGCCTTAAATTGTGGAAGGGGGAAATGTAATTGCAGACATCCCTAGGAGCTAAGGCTGTGCCAAAATTGTCCTCTAATTTCCTGAAAGTTTTCTTCTCCAGTAAAGAGGTTTTTATTTTTCTGCCACATTCTCAGGAAGTGTGGCACTGATAAGTTCTGGCTGCTCTGTTCATTTTTATTGTGCCAATTTTATTGTTGTTTTACTGCTTTTAAATCTTTGTTAGTTGCTCTGAGAGTCCTTTGGCTGGACAAGAAATTTCCCAAATAAATAAAGCAAATAACACTATGGTTACTTACCCTGCCGGTGCCTATTTAGACCCATCTCCCATCTAACTGTGATCTTCATGCTCTTTTTGGTTAGATGGATAGCAGAGATTACAGCAAACTGATCTCACCCTCTCTGGCAGACATTTCAATATACTTTCCCATTGGTGTGATGTCCCATGAGTAATAACTTCTTACAAAACCTAAATGGTACCGGCTTATTTGGAATAGAGATTTATACCAACAGTTAATTTTGCCCATTTAAGCACTAGATTTATTTCAGAAAGCAAATTTGAATTTGTGCATTTTTCAAAGCAAATGGCTACAGTTATATGATCAACAAATTTGGAAAACACTGATTATTCTTTCTTGCACCACTAATTTGAAATTTTGTACAAATGTTTTTCATCAGATCCCTGCATTTCAAGACCTTTAAGTGAAATGCTGTGAAAAACAAAGCCTACACAAGTGTAATTGGATTCAGGCACTTGACTTTCTACTAAAAACAAACCTCTGATCTTCTGTCTCACCACTGAGATGGCTAATGTTGCCATCCAGGATACAATTGTAATTAGAGATGTGCACGGACCCCCCGGATCGGATCGGGACCCGGATCGGGACCTCCAATTTTGTCATGGATCAGTTCGGACAAAATCGGAGGCCCCCCGGACCGGATCGAGTCTGATCCCGATCCAAAAATCGTAAATTTTTGGATCGGCCGCCATTTCCCCCCCCCCCATAGACTTGCATTGCAATGCAAGTCTATGAGGAAAAAATGGCAGCGGGTGGGTGAGGGGGGGCCTAACTCCCTCCCCCCTGGGGCCATCCGCTGTGGATGGCCCTGGCAGGTAAGCCCCCTCCCCCGCACTCCCTACCCCCCCTGGGGCCGTCCGCTTCCATCCGCTGGCGCCCGCGGGCACCCGCGGATAGAAGCGGACGGCTCCGGGGAGGGTAAGCCCCCTTCCCCGCCACTGCTTACCTGTTAGGGCCGTTCGCTCCCATCCGGCGCCGGCGGCTACTGCCAGCCGGCTTTGTGGCTTGCTCTAGAGTAGCGCGCCAGGTGATCACCCGGCGCGCCACGCTGGAGCAGGCCGCGGAGCCCGCTGGTAGTAGCCGCCGGCGCCGGACGGGAGCAGACGGGCCGGAAAGGTAAGGGCCCCCCTCCTCCCCTCCGCGCGCCCCCTGCTTACCTTCCCAGCCCGTCCGCTCCCGTCCGGCGCCGGCGGCGACTACCAGCGGGCTCCGCGGCCTGCTCCAGGGTGGCGCGCCGGGTCGGACAGGAGTGGACGGGCCGGAAAGGTAAGCGCCCCCCTCCTCCCCCCCCCGCTGTCCACTTTCATCGGCGGGCGCCCGCTGGCGCCCGCCAATGGAAGCGGCGGTGGGCACCAGTGGGCACTCGCCGATCCGCCGAACCGGTTCGGAGCCTTTTCGGACCGGTTCGGATTGGATCGGCCGATCCAGCTGTTGGATCGGAAATCGGATAATTTATCCGATTTCCCACTGGACCGGACTCGGATCGTGGATCGGGTCCGATCCAGTGCACATCCCTAATTGTCATAACTGAGGAATTCATAATGCTGGGATTTTAAGAGAATGACAAAATTGCTCCTGAACTTAAAGTTTCAATTGTCAAAAATAATAAACCTAGATTTATAACTACAGACAGGTACATACATTAGCAGAGCTAATGAGATGTCCTTTACTGCCACTTTAGCTTGCAGGGGGTATTCTGGGTTGTTTCTTCATCTTCTTGGACCAATTCACACACATTCATGTACATAACTTGTTCTTCCATCACATTGGTACTCAGGCGTCTTTCACTGATGGAACTGAATTTTTTTTGTAGGAGAATTTCATTCTACTTGCGCTAATTTGCATGTGTGCTAATTAGTTAATGTGCATTAATGCTAATGCACACTAATCTGCATTAGTGTTAATGCATATGGAAGCATGGTTCTGTAATTGTATTCCTAGCTGGATGAGGGAAAGAGCCTTAGCTCAAGTGGTAAATCACATGCTTTACAACTGGTAGGCAATAGGTTGGGGAAAGCTGCCACATGTATAAAGTTTAATATTTGTGGCCCTAATTCAACCCAGTCACGCTCTTACCTCTTTATTCCTGTCTCCACTCGCCCAAGGAACTGTTTGCATAAAACACGGACTCATTTGAGCAAAGATAAATAAAAGAAACTACAACTGGTTCTCAAAATGATCCTACTATCACTATTGACACAAAGATAAAGGCAGATCAATACAAATACAAAGTGTGGGTGATTATAAAGGAAGAAAGTTTGCTGCAGTGCAAATTAAAAACATTTAACTTTATTATATAACCATATAGGAAATAAAAAGTAGATCAAAATGGGAGACAATACATGAACCCTGATTGCAACTAAGGCCTTGCAATTTTACAAACAGTGGTTATCAACCCAAAATACACAGAATCATTACGAATGCTATAGGCAGCCAATACTTCCAAGGGACAGAAAACACTGAACAATCTATGATTTGTATACAGGCAGATATTCTCTTCAAGGGCAAATCATTTACCATCCCACACAATAAGGCACTGCTGCCTTTTGATAATTAAATGACATTCAATAGGCAACTGATACAATAATTTTCCTTTACAGCTTCAATGACTTTCTATCCACCCATATAAAAATGAGAAATGATTTAAAGTATTGAGCCTTCTATTGGAATGTGGTTACTAAAAGAACTTTGCTTCTCTTAAAACAAAAAGTATTTCTAGAATTGATTAAGCTTTCTATGTTCAAAGGGGTTAGATTTATGAAGAAACAATGCATGGCAAACAGGAATGGTTGTTGGGTTATGTTTCCTAAGCTATCCTATTAATGCTGGGCAAGTTGAAATGCAAAAAGAGTTAGAGACAAACTCTATTTGATGCTAATACTTCACTTTAAAGTTCTGTGAATGATTTTACAACTAAAGTATATGGCTGGGAACTAATCAGGATTGGGACCCTGGGATAGGAAGGATTTAGGTCTTCCCTCGCATCATGATCCTAACTCGGAGCTTTCCTCCCAATGCAAATAGCAGCTTTTGGGGGGGGATTTTTGTCAGCGTCATGGTGGGGAAGCAAAAGGATGACCTCCTTCACAACATGTGATAGTCCCTAACAATCAGAGCAGTCAGACAATGGAACCAACTGCCTAGGGAGGTGGTGAGCTCTCCATCGCTGGAGGTATTCAAGCACCGGTGGTCAGTGAGTAAACACCCCATGACATCATCATACAAGAAAGCTATGCAAAAACAACCAATTAGGAAAGGGTCACATAACTTGGTGACATGTGATGTCATGCTGCAATATGCAATTCAAAGCTACAGCTCACAAGATGCACTTTGATGTTGTGCTTGTGCAAAAGCGCATATACACGGAATGAGATCTTGTATTAAAGAACACTTGTCAGAATGTGTTAATTTCTGAGTAAATAGTGAAATCACTTGTGGTATGTCTGCCCATCACTAATTACTATAATTTAAATAGAAGTGCAATACATCTTACCATAGTGAAGAAGATTGTGACCAAAGCTAGATCTACATTTGTGTTTTTTATCTGTATTGAGGTACACTGATAACTGTTGAGTCACGTTACATATTCCATTTACCACTTTTCTAGAATTATTTCCCACTTTTTATTTCATATTATCCACAATACTGCAGGAGATATTATTGGGCCTGTTCAGACAACACACTAAGTCATGGTTAGGCCGCTAACCCTTTTGCAGCAAGTGGTTAGTTACCATGTTTAAACCATGATTACGTAGCCACCATGGTTAGGAATGGTTCATATGACACAATAAGTCATGATTTACACAACAGGTTAAGCCATAATGTTTAGTTCAAAAGGCTTAACTACCATGGTTTAACGTGTTGCCTGAACAGAGCCACTGTGTGTGCTACGAGGTTATAGAGTGACCAGACATCCAGATCCCCCAGGACAAGTCTGGAAATTGGGAGCAAACCAGCATCTGGGGGGATTTTTCATTCATGTTCATCATGTCCAGAAGTTTACCCGCTCAGGAGAGGTCGATTTCGGGCCTCTGCCACCTGTTCCATGCTGGATCTGGGCTCCTCGAAGCTTTTCGCCATTGCAACAACTCATGAGGAGCCCGGATCCAACACGGAAGAGACGGCAGATACCCAAACCCATGAGAGCCCAAATCTGCCTCTCCCGCCCTGCCCAGCACTTACCCGGCCTCCTCGTGGGTCATCACAGTGATGACGTCCAAAATAAAGGCCTGAATTTCCAAGAGAAAGGTGTGGGGAGTGCTCTTTCGCCCCCCTTCCTCTTGGCAATCCAGACCTTTATTTTGGACATCGCAGTGATGATGTCCAAAATAAAGGCCCGGATTTCTGAGAAGGAGGGGTGGGGAGCGCTCTTTTGCCCCCCCTTCCTCTCGGCGATCCTGGCCTTTATTTTGGCCTGGCTTGGCCTGGACCTCTGGCCTGGTCATAGAATCCTGGCAGCCTGGCCCTGTGGAGCCCTGACTAGCCCTGGAGATGCAGCAGCTTGGGCTGGCCCTGGAGTCCCCGGCCTGGCCTTGGAACTGTGGCCACACCAGCAGCAGCAATGACTCAGCTTCAGAGAGAGTAAGTCACTCTTCTTCTTCTTTTCTTTACCTGGTCTTTGCATGGGGGTAAAAATTTAAGCCTCCAACTCCCTGGGTGTAAGTTCTATTGACCTTAAAGGACTTACTTCTGAGTAGACATATAGGGCTGAACTCTAAATGTTCTATGTAAAACTAATTGGCTGTGTTTGCATTTGTGCTGTGCCTGGTGGCTCAGATAAAAATGTATACACTTTTTTAAAAAATGCCTTGTAATAAATTAAAAACCTTTTTTAGTTGAATACCGTATTTCATTGATTCTAAGACACACCTTTTCTCCCATGTTTACATCTGTAAAAACGGGGTGCGTAGAATCCATGGTGACTTAGAATCGTCGGATTTCTCCCGTGTTTTGCAGAAGGCAGGAGGGCTCTGCATGCCCCCCCCGTGACTCACCCTAGTGGGTCCCAAGGGACCCCACAAGGCCGGTCAGAAGTCCCCCCTCCCCACTTGCCTTGATCGCTGCTACCTCGGCCCGGGAAGGATTCAGTACTGAGAAAGAGGTCACATTCTCAGGAAATCTCACGAGATCAAGGCCTCCTTCCCAGTATTGAAGCCTTCCCAGGCCGAGGCAGCAATGATCAAGGTAAGGGGTGAGGGGGGACTTGCAAGGGGGAGGGGGGACTTGCAGGGCTCTAACCCTCCCCCCTCCCCTCCATCACCGTCGCACATCCTCACTGCCGCCACCGCTGCTCCGCACCACTGGCAACGCTCACCTCGACCTGGCAAGGCAGCGTTACTGGGAACTAGGCCGGATCGTGGCCTAGTTCCCAGTAACGCTGCCTTGCCAGGCCGAGGTGAGCACTGGCAGCGGCGCGGAGTAGCGGCGGCGGCAGCGAGGACGTGCGACGGCGATGGAGGGGAGGGGGAGGGGGAAGGGGTGCTGAAATTAAGGAGCGTCTTAGAATCGACCAAAAGCTTTTTCCCTGTTGGTGGCCCTGAAATTAAGGTGCGTCTTACATTCGATGGCGTCTTAGATTCGATGAAATACGGTAAATCATTCTGCCTTTTTACTGGTTATATATACTCTAAACGATTTTTTGAGATATTGAAGGAAGCATAAGAAAATATTAAAAAGCAGCCATCTGTTGCACAGAAAGGCCATCTTTTAACATTTCTTGTTTATTACAGACACACACACCTGAAGCAAGATAGATATATATATATATATATATATATTTTAAAAAGCTATCCATTCAGTGCACTGATTAACATTTGTTACCATGATTAATCAACTATATTAGTTGATTCATTTACTAATTAAGACTATAATTCAGTGCATGCTCAGTAGCCATGAGTAGATCAGCTACAAGTACAACTGGTCTTGTATTTTTGTCTGAATGTGCTTCTTAATTGTAACTTCTAAGGAAGTCTTGGTATATTTTTTAAAAAAATGAGGGAAATGCTGTAAAGTGTAGCCTGAAGATGCTATATGACTGCTAACTGTTGCCATATAGTTTGCATTTTTGAATTTACTTCAAAATTACTAGATGCCAATATAAAGTCAATGTTCTGTGTTTTTAGGATGCTAAGTTTTTTAAAAAAAAGATGCTGTGCTCTTTGCTATCTTTGTGTGTCCTTTAAATTATTTAGGCTGTGATCCTATGCTCAGTTACCTGGAAGTAAACTCAGTACAGTAAACTCAATTGAGCTTACTTTTGAGTAGGATTATGCTACACTGTCTAGTCATAACTACAAAGTTAACCTTAATTAATCTGAACTTCACATTGACCATCCATTTAATATTGCTAGTATATTAAATGTCTTGAGTTGTGTATTGTGGTGTAGTGGCTACAGAGTTGGGCTGAAAGTCGAGAGATCTGGGTTCTAGTTCCCACTCAGCCATGGAAGCTCACTGGGTGACTTTGGGCCAGTCACAGACTCTCAGCCCAGCCTACCTCATAGGGTTGTTGTTTTGAGGATTTATTTATTTAGTTTATTACATTTGTATACAGTCCCATAGTCAAAGCTCTTTGGGCCGTTTACATAAGATAAAATGGAGAGGAGGATTAGGATTATGTATACTGCCTTGAGTTCCTTGCAAGAAAAATGGCAGGATATAAACGGAATAAATAAATAAAATGTAAACTCTGTAATCTTGTAACTTGTAGTCAGATGTGTTGATAGTGTTATAGTAACAGAGTTTGGTAGAAACTCACCACTGAGGCCATACTGTGGGTGCTTATCACCAGTTCTCCCAATAGCGTACACATAAAAATCTGCAAAAGGCTATGCCAAGAGCAAGACCTTGAATAGAAATTGACTTGTGAAAATCGAGTTTATATTACATCTCAAGAGTTTCAATGTTCTAAAGAGAGCTGCTCTTTCTTGCTTAATATTAAATCACACTGAATAGGTCTGAGAAAAGATTGCTACAGTGACCCAAACATTCCCTTAACTGAGAATAAGTCCCATTAATCTCAGTGAGGCTTGCTTCTGGTTAGGGCACAATCCTATGCATGCTGGCTATGGAATGCTGGGAGTTGTAGGGCTTTTTTTCTGGCTAGAGGATTACACTTTTGGCCTCCCTTTCTAATCTTTCTTTACCACATATTTCCCATTTTCTGTTTAGTCTAGCATTGGTGTACCTCCTCCCAACCAGTGTACTTTAGTTATTTTTTTTTCTACTCCAGGATCCGTTTTCTTTAGAAAAATGGAAAATAATAGACTTCCTTTTCTATTGATCTTGTATGAGGACAGCAAAAAGAACTACCATAAAGAAATTTGTACAGCAACTAAAATACATTTTGGTTTCAGATACATTGAATGTCTCACTTGTTCTTTATTTCAGTGATTTCAACATTAACATATTTTGTAGAACAGGTTAGTCTTAATTGTGAGGTGTAGAATTAGACATGTGACCAAGGCCACGCTCCCTTGGGGCAGTCATGTCAAGATGGGCTCGCTTTGGGGGCTGAGTATGTTAGGGTGGGCACGCCTCCTTGAGGGCTGGCCAGGTTGTCCTCTTTTTTGGTTTCCAAAATATGATCAGCCTATATAAATGTGCAAGAGGGACATAGCATTACTATGATGGGATCGCACTGATATGACACAAGGTGTAGATCTGGCCCAGGTAACCGGTGTGCTTGCTCATTCTGTTTCCAGGTGTAACTGCTGATGGACAACTTCAAGCCCCCTGCTCTCCCATCTCATGGTCTTTAAATCAGACATGAACTGGACAGACCTTTAAACAGAGAAGACCCTCAAATAGAGGATTGTCCTCTGGTAGCACTTCAACTAGAGGACTGTTCTCTGTAAAGTAGGATACATGGCCACCCATGAGGGAGGAAGCTGAGGTGGGAGGGAGGGAGGGAGGGAGGGAGGGAGGAGTTCTTCTCCATCTTGGGTTTCTTCTCTGAGCCTGCAAAGATTTCTGCAAGTCATAATGGCTTGGACTGAAAATGAGCATTACAGGCACTGAGGTTCATATCCTGAGCCAATGAATTACAACCTTTGGCAACGCTGCTCGACAGAAGCATTCGAGGCAAGGGAAGGAATAAGAGGGAAGCAGCAAGCCAAAGCAGAAACAGGGGCCAAGAGAAAAGAGGGGAGAAACAGCTGAGAACAAGGAAGGGAAGTGATTATCCAGTAAACATTCATACATAGGAGTTTCATTAAGTACAGGGATACCGGGGGGGGGGGGGAGAGGAAGACATTTTCATTAATTAGGATTTCCAACAAATGGCATTTCAACCACCGATCCATTTCAACATGTGAGACATGAATAAGATTCTGACCCCACTGTACCAACTGGAAGGATTTTTAGAATAGCAGAAAATTTTAATTATTAAAAGGTTATGTGGGTGGTTCTGCTCTGTTTGCCCATAACGGTCTCAATATGTTGTGATTGT